>CM042887.1:4675901-5275901 GCA_023653495.1 Melastoma candidum
AGAATACCAACCAGCAGTGCCGAAGAGAAGGACCTGATAGAAATCTTATGTGGTCGAAAATGAAGATGACTAAGGTTCGGCTAGAGCATTATCGACGAGATCTCTACCTCAAGCTGTAGTCGCTTCAGCAAGTTTCAAGTGTTTCGGAGAACACGAGGGAGTTCAAGAAACTCTTGTTGTAATGTGATCCAAGAAGCCCAAGAGCAAACCATTGCTAGGTATCTCCGAAGACTTAAGCCTCAGATTGCGGATGGAGTTGAACTTCAGCAGTATTTTGCCTTCGACGATGTTAGAGCGCTTGCCCACAAGGTTGAGCCGCAACAGGCAAGGAGATTGAGGACCCGCCCATTTGTGAAGGCTCTGCCTTTCAACAAGGGGAGTAGCTTCTAGGTAAAGCCACCGTCGACAACGTCAAGAAAAACTCCACCACCCACTGCAAGACCTGAAGTCAAGTCGAACGAGCAAGATACCAATCGACGATGTTTCAAGTGCCAAGGAATAGGACACATGGCTTCGGAATGTCCGATGAGGACGAACGTTGTCATTAGAGAGCTATCCGATGGAGAAGAAGAGTTTGATGACAACGTCGATCCTATTTGGGATGCAGAGGAGATTGAGGAATACCTGGACGAAGGAGAGTTGTTGGTCATATGAAAAGCCTTAAGCGTGACACTCGCTAGAGAGGAGAATCAAAGGGAAAGTATATTTCACACCGGGTGCACAGTCGAAAGAAAAGTTTGTTTGGTGATTGTAGATAGCGGGAGTTGCACCAACGCCGTATCGAGGACGATGGTCGAGAAGCTTAAGTTGCTTATCGAAGCTCATCCTCACCCCTATCGACTTCAATGGCTCAAGAATGATAGTGATGTTCGAATAACCCAAAGAGTGATAGTTCCATTTTCGATTGGGAAAAAGCTACAAGGATTAAGTTGTTTGCGACATTATTCTAATGGACATGTCCCACTTGCCCCTAGGAAGACCGTGGCAGTTTGATCGACGCACACAACGTGACGGGTATCGCAATACCTATTCCATCAGCGCCGACGAGAAGAAGGACACTTTGATGCCCCTGACCGCTCAAGCCATAACAGCGCCACAGAATCGATCTACCGATCAGTCTCTCAAAGGAGTTCAATTGGTTCGAGCGATCTATGAAGGTGAGAAGGTTTACTTTGTGGTTCTTGTCAAAGCAACCCACGATCAATCGACGAGCCATCCCCTAGCCGTATCTATACTTGAGGAGTTCAAGGATGTGTTTCCGAATGAGCTGCCAGTCGAACTACCACCAATGCGAAGCATTCAACATCAGATCGACTTGGCTCTAGGAGCGTCCCTACCCAATCGATCTGCTTATCGATGCAATTCCGAGGAGGCTAAGGAGCTACAGAAGCATGTTGATGAGTTAGTCAATAAGTGCTTGGTTCGAGAGAGTTTGAGCCCTTGTTAGTCCCCGCCATATTGGTGCCAAAGAAGGATGGCACTTGGCGAATGTGCATGGATAGTCGAGCGCAGCTGTTCTCAAAAGTAGATTTGCGAAGTGGTTATCACCAAATTCGGAGGAAGAAAGGCGATGGTGGAAGACAACCTTCAAAACCAAGTACAAACTGTACGAGTGGCTGGTGATACCATTTGGTTTGTCGAATGCACTCAACATGTTCATGCGACTAAGGACCCACGTCTTGCGACCATTCATGGGAAAGTTTGTGATCATCTATTTCGACAACATCCACATTTACAGTCGAAACAACGAGGAGCATGTTGACCATCTGAGAGTTGTGTTCCGAACACTTTGGGAAGAGAAATTGTACGGCAATCTTAAGAAATGTGAGTTATTTCAGCCAAGCGTAATATTTCTTGCCATTGTAGTCTCTACTGAAGGAATCAAGGTCGACGAAAGCAAGATCGAAGCGATTAAGGAGTGGTCAGCGCCAAAAAGTTTTCATGACTAGCTTCCATTACTTAGCGTCATTCTATAGGATGTTCATTCGAGGTTTCAGCTCGATCGCAGCTCCACACACCGATTGTTTAAAAGGAGATAAGTCCGAGTGGACTTCAGCAGCATAAGAAAGTTTAGATCGATTGAAGCAAAGTCTAAGCGAAGCCCCGGTTCTTGCCTTACCGGACTTCTCAAAAATGTTCGTAGTCGAATGTGATGCATCTGGAGTTAGAATCAGAGGAGTCTTATTGCAGGAGGGGAGACCCATTGCTTATTTCAGTAAGAAGCCTAACGGTGCCAAGCTCAACTACTCGACGTACAACAAGGAGTTCCTAGCCATTGTTTGAGTACTCGAGACGTGGAGCCATTACTTGCTGCCCCAAGAGTTTGTGATACACAATGACCATGAAGCTCTCAAATACATCAATGGTCAGCACAAGCTCAGTTGACGAGATGCGAAGTGGGTTGAGCTTTTACAAGCTTTCACATTTGTCTTGAAGCAGAAACCTGGAGCGAAGAATGTAGTTGTTGATGCTCTTTCGAAGAAGATTACCCTACTATCCGTAATGAAGATAAAGCCGATTGGATTCGAGTACCTCAAAATCTCTACCAGGACGATGAAGACTTTGGAGAGATTTTCGTCCAATGCACCAATCAGGCCGTCGATCGATTCCATTAGGTGAATGGATTCTTATTTCGAGATTCTAAATTGTGTATCCCTAGGAGTTCAACTCGAGAGCTGGTTATTCATGTAGTTCATTGATGAGGAATAGCCGGACATTTTGGAGTCGACAAGAAATTGTCAATGCTCCAAGAGAACTTTTAATGGCCATGAATGGAGAAGCAAGTGCGAGGTCTTATCTCGAGATGTGCTATTTGCCAACATGCGAAGAGTCGAGTTCCACCCTAAGGACTGTATACCCCACTTCCAGCTCCTGAGCGACCATGGGAACATGTGAGTATGGACTTCGTACTAGGATTGCCGAGAACACAACGGAGGAATAATTCGATCATGGTTGTGGTTGATAGATTCTCAAAGATGGTACACTTCATTGCATGTCAGAAGATGGACGATGCAACCAACGTAGCGGACATGTATTTTCGAGAAGTGATGAGGTTGTATGGAGTGCCAAAGTTGATCGTGTCAAATTGAGATGTCAAGTTTCTGAGCTACTTTTGAAAGACATTGTGGCACATGCTAGGAACGAAGCTCGCTGAGCTTCACAAGTTTCTGTGCTACTTTTCTGAGCTACATTGCATGGCTGCAATCCTTCGAACCTTGGTCTCAAAGAACCAGAAGAATTGGGATGTGAAGCTCGCGTATGCGGAATTTGCCTTCAATCGAGCTCCTAGTTCGACAACAAAGTCGTCATCTTTCGAGGTAGTTTATGGACTCAATCCTTTAGCCCTATCAAACTAATGCCTATGAGTGATGCGAGATTAGTTAGCCAGGATGCTGAAGAGTGTGCAAAGGAGATAAGAATGCTCCATGAGAAGATTCACGTCCAGATCGAGAAGGCCAACAAATGCTATGAAGAGAGGGCCAATCGAGGACTTAAGGAGAAGATTATCCAACCTGGAGACTTGGTTTGGATCAATATGAAGAATGAGAGATTTCTCACCAAAAGGAAAAACAAGTTGATGCATCGAGCAGAAGGTCCTTTCAAGGTCATTGAGCGCATAAATAACGCCTACAAAATTGATCTCCTTGGACATTGAGGAGTTTCAGCCACCTTCAATGTCAAGGACCTTATTCCATTTGTTGAAGACGATGATCCTTGTGAGTTTGAGGACAAACTCTTTTCAACAAGAGGAGGATGATACAAGGACCATCGACGTACCTGCTCACTATCGACTAACCCGCACTCAATCGACCGTCGATCAGTCGAAGCAAGTCTAGTCGAAATAGAAGCAAGTTGAAACATAAGCAAACCCACATTGAAGACGCATTGAATTCCAAGGCCACTCATGCCTCCACTACCTTACATTTAATTGCATTCATTCCCAATAAAGCCATTATGACTAGTATTAAGTTCTGCAAGCATTTAGTTGAATGTTTTTTCATTTAATTCATCTTTCTTTCCAAGGCCATTATATAAGGTGCTTTGTAACTCATTTGAGACGCTTTAATTTTCATACTTTTAAAACCCAAAAATAGACTTATGTCTTTCTATCCGAAATGAGTGGATTCTCCTTCAACCTATTTCTTTATTTGGTGGATTCCAAATACGAATTGAATAGAGAGTTCAACCGGTGGTGGTGTATCTGTATCCTCCGTGTTGTGCCTCGCCCTCGTCTTGTTCGTAGTGGTGTCGTTGTATCCACGGTACAAACGAGTTTATCCGAGTCTTCTTTCATGGTGATAAATCTATATTCGTGGAGGTTGTTCTCGACCTATTCTTCATCTATCCCAATTCTTTTTCCATTTCCATCCGCACCCCAAAACATATCCTCCGTCCATACCCACATCACTCCATTCCGCATTCTTATTGACCTATCCACGTCACTCCATTCCGCGTTCTTGGTGACGTTTCCCTTCATTTTGGTATTAAAATCATCTATTCCTTGTCGTCCCCATGTCACAGTAACTTTGCAAGGATCCATTCCGCATAGAAGGCCCACGTCATATCAATATTCCTGGTAGAAGCTTTTAGTTGAAATGAATGTTATGTCCCTCCCCTAACCCCGAGAACTCCCCATCCCAAGTCTTTCCACCAGATTAATGGACCAACAACCTCTCCAGCTGCTCCAACAAATTAAGATTCTTACATTCCCAAATCTTTCTCGCCTCGCTCTCACCAGAAAATAGACAAATGCACATCCAAAGGCCCAACAATTCACCCGCCAGGAGTATAATTCCTGCCCCCATGAAAAAGGCTATCATGCTGCTTCGCTGACCGGTTGCGCCACCCCTGATTTTGCCAACAGCTTGGTCAGGGACTCAGGGGAGCACACTCGGTACTTCATGTCCCCGGAGGGGGTCAAGAAAATCTCCGCCAGCTTGAGTGCGTGCTATCCATGGTCTTGCTGAGGACCTTGAGTGCGTGCTATCCATGGTCTTGCTGAGCACCTTGACTGCGAGCTGCACCGCTTCCTCCCTACCCATATCATCCTTGTAGTCCTGCTTGAGGATGGACTGTGCCGCTCGGTTGTTTGCGCCGACTGCTGCAGCTTTCCAACCACCGTAGTTCCCGCTTGGGTCGCTCATATAAAGCTGGAAGCCGTAGTTCTTGTCCCACCCAGCAAACAGGAATGACACTCCGAAAGGGCGGAGGCCACCAAACTGTGTACCCTTGCTTGGTGTCGCACAGGGACTGGACCAGCTGCTCAACGGGCGTGGGCTCTTGGTACGCGTACGTGTAGCGTTAGGCATGAACCCTCGCCGTGTTGATCAAGATGTTTGCATTGGACATGATTCCGGCTACAGCACATGCCACGTGGTCATCAATCTTGTACATTTGCTCAGTGGATGTTGAAGTTTGGAGGAGCTTGGAGGTAACCTTCTTTTCCCCAGTCAGTACAACCACGTCCTTTGCCAGGATCCCGATTGCACTACCAGCATTTCCAATGGCTTCCATTGCATATTCAACTTGGTAAAGACGACCTTCAGGGGAGAAGATGGTGGTACGGCTGTCGTATCTTCGAGACATCTTCTAGGTTCTGTAAGGAAAAATAGGAAACACATTGGAAACCCCGAACAAAAAGGAAAAGAAGCACTAGTGTCACCAGTTGAATCCTTTACATGAAGAACTTTTTGCTTTAGAATAGGGAGAAAGCCGGAGCACTTAAATGCATTCAAAGCTATAATAAGACTGAACTATGGTTGTCGCAATGGAAGGAGAAAGGGAAATTGTAAGAGGAACGAATAATCAGGTGGGAAAATTTTGAATTTCATGCACAACAATTTTCTTTTCTTCTTTTTTCTTTTTTTTTTTTGAAATGTGATTTCTAAATAAAGAAGACTTCCTCCCAATCCTCCCAAGGATTTCTGGCAGGGGTCAAACAGGGTGTCAAAGAGAAATTGAAATAAATATCCTATGCATATAAACCCTCTGTAGCACACCTGAGTCCCTGGCATAACTTAACCCCATTCATGATTCTATGTAAGCAATGAAATTCAAGATACCCTTACAACAGCTCTCTACTTCTTTCGGCGCCCATTTGCAATTCTATTTAACCATCGACAGTAACAAAGATCATGAAGGAAAGGGAGAGAAGGTACAGCAAATCAGATCCAGCCGGGTCATTCCTGTGATACAACTTATAGTTTATCGGTTATGTACTCTAAAGGTACACATAACTGTCACAACATCAACAATAACAGACTAAGTCCCCTTTAGAAATTTATTAAAGATAATATACATGAAAGATGATCGCTAGTGGCTGTCAATAGAATAAACTTTCAATACATATGCCGACACAATGTTTTAGAAGGACTTATGTCAATTGCTTATGAAGATAATTCTACAATGATGGTTATGTCCAGTAGACTATTAGAGGATGCTCCTTTTGTGGACTCTATCATTTTCTCTGAACAAAATCTTTCACATTACCATCTTTAAATAATGCCTCATTGACAGGACATCAATAAAAATCATGGAAAGTTTTGTGTAAAAAAACGACTAAAACTCTATCAACTGCTTCTAATATTCTATTCAATGCACCTGCATGGTCGAAAAAGTTCAAGAAACAGCTACTACAAGCCGCTAACATGTATACCCCTCATGTGACCTTGCTAAAATTATGACTATAAGTGGTCGCGGTTCAACGAGCACAACAAAAGTCAATACTGTAAAAGACTCTGCTCCCTTCACGTTGCCGCGTACATTGAAGGATGAATACAACAGAAACCTAAACCAATGGAAAGCAATTAAAATACCCGATAATGGTTTCATAAGAAGAAAAAAAGGGAGAGGGGGATGTATAAGTAGACGACTAACGATCCAGAACTCACCTAATCAGCACGATTAAAACGAACTAGCAAGCAAAAATCTTACAGCCAGGGAGGGAGCAATAGGAAGTCAAGAAATGTCCAAAGTAGCTCTCAGCCATCTTCCATTAGAAATCACACAAAGGCCCGGCAAGCTTCAGACATGTAACAAGTAATAAAATCAACCAATCATGGAACGATAGCAAAACAAAATCCCCCTAGATCGAAACAAGAGTACATTAACCAAATAAATCGCACAACCGATCCGTAATCTTGGTATACTCCCACATAACAGGCAAGCTAAGCCCCCAATTCTAAGATCGACCCGCAAACTACAAAATCAAAACAGGAGAGGTGTTCCCAAAATTAAAAGAAAATCACTGAAGATTCCGACGGAAACCCGATCTCGACAAAGGAAACGACCCCAAAAAACAGAGAACGAGGAGGATGGAGACCTGGGGAAGTGTAGAGAGGGTCTCTGGTTGCTTTCTGTTGTTGGTGGGCTCCCACTGCACTCCCACTGCTTTGCTAGGCTTGGCTTGGAGGAGGAGGAGGAGGAAGAAAAGAAAGATGGAACTGGAAGACCGAAGACGGACAAGCCCAACCCGTTTTCTTATTTGGGGGCCCAAATTATTCGGAGGGGAAGGTAGGGTTTGGGATTGGCAGCGTCCATCCCTTCTCTCTCTCTATAAAATCCCTCCCCCTCTCCCCAACCTTTCAACCCCATTGACGTCCTCCCGACTTCACAGCCGCCATACTCCCTCTCTCTGTCTGCTGTATATTTCTTTTTTTCTAGTTGTTTTCTGATTGATGGATTGGGGGTTGGTTTATGCCTTCACCCGGTGGAGGGGATGGGAGGCAGATGACGAAATCTTTTTTGTTCTAGTTATTGAGTGCTCATGCTCATATTGTGTCTGGGCATGATGATTCAAAGCACACTTGAATAGGAAGATCCGATGCCCTCCCCTCGCTTGTTGGTTCATGGATGATTTTCTATGCTGTGTTTTTCCCAGAATTTTCTTTATTTTTTCTTTGAAAGTTTGGGTTTTGTGGTTTTAAATTATCTATGCAAATGATTTGAATGATGAGACTTTATCAAATATCAGTTATCCCTGGCTGATGCATCAAGTGCTGAATATTGATCTCTGACAAATCCTTTTTAACCAAAACGTCTAATGTTCACTTTTTCATCTGTCGAATGTATGTTAAATTGGGTCAGTTTGCCTCTTATGATGATGAATTTTAAAACTTTCGTTCTTCCGAGATTTTCGCCATGCGGATAAATATTGGAGACCTGAACTGAAGAGGCCTGGCTTGATGATGCTTTTGTTCTAAACAGTGCCTAAACTTTTCATTTTCTTAAGCATGTATTAATTTCTTCATTGTATGTTATCCATGAATTATTTTTATGCGATGAGACAGGATCTCATATCCTTAATCTATATTGATTTGTGCAATCTACAAATAAACTTCTCAATGATGATGATATTAAGATGACGAGTCCGATTGAACTTCCATTCTTCTAAATCATGAGGATTATCTCGAGGCATTTGTCTGAGAGAAGTTTTTTTTTTCTTTCTTCTCTTTGTTGTTACATTCATTATACAGTGATATGGCATTATGATGAACCTAACTATACCATCTGATTCTCTGATGAATAAACCTCCTACTCATTCTGAATGCCTCACTGTTCAAAGAACTTGCAATTTTTGAGTGATTTTAATTTTTTATGTTTGCTGTTAGAATGAATGAAATAATTTCAGTTCTGCACATAATTTCTTTTTGGGAACACAGATGATTTCCAGGCTGCTGTTCTTGTTTTACTGTGATTGCTTATTTTCTAGTTGACATTGGTTGTCACTCTTGTCTGATTGAAGATTGGAAGATTGGTGCTGGATGGACAAAAATTGCTTTATTCTGTTTTCCTATATTTGCTTATTCTTAGATGCATGCATTGGGGTTGGGCGTTGCTTCTTAATTAAGTGTGATTGTTGTTGTGGTTGGTTGTTATTTTGATTGTTATTATCATGGCAAGGATTGATAAACTTGTCGAGGAATAACGGAAAATCGCCAGACCAACCCAAGTTATAGAGTAGAATATTAATACTGTGCATGCCAGCTACATCTTTGTCAATTGGTCTAAACTCTAACTAGGTTATCAATTTGGGGCCTGCAGAGGTTGTAACCTACGGCTACTTGATTAACTCCTTAGATATCAGATACCGGAAACTAAGTTGTGTGGAACCCATTTGATGTTCCTGCGATGCTTATCAATGGCACTTTCAACACCCCAGATGGGCTCAGCCCAGAATCCTTGGCGAACCATTCAATTACCTCTGGGAGCAGCAGCTTGTGGTCTTTCCCGATCCCAAAGGTTGCACGGAGGACTTTCCAGCTCCTCGAAGATTCCTCTCGCTGTGTACAGGCGGACCTGTGCATGGTTACGTACTGCTGATCGTGTGGCTGCATCTATTGTATGCGCGGAAAATATCTACTCACTTGAAGAAGCAAAAACAGTCTCTTCACGTTGTTCCTGGGAATTCCATATGCCAAGCCTTCCGGTAAAGTGACAGGAGATACTGTTACAGTAAGGTAACTTCCAACTCCAGCACAGCTATTTCCTTTATCAACTCCGCAGCTGGCTGGATTGATGTCAGAGAAGATCTAAGAAGTTTTGTCGGCAAAAGGAGAGACAACATATTGAACCAGATTGGCCGCGAGCTACGGATGAATCAACTCCCAGCGCCTCCTCAATAGCTCGGGGCCGTTGAGTTGCTCTCAGCCTCTTCTCCAGCTGAAAAATCTAATAGGAAAGCAAAAACACGGTGAGGCCAATGTCGGAAAAATCCAATGAATCCTTACAACCACTAAAAAGTACAGGGTTGTAAGGTTGAATTGAGACTTCTTGCTTCAGCAATTTATGAACGCCATCATCGGTCGGGAACATCTGTTTGTCAAAAGCCAACATCTTGTTTGTCAAAAGAAAAGCAAAATCTCAACTCCATGAATGATCTCTGATCTGTTATTGTACTGACTTAGAGGGGAGGAGGAAATGATAGGAATCATTCTTACCAGCTGACACGGTCCAGTTTTTCGCGGCAGAGGAAGTCAGAAGTGTCCTCGAGTAGCTTCTCATTGGGGAAGCGGAAACACGGGGGATTCGGATGACCTTGAGGTGATGAAGCAAAAGAATAAGGAAAGAAAGGGTTTAACCTCTTGGAACGTCTGTGAGTAGAAGAATAATGAAGGGTGAGTGAGAGGGAGATTTTTCGTGAGAACAGGGGGTGGGGTGGACGGGAATATTATTCCATGGGTGGGAGCTTCCACCCATTTACAAAACTTCCCCGACGTTTCGATTTTTTTAAGGAAACCTCACGGATATTTTGTAAAAAAGTTCGAAATGAGTTTTGTACTTTACGAACGTATTCATAATCGTTCGTAAAATATGAAACTCGTTCGGAAACGTTTCGTAGAGTATGAAACTCTTTCATAAAAAAATATAAAACGAGTTCCGTACTTTACGGAACTTTTACAAATGGAAGTACGAATAGGTTTGTAAAGTGCGAAACTCGTTTCGTACTTTTTTACGAACGAGTTTTGTTCTTTACGAAACTTTTACGAATGGGTTTCGTACTTTACGAACGGGTTTCGTACTTTACGAACGGGTTTCGTACTTTACGAACGAGTACTAACGAAAGTACGAAACCGGTTCGTAAAAGTTTCGTTACGAACTCATTTCGTACTTTTACGAAACTTTTACGAACATATTCATGCTTTCATTAGTACTCATTCGTAAAGTACGAAACTCGTTCGTAAAAGTTTCGTAAAGTACGAAACGGTTACGTAAAAAAGTACGAACCAGTTTCGTAATTTACGAAACTTTTATGAATGTGTTTCATACTTTACAAACCATTACGAACGGAATACGAAATTGCTTCGTAAATATTTCGTAAATTACGAAAGTTATTTCGTACTTTACGAAAGTTATTACAAACGAAACGAACAAGTTTGTAAATGTTTCGTGCTCTTTTACGAAATATCTCCGAAGTTTCATAAAAATTCTCGTAATTTCGAGAAAGTTTCATAAACGGGTGGAAGCTTATATGCGTGGAAGAATAGCCGCTTCCGAGGTGGCGGTGGTTTGTAGTTTAGTTTGTTTGCAAAAAGTATTATTGCATCTCAACACACGAGCTTTTCGTCTGGTATCCTTTTCTTTGGCTTTCTTTTTATTTTTTTCTTGATTTTCGAAATCTAAAACACATGGAAAGGTGTTTGTTCGTACGTTTCATTTTAAATTCTCATTAGGTAATAAATATTAATTACTATGCAAATAGCACGTGACATTTTAAACTTTGAGTTAAAAACTAGTCCTTTTCTTTTAATGGAGTAGTACCTTCAATTATAATTAGATATTTTCAAGGTTCTTCTTCTTCCCCTCGTTTGCTAGGAAAGTACCGTTAAAACACCATTCGTTCTTATTTAACCCGGCGAAGGAGTTGGGTACTGATGACTAGCAAATATGCTGGAAAAATAAAAACAAATGAATACAAAATTTAGAATTTGATTTGAGATGTAGTCACCATACAAAAAGAGTAAAAAACACGGTGTTTAATCGAAAGTAATACTTACAAAAGCCATGAAATGGCACGTAGAGTTCACTCTCGAGAAACACAAAAGAGAACAAAGCGCCTAAAAATCAAGGCTAAGGTGGAAACCCAATATTTATTATTGTGATTTAACGTGTTACTAAAAATTATTTTTATACTGCGAATCTTAACTGCTTATTCGGATATCATACTAGTTTTCGTGTCGAGTCGTCTTCGTCATGTCGTATCCCAACTGTTGTTGAATCACCTCCATTTCTTCGACGTTGTCACATCATACCCCAACTACCTTCTTAGTCTTGTGCATTTGTCCTCAAGTAGAACACACGTCATTCACTTGGATGGGTTAGACTATTGCCCTTTACTAGGCAAATGATGGTGCCCGTGCGATACGCACTGTCCTTTACTGGGCAAATGATGGTGCCCGTGCGATATGCAAAATCATAGCGAATAATGAAGCTAGGATGTGGTCTTCAAGTGAAGGTTTGAACCTATTATCTTTTACGTGAAGGATGGAGTCCAGACGATACTCAATAATAAAACCTGTAAAATTTTTTTTGATTAAAACCTGTAAAATATTTTTTATTATTTTATTTATTTAGTGATCAAACTCTTTAGAAATTGGAATTTTAGATTCATAGTAATAAAAAATATATGGAATTTATAAATTTTAAATCTAGAATGATGTTTGAATTATTGTTACTCTTTAAATTACGAGTGCCTTTTTCATTACCTTTTCATCACCTTTTTCATTAAATGTGGCTTTTCTTTGATTTTCTTTTTTTCTAATCATACAAAAGTTATATTTTGCTTAAAAAAAAAAGAATAGCGTCCAATTATTGCCATTCAAATTTCGAAAAGGCGGCCCTTTTTCACAATCTCAAACGCAATATAATGATATGATAATGATGGGATGAGGTTTGTGCGATTAGCCCCTTTTGCTTCGGGGTAACATTTTCTCACTTTTTTTTTTCGGTCCTGAAATTAAAAATAAAAAAACTTACATCCAAAGCAAAACTGGTCTGTGCTTTCTTGCGATAAAGAAAACATTCTTATTAACAAAGCCACACATATATCAAAGCTTACACAATCATTGTTGTGTTAAAAACAGAAGAACAATTTTTTATTACAATGTTAGAATGACTAAACCATCTATGGTAAATAAATTGTGACCATCGAATTATAATATTTATTCATGAGAGTACATGTTAATCATCCAAAACTAATGTTAGTCCCATTAAGGGCACTAAGAGAGGTTAATTAGCATTCGACACCTTTTTTTGCCCTGTTTACAAATGTTGGAATTACCGAAGACAAGTATGCGGAAATGCCTTAGTTTAAGATAATGAATCTGTGTTAGCACAACAAAGTGTTTCTCAAATTATAGGATTTGATTATTGTAAGTTCCACTTATGATTTGTCTATATGGTGGCTTGTAAGATTTATACCGCAATGATAATGGACATTAGAAAATTTTATAGTGGTTTAGTTTAATTGACCTGTGTCCACATTCTACCACTGAGATGGTTTTATTATA
The DNA here is from genome assembly GCA_023653495.1 of Melastoma candidum. Classification (NCBI taxonomy): domain Eukaryota; kingdom Viridiplantae; phylum Streptophyta; class Magnoliopsida; order Myrtales; family Melastomataceae; genus Melastoma; species Melastoma candidum. The sequence continues at coordinate 4,688,909 of CM042887.1, forward strand.
TAAAATAATGGTTACAATACACTTTAATGAAATATCAACCGGATAAAGATCAACTCTTTACTTTTCAACTCCAACAATGTTCACATCTCCTGCTCTACCATGCACATACGAGACTTTTGGCGTGCTCTTGTAAATGTGCGTCTAACTACACAAACTCTGTTGATTCTTGACTTCCTAGAAAAATAACACAACATGAACACCTTCCTACTGATGGGTTAACAACTATTTTCTAAGTAGGTTACTTGCTTGTTATTACAATATGCACCGTATTCCCTTAACTTCGCTTAGACAATTGGCCAGTTGCTCGTGGAATGCACAAAGACACATTGTCTCTCCCAAGATGAACAAAGTAGTACAAAGCCCTTGGCAATCTGACATGAAGAATGTGAGAGATCATACCAAGCGAATGCTTAGTACTTTCTATCTCTCTCGTTGGTACCACATATATTATCATTTTTTAAGCGTGATCTTAATCCCTTTTATCTAGGCAACCACCTTAGAATTCATTTGGGTTTATGGAAATCATTCATTTGAATTGTTTCTTTCACAAAAAATTTCGATGGATTATATCCATTTAGAAGATATTTGCTCAACGAACACTTTTGGTAGAAAAAGGAATTCCCACAAACTGAATATTTCTTTGAGAGAAAAATCAATCAGCTATACTATTAACATTTTTAACATAATCAAATTAATTAACAAGATCCAACTGATTAATTTGAATCTTATTCCATTTGTGGTGTAACTTTGTTGTGAGGAGATATTTGTTTCCAAACTTAAACAACACATTTCCTTGAAACTTATTTAATTAATTTGGATGAAGTTGATTAATTCTCCATTTGAAAATTCTTCAACATATCTGCTATATACTTCTCTTGAGAAATAAAAATCTTTCATTTCTTCTGCTTTACTTGAAATCCGAGAAAGTACTTCATCGAGCCAATATCTGTCATCTCGAACTCTTCCATCATGGCTTCCTTGAACTTCTACAACAAGCTTCTGCAGGTGCTAGTGTAGATCAAATCATCCACATAGAGACATGCTATTACAAAATCAAGACCAACCTTCTTTATGTAAAACGAAGGTTCTACTATGCTTCTAGAGAATCCTTTCTTCTGTAGGTAGGAACCAATTATGCAATTCCACGCTCTTGGTGCTTGCTTCAAACCATATAGAGCCATATGTAGCCTGTAAACTTTGTCTTCTGTGCCTTTCATCACGATCCTTGTGGTTACTCTACGTAGACTTCTTCTTCTAGTACTCCATTAAAAAATGTTGACTTGACATCAAGCTAGAATACTTCAAGCTTTCTATGCTGCAATGGCTAGAACAGCACGGATTGTCTCCATCTTTGCTACGGGAGCAAAAGTTTCTGTAAAATCAACATCGGGCTTCTATGAATAGCCTTTTGCTACGATGCGAGCTTTATGCTTCAGCACGCTTCCATCTTTATTATACTTAGTCTTGTAGACCAACTTCAAGCCAATAGCTTCTTTTCCATCTAGGAAATCGACCAATGACCACGTGTCATTCTTTTCTATAGAAATCATCTCCTCCTTCATGGCATTTATCCATTTTTCTTCTTTAGCTACCTCCTCAAAGTTTTGTGGCTCAAATGTAGTAAGTGCAATACATCCTTGGTGGTGTATCTCCAATAGGACCATTTGCTTTTGGAATGGTCTTAGAGGAACTAGCTTCTGTTGTTTTGATGGGATTCGGTGTTGTAACTTCTGATGTTGCTTCTGTTGTTCTGATAGGTTTCTATACAGATACTTCATATGGTGTCTTGTTCCTAACCACTTTTGTAAGGGATCTGTTCAGAAGGTAGGCAGATGTGTTAATAGCTTTTGCCCAGAACTTGTCGGTAGACCATTACCTTTCAGCATGCTTCTAGTCGTCTCTAAGATGGTTATGTTCTTTCTTTCCGCGACTCCATTCTGCTATGGAGAACACTGCATAATCAATTGCCTATGTATCTCCTTCTGTTGGCAATAGTCCAAGAATGGTCTTGGCGAAAAGTCTCCTTCGTGATTTGTTCTTAAGGTCTTAATCATGTATCCACTTTGATTCTCTACACGTGCTTTGAACTTCATAAAGGTGGTGAAAGCATCTGACTTCCTCTAAAAAAAACGAAGCCAAATTATTCTAGTATAGTCATCTACGAACAACAAAAGACATACTCCAAAAATAAAAAAATAAAAAAATAAAAAAATAAAGAAATAAAAATTATTTACATTGTCAAAATAAAGAAAATAGAGAATATTCTTGGGAACAGTTTATTTGGCTTCATTAAAATAAAAAATAAAGGTAAAATATTAGTATAGGGCCCCAATTATAGGTCATTTTTTATTTGTGGGAACAACTTTAGTTTTTTCATTAGTGACCCGATCTATAACATTCGTTTTATTTTTTACCTAAACGTAAACGACAGTAGTGAATCTTGCTTACATGACCTAACAGAACCACTCCCGGTCTTACGTTGTAACAAATTTGGATTAAAAAAACCAACGTAAATGGGATTTTACTTGAATCTCCTTTCAATTTTCGATATTGGTGGCTGGGAGAATAAGACAATCCCTTTATTGCATCAATTCATTTAAGAGAAAACAACATAAAATAAAGAAACAGGGCTACTTCATGTATTCTTCCCTAAAATTGAAACAACCCTATAAATCAAACCTTAGAGGATAGTGAAACTCGAAGTAAGAAATCAGGGCAACAAAACATGAGCAAGCAAGGAGGTTTTATTGCTAAAACAATGAGGGTTTTGGCATGGATTGCAATGAGTGTCGAGAAATTGGAATTTGCGTAGAACTTTACACTTTGTCGTTGTTGGTTGTGTATTTTATGAATTTATCCCCTCCCTCAAGAGTTCTTCTAAGCTTGTTATACTAGTGAGGTTCACATGGCATTTCTTAGCTAGTGAGCTCTCCACAAGTGTCATTTTTGTTTCTGTTTGTGGCTTGTCTCCAGGTCTGTGATTTGATTTTTTTCTTTACGTACTCTATAGAAGGGTTCAAGTTTGGGATTTACGATGAGCCAGAGCAAGAGCTTCCAAACGAGCGATATCTCCATTATATCAACCTCAGTCATTCGTGGGCGTCGATGCAAGCACGAACCAAAGGCAATGTTTTTCACTTCTTGGAGTAAATCGAATCCCAATCAGAAAATACTTCGTTATTCGTTATGAAAGGTAGTTAAGCAGATGTACCTCAACCATTCATTTTTGCCTTACTTCGTTATAGATTAAATAAGAATGTCTACATGCAGATGCGCTAATTTGATGTGTTGGCATAATAGGATGATTGTGGAATTTTCGAGTGATCTAACGATGATTTCCCATTTAGGCAGAAGGAAGTCATTTCACAACTTATTAAGACGAAGAAAATATTAGAAGGCAAAGTTGAGGTGATATATAAAAGAGAGCAAGTTGGTGGAGAAAGTTGTTAAATACAAGAAGCTGAAAGAGAAGAAATTGAATTGCATTGTGCTTATGTTTTTTGGATATGTAATCTATTTAGCTTAGCTAGTTAGATAGATAGATGTTTGTTAGCTTGGCTGTTAACTTTTCGAATGACACTGTTCTGAATAGTTTGGTTATGAATTTTGAGTAATCCTTCATAGTTTGTCAAAAGGTCCTACAGAATTTGGTTACAATAACAAAAGCAACTATTCGAATAGAAACAAAAATGCAAGTAGACTTAAACACTTCCAAGCTCAATAAGGTATTGAAATACATCACTTCTTAGTATCAGTTACACCACCTTCAGCATGTTCTCCAACTTCAAGTCCATCTTGTTTTCCACCTTTACCTCCAACTTCAGCTCCATCAGATCTGCAATAGCAGGTCCTTCTATTGTATCCCATATTTCCACAGAGCTTGCACTTCTTTCGAGCCACCCTTCCTGATTTTATGAAGTACCAATATAACAAAATAATATAAAAACTTAAGGTATATATGCAATCATGTATGATGACCGAGTATTACCATAAATTTGAGATTAAGGCACACTTGTTTGCCGTGAACATGAAACTTCATCTCAAACGGATTATTGTAAAGATAAAACATCACCACGAGAAGCTCTCTTGTTATAACCCCATTGTCCACAGCATGAGAATTGGATTTCAACACCTTCCTTTGATTTCTTGTTTGAACTTGTCTTTGTTTTTTCCTCTTTGCTCTTTTCCCAATTTTGTTTCTTGGGTTTGCCTGGCAACTACTAATATGGTGGTGGTTGGATTACTTATCCCTCAACAAATAGCTAGAATTTAGAACCTTCAAGAAGCTCCCAAACAAGGGCATATGCCTGCATAAATGGTTCCAACTTATAGCACGGATCTATGTAGTCCTCCACATCACGTTTCATGAAGTCAATGTAAGCTATCACATGAGGGCAATGCAATCTACCTACCACCACGCAAATCAACACGAAATCTTTCTTATCATGCATTCACCATGAACACCTCAAAGCAAACTTCTCAAAAATTAAAGGTTTCACAATATACTTCGCAAAATTCTTTCTTATGGCCTCGATTTCCTTTTTAACATTACGATATAATATATCAGAAGTCCTAAAACTACCCTTGCTCTTCTCAACTTGCCTCACCATTAGTAGTCGTCAGATGCGCTCTAACATATCAATCAATGTAGTCTCTTGGCAGCAATGATGTAAGAATTGAAAGTCTCACATTTATTATTGGTAAACGTACCACATTTGCTTGCCGTGTTGAAAAGTGATTTGCAAAAGTGTTGTGGACTGTTTGATGAAGGCATATGCTGCTTCAAAAAGATCCAGGAACTCCATCTCTTCCAAATTGATTCTCCATTAAAGCTACATTGAAATCAACCTCATTTGTGCTCTTAACTGTCCTGTAGAAACAACTATGTATGAACATACCTTGATACTTCACTTTCTAGTTTTAGTATATATGCCTGACACAATTCCGATGTTTGGCTTCATGTGTCAAATTCATACTTGCATTAAGAAGCCCCTACAATAATGAAAAGCGTAAGTAATATTTCTACCCAATTCAACCAATTAGATAAGAACCATAGTAAACGTCAAGTTTCTTAAGTACCATTTGTTGATCACTCAAAAAGGTCTACCCACGGCCATTTCCTACATTAAGTTCTTTGAGGAACAATTTCATAAACCACATCCATGATGTTATATTCTCACTTGCTACTATGGCCCATGCAATACGAAACATTCCATCATTTCCATCTCTACGACAGTCGTCAATAAAATTTGTCTAATTTTATGCTTTATAAATGTCTCATCAAAAGCAATGAAACGTCTACAGTCTGAAAGGAACCCCTTTATAAGTGGTAAAAATACGGACGAATAATCTCTTGAACATGGTTAACTTATGGATAGAGTTAAATCACAACACAACTCAAAGCAACTATCTAGGGATCTTCTTTTCAAGGTAGCCAAACAAAAATATAGCCCCTTAAAATGATCTTCAATGGTACAATTTACCAGCCTCTAACTAGCCTGATAAACTTTCATTAGTGGTACCTCTAGGGTGAACCTTTGCATTACCTCTTGTTGTATTTCCTTAGCCGAACAACCAACTCTACGAATATGACCTTCAGTAAATTGTTCGGCCAATCATTGTGTTGTTACTTGATGATTATGCATGTTACATAACATTTATGCTCATTACAAATATATTTAGCAACAAATGTGTTATCTTTCTTCAACCACGACCCATACAACCTCCAAGAACACCTTTCTCACACACAACCTCCTGGCTATTTTTAGAACTCCTTAGCCAATGAAGATTATATCCATTACATATGGAATATTGTCGTACAACAATGTGCAATTGTCTCGAAGTCTCAGAAATGCATGTGGGATTTAAAATAATGGACTCGTGATCACACAGTGGGTTACAAAAGTCTACTTCTCAATGTCTTTCTTCAACCTCCTGTTTTTAAAACTCCATAATCAATATCATCATATGATTTTTCATATTCTATACCCACTGCTTCATCACTATCTTCAGTCACTTCAATAGTAGCCTCAACCATGTCTCCACTCGCAGGCACATCCTTAGCCATGTCCTCGGCCTTGGGAACCATATACTCTGCCCCACCCTCAACCATATCTTTGCCATGTCCTTAGGGTTAGAAACAACATCTTAATCCATATGCTCAGCCCCACCCTCAGCCATATTATCAGCCATGTCCTTAGTCTCATGAACAACATCCTCATCCATCTCATCTAATCTTTCGTAATAAATATCTAACTTACCTTAGTTTTCACATTCATCTATGATCTCCATCACCTTTTTATCAAACTTAATTTCCCTCACTAATGGAAATGTTATCCACATTCTCCTCACATTAAAACCGAAATTTTAGGCAAAAGCAATTAACATGAAGTAGCCAATTTGGTCACAATCAACTCTTTCAAACTTAACCATCCCACCTCCATTATAAGTACCAATCCTAAAAAAAGAGAATGACCCAAAACTATGCATACAAATATCGATTCTCTTCATCCTTAATTTATATTCAAGAATGAGGAAAAAATAAATTAAAAGGCTGAAATCTGAAAAAGGAAAGAACCAACCTGCTTGGTGTTACTGAGAACAAATTACTACATATTGACAAAAACTCAAGCTCTACTGTTCAACTAACATATCAAAGAGGAATCGCATATCCCACACACCTTGTTTCTCCATATAGGAAGGCGGACCAAAGGCATCACCGTTTCAGCAATAAAAAAACCTCCGTGTTTGCTCATGTTCCGCTGCTCCAGGTGTCTTGCTACGATCTTAACTGCTCTAAGTGTTGGCTCCGACTACCTGCACGCACGTTTTTTATTTTTAGGATTTTTTAATATGGAGAATAATAAACGAAGGAACCCTTTTGTTTTTTTTTTAATCCATTGCCATTTTCTATAATCCACCCGGATGCTTGGTTTGTATTTGTTTATTTAATCCACGTTGGTACGAGAGTGGTTCTATTAACCCACGTGGGCAGGATCCACTGACGCCATTACGTTTAGGCAAAAAAAAAATATATATATAACAAATGCTATAAATGGGGCTACAAATGAAAAAATAAAGTTGTTGCTAGGAATATAAAAAATGTTTTACATTGCCGAAACAAAGAAAAACGAGAAATTTCTTTTGGAACATTTTGTTTGGATTCATTAAATTTAAAAAAAAATAAAATTTTGGCAAATGAAAAAGGTGGGGATGATTAGAAAGGAAAACAAACAACACCATACAAATCCATGTAATGCCCAAACCCAAATGCCAATGCCCCAACGCCCCAAACCCGAAACACGTTCAGTTTTTTTGTTGACACAGGAGGCTGCTAAAAGACGAAATTTAGTATATGTCGTAAATTCGCGTAAAAATTGTTTGGTAACATGCCGATGGATTTAGTATATGTTTAGTATAATTAAATGTACTCTTAGTAAATTCGTGTCAACAAGCCCATTAAAATGTAGTAAATAATGTTCGTAAAGTACTAAAATTTTACTTTTTAATAAATTTTACTAAAAGAACCCTTTGATAGGCTAGTGAACTAGTAAATCATTGAGACTATAACCGTTCAATTTAGTACTTTTGTACTAAAATAGTTTTTTAAATAACAAACTTTTTAGTAAAAATGTACTAATGTTAAACCATTGTAGTAATTTAGTAATTTACAAAAATATTTTAGAACGAATGTACTAAATTGTACTGTTATCGTCTTAATGATTTACTAATCACCGGCCATTAAAGGGACTTTTTGGTAAAATGTACTAAAAAGTAAAAGTTTAATACTTTACGATCTCTATTTAATACATTTTACCGGGGTTGTTGACACGAATTTGTCCGTTCAATTGTGCTAAAAACATGTAGTCATCTCATCCCGTTACTAAATTATTTTGAAGCAAAATTTAATACATGACAAATAAATTTACTTATACTGTATTTTAGCCGCTTCTGCTGGTACATCAAAGAACGAAAGAAAGTAAAGAACAAACAAACCCTGGTCTTGGATCGAGTGTGGCTGGGGTCATCATCATCAAATAAAATCCTCCCACCCCACCACGAAAATTCGTCTCCCAAAATCCTTCGTTCATGACGTACACCCCCAAAATGTCCCTATTCGGGTCCTAACCTAACCCTTGTCTGTTCCTTCTGGGTCCGCAGCAGCCGAACAACCCCGTCGTCCTCCTCCATCACCATCATCATCATTATTGAGGTACAGACATTCTCACGCACACATTTATCAGCACGTCCCGTCGTATGTACCCACACATGTTCAAGAACCCAAGTTCCATCCACAATCGTTCTCGTTCTTCTTGTTCTTTTGGGGTTTAGGGTCATGCCATCTTTCTTCTTCGTGTTTGGGATTCTAATGGTGAGTTATCATCCAATTTGATTTTCTTGATGTGTGTAACACGATAAAGATTGAGATGGCCGTCCCCTTTCTTTTCTGGGTCGTGCATGACTAGTTGGGTTTGTGTTCATGTCCATCCCCCCCCTCATAAGTTGTTCCTTTTTTTACATCCCCCATCCCAAAAATCCCAACCAAATCCGGCGGATCCGCTTGATTTCTTCCTCTATTGGGTACCGAATGTGGTGATTGTTGATCTTTGGGTACGTGGGTCGGGGAGTTTTTGATGTACTTGGTGTTGGACGTATGTCCCGAATATTACAGGAGGTCCCTGCCCATCACATAGACAGACAGGGTCGACTCCTCCTGAGGATGTTCCTGTTTCTGTTTTTTCCAGAGTATTTCCCTCCCCGTTTTTCTCCCCTCTTCTTCCTATTTTCAAATGTACTGTGGCTTTACCAACTGCAAGCCCTCGCTACGTACTGTTTGTTGTAATGTTATAATCTATTTTTAACTTTTGTTACTATTTTTTTTTCAATTATTTTTTTTACAAAGAAGAAATCTCTGCATGTAAAATTTCTGGGGTAATTTTCTTTTCTTTTTGAATGCTTTTGATCTGATGTTTTTCTTTTGTTCTGCGATGTTGGTGTTGCTTTTAAGGATGTTGGGAGGGTTGGCCTCTTGGGTAATTACACTGTTTAGTTGTTGGCCCAGAAATGTTAATACCCCTTTTTCAGGTTAATTGTCGAAATTTGTGATGTTGGGTAGTTAATTCATGTGCGTTTGTGATTTTTAAGCAGCACAGCGAAGTTGGTTTACCTTTGTTTAGACTGTGATTGCTACTAGAGCAGATTCCCGAGTTTTGAAGAGCACATCGATTTAGATTACAAGTACTATGCTGTTGTCAATTTTGTTGTTTATATCATCCTTCTTTTTCCCAGTAGGAGATATTACATTTCATTAGGTACAATATTCACTTCTGCACCAAAATCCTGTCTTCAAATTATTCAAAGTTCCATGACTTTGTTGTGTTAAGATTATATTTTCCTTTTCATAAATTTTATTTTCCTGAAATATATATTGGCAAAAAAAAAACGAATGTGCAGGGGATAGTTGAACCCTTGACGCAGATTGTAGCCACTTTATTATCCTACCTATTAGATTAGGGGTGAACAAGTTTCACGTCGCTCTTCCAACTGCAGTCTATTATAGAATAGTGTTTATTTCAAAGATACAAGTAAATCTTTTAAATAAAGCCCATATATGTGCCCAATTGATCATAGTTTCTATTTTATATTTCTCTGTTGTTGGTTTTTACGGTTTGTTGATTCCTGGATCGGTTTTAGGGGGTTTCCGACTGTCAAACCAAGATCCTAAGAAGATAGCTGTGTTATTGAAATTTGTGAACCGGGAATCTTTTGTAGTCCTATTTGAATATATAATGTTCTACAGAGCACTTTGGTAGCAGATCTGACCTGTTATAGGTTGCACCATTTGCTTACCCCGGCTATGTAGGTTTTCAAAAATCATTTGCCCAAAATGCTGTGTAGTTTTCTCTTATATTATTCGATTTCTACTGCCTCTCGCTTTTCCCCAACTAATTCAGCTTTTAGAAGTTGCTTCAGGAGCTCTGATTGTTGTTGTATGGTCAATTGGTTAGTTTGCAGAGTCCTGGGGAGTCTGATTTACAATCCTGGAGACGAAGCTGTTAACTTATCTTGAATCTGTGATGACAATCATCAACTGGTGGTTGAGTTGAAAAAGGATAAAGATCTTCCTTTGAAGAAATGCCATCCGTGATGGGAAGTAACAATATTGAGTCCAATAAGCAATTGCAAGTGCGCGACGGGGGCATAGATGCTGCGTCGTTGACTCTGGGAAACCACGATGAAGAGCATGCTGAAAGGGAGGAAGCTGCCAGCCAATTTGATGATTATGACAACCAGTTGGTTGGATTTCCCTATTCTGATTGTTCAATGGATGGCCTGAAATTATCTGGTGGGCCCGATGATCTTGAGGAAAATCAGCTAAATGAAGAATTGTGCTTGGCTTCTGAGACCTCTCAGATTATTGTGGATACTATTGAAAGTGACTTTCCGAGCAATAACAGTGAGGGTGATTCGTTGCTCTCAGAGCCCAAGTGGTTGGAAGGAGACCATACTTTAGCTCTTTGGGTGAAGGTAACTCGAAAGCTAATATCCTGGGTTATACTGAATTAGCTATTGTTACATTCACTGGTTTGTCCAGTTTTCTTCTTCCAAAATCAGAAGCATATGTGCACTTTTCTGAGCAGATTTCTGCCATCATATAATCCTTGTTTTTCCCAATTAGGCAAGAATCATTTATTCCCTGCTAATTTTCATTTTCCATCGAGTTATTAACACTGTCGATTGCATTTGTAGTCCGATGCCATTCTGAGATTGCACATTAAAGTTCTTCGATTAAATCATCGTTGGTGAAATCCTTGAGAGATCGAACCATCTGTATTTTTTCGGTTTAGTATGACAACTTAACATGTCCAATGAATTTTTATCCAGTGCTTTCAAGCCCTACCAAGTTGGACGATTCTTGAGTTTGTCTCATGATACTGTTTATGATGCTTATTGTGGCTTTCTTTTCCTTTTCTTTTCCTGATAATCTTTTGCTCCAAGAATAGTGGAGAGGGAAGTGGCAGACTGGAATTAGATGCGCAAGAGCTGACTGGCCTTTGACAACTTTAAAAGGGAAGCCGACCCATGAGAGGAAGAAGTATTTTGTTGTATTTTTTCCTCATACAAACAATTACTCCTGGGTAGACATGCATCTCGTCCGGCCAATCGATGAATTTCCCGAGCCAATAGCATATAAAGCACATAAGATCGGACTGAAATGGGTCCAAGAGTTAGGCGTTGCACGACGGTTCATCATGCAAAGGTTGGCTATTGGTATGATGAACATTGTTGATCAGTTGCATGTGGAGGTATACCTTATAGCAATTCCCTTTGACAAATTCTTTGCGTTTTCACAGCTTCATTTTTCTTTTTCATTTGGATTGTCCATTTTTTGTGATGTTCAAACGTTTACAGGCTTTTACCGAGGCTTGTCGAGAGATGCTTGTGTGGAAGGAGTTTGCTAAGGAACTATCCCAATGTACAGGCTACGATGAAATCGGAAAAATGCTTCTGAAGTTGCAAAATGTAATGCACTCTGCTCTCCAATTATATTTAGTTTTGTTATAGGCAATACTCTCATTGGTTCTTGCTTTTCTCTACAATTGTCAGTTAATGCCCAAATTTGTGCCTCATACTTAGGATGTGATATTTGATGCAATAAAAGTTTTAACTGAAACCATCTTTGGTAGATAACAGGTAGCTTCTTCACTTCTGCAGATGATATTGACCCGCTACCTAAATTTGGAATGGTTACAGCATGATTTTAGTAGTTGGACCCACAGATGTTGCAATGCACAAAGTGCTGAAATCATCGAGACACTAAAAGAGGTCAGTTCATGCTTCCAACATTTTGTCTTCTCTGGGGTGTGATTCAGAGTTTTCTGTGCAACTCGGTTTTTGTGTTTACCAATAGCATTTGATTGAGATTTATTGTTCTAAATAATTAAGCCCAGACTGTCTCGAGAGTTTTCTGTACTTCAATGAAGGGTCTTTATCATGTTCAACAGATTTAAAGTAGAAAATTGGTCTTCGCTATCGACATCAATTTCCACAATATCCATGCAATGTAAAAAAGTTCTGTTATTTTGATTAATACATGAAAGACCGGTTTTTATCCCCTTAATTTCTTCAAGGAATAACTAGCTGTTCCAAGAAATCTATTTCATTGATGATAGGTTGAATTTTGCCTGTTTCTTCCAATTTCCTGAGTTACTTTTGGTTAACTAACTTCTTGAAGAACCCTCTCTAATGATGGCTCATGGCAGGAATTGTTCGAAAATGTTCTGTGGAAAGAAGTAAATTCTCTTTGGAATGGAGTGATACAAGGTGTACTGGGATCTGAGTGGAGAACCTGGAAGCATGATGTCGTAAAATGGTTTTCGGCGGCACATGAGCACCAGCCTTTAACAAATGTTGACTGCTTTCAGCAACATGATCTTAATCATCTCGTCATTCCTAGCGTTCCAGTGATGGTGAAGAGGCCCAAACTGGAAGTTAGAAGGGCAGAGGTGCATGCATCTCAGCTAGACGCTACGGAGTCTGGGGAAGCCACTAATATTGTGATTGAATCTGCATATTTTAACCATGAGGATACTGCAAATGGTGCTGCTTTGACACCTAAGCCTCGTGAAAGTGAAAATGCAGGGGAACGTACAGACACAAATGTTACTGATAGATGGGATAAAATTGTCGTTGAGGACAGAAGGCTGGATTTAGTTCAATCCGATCCCGTCGAATCGGTTCATCCAAAAGAGTTAGCGGTAAAACCAGCGGTGACAGCTCGAAACATATCAGCAGACGTGAGATACTTAGATTCTGAAAGTAGGAGTCGGCAGTGTACAGCTTTTGTCGAGTCCAAACAAAGACAATGTAATAGGTCTGCAAATGAAGGCGAGATTTACTGTTGTATACATTTGGCATCTCGTTATGCTGCCAGCTCTGTGAAGATGGAAAGGCCGTTACCTGTTGAAACACCTCCTTGTGAGGGCACTACTGTCCTAGGTACTAGATGTAAACATCGTTCTCTTCCAGGCTTCTCATTTTGCAAAAAGCATAGACCTGAAGGTGCAAAAACATCAGATAATATGCTTAAAAGGAAGCATGAAGACTTGTATTCTTATTCAGAAGGCATGGTTGGCATTGGCACACCATCGGAAGAAGCATTGCATTTCCCCCATGTAGATCGGGCCTCTGTTTTCATGTTACCTACAGAGAAGCGGGATCATTCTAGCAGAGATAGTAGTGGCTTGGGACTCGTTGCCCATTGTTTGGGTTCATGTTTACCAAATGAGAAGGAGTGTATGGATAGCCCAATTCGTTGTTCATTGTACTGTGACAGACATCTTCCAAGCTGGCTTAAACGAGCAAGGAATGGTAAAAGTAGGATACTTTCAAAAGAGGTTTTTTTAGAGATCTTGGAGGAGTGTTCTTCTCTGGAGAAAAAGCGACAATTACATCGAGCATGCGAGCTCTTTTTCCGGTTATTGAAGAGTGTGATGTCTATCAGAAACCCAGTCCCTATGGATGTGCAATTCCAGTGGGCATTGTCCGAAGCTTCCAAAGATCTTCCTGTTGGGGAGCTCCTCACAAAGTTGGTGTGCTCTGAAAAGGAGCGATTGCAGAGAATTTGGGGCTGCGGGGCTGGTGGACATGGAGAAATGTTGCCTCTAGCAGTGAAAGAGCCTCAACTACTATTGACAGATGGTGCTACCCATGACGACATCAAGCCCATAAAGTGCAACATTTGCTTGGAGGAATTTCCGAGCGCTCTTTTTCTTGGCAACCATTGGTTGGACAGACACAAGAAGGATGCACAGTGGCTTTTTAAAGGTTATGCCTGTGCTATATGCTTTGATTCATGTACTGACAAGAAAGTATTGGAGACTCATGTTCAGGACAGACATCGGGTGCAATTTGTGGAACACTGCAAGCTTCTTCAGTGCATTCCCTGCGGTAGCCATTTTGGTAACTCTGACGAGTTGTGGTCACATGTCCTTTATGTTCACACAGAAATTTTCGCATCTTCCAAAGTTGTCCAACAACCTATTCTGGCTGCTGTCAATAATTTGCCTTCCAAACACGAGCCCACAAGTTCAGCTCCTCTGCACAGCAGCGTGGAAAATATGGATGAGTTTAGGAAGTTTGTTTGCAGGTTCTGTGGGATGAGGTTTGACTTGTTACCTGATTTGGGCCGTCATCATCAAGCAGCTCACATGGGTCCTGGCATGGTCGGCTGTCCTCCAAAGAGAGGTCTTCGTTTCAATCCTTATAAGTTGAAGACAGGAAGGCTCAGTCGCCCTCGATTTAAGACTTCCTTGGGTGCAGCATCCTATAGAATTAGAAGTCGGGCCAATGTTAGCTTGAGAAAGCACATTGGGGCATCAAAAACACTTAGCTTCCCTGTATCTGTTTCGCAGCCCCATGCAATGGTTGAGCCTAGTAGTAGTAGCAGTACGTTGGAGGAAGCAGACATCTCAATTATTGCGCAGATTTTGTACTCCCACATACAGAAAACAAAAGGCCGTCCTAACAACTATGAAGTCATATCCATTGCTCGCTCTGCTTGTTGCAAGGAGAACATCAAGGCACTGCTGGAAGCTATATATGGAGTTTTGCCTGAACGATTGTACCTCAAGGCGGCAAAAATGTGTGGCGAGCAAAATATCCTAGTGAACTGGCATCTTGATGGATTTGTCTGTCTCAAAGGATGCCAACCTGTGAAGCAGCCTACCCCGCCACCCGAGTTGACGGCCGTTCCAGAAGGTCAATGGAGAAACTTCTCAGAACATACGTCTAGTCCATTGATGGATGATTGGGAAGTTGATGAAAGCCATTGTATCATTGATTTACACCAACTTAAACCCAGAAACATGCAGAATGCCATCATCCTGTGCGATGATATTAGCTTTGGTCTTGAGTCTGTCCAGGTTTCTTGTGTTGTGGACGAGTGGCTGCTTGATTTGCTTCATGTTGCGGAAAATCCTGAAGACAATAATGTGGTATCCTCAATGCCCTGGGAGAGGTTCACCTATGTCACGAAACCGATTCATGCTGGATTTGAAACCCCAGTAAATTTTCCTCGCCCTGTTATTTTCTTTAAATAGAATAAAGTATCAGTGACGTGTGCTCTAAAAGTTATTCAAAGGGTGATCTTTGATTTTTGGAGTCTAGTACATTTTTAGCATGCTAACTCCTAACCATCAAATACTGTATAAACTCCAATTTTTCTACATGTTTCATTTGCATCCCCGTTTAAAAATTTGAAGCTTAATTACGCAGTTTTATTCTTGCAGAGTTTGCAGCTTGGCTGCTCCTGTACAGAAGCTTCATGTGCACCTGAGAAATGTGATCATGTCTACCTGTTTGATAATGACTACCAAGATGCGACGGACATAGATGGAAAACCTATCCATGGTAGATTCCCCTATGATGAGTATGGGCGCTTAATCTTAGAGGTGGGTTCATTTATCCAATATCCCTCTTCCAGATAATTAGTGAAGTGTGCTATAATCCTGTACTTGGTTACGTAAGTAAACAAAGGAAAAGAAAACTACGGAGGAAATGTTTGAAATAATAAGAATGGAGTTTTTCCTCGGGAATTGAGTTTCCCTCCGTATTCTTTTCTTTTCTCTTCTACTCCAATGAAAATAGACACATCATAAACTGTGTGTGGCCTTTGTACTCCCACGTGCCAATTCTGTGTATTAAAATGATTAATGGTATTCTACTTTTGGTGAACTCCAAATTATAAATTTAGAAATGTCTTTTTTGCTGAGTTGGGAAATATCTTTTTTGCTTAGTTCCCTATCCTATAATTTCTCTGGTCAATTAATTGAAAATCCCATCAAAATCTCTATGATCGTGTCTTACAAATAGTCACCAGGTATTCCTATGGGAAACTTTGGTTGCATCTTTCAAAATATTTCTTTTCCTATGTAGACAGTTTCTAGTTATCTCTATGGTTGTCATATCCAACTGTTTCCTTGTGGGGATTTGACCAATATTCTGAATTAGCATTACTGTATTCAATCATCTGATTTTCAAAAGATAACTTCTTAATAAGGAATTGCTTAGTTCAAATGTAAGCAACTCATTCAATTGAATTTGAAACCTGCTGGTGTTAAGTATATTCTTTAGGTGAAATGCTTAAGTGTTGTTGCTCGGTTTCCGTTAGTTGCTTTTTATTTTCAGGATGATATTTGATATATGTATTCCTTTCCATTGACCCATAATATTGTGTTTCAAATAATGCAGGGAGGTTACCTTATATATGAATGTAATCGCATGTGCGGCTGCAGTAAGAGTTGTCCAAATAGAGTTTTGCAGAATGGTGTTAGGGTGAAATTGGAAGTATTCAGGACAGAGAAAAAGGTACGATTTTATAGATGTGTGGGCCCCAAGGATTAATTGCTTCGGTCAATCTCCTAAAGATCGATACATGTTATTGATAACGAACATCATTTTGGCAGGGTTGGGCAGTTAGAGCCGCACAAGCAATTTCCCGGGGTATGTTTATCTGCGAGTTTGTCGGGGAGGTCTTAGGTGAAGCAGAGGCCGCTGAACGGCGCAAAAGGTTCCTGTCCAATTATATTTGCGTGTTTTTCGACATGTGTGAATTTTACCTGAATGACATGTTTGATATTTCAGCGATGGAGCGAAGGGTTATAGCTATATCTACGACATTAGTTGTGGCGTAAATGAGGTGTGCAGGCTGACTGAAGAAAATGACTACCATGTAATAGATGCAGCCAAATATGGCAACGTCTCGAGATTCATTAACCACAGGTAATGAATGGAAAATATTGGTTAGATGAATCTTAATTGAGCTGTCATGTGCTTTGTTGCTTGGAAAGACTGTTTCGGACTCTACTAATGTAGAAGGTAGTGTTTTTTTATTGGGACATAACAGGCCTTTTGTCTTGCTTGGAAAGCACATTCGTGGCATCTATCTAGTAAGGTTGAATTTTAGGACATACAATCATTTAATGGAAGCCAAACTCTGGTATTATCGTCTTTGGCGGTTTGTCATTTTGAAGTCCCAGAGGAAGTGTGGTTTTTTCAAAATGGTTCGAATGGACATTCTTTATCGGTAGCTCTCAGTTCACATTGTATCCTCCCTTTTACGGGACTTATCATAATTTTTCGATGTCACCGTCTACTGAAGTAACTGTTGTAAACAACTTGTTTGAGCATAGGAAAGATGTGGTTGGTACGTGCTGAGATACGATCATTGCGGGTATCTAAACTTTTGTGCCTTAGCTTTTAATCTAATAAGTCTGGTGGTTGATTAAATGTTTGTATTTTGCAGCTGCTCGCCAAATCTTGTGAGTCATCAAGTCCTCCTGGAGAGTATGGACAGACATCGGGCCCATGTCGGTCTTTATGCTGATAGAGATGTAAGTTTTCTGGTTTTGAATCCATCTACCAACAGTTTTAGCGTTTGTGTTGGCTGTCCCACTGAGAATAGCTTATGTATATCTTTTGGTGGATCAGATATCGTTAGGGGAAGAGCTGACGTACAAATATAACTACAAGGTGGGCTCCGAGGAAGCATGTCCTTGTTTTTGTGGATCGATGAATTGCCGCGGGCGTGTTCACTGACGAAAAGTAGTTGCCGCTTTTTCCCCTGTTGATCAGACAATGACTTGGTCGTTCAAAGATAGATAGTTTGGTAGAGCCCTCATTGTATCTGTGTACAGTAGGAGGTAGTTGATTTTCTTTTCCTTAATTTTTTGGGAGGTTTGTTCCAAAACAAGGTTAGTTGGTAAAATATTTTACGAAATAGGTTGGTCAAATTAAAAATTCTTCAACTAGGATCGGTGAAATTGGAGTTAGAAATTTCTATTTTTATTTTCAAAAAAATTGGAATGAGAAACTCCAATTTAGGCTAGTCTAGCATAAACTCGGAGTTACCTACTCCGACTTTCCGGGATGTGAAGAAACCATTGAATGGAAGTCACGGGATGTGAAGAAACCATTTAATGGAAGTCCCCGCCTTCAATTTTATTCCACCCGATTTTATTGGCTCTTGAAATTATCCATTATAATACCATCATCATTTTACTCATAAAAAAAATCGGAAACCAGGAACTCTTATTTTAATGAAGCGCAACACTGACTCCAAGGTCAAGACACCGTTTTTTATTCGGACTACAACTCGGAGCGGAGGTCCCCAGGAGTCGCAAAATCTTAGGAAGTTCACATCCCAATCAGTAAAAAGGAATTTTGGCTAATGCCCGTGGTTGACCGTGTCTGTAAAGGCAGACGAAATCGGTGAGTTTTGTATGGAAATACGGTTACTTTTAAAAATAAATTTGCTAAATACGGTCCGAGTTTCATAAAATACGATTTTACCGTCAAAGGGGCGCGTTTTCAAAACGTGCCCTAACCCGCCCCCCCAACACTTAGAGAAAAATTTCACCAAGTGTTGGGGGCCTCTACAAACTCGCCCCTCCGGGGAATACACAAAACCCGCCCCTACCTTAACCCCATAAGGGGCAGGTTAAACCCGCTCCTTCAAGAAATGCACAAAGGACGGGTTTTCAAAACCCGCCTCTTAGACATGAATGTACACCTATAACTTATATTAGAAACACTATGTCAACAACGCAATAACCAAACAATCGAACTTCGAAACAATCCCTGTTTGAAAACATAAAAGTAGAACAATATCATACATAAAACCTTTGAATACGTAAAAGTCATACATGTTTGTTTGCAAACATCAGTAAAGTCCCCTACGCCTCGTCGATTTCCTCCTCACATAAGGCATAATGACGGGATCTGGTACGCGAGGCTGCTCCGATGAATCATCCGGATATAGCTGGGTGATCTGAGAAGGTCCTTTTCCTTGATATGAATGATGGTCATACCTGAAAATGTTATATTAGTTGAGTTCCGGTATCTTAACTCAAACGAACATAAAAGTTGTAGTGGACATACCCGAATTCTCTCATGCCTTTAACCCAAAGCTCCTGGGGTCGAACTGGAACCAACTTCGAAGTGAGATGTGCACTAATCGACCTCCAGGTTGTCACCTGCGAGATGAGCATGCCCTCTCCGACTTCATTGCCCTCCTCGTCAAACACGGGTTCCTCATATGCAGTTGGCACGGTCTCATCCCCTTTCTCCGCATTCTCCTCTTCATCCATGTGAGGATCCTCGTCCATATGCTGTTCACCATGTGGCGGCATGAACTCGTATGCAGGTTGATCTCCCAACCCGCCGGTACGATCATACAATCGTACCAGTGTGTACTCCATTATCATCTGCATAGAATCCTCGGCAAGAGAAACGAGTTCGGGCTGGTCGGACCGAATCTTAATCTTTTTGAAATTCCTCATCTATATCACAAAAGAGCACGACAGAAATGAATATAGGTTATAGTTGAAAAATGGAATGGAAGAATGTAAACGACTTACCATTGTGCCAAGCATGGAGCCAGTGTGCGATATGTATTGCCTACTGTATCTTGCATACCATTTGGAGTATTTAGTGCGAGACTCCCAAAGTAGCGGCACGCTTTGTTCAACCTATCCTACCACAGCTCTATAAACTCTCGATGGATCTCCCTCCAGTTGTTCATAGTCTTGCTGCGCAAATCCATCCGATGGAGGGCCTTGCTGGTGTCGCATTGCTCCGGCACGAGCTGCTGGTCGCCAAACTGCCAGATCACTCTGTTCGGATAATGCCACTCCACGGTGTAGAAGCAAATGAGAGGGACTTGGGCACGCCAAAAGGCTTGTCCCGATCGGCAATACTCTGGAAGCATGGCTATCAACTCTTCCGGGTAAGGTTGCCAAATAACCTGCATATTTCAATATGGCCACATCTTGTAGGGTGACAGTCATCTCACCGTGCACCATATGGAAGGTATGTGTCTCCGGCTTCCAGGTTCTGTCAAGGATGTGATATGGGCCCAGTCCAAGGAAATGAACGGAAGCTTAGCCACTCCGTAGAATCCTACTTGACGGAGGTAAACATCCATTCTCGGATCTGTTGCAACTCTCTTGAGTGATTTCTCTATCCGACGACAAGTTAAGACGTTGTTTCGAAAAAAAAACACGAATTAGTAAACAAGGTACGAATACATGAAACATAATGTAATGATATCAAACTAAAGAAGTTTATATACCATACTATATCCGGCTTCTCATACAGCCATCGACCGATGCTCTTCTTGAGCATTAAGAACATTTGTTCTCCTTGACCCTGGACGCATTTTCCTGTAAGACAATATAGAAACGGTTAAATAGAAACACAACTTTAGCATAGAAACAACAATATATAATTTAAACTTTCAATAAACACTTACAAAGATTCATACTAGGACAACTGCGTCAGTTATGACCTTCGTTTCTACATAACCCACAACTTGTTTTCCAAGATTTATCCTTGATATCCATTTCATTACGTATACGGGATGACTTAGGACGTCCTTGTGGTCTGACTCTTATAGGACTAAGATTGACTCTAGGAAAGCGATATTCCAGCCATTCTTCTTTGCAATCAAAAGAATGTCATCGCGAAGCATATACGGCCTTCTGACACTCGAATGAGTAGAAACGACTAATGACAGCGGTATGATCTACATGCATGTGTGCATAACATGCCAAAGCATGCGAACAAGGTATGCGATAAATTTGCCACTTTTTGCAGCTGCATTTCCGCCTTTGAAGAAATACATGCTTGAGTCGATGCTTTCCTTTAGTTTTCACGTCAAATCTACCCTCTTATCGATCAAGAAGCACTACTTCGTACCGTTTGGCTTTCTCAATCGATTTGAATAACCAATTTGTACAAACACCTGTAAAACACTCGTCAATTTTCAACGCAGAGTCTGCATCATCCAGTCTAGCTATCCAATATGATACGCTGTTATACCATATTTTCCTCACAAGAGCCTAAACAGGAAGATTTCTTCCACCTCTTATAACAGAGTTGTAACTCTCGCTCAAATTCGTAGTCATAAGACCATATCTATAAAAGCCATCCCGGCTCAAACACCACTGCTCTTCATTCATATCGGCGAAAAACTCGTCAGCTTTAGGCATTGATTCAAACAAGCTTCTCATAATGTTCTTATACTTCACAGTCATCGATTTCCTCGCTGTGGCTATCAACTTCCTTTTAACTACAACATTTTTATATCTCGTATCGAAATTGCTTGCCACATGTCTAAAACAAAACCACCAATGAGCAAATGGCGGGGTCCAACCCACCTGCGGATCATTCACAGTCGCTTGAATGTCGGCATGTCTGTCGGAAATCAAGCAAACTCCTCCCGTCCTTTCACCGACAACATATCCTTTCAGGCATCTCAAGAACCAATTCCACAAATCATAGCTTTCTTCATCAACCAGTGCAAATGCAAGCGGCACAATATGGTTCTCCTTGTCCATAGAATATGCAATTAAGAGTTTATGCCTATATTTACCATATAGATATGTGCCATCTGTACTTACAACTGGCCGACAATGCTTGAATGCCTGAATACACTGACCGAATGCCCAAAACACTTTCTGAAAGTGGAATACTTCCAAATCGCCAATATTATAAGTTGCACCCCAATCAACAATTGTTCCAGGGTTGGCAATTCTAATTGCATTAAGAAGATGCGGCAACTCATTATAAGATTCATCCCAATCGCCGTATTCAATTGAAATTGCCTTGCTCTTTGCATCCCATACGCGTCTCCTAGTTACTTCGTACCCACATCTCTTTTTTATTACATTCCTAAGGAATGACACTTTCACTTCAGGAGATTCTCTAACAAAGGTACGAAAGTAAGGAGCCATAAAATTACAGTCAAGTCGATCATGATCTTGGAAAAGCATTGCATTTAAACATGTATGCGGCTCACCAACAATCGTTATTTTAAATTCATCATCACAAGCACGTTGAATCGCGCGTAATCTCCAGTTGCAACCACCATCAAACTCAGAACAAAACACAGACCACAACTTCTTATCCAACTCGACAATTTCGTAACTATAACGGTTCTTGATATGGAAAGTGTTCACCTACAAATGAGATGGTTCTTATGTTTGAACCGCATCCCTTTACGAAATTCAACCACATAGTCCGGATCGTCCGTCATCATCACATCCTCTTCCTCCTTGAATATCACCTTCCCAGTATCCCCACTGTCTAGATAGAAAGGTAGAGGTTTCACCAACCGTTTTTCTAGACATACCAGCCTCATTAACCCCTACATTCATAACATTTTCTTCGTTCCCCAAATCAACAGCATTGAACATTTCGTCATTAGTATTGACGTCATTATCAAAATTCACTATTGAATCACCATCCTCCTCATTCCCCACATTACCACCACAACCGCTACACCCTTCGTTCACCGGTTCCAATTGACGAATACTTTTACTAACTTCGAAATTTGAACTTCTTTCTTGCATGACATTTAACCCCCCATCCATATTAACTCCTCCGACCTGCATGTTACTACCACGCTTACTTCTTGAATTTGCAGGCCTCCTTTCATTTCCAGAATTATCAGAAACTGATATCACATATACTTCTTGAATGCGATCACCATTTGACATAGTAAACTCGCACAACAATCTTACGTCCTCATCATCACCAATATGTACTAGCACAAAGTTAATGACAGAAGGACCATACGAAGGAACGTGATATCTATGACATATTTCCAACCTACTACCTTCGTTTAATCTCATTGCATTAGCAATGACCCTTTCAAATTGCACATAATCAACATCAACTGGTACCTTTATACATTTCACTGGACCCCTATTATAACCTACTCCTTTACTACCTTGAATAACTCTCCCATTTCCATACAACAACAAATGAACTTGCGACATTGAAACGTAAGATAAAACTTGCGATTTACTGAATAACTTCTTCGAACTTTCAAATATCTACAATAATTCAAAGCACAAACCATTAATTATGTACCAAATTATACAAAATACCTAAATTATAAAGAATTTTTTACAAAACATAATTTAATATCACAACTTTGAAATAATTTCAACTTTCAAATCAACTAAATCCTAAATTGACATAATTTCAATTAAATCCTTATTTTGACAACCTAATCCTAAATTGACCTAATTTCAACTAAAACTCGTAATTTGACCTACTTTCAACCAAAAATAATAATTTAACCTATTTCCAACCAAATACACTAATTTGACCTAATTTCAATAAAAAATCCTAATTTAACCTAATTTTAACCAAAACCCTAAATTAGCAGCAAAATCACCTAATCATACAATATTTACCGTGAGGGGGTGTGGGAGGGCGTCGAAGGAGGCCGGGACGTGAGGGGGTGGAGGGCGTCGGAGAGTCAAAGGGCGTCGGGGGTCGGAGGGCATCGGAGGCAGCTAGGGTTTTGGGTTGGGTCGCACGAAATGAGTTGGGAGGGGTAGCTCCAGACTTAAGTCGGGTAAAACCCGCCCCTTGGTCATTTTAGGGACGGGTGGGTTTTAAACCCATCCTTGGAGAAGCAAGGGAGGGGCGGGTCAACACTTGGAAAATTATTCACCAAGTGCATGGACGTTTTGGCGTCGAAAACCCGCCCCTTACTTAACTCTAAGGGAGGTTTTGAAAACCCGCCCCTCCTTAGACTCAACAAGAAATCCCACCCCCCTCATAGGCCACCAAATGTGTAGGCCTCCAAATGTGTTCCAACACTAGCGAATTTTCTTCCAAGTGTTGGAGGAAAACCCGCCCCTGCATGAGGACGCGTTTTGAAACCGCGTCCTCATACATGTCCCGGATGCCGCATAGGGCCGGGTTTTCACTGAGGGCGCGTTTTGAAACTGCGTCCTCTTTGTAATTTAAGGAGTGCGTTTTCAAAACACGCCATTTTGACAGTAAAACCGTATTTATGAATATCGGACCATATTTCGTAAATTTTTTTTTAAATTAACCGTATTTCCGTACAAAACTCCGATATCGGCTTACTGACACTTACAATGTCACATGTAGTAAGTAAAAGAAAATAAAAGGTGGTGATGTAACAAGACTCGTCCTCTCGAATCAGGGATTTCGAAAATGATCTCAACCATAAAGCATTAAATAAGTACATCTTTTACCCACATGCATAACATTTGGTACATGCCAAGTGGTGGTGAGGGTGGAGTCGTCAAATCGATGGGGTCTCACTAACAACCACACCATGTCATTGAATTTCTCTTCCACTCACCCCTCCCTCCCTGTTATCGTACCCACTATTTTGTTTTATTTGGTCGGAAGGAAAAGGCTGGTTCATCTGATGTCGACTGCACTTTACCTTTACCCTTACCCTTGTTTTATCTCAATCAAAATTCCCCCGATTTTGTTAAAACCCAAAACTCGGAGAAGAGGACTCATGAGTTTGGCAGTAAAATCGGAGTACCTGACTCCCATTTTCCCATTTTATTGTGATGTTCACATTCTTTATAAATTCGGGTTACCAACTTCGAGTTTATGTTTCATCGGTCTAAATCGGAGTCACATATTTCGATTTTTTTATAAAATAAAATTGAAATTTTTAACTCCGTCTTACTTATTCTAATCGAGGAATTTTAAGTTTGACTAATTTATTTTGTAAAATATTTCGTGAATTAGTATTATTTTGTAACAAAACCTCACTTTCTTTGGGATTATACAGTTTCGGATGGGATGAGTACTAGAAACATCAGCTGAGAATTTATTTGCACTTTGATCATAATCATTATGATCCCCAGTTGTTTTTAGTACTTCTCTTGTTTTGGAATTATTTTTGGTAAAATATATGGTCCAATTTTATCTCTTTAATTTTTGTTTTTCTTTGGTGTTTCAAACTAAGACTATAACTTTATTTGGGGAGAGAGGCCTCAGTCACTCTGTCGCTTAGTAGATTTTCTCTTTTCGTCCTTCTGATCTTAAATGTTTTTCCTAATCTCTAATTCCAAAATCTCAGTGGCTGCACTTTCTTCCTCCTCATCAGATCCCAAAAAAAAAAAAAAAAAAAAAATAACATTACAAATAATATTTTGATCAATTATATCACAAAGTATGTCGTAAATAAAAAAAAAACACTGAGTTTGGGAAGGTGTCAAAGTTAAAAGAAATTAGAAACTTTTGAAAAGTAGAGGAAAATAATTTTTTATTGCGAGTTGTAATTTGTCGTTAAGAGCTAGTGTTATTAAAAGCGATTACATAATGCACCCAATCCCAAAATTAATACAAATTTTTAATTGGATGGTGTTAGTTGGATTGGATTCATATTAAACTACATCATTTAAATAATCAAATTAAGAAAATTAATGAGTGATTTTGAAGGAAAGTAAAAGTTAGAAAAATAAATTGAAGAGATGAAAATAGAACTCGGAGAAAATAATAACAAAGCTATGTTTGTCCACACTATACTATATATTAATTGAAATAGCACTCATAGTTATGTCACCAATTTGTACCATCCTTTTTCCCGTATGAGGTATATATTTTACTTACAAACAAGATTTCACTGCAGGAAAATTTTTCACCCACAATAATTTGGCTTGTCTTCTTTTTTTCTTGAAAATTTGTAATCAAAGAAGTGAGAATTTATCTGAATAAATTATTTTTATGGTAAGGCACATGGACTCCTCTTCCTTTAAAATATGGCTTTGATGTCCTTAATAATTTTGATATTAGATTTTGCATAATTGGATTTTTTGATATTTTTTATGAAGATTGTAACGAAACAAAATGGTATGGT
Organism: Melastoma candidum; assembly: GCA_023653495.1. NCBI lineage: Eukaryota > Viridiplantae > Streptophyta > Magnoliopsida > Myrtales > Melastomataceae > Melastoma > Melastoma candidum. The sequence continues at coordinate 4,714,617 of CM042887.1, forward strand.
GAATTGAATACAATGGAAATGCCATTCCTTTTCCTTTCACTCACATCAATGTAATTTTATCCAAAAAATAAAGAAACGATTTCCAAGAATATTTGTGTCACGATCCGAAAAAATTATGTCCTTGTGTATATGACGTTGATGAGATGTATGAGCTTGATGGATGTTGCTTGTTGAATGTCATATGTATGTGTGATATGGGGGTGTGTTATAATGGTAAGTTGTGTGAACGTATTATTGGATAATATACGAGAAGTCTTCTCGATATTTTATACTAAGGCAAGGGAAGTGAGAAGCCATGGCTCATTCACATTTAGTATTCAATTTCGAGAAGCAGTAGTGTTGGTCGAGCAATAACGTATATTTAGGAAAAACGAATTATAGGTTACCAACTAAGCTTGTAATCAAGTGAATAGTAATTGGTGGTTAGTAGTTGCGTATGAGCGAGATTAAAAATAATGGAATTATGATTGTTGAATAGGTTTTGATGATGAGCTTTAACCTTCTGTGAGACAGAAATCAAACACCTACACTACAGAAGTTACTCATGTTGAGAACTTTATATAAGAAATATTTTTGTAATTAAATGATTGTTTGATGATTGTTTAATTATAAAATGAAAAGAAATTGATCAAGATATTAATCTGATCGAAATCCCTGTATTACGTTTTCAAATAATCATACTAGGAATTATTTTTTCATGGAAGAAATATATCACCTATTTATGGTAAGGTTATGCAAAGTTGTCTCCAACCTTGTGTGGATCAATCTGACCATAAATGAACCGTTATTTGCGATGACAATCCACATAATCTGTCTAAGTTTGTTGAATTTAACATCCTGGACAGAATGATATAAGTCTTGATGATTATGGAAGTTAATCTTGGATTATTTCCATTCGCAGAAGGTTGCTGATCAAATTCAGCCAAAACCTTCTATATCGCAAAATTCATGGGAATATCATCAAATCATAATCATTTTGATATGATATGATTACCGAAAGAATATATGCCTCAGTGTTTCGTTTTTGTAAATATTAAACTGTAATCTTATCGAATCTTTTGTTTACTATGTTTGCAGAAGGCTGATTTGTCAAGATTACCTTATGTGTTTAACCTATAATTTCTTGTATAATTAGGAGTCAATTAGGCTACATTCTCTGGAAGTGTTGTTTGTGTATTATACGTGTGAAATCTAGAGAGCGTGCTAAGAACTTGTAATCTTTTCGTTTGAGCTTAGTTAGTCACACACGATAGACGGAGCTGTAGAAGACTGCGTCGTTGGTGAAGTCTTCTAGGAGAGTGACCTGGGGGCCACTAGGGACTCCTGGTTGGAGGCTGCAGTAGAAGTTGGTGGAGGCGTACGACAGATTGCTGGCGTGGCCAACCTATAGTGGGCCAGAGAGAAGGACAGATATCCAGGAGCACAGAAGGTGAGGGAGTAACCAGCTTCTGTGGTGTAACATTATGTGTGTGCAGGATAACCTTGGGCAGAGGTTCTGTGTCTGCTTAGCCGTAGTCTCGAGGGACCACACAGGATAACCTTGGGCATGGGTTCTGTGTCTGCTTAGTTGCTGTTTCGAGGGATCGTGCAAGGGAAGTCGCAGCTGGGTGCGGTGCAGGTGGGGACGCCGCAGGAGTGAAATATCCTGTGGAAGTCGCAGCTGGGTACTGTGCAGGTGGGGACGCCGCAGGAGTGAAATGTCCTGTGGAAGTCGCAACGGGTTGCTGTGCAGGTGGGGACGCCGCCGAAGTGAAAAGTCTCGAAGGAAGTGCAGCGGATTGCTGTGCAGGAGAGGACACCGCCTGAGAGAAACGTCCGGCAACCGGTTACTTTTGTTAGTTACGTTAACGCATGTACTGAGTCACTGTGGTACAGAACCTTTCGGTCTGTACTGTGAAAATCAGTCACTTTTGGTACAGAACCTACTGGTCTATGCTGTGCAACTCAGTCCCTCTGGTACAGAACCTTCTGATCTGTACTATAAAAGGTCGATCGCGTATCACCTTCTGTAATCGTTACTACGTTACGTCTAAGTGATAACATTCAAAATCTGGGTGAAGAGTGGATGTAGGCAAGTTGCCGGACCACTATAAAAGCTTTACATCCATCAAACAAATCGCAATCACTTTCGTATGATCTGTCTTATAGAAACCTGTCTCTACTGTTCTGTTTTACATAAGCTTTCTTCCACTGTGGGGTATGTTGAAAAGACGTTAAAAATCCTTAATTGGACTTTAACTCTAATTCACCCCTCTTCTTAGTGTAACAATGATCATAAACGAGGAAAAATGAGTATATGTAAATGTGGTTGAGATCTGGAATGGAATAACACAAACGTAAAGTAATTACTTTTGGTTTATGAACGTATAACTTCAATATCTTTCGGACCAAATGCATAAGTGTTATCGAGGGGGTGCTCTAGTTCCGTTGTGAGAGAGAAGGGTGGTTTCTTATGAGTAGGTTATGATATGTTTTGTCCCACAATAGTGATACATGTTCATTTATGGGTAAGGAGTTTCGTCGGGTTATGGAACGTTAGATACCAATAGGTAGTTATCCTCCATGTCTTCAAGTAACTAAGAGGGAATGAAGACGAGATGAAACTGCAGCGGAGTTGCACATGTTGGCTATAAAGGTTGACATGGTAGTGAAAATTTCAAAGGCTAGGAAAATGCCTTCATATTGGATTCAGCGAGGATGTATCTTGCCTAGCCGAATTGTCACGTAGGTGGTTAGTATTTTAGTAGTCAGGTAAATGATGCTAGTAAGAGTAAATCTAATAACCTAGTGTGAGGTGAATGAGTAAGATGACCGTAAACTCGAAGGAGAAAGTGGTTGCATAGAATGTACTAAAGATGCAAGTTTTTGTTGGACCACATTTGTCAAATTTGTTTACATCCATAAGTTTTGGTAACGGTATTTGAGTGAATTTGTTTAAATTTGAGATCGTGAAAAAGTGAAATAGCTTAGCAATGTTACCAAGAAAGAATTTTTCTGGATTTAGTCGCGTGATGTCGGTGGTCGCAAGATGGAAACTCAAAGTTAGAAGGGGTGTTAAGGTGAGAATGTTCATGGCAATTATTACATTTGTGTTACCTGGGACCTTAATGGAAAGGTAGTAGTAGAGCTACTTAAGGGGGTGAAGTGGATTCGAAATTTACTTAACCGCGAAAGTCCTTTACGGACCTTGGACGCAGGTGCGCAACGTGCGGGATGATATTTTATAATATAATAGATAAAATTAATTTATTTTTATTAAATAAATAGCCGGTATAGAACGGATTGTGCACGTTCAAGGTAAGTTTATAAACATTACGGGTAGGTTTCGGGTTTCGAAAATTAGGAACCAACGCCGTTTAGGTTTCAAGTTGTTAAGTGATAAGTGCTCACTCCTAATACTACTACGAGTAATTAGTTCATCATCACGTTTAGAGTGAGAACAATTGTGCAAAAAAAAAAATGTCAGAAAAAATTGTAAGTGTCATCTTATAATTGATCGATTATTAATAATTAATATTTATTGATTGTGTTTAAATATAAATATAATTAATTGACCAAACAAAACTTACAATGTATAGTTTTTACCTGTTTTGTCATGCGAATGGTGGCATGCTACCATCACGCAATTCATATTATACTTTCTCGTGTTGAAAGATGAATTTACTGGCGGAGTAAAATTATATTACTTTATAAGTACGGATGAATGATAATTAATGCAAAAGATTTGAAATAATAATGCAATTCATTTTTTAAAAAGTATCGTACCTAATAATTTTTCATATTATCCTTACGTTATGCTAATAAATACTTAGTTTATTAAATATATTTGAACATGATATTACATTTAACGTGAATTCGAAATGGTTGTAACTTTGTTATTGTTCTCAAAAATATTTTGCATTTTAGGATAATAAATTTCAAAATTTCTTAAATAATGCCATAAACTCGATTTTTCAAAAGCCGAGTTCGCTCCTTAAAGTACCAACATCGAATTCACCTTCAAAAGTGAAAGTTGAGTTCCTTGAAAAGTAACTAAAATTTTTAAATTATCCAAACTCGATTTTATAAATTATGAAAATGAGTACAATGAAAAGCGAAATATATATCGCAACCTGAAACAAAACTCAGACTAGAATTTAAAATATTCTAATACAAATAATTTTTAATTAAACAGAATGGTTGTACTTTTTACATCCCGTGAACTCTGCCATTTCGTGTTGCAGAGTGACAGATGACGACATTATTATACAACAATGGGGGATGATGTCTTGAGTCGGACAGATAGTATTTGTAGCTCAGCAAAAAATAAAAAATCGAAAGAGTACGGGCACCCCTACATACAATCTCTGTTCGAGTAATAAATAATTGGCATTTGTCCCGACCAAAGAAACGCACCCCGTCCTTTCGTTCATCCCTTGAAAGCATTCCGCAGGTACTCCTCCTTCCTCCCCACAAGTTCTTCGACTTTTTGAGGGTTATGGACGACAAATGCTTTGAGAACGGGACTCCTCACTTCTTCAAAGTCATCCTCCATGAGGACCTTCACAAGACCCACTCTCTTGTATTGTTTTCCACCCATCTATCTCCGAATCTGTGCTCTCATCTTCCCTTCCCTTCGTATAATCTGCTCATGTTGTTTCCCCAATCGGTTCCTGGCAGAAGGTTCCTACCAAGTTTGTGAGGAAATACGGAACGAATTTGTCTAATCTCGTCCATTTAAAGCTTCCAAATGGAGATGCCTGGGCCGTCGAACTCCAAAGGGACGACCATGGGGGTCTGTCTCTGAGGAAGGGTTGGGCCGACTTCATAGAGTATTGCTGCATTTGCCTCGGCTACTTCCTAGTCTTTAGGTACGAGGGGGACTCTTGCTTCCATGTTGTCGTGTTCGATGCCACCGCTTGCGAGATCGAGTACCCTGTCAGACCCGGGATCCACAAGGGACCCTGTCCCGCTGACCGTGGTTCGGTTTCTTCACCGGGAGCAGAAATAGCCTGTAAAGAGGAAGATCAAACAGTGGAATCAAGCGACGATGAATTTCTCGATGCTCTGAGCCATGTTGAAGGATTTGATGATCCTCCCACAAGCGGTGGCGGGGAGGAGCCACCATTATGTTGTCCCCAAATTCCAAAGACGTCGAACGATGATGAATGTCACGATGCCACCCTTAATCAAGGACTCCATCCTTATGGAAACAGGGGTAGAGAGAAGCCCCTGTCTTGTTGTCCACGACTTCCAAAGAAGTTGAGGACTGAAGGAGGATCGCCGAAATCTCCGAGGGCTGCATCAGATCATTTTTCACCAGAAAGAGGGGGTAATGTATACAGAATTTGAGTTTTGATTTGGTTAATTGCTATCAATATTGATGGTGCTCACTGGATGGATGCATATTTCGCCAAAGGAGCAGTTTCTGCTGAAAAATCTAGAGACTTTCAAAGGGCTACTTCTTTCCCGGTCGAGGGGCCGTGCACCAAAGTAGTAATTCGATCTCTCAAGCGTTTGGTGAGATAAAATTAGTCATGACTTGAATGACCTCGAGCGGTTCATCCGCTTCATATTCTTACCAACATGTTCATTTTCTTCATCTTCAGAGCTTGTCGAAGTCGTTTATGAGGACATGTTTCCCTGGAAGTGTAAAATATAGCGACGTTAGAGTTTGTCTTGGGGACGGAAAAACTTGGACCTTACAAATCAGCAAGACGGGGCGTCCGAGGTTTGGCCTTGATTGGCAAAAGTTCGTCGCAGACAATGACTTGAAGGTCGGCGATGTCTGTTTGTTTGAACTGATGGATAGTGAGCAAGCTCTGTTCCGGGCCACAATTTTGGAGAAGAAGGTGGTGCACACCCTCATCTAAACACGCAGAGTAAGTGTTTTAGATCCAAATTCTTCGATCCTACGGCTTATCTGTTGCCCATGTTATGTGGTTTTTCGCTTACATGTCGAGGTCTAACTGGAGGAAATGCTACAAACAATAAAAAGGATAACAATGCCTCCTCCTCAATGACTCCGTGAAGCAGTAGTCTTCACCAAATATTTTCTTATTTAAAGACGAACGATTCGGATGTAGGAGTCAGAGTCAGATCAATCGAAATCTTAAATTGAATAAATAAGTAAACGCTTAACTAACCTGCCTTATCTAAATCGTACCATGATGTCTACATTAATTTACGTCTTTGACCGGCGACATTAAAATAAGGTAACGTTTGCTAAAACGAAAATAAAATATTATTCAGCCGATATAACAATCTCCAAAACCAACCCCTCAATTTTCACCAGTGAAACTTGTCTTTGTCGGTTGTAATTTTCGCATTTAGTTAGAAATGAAGAATATTCATCTTGTGGTTAATGTATGTAATTTTGATTTCGATGGTTAGTATTTTTCGTCTTTCATATATTTTATTTATGATAACGGCAACATTTAACATGTTATATATTTTTTTCAATGAATTTTGTTATGCTTTTAATAAATTTTAAAACCTAAATTAAAATCCCTAAACGCGAAATCCTAAAGCCTAACGAATTTTAAGGATGATTTCACACTACTTGAACAACCTCAGGACAGAAGAGATGGATGAGTTCAAGCTGGATGTTGGACGATTTCTGTCATGGGATGATCCCATTTGGGCCTTGGTGGAATCATGCATTGGATTACTGGAAGGCCAGCCTGGTACAGGGGTGCTTTTCCTCTAATACGAGGATTTGAAGGAAAGTTCCCTCAAGATCCTTATGAGGGTGGATAAGTGGAAGGAAAAGATCTTGTTTATATTTACAAAAAGGCTTACATTCTTCTCCAAACACTTATTTATAATCCAAGAAAAGACTTGAAAAATTAAATATTTCTTAAAAATCTAAACATTTGTTATTTAGATTGCTAAAGCAACATGAAGTACCAAAATGATGTTTTGGCTGGTATAGAAAACGGAAATAATCTCCCGGTATAAAATTAATTAGACTGGAATAGGAATTATTAGAACAAAATAAAAGAATGTTTGGAATAGAAAAAGGAAACCGGAAAAATTATAAAAGATCTGGTTAATTGAGTTTGGTAAAACAAAACTGTAATATGAGATGTTTGTTTTGCTTTTTGTATAGGGCTTTAAGGACTAAACTATGCTTAAAAAAATTAAAGCTTGTCCATAGTTTTTAGTGTGTTTTTATTTATTTATTTAAAATAGGATTACAATAGTTAGTACTAATAGACCAACCCTTCCCCCTTTTTGTAGTTCGGATTGAAACCTATTCTATGAAAAAAATTTGTCACGGATGTTATAGTAGAAATTTGGATTCTTTATTTGGTAACCAAATAAATTTACGCCATAACAAGTTTTGCAGTTCCTCCAATAGCGTAAAAAGTTTGAGTTGTCATTTGTTAAATAAGAGCACTGCTGAAACTACATAAATAACTTCCAAGGGGATGCCGAGGCTAAGACCATCATCAGCCTCGGAGCAATTTGGTCCTTTTCTATTCGACCCTCCTCCCCTCTTGTTCTGTATTTTAAAGAAGTATTGGCAACTGAACTTGTTTTGTCGTTATCCATAGGCAATAACTTTATTAGCAAGGAGTGCACGGAGGACGATGACGACTTGAATCATGTCCATCTCCATTTTCCTAACTCCAACTCATAAAGAAAGGTTATAGGAAATTTCGAGGAAAGTATTGTGTATCCATTGAAAACAAAAAGTGATATATGTGTAGGGGGACAAAGGCTACTGAACATGTGCGTATTAAGTAAGAAGCTCGGCCGTCGAGGTCGGATCTAAATTGTCAACGAATTAATGAAACTATATTATAATGTGAAAAATTAAATTAAGAGGGTGTTAAAATCATTATGCCCAAAGAGACAAAGCTTAAATAGAGGACATGGCCTGTGTAAATGAACCCCTCAAATAAGTCACTTCACTCAAGGAAAGCGAAAAGAAAGAAAATGTCTAAGCAGTGGTTGTTGTTGTTCATTTTGGTGGTATCATCAGCCAATGGGTTGTCATCGGCATCGACTCTTCCCTTCCCTAGTGACATTCCGGGAGACAATCTATCCCATGGAGGCCCCACCCTTGTTGCCACGTTTCCGCCGTCATCGGCCAACCCAGGGCAAGGCATGGGCCTCCTCCATGGCTTCTGGATCCCACACGACAGCATTAAGGCACTCCTCTCTCTCCCCAACAATTTCCACGACCGTAAAGATGATGTCATCCTAGCAACCTTGCCTAAATCTGGCACCACCTGGCTAAAGGCCATCCTCTTTGCGTTGTCCCACAGATCTACGGGTGGATACTCCTCGAGACAGCCCAGCCCTCTTCTTACCACCAACCCTCATGAGCTAGTGCCTTTCCTGGAGTTGAGAGTAATCAGTGAGGGTCAACATATCAACTTCTCCTCAGTTGATTCGATACCAAGGATCATCGCCACTCACCTACCTTACACACTCCTTCCCAAGAGCATTAGGCACTCCACGGGCAAGGTGATTTACGTATGTCGGAACCTGAAGGATGATTTCACCTCGCTGTGGCACTACTCGAACAACCTCAGGACAGAAGATGTGGACGAGATCCCACTGGAGAAGGCGTTTGATGATTTCTGCCAGGGGATGATCCCGTTTGGGCCTTGGTGGAATCACGTATTGGGTTACTGGAAGGCCAGCTTGGATATGCCAGAGAAAGTGTTGTTCCTCCAATATGAGGATATGAAGGAACGTCCCCTTGAGATCCTAAAAAGGGTGGCAGCGTTTATTGGGCATCCATTCGAAGAGGATGAGGGTGGGGACGAGGCAGCGAACGAGATACTGAGGATGTGCAGTTTTGAAAGCCTGAGCAATTTGGAGGTTAATAAGCACGGGAGGCGGCCGTTCGGGGTTGAGAACAAGGTGTACTTCAGGAAAGGCGAAGTTGGAGACTGGGTGAATCTGTTGAGCCCCGAGATGGCATATCAGCTTGATAGCATCATCGAGGAGAAGCTGCAAGGTACCGGGCTGAAGCTCTAAAAATTTCGTGAGCCAAGGCAATAAGATCCGCTAAACTGAGCAAAGAGGACCCGCTAAACTGAGCAAAGAGGATCCGTTCCTGATGTTTCCTCGTAGTTTTCCTTCATGCTCGTTGTCAACGGTGTGATTGGTGTTCATCAGCTTAAGCACGCGCAGCTTTCCTTATCCATGGAAGTTCACATTTCGTGATCTATCTATCAATTGATTTTTTTTTTTCGTCACCACAACGTTCTATCTTATCCGATTCATAATGTCATTAAATTGGGGGAAGCGGCTAACGTCCCACGCACGGGACGTCCTCCATTGTACTAATTTTGACGTTTTCTTGTACATTGTACAAACAAAATTAGTACAGGTTTGTAATTACTAACATTGTACAAATCAAAACAGTAAAAGTTTAGTACATAGTAGTACATTTGTACAATGTACCAATGCTAACAAAATTAGTACATGTTTGTAATTACTAACATTGGACAAATCAAAACAGTAAAAGTTTAGTACATAGTAGTACATTTGTACAGTGTACAAACGCTGTAATAGTACAACGTTCGTATATTGTATAAAACTTTTTTAGTACAATGTTAGTAATTACAAACCTGTACTAATTTTGTTTGTAGAATGTACAAAAAATGTTAAAATTAATACTATCGTTTGTATATTGTACAAATGTATTAATATGTACAAAACATTTACTATTCTATTTTATACAATGTGCAAACGCTGTACTAGTACGACGTTTATACATTGTACAAAACTTTTTTAGTACAACTTTAGTAATTACAAACCTGCACTAATTTTGTTTATACAATGTATAAAAAAACATGAAAATTAGTATAATGGGGGGACATCCCCCCTCGAAATCCTAATTTCCTTACTTATTTTAACCTTTTTTTGTACATTGTACAAACAAAATTAGTAAAGGTTTGTAATTACTAACATTGTACTAAAAAAGTTTTGTACAATGTACAAATTAGAACAGAAACATCGTTTGTACATTGTACAAATATACCACTATGTACAAAACTTTTTCTGTTCTGGTTTGTACAATATACAAACGCCGTACTAGTACGACGTTTGCAAAAAGATGAGTTTTACTATTAAAATTGAATTATCATGTCAGTGTAAGGATGATTAAGAGGAGGTGATTAGTATTTCGATGCAAAGTAGGACTTGCAAGAACTAACAAAACCTAATTGTAGAAGATTGAACTTTTGTAGATAGTAAGCCTTAGTTTAGAGAATAACGTGAATTGATCAGCCTGATAACGAAGTTGAGACGCGAAATATTTATACGTAAAGTTGGCATAGAACCCTAAAATTCTATGCACTGCAAGTTTATGTATTTAAATGATTTTCCTCCTTATAACCATTTCTATCAGAAGATTGCTCAAACACTATTAGTAGAGAAAGTAAAATGGGCATAAATACTTATTGTTACACACAGAGGGGATGAATTAGTGTAAAGTCCAATTAAGGATTTTTAACCCTTTTCAACAAACCCCACAGCGGAAGAAAGCTTCTGTAAAACATAACTTTTTGTATAAGTTTCCATAAGATGGAACGTACGACTGTGATTGCGATTTCTTTGATGGATGCAAGCTTTAACAGTGGTTTGACAGGTTGCCTACATCCACTCTTCACCCAGAATTTGGATGGTTATCATTCAGACGTAACGTAGTAGAGATTATAGAAGGTGATACGTGATCAACCATTTATAGCATAGACTAGAAGGTTCTATACCATAGATGACTGAGTTACATAGCACAAACCAGAAGGTGTTATACCAAATGTATCAACCCTCTACAGCACAGACCAGAATGTTATGTGCCAAAGGTGATTGATTTTCACAGTACAGACCGAAAGGTTCTGTACCAAACTGATTCAATGCACGTGTTAACGTGACTAACAAAGGTAACAGGTTGTCAGACGTTTCTATCGGGCGGTGTCCTCTCCTACACAGCAACTCGCTGCGACTTTCATCGAGACCTTTCGCTCCGGTTGCGTCTCCACCTGTATAGCAACCTGCTGCGACTTTAACAAGATGTTTCACTCCGGCGGCGTCCCCACCGACACAGCAACCTGCTGCGACTTTTCTTGCGCGATCCCTTGAGACTATGACTAAGTATACACAAAACCCTTGCCCAAAGTTATCCTGCACACATAGAATGTTACACCACAGAAGCTGGTTCGTCCCTTACCTTCTGTGCTCCCGGGGTATCTGCCCTTCTCTCCAGCCCACTGTACATTGGCCATGCTAGCAACCTGCCGCACGCCTTTACCAACGTCTCCTGGGACCTCCAACCAAGAGTCACTCGTGGCCCCCAAGTCACACTCCCAAAAGACTTCACCAACGATGCAGTCTTCTGTAGCTCACGTTCCTCGTGTGTGACTAACAATGCTCAAACGAAAAGATTACAAGGTCTCAACACGTTTCTAGATTTTTCACGTACAATACAACAACACCTCTAGAGAATGTAGCTGAATGACTAATTATACAAGAAATTCTAAGTTTAAACGTAGAAGGCAAATTATACAAGAAATTCTAAGTTGAAGGCAATCTTGATAAATGAGTCTTCTGACAACAAAAGATTAGATAAGATTACAATGTAATATTTATTAAAATGTCATACCCAGGTAGATATTCTTTAGTTAATCATATCATACCAATAGGATTACGATTTTATGATTTCTCTCATGAATACTATGATACAGAAGATTGTGCCTCAAACTGATCAGCAACCTTCTGTGTATGGAAATAATTCAATATTAAGTTCCACCATTATCAAATTCAATTTCATTATGTCCAAGTCATCTAATTGAATGAATCTAGACAGCTGATGTGAATAAACATCCCAAGTAACAGTTCATTTGTGGTTAGATTGATTCTTAAAGGGTTAAGAACAACCTTATAGAACCTTACAATAAATAGGTTATCTATTTCCTTCAATGGAAAATATAATTCCTATTGTGATTATTTATAAACGTAATGCATCGAATTTGATCAAACCTTTTAATTTCGTTATTAAAAAATGAATAATTAATCTTTTAATCACAAAAATATTTCTTACAAAAAGTTTTCAACATGAGTAGCTTCTGTAGTGTAGTCGTATGACTTCTGTTACACAGAAGGTCATGGCTTATCATCAAAACCCATTCAACACTTATAGTTGCTTGGCTATTTGCCATCATTTAGTTTTCATCTTATTAGGATGGTAATCATTATCGAACACAAATAACGATTACAAAGGTATAAAGAATCCTTTGTAGAAACAAGTTACATAAAGTATAAAATTTTGGCAAAATATCGAGTTGTTCAAGAAGTTTCTGAAGATTACAAATTAAGAAGAGGTGCTAAATGTCAGTTTGTAATTTGTAATTTCATTAAGTGTGTTAGTGGTCTTGGAAGTTGGGAGCCTAGGAACTAGAAGGGAGTTAATGTCATAGGAACTAAGGTAGAGTAAATGTTTGTGCTAGATCTTTTCTAGGACTCAATATAAGGAGTAGCAATCTCCAAATGATGTAGAAGAGTAAGAGAAAGACCAAGAAGACATTCTAGTCGTAAGAAAAGAAAGAAGGCTTCGTAGTTAGCCAAAATATTCTCTCCAAATTTCCTTGTTCCTTATTTCCATAAACACTTCTCTGCATCATAGCAGTTCCGCAAAACCTTTCATGCTTTCATGTGATATAGCAAAGCACCGCTTTTCAAATAACCACAGTAATTAAAACATTCACGTAGATAAAATCAAGAAACTTAAGAAAGCAGGTGGATAAAAATAAAAATTAAATATATAATGGTAGCAACATGATGCTCAAATGACTTACAACCTTAAAATTAACCCATAAAAAATATAAAAAGGACATAAAATAAAGTTTTTCTAAATGTTAGACTAGAAAGGTAACTCGTCCAAAAGTTGGGGCCATAAATCGATAATGAAAGCTTATTCCAGACCCCCGTCATATCCCATGTATGATGAAAATAAAATTTAAATATGCTACGTTGGCAGTCCTTAATCAAATGATTTACTCATTAAAACTAGGCCATTAGAAGCTACCCTGCACTACCAGATGTCCTATCGCATGCAGACTTAACCTCTAGGTTTACAGGAACCCAGCACGTAACAGTATTGCTGAGACAGTCCTCAACTGGCAAAGCCAGAATGCACTGCAGGACTTCCAATAAAGTGACTATAAAGGTTACCCATGAATTCCAATTCGCCGCTTAAGCCAGGAGGGCTGGGCTCTGTAATTTGTGTACTGGAACTGGTAGTACTGCTGGAGCTGGTATGATTATTGGGGCCTGAATAATTTCTTCATGAGACTAATGAACTCCATTTTCCCTGGACAAAGGTGACACCAAAGGACGATAAGATGCCCTAAAGATAAGAAGTCAAATAAAACTTTTTGAACTTTATTTCAAAAAAGAAAATCAGCCAAAAGTTCGGCTAAAACTTGGACATTACCCAATATTTTGCTTAAAACTTGTTCTATAAAAAGTAGCCGTGAATAGTTGTACAACGAAGTGTGACTAACCTAAAAGCCCTCTAGTGGGGCTTGGACATTATCCAATAGCGGCAGCGTTCACGCCACATTAGTTCCTCATCGAGACTCTGTGCTTGCCATTCACATCTATATGATCTCTAAACCATGAGCACTCGACAAGCCCTGCACAAGCACTTGCAAGCCCTACGCAAGTAGCCAACATTGCATGTCCCCATGATTGAGAAATAATCGCCATATGGGGAGATGGAGACGCCATACTCCAAGACGAAGCAACGTGACATCGAGTAGAAGTCCTCTTACTCGAGTAATCGACATAATGCAGCGACTATAACAAAAAATGCAAACTAGAAGCCAACACGATCTGAAATGCGAGTGAGCAATCTAAGATAATGCCCCCGGTGGAGCGACTTTCTTGTGACGCTAAGATGCATGGAGAATCGAGCTTGAAGAAATGTCGGGCTGAAAGAGATATTGACGGTGTCAAACTCTTTACCTAGCTATCTAATTAATGTAAATAAGATTTAAGATAGTCTCACCAATCAATTTCGGAAGGAATGATCTACTGTCAAAGGTTAACCTTGTCAAATATAATGTTCTTCCATAGAATGACTTTGCAGTAAACCAATAGAGAATAGTTTGTTATTATGTGCACATATGTAGCAAGATACTTTATTGTATTTGTGGATAAACCATTAATAAAGGAAAATATTTGTCATTGATTATTTTACTTTCATTCATTTAAAATAAGTAACAATGAAGTTCCACAAACTAGTTAGGAATGTTTTTACATTCAAACAAATCTATTATATCCTGGCAATGAAGCAAAAAAATTAATTTGGTGATATGCATTTTGTGTCGAATTAATTAGAATGTTGATTAGATTAAGAATTGAATTACATGTAAGCAAATTAATCGCTAACCCAAGATCTCCGCAGTCGATTTGGAACACCAAAAGGGAGAGAAAACAGAAGCGTACCTGTTTGCGCCATAATCCCCAATACAAAAGCGGAAGCCAAGATCCGTAAGTACGATCTACAAGAACAATCAAGAAAGTGCCCTAGGTCTTCCCCTCCCTCCTGACGAGACGGCCGATGGAACTGTCTAATTAATTCATCAATGAGAGAGGGGACCTAGCGCTATTATATAAACGTGACATGCCCTTCCATCACGGGTTTATGTCAACATTAGGCCTACACCGAGTTACCATCCAGCCCACATCAATAACAACCTGAGATGTTGCAAAAGCCCATAGATCACCCAAAACCAAAAGGGGCTATCATGCATTGTCCCGTAATTAACGTACAACCCGTTTTTTATAAAATAAACAAAATAATTAATTATAGCCCAAAGGAATTTTTTGAAATAAAAGAAATAAACAAAATATTTATAAAAATTCCAACATTCTCTCACTGGGCTATGATTAATTTCAAAAGTTCAAAACCTTTAGTTTTAAAACGACTCTCGGGCTGTACACAAATATGGCCATATCATAGTGAATAATATACGGGACAACATTTCAAAACAACCTCGACCATTAAAGTCGCTAACACCGAACCATGATCATCGTCACATCATTTAACGATATTGGACAACCATGATCACGAGCATCCACAACTCCAACGTCAATAGGTCAATGTGGCGGTGTAGCCGAAAACAACATCTCTCAATGGTGATCATAACGATGCTATTTTCGGTCGGTCCTATAAATTTTCCTGTAACCTTTATACTCCACAGAAGTCAGGAAAATCTCTCTGTAACCTTTATATTTCATTGAAGTCAGAGAAAACCTCTGTAACCTGCATACCTCAGTGAAATCAGAGTACCCATCCGTATCCTTAATGCTTCAGAGAAGCCGGATGAAATAAACTGGCACTAATGCCACCATATGTCTTAAATATAAAACTCACGATAACCTCAATGGTATCATCAGAGACATACTAATTTGACAAAACCGTCATGCTCAAGATAAACACCAGATCTTGAGACTTTCAAACATGTGCACATGTAACATTCAACAAAATGAATAATAGATGATCATCATATAACATTAAAACCATCAAATGTCTTAAGTCATACATCAACATCGTTGTTCAAAACCATTAAAGTAAAGACTCCCACTAACCAAGTATATCAAAAGACTCTACCACCCCCATGCTAGTAACATGACCCCGAAAAATACCAGGTGGTAGTCCCTTGGTTAATGGGTCTGCTATCATCGCGTCAGTGCGGATGTGCTCAATCTCAACATCCCCTTTCTTTACATGATCCCTGACAGCGAGATATTTGATCTCTATATGCTTTGAACCACTAGAACTCTTATTGTTCTTTGAGAACATCACAGCCGTGCTGTTATCACAATATACCCTCAGTGGTCTTCATATAGAATCAACAATCATAAGTCCTGATATGAAGTTTTTAAGCCAGATAGCGTGCGTCACCACTCCATAACACGCCACAAACTCTGCTTGCATAGTGGAGGAAGCTGTGAGAGTTTGTTTCACACTTTTCCAAGAAATTGCGCCTCCAGCCATCATGAATATATATCCTGAAGTAGATTTTCTATCATCTGGATATGTCCCAAAATCAGAATCAGTATAACCCACTACTTCAAGATTGTCTAAGCGCCTGTACACAAGCATATAATCACGTGTCCCCTTTAGATACCTCATGACTTTTTTGGCAGCCATCCAATGCTCGGGGCCTGGATTAGACTGATATCTGCTAAGAACACTCACTGCAAATGCAATATCCGGCCTAGTGCATACCTGTGCATACATTAAACTCCCAACAGCACTAGCATAAGGTACATTCACCATTGACTTCTTTTCGAAGTCATTCTTGGGACATTGATTTTTACTGAATTTGTCCCCCTTTTGTACAGGCGCAATACTTGACTTACAACCTTCCATCTCAAAACGCTTAAGCACTCGATCAATGTATGCTCTTTGAGAAAGTCCCAACAGCCCACGAGATCTATCTCGATGTATATCTATTCCGAGAACAAAAGATGCCTCTCCAAGATCTTTCATATCGAAAGACGTTGTTAACATCAATTTAGTGTCATGTAGCAAACTAACATCATTACTAGCAAGAAGGATATCATCTACATACAAGACCAGAAATATGTACTTGGTCCCACTGGTCTTTAGATAGATACAATGATCTACCTTATTCTCCACAAAACCAAAAGAAGTCACTACTTCATCAAATTTCAAGTACCACTGACGAGATGCCTGTTTCAGACCATAGATGGACTTCTTAAGTTTACAGACCATGTTCTCCTTACCAATTTCCTCAAAACCCTCTGGCTGCTCCATATAAACATCCTCTTCAAGACTACCATTTAGAAAAGCAGTCTTAACATCCATCTGATGTAGTGCAAGATCATAATGTGCAACCAAAGCCATAATAATGCGAAAACCGTCCTTAGAAGAAACGGGAGAGAAGGTCTCGGTATAATCAACTCCTAGTTGCTGGGTAAACCCTTTCGCCACTAATCTCGCCTTATAGCGATCCACCTTTCCATTGGCATCCCGCTTAGTTTTGAACACCCATTTACACCCAACTGGACGATGACCATCGGGTAAATCCACAAGCTCCCACACACCATTCTGTGACATAGAAAACATTTCATCTCGCATAGCATCAAGCCACATACTTTTGTGGGAATCAGCAACAGCCTCTTGATAATTTAAAGGATCTGTCAAATTAACATCAGACTCCCCAAGATAAATAACATAATCATCACTGATAGCGGGTCGTCTTTGTCTAACAGACCTTCTAACAGGAACCTCATGAGAAGTGTCCTGTGAAGAGGATGTAGGCTATGCAGAGGAACTATCAACAATAGGATGTTCAACAACGTCACTGGGTACAATAGACACATCATTACGTGGGATAGGGATAGGAAAAAAACACTCTCTCATTCTGCTCAAAAGTGTCAGCACCATCAACACCAATACTAATATCATCAGCAAAATCAAACTCCAAGAACTTTGCATTCATGGAGTCAATCACTGTCCTCCCACGACTAGGACAATAGAACCTGTACCCTTTAGACCTATCAGGATATCCAATGAAAAAGCAACGAGTAGCCTTTGGATCAATTTTACTCATATTGGGATTGAAAATTTTCACCTCAGCAGGACAGCCCTACACACGAAGATGATTAAGGCTAGGTTTACGACCGGTCCAAATTTCGAAAGGAGTTTTAGGCACAGATTTTGAAGGAGCACGGTTAAGGATGTACAAAGCAGATCTAAGCGCTTCACCCCACAATAAACTCGGTAGGTTAGACCTACTCATCATGCTTCTCATCATGTCCATAAGGGTGCGATTCCGCCTTTCGGCCACACCATTTTTTCGGGCGTATAAGGCATGGTATACTGTGGAACAATCCCACATTTCTGTAAGTACTTAGCAAACGGTCCCATTTGTTGTCCAGAACCATCATGTCTACCATAGTACTCACCACCACGATCAGACCGTACTACCTTAATGACTTTTTCTAACTGCTTCTCGACTTCGGTCTTAAAGACTTTAAATTTGTCAAGAGCTTCTAACTTCTCTTTAATGAAATAGAGATAGCCATATAGAGAGAAATCATCTATGAATGTTATAAAATATTTATTTCCACACAATGTAGTAGGGTAAGGTCCAGAGATATCTGTATGAATGATTTCTAAAAGCTCTGAGCTACGAGTAGATCCTTTCTTCTTAAACTTTGTGAATTTACCTTTAATGCAATCAACACAAATATCTAGATCACTAAAATCAAGAGAAGGTAGAATTTCACTTTTAACTAATCTTTGAATCCTTTCTCTTGATATGTGACCTAAGCGTTTATGCCACAGTAGACAAGAACTTTCAATAGACAAGGATCTCTTGGAGGAACTCGACTCAACAGAAAAGTTTTGAAAAGGAGTAGGAGTCAAAAGCAATTGGAACAATCCATTATTTAAAATTCCAGAACCAACAACCTGTGAATTCAAAGACAACTGGACTGAACCTCGTTAAAAAAGAAAAGAGTAACCGCTGGAGTTCAAAGCTGAAATAGAAATCAAGTTTCGTCTAATAGTGGGAACATAAAAGACATTTCTCAATATGAGAACATGATTTGACTCTAGAACAAGATGGACAACTCCTATGGACTCGACTTTGACTTCAACATCGTTTCCCACTTTAATCTTTAACTCCGTCTCACTTGGTTTCCTTATGCTCTTGAACCCCTACAATGTCATAGTAACATGCACAGAAGCACCACTATCAATCCACCAAGAGCTAGGCGAGACATCAACTAGATTTGACTCAAAATAGACAAAAACAGATGAGTTACCTCCGGACTTATTTTGGTCAAGTCGAGCCTTTAGTTTAAAGCAATCTTTCTTTAGATGCCCCAGTTTTTGACAATAGAAGCATTTGACAGCTTTCTTAAAAGGAGCTCTAGGACCTCCCTCATTTTAATCGTGGCCATGCCTCTTAAAGCCCTTATTTTTAGAAGCACTAGGGTGAAAACACTTAGAATGCTTCTTACCCTTTACAAAAGAAGGTCTAGAAGAAGACACAAGGAAAGCACTCTCAGTCTTCTCCCTCTTAAGTTTCTCCTCCTCCGCCATACACTTGCTAATCAGATCATTGACAGTCCAACTCTCATTTTGGGAGATAAAAGCTGTTTTGATTTGCGAGAAATTCGGAGGCAAGGAATTGAGAGCATGAAGAATAATGAACTTATCTGGCAGAGGAATTTCAAGGCTTTTCAGTTTGAATTGGAGGAAAATCATTTTTAGGATGTAGTTTCTCACTCCTCCCACATTATCATAAGACATACTCGTCAACTTCTTCAGAAGGACACTAGATTCAGCCATATCGGGTACAAGGTACCTTTCTCCAAGAGTAGTGAGCAACTCCCTAGCAGTAGTAGTCTCGGGTAGCCCACTCAACAGATGTTCTGAGATAGATCTCCTCATGGCTAGAAGGCTCATATAATTTGAATGCTCCTACTTGCTAAAATACTCCCTTTCCATTGGAGTGCTAGCCTCTGTAAGTGGAGCAGGGCGATCCACACGCAAAGCAAGATCTAGATTGACGAATCCCAGGGCGTACAGAAGTTCGTCCTTCCATTTATTATAATTTGATCCATTTAGGACCTCAACAAGACCAACACCAGCATTGTTCAAAGCAAGAGTGACTGAAAACAAAAGGCAACAATACATGAGTGAACAAAAATATAATAGTCAATTACATGGACTATCAACTAGAGAATCTCAAGAAACGCCAAATGCAGAAAATCCAACACCTTTGGGTAGAAGGACCCCACACCAGCAAAGCCAAGACACTCTAGTAATCCTCAATAAGTCCTAGAAAATCCCACCTGTCACTTCGAGTGGGCCACTTTGGCAGCCAAGCACTCAAAGCACAAATGTGAGACATCTCACTTAATGAGAACACGTGCGATTGTAAGAAACATCAGCTGTCACTCAGGTTGAGTCGCTTTGGCAACCAAACAACCAAAGCACAAATCCGAAAGCCACTTACCCTAAATGCACATGCCTGTGAGACAACTCACCTGTCACTGTAAACGAGCCACTTTGGCAGCCAAACATTTACAACACAAATGTGAAGTTGCCCCACATGTTCACTCACACCAAATAATACGTTGCCCAGTCACCAGAATTAGAAAGCAACTCAGCATAGTTTATCCACAAATGGTAGACAGTTAAAATCACCACCTATTTCTACACACAATGCATCTAATTTCAAAATCACTAAGGAACAAACACGATGCATTAAAGAAATAATTATAAAACCGTGAAATAGGCATAAATTTCATAAACATTAAAATATTAATGATCGTAAACCCATAGGAAACTCTCTAGATTATTTTATTATTATTTTAAATTTAAGTTTACAAACCCACAGTCCTTTACGTGGGTATGAGGAATCCTTTTTTTTTTTATTATTATTCTATAATAATAATAATAATTAATATTATTTTTAATAACTTAAATATTCTGTCTGTGATCCCACAATGCACAGACAATATGGATTTCAACTTTAGTGTCGATTGATTTTTTTTTTGTTTAATAAATAATTGAAATTGTAAGCCATATCCAATCTAGGATTTATAAACCCGTGAGATTGAAGGCAATCATTCGTCAGATTAGAAATCAAACGACGAACCCTAAAATTGAAAAACCCTAAATCGGAACGATAAATTAATTTCAGGAAATCGATCCCAAATCGACGTACGGTCGCTCTGATACCACATGTAAGCAAATTAATCGCTAACCCAAGATCTCCGCAGTCGATTTGGAACACCAAAAGGGAGAGAAAACAGAAGCGTACCTGTTTGCGCCATAATCCCAAATACAAAAGCGGAAGCCAAGATCTGTGAGTACGATCTACAAGAACAATCAAGAAAGTGCCCTAGGTCTTCCCCTCCCTCCTGACGAGACGGCCGATTGAACTGTCTAATTAATTCATCAGTGGGAGAGGGGACCTAACGCTATTATATAAACGTGACATGCCCTTCCATCACTGGTTTATGTCAACATTATGCCTACACCGAGTTACCGTCCAGCCCACATCAATAACAACCTGAGATGTTGCAAAAGCCCATAGATCACCCAAAACCAAAAAGGGCTATCATGCATTGTCTCGTAATTAACATACAACCCGTTTTTTTATAAAATAAACAAAATAATTAATTATAGCCCAAAGGAATTTTTTGAAATAAAAGAAATAAAACAAAATATTTATAAAAATTCCAACATTACATACTAATCGGTTCGTGATTATTTACGATTTATCATCATTCGTAATATGTTGGATGACTAAAACAATTACTAGACAGGTGGTTACTTTAGTTTGTGAAGCGGTTTACACTACATTCGTGGATATGACTTAGAGGGTGACACCGTAGCACGTCGGCACAACATTGTATTATCTAATGGCCTAATTAACAATTTTATCCTGTACTATTTTCGTTTTTTCCGATCCATCCTGTCGTTTGAAACGCTTTCTACCCATACCCGTACTTAAGCCGTTATCACAAAACTAGCCTCCGTTACCTCCCCTTGTAACGGAATCCAACGTGGCAACCCACCTAGCTTTAACGACGTTAAGGGTTTAGGGTTTAGGGGAGGTAATTAGGCCGTCTTTTGTAACGCCGTTTTTTTTAACGCCATTAAATCCAGGTGGGCTGCCACATCGGATTCCGTTACAAGGGGAGGTAACAGAGGCTAGTTTTGTGATAAAGGCTTAAGTACTGGTATGGTTAGGAAGCGTTTCAAACAACAGGATGGATCGAAAAAAACGAAAATAGTACAGGATAAAATTTCTAATTAGGCCTTGTCTAATTGATTATTTTAGTGGATATTAAAATTAATCATTTTTGTTATTTCATAATTATAATTAGTTGAATTATTAATTTATTATTAAATATCGAAAACAACTATAAATCAAGATCGGATATGAATTTATTCGACCGATTTATATTATATAAAGGATATAAAATGAATATTTAAGATTTTTAAATATCATATTCGAGATATTTTATTAACGAAAATAAGATTTGATTAAGTCAAATAAATTCACGCTCGTGTGTTGTATATGTCAAACGATTCAATCTATTAATTATTTTAATATTATTTTCTGCCCATTAATTGGGCCGTTAGATTTGTTTATCATTGAAATGAGTTGTACAATGAAACGGAAAGAACTTTAAAAGGAACAAAAATCAATGGAATTGAAGAGAGGGTTGTTCTAATTGCGTGAAGTGAAAGATGCAGGCTCTTAGTTGCTTGTGATTATGTTTGTTTTAGGAGAGATTTTAAGGTATAATTTTCGAGTAAAATTATCGAGGGAGTTATATTAATTTTTTATACGTGCTATGATTTCTTTTTTACTTAGGCTTAAAAATTATTATTTTAGTACTTTGCCACGCCCAAAATCTAAAATGGTCCTAACGAGAATGAAAACGGATGCTGGTGTTGAATCATAGTCGATGCCCATGTGCAGTAGATACAACACTATCTAGAGTAGGAAAAGCAACTCGCGTTGACATGCCCTTGTGCTGTAAACAGGGTGGGGATAACTGTAGAAGAAACCCGAAGAAGCTTGGCGATATGCTCTTCATATAACGGTGAGAGATACTTATACTCTTTATATAATGGTGCTAGCGTTACAAATGAATAATATACGTATCTGGATACCAATCTCCAACAAGGTGAAGCAACGCCCTGTTAATTTAGAGCAGGATCAAATGAAATAATCCAATAAGATTCGCCTAAACAAGCTCCTAATGTGACGGTTTAAGCCCGTGAACCAGCAAAGAAGTTGGGATGATGTGATATCCTTGCGCAACTAGATATACTCCTTGTAGCTACTTGCATGTTAGATGTCATTTGCATGTAACGGCTATCCATATTGTCTTCTAGTATAATGTTGGATCACATACATATGCCAAATGAAGCAGATGATAGCTTAGGTGTTAACCACACATAGCATTGTCTCTTCACGTAAGCCTATCCTTGAATGCACATAAGACAACCAAAGAGTAACAATAACTAAGTATAAGAAAAACGTGAATGATTCCTCGCAGAGTAAACATAATTTCTCACACAAAATGTTGTTTGATATATGTCTCTTATAGAGTAAGTAGAGATGTGTACAGTTACCACAACGGTGACTCAGTCAGCTGCACTCCACACCTAGGTGGAATTTTCCACTCCTACAGCTCCCACCTCTTATGTTCATACCATGTATCTCTAATTTGGAGCTGCTTTTGGTGTTTTCTTTGTCTCTGAGAACCTTATTGCAAAGGAATATTAAATATTAGACTCAATCTACAAATAAAAATAATAAAACCGTAAAACTAGAGTGGGCGATTCCCAGGTTCAGGAGATTTTCCCCCGGGGATTCTGGAGACTACCCTATGCATTGTCCTTTCCTAATGTTCTAAACAGAGGATGTAGGCAAAACTCGTCTCGCGGGGGTTCCGATATTACTTCTGGTTCTTATAATAAAACATTTTTAAAAATAAAATAAAATAAAATAATACTATAACTTTTATTTTCCCGATCATAATCCTACCGTGGGTTCAGCATTCCTAATAGTAGTATTAAATTAGTTATGCCTCCGAAATCAGGTAGTGTATTTGGTACCCTTGATTTGAAATAATCAGAACTGATTTCATAGGGTTCCAAAGATAAGTGTACCCATGCAATATCCCTACGTAAAACTACCCTAAAGATAGAATATTGGAAGCTTTGGAAGTAGAAAGTTATTTTTATAAACCGATGACATAGAAACAAAGCTCATTGCATTAAAAGTACAAACTATAATGTGCAAGTATATAATTTCCTTAAACAACATCTGCAAAATTACATCGTTCCTCTTTTCCGACTAAATTAAAGTATCTTCTTGTGATAATGATCGTGAAAATCAGTATATTAAGACGTACTATTCGTTAGGAAACCACAAAATCGTTGAGAAGCTTTTCTCCGGATTATGACTGTGGCTTTTATTTGTGATTATTTTATGAATACTTTTAATAAAATGAGTATAATTTTATAACAAAGCATAGGTTTTGTCTTCAATATACAAAATAAGCAGTGTTTTATTTGGAGCGAACGACGCTTTCTGATTCCTTTTCCTCCATAATATTCTCAGGACAACGCGCTCGGTTCGGGAAACTGCGAAACGACCACCTTCCCACGAGCCCTTCCAGTTTCAAGATAACTGAATGCTTCCATTACCTTCCCAAACGGATACGGCCCCGTTGGATCGATCACGGGCTTGAGCTTCCCTTCCTCGATTAATGGCCCAAGTTTCTCCAAGAGCTCTCCTGAGGTGCTTAGGCTTGAGTAGATCGCCCTCGGATGTGACGGCGGCCATGTTATGTCGATTATTGGTGCGCATTCCTTAGCCACTAAGTATGAATTCTTGCAGTCACCTGAAATGATGTGGCACATTGTCAGGAGATCCATCGCCGATGAATCGTTCGCCACATTTCGTTGACCAGACGGAAATTGTTCCATTACCTATTGTATCGTAAAGGAAATCGAATTTCTCGTCCAAGTCTTCGTACTTGATCTTCGTATAGTCGATGACTTCATCCGCACCCAACTCTTTCACGAAATCAACTTTAGGTGTGCTACATGTTGCGACAACACGCGAAGCGCCATAAAGGTGTTTTGCTAATTGAACCACAAGGCTACCGACCCCGCCAGCCCCACCAACGATAAAAATGCTTTGTCCAGGCTTGAAACTGCCGGTTACAAACCCTTCTGCTGCAGTCTGAAGCGCCAAAGGCAAGCTAGCTGCATCCTCGAAGGATAGTTTCTCAGGTATTCTTGCAATAAGGGATTCCTCCACACAAATATACTCCGCGAGGGTCCCCAGCTGCTTAAGCTTTCCGGGCCTGTTGAAATCCTGGATATTCCCATAAACATGGTCGCCTATTTCAAACTTGGTAACATGGCAGTCCTTGTCGACCACCACCCCTGCCATGTCGCATCCAGGAACAACCTGCATCGATGGTCATGTTGGTCTTCATTCTCATGCTAGACACAGCTAAGATTGTGCCAGTTATACTTACAGGGAAGTCGGAAGGGAATATGGGACGTTGACGCCTCTTGAAGTCGATGGGGTTAAGGGAGGCGGCTCGGACATGAACAATCAGCTCGCCATGTTTGGGCGAAGGGATGGTGAAGTCACCCAATTTGAGGACATCTTTAGGACCGTACTCTTCGTATAACCAGGCCTTCTGCATCGTTTTGTTCTGCTCCACTCTCAAATCCCCCTCCGATTTATAAATTGCAATCAGGGAAATGTTGTAGGTATTGATCGGGTGAACACACTTTATATCACATGTATTTTGTCCTTTTCTTGAAGTATCATTGCGGGCAGACTTGTGAGAGGTCGTGAATCAAACATTTTCTTCAGATAGGAAAAGTATGAGCAGTTTTGTCTGAGGATGTTTTACTATCCGGTGAGAAAATGGGATGAAAGATGATAAAAAAGTAGAGTAAAAAAATATAATTGAAAGAGTTTGAATCTATGTTAAATAAATTCAAGCCAATTTGCCTGAACCTCACCAACAAATGCGTGTAATTGAAATGTAGCTCCTCCTTTCATTTGCCTCGGTGAAATCAATGGTGTACTTGGACTAAATTTTAACCAAACTAAAACCAATCAAATTTGAAAACTCGTCTTGTTTTGTTTTCTCTAAAATCAAACCAAACCAATTAATGTGTAATTAAATTTACCAAATCAAATCATTCCCGTGCAAACAAAAAGCTACATATAATTGACCCGATGGTCGCTCTTTGTTTTGATATTTATATTTTGTTTAGAATCTAGTTAGAAACTCCAAAAAATAAGTTAAAATGATTTAGTTTTATAACTATTTTGGTCTTTGGTTTGGTTTTTAACAAACCAAATTTGTTATTTGGTTTTTAACAAAACATTTCACGCAACAATACCAGATATTTAAAGGTCAGTTAAACATTCTAGCAATCTTAAGGAAGTTTACACTACTTTTGATTAATAAAAGTGACCCAAATCATAAAATAAAAATACTCACTGGAAAATCCCATATAAAGGTCAATGAATAATATATGAGACGGCTTACAATTTTATTTGGCTGTAAGGATGAACTCAACCTTCTTACGTAATTGAGGGTAAATTCCAATAGCAAAAACCAACGCGCCTAACGTTAGCAGATAAAACAACGTTAATAAATGAAAATCAAATCACTTGCTATTTAATTATATTTGAATCCATAGAAATATAATAATAAATTTTATGTCTCGTAAAGTACAAGGCAAGCCATAAAAAATAAAATAAAACAAAAAATAAAAATAAAAAGCAAAGAAAAAATCTCTTCCTTATCTTCTTGCTCTCAAATGACATCCACAATCGGATGCCAAAAAGAAAATATCATCACAAAAGTCACTTTCCAGTTGCGTCTTTTCACATTTATGATTTCGTTTCATATCAATTTGAGGATATTTACACGATGATGCTCGACCCGGTGTAACATCTCGTCTTAAAAGTTTGACATGAACAAATACCTAAAATGAGAAGAAATTGATTGCCTTTTGAGATTTTTATTTGTGATTTAATTTTCGAAACTATAATATTATCTGACATACATCAAAACACTTATTCAATAATATATTGATGGATGATAATCTATGATCATTTTAGGGTCTCCCCGCATACTCGGTCGATACTTTTCTGCTACATGTTCGATACTCTTATTTCGTGTCCACATAATAGAAAAGAAATACATATTTGATACTCTTATTTCGTGTCCAATAAAAAAAAAAATTAAAATGTAGGATACCCGTGTCCAACAAATATTTCTTCTTATATGAACCCTTATCAATTTATTGTTATATGATAGTTTTTATTTGTTTCTAAGTAATTTAAAGGTCACTCCCAATTAAAATTTCATAATAAAATAACTCAGCATTAAAGGGATGATACCTAAATATTGATTCATATAAATCTTAATATATATATATATAGATGTTTTTTAAAGTAATTTAATATTGAATTATTTTTTGTGATATAAATATCAAGGGGTCTAGCGGGTAACACAGTGGAGAATCTGTATTCGACCCGATATGTTGTCATGTTTAACATATCCAAATAGTAAAAAATCGGGCGGTGTTCGTGTTAGTGTCTAGTTATTTTCATCTTGGTGATACCTACGATAAAAATAGAAAAAGAAAAGCGCATCTTGGCTTTCGTCATTTGGATCTAAAGCTGGAATATAAAATAAAAATTTATATTATCGTTATTATGAACTCAAACAGCGGTGGTTGGTGTATTCATTCAATCAGCTCATACCCAACGAAATAGAGCAAATAAAAAAATCATTTTATAATTTTCCTATTTATACCAAACCAAATTTAATTTATGTGAAACTCAATTTAAAAATGAATTAAAAAGTTATATGAAGTTATCTTAGATAGTTTTTAAAAAAATATCTGAAAAATAAGAAAAAATAATTTAGTGTCATAAACAATTTAGTTTTCGATTTGGTTCGAATTATTTATACATGAATCCAAATACAAAATAAAATACATCATTCAGTTTTGGTTTGTTTTCACCTTGACATTTGGATGACAAAATCAAACAAAAAAAAATGGTTTTTATTCGGTTTAATAAAATAATGGATACCCCTTGCACACATTATATATAAATTAAAAAGTGCTTTCAGAAATTTTCAATTGATATGAAATTACTTTAAATTTTATTACTTATTTAACTTATTGTCAATTATATTATAACTACACCCGAATTCTTTAACTAAATGTTTGCCTCCATCCTTCATCTCATATTAAGCCCATATCCGTCATGAATTCCCTTCTTTTTTATAATTTATTCAATTAATTTCGGGGTGCCCGATCCTTCCTCTTCGTTGTTTCCCTTGAAGAGGAGTTAGAGTTCCTCATTGTTAATAGGTTTGAATTGGGGGGACGTGGGGTCCGTTAGGGGATTGGGTTTCGGGAGGGCGTGTATCCTTCGCTTCTGCTTCGTAAGGAAATGAGACCTCCATTACTGCCATGTTCAATTCAGGAGGCAACCCCGATTCTATAACAAAAACAAAGTGGGTATTTCTCTTATTTCATTTCAAAACATTAGTGTCTCGACAAATAAATCATTCATAAATTTTTATTGTTATCTCATCGAAAATGATTTCCCTAATCGTCGGATATATGAAGTTCATTCGTGTGTGTTCCTATCTAACTCCTGCATTTGAGCATTGTCAACAATAAAATCCTGTGGTCAGAATATAAGATCGGAAGTATGTTAAAATTGCGGGATTAAAAATATACCGGTTCAATACTTGAAGAACAACGGTTATTTAAGGTGATCCTGAGTTTTGACATGTACGAAGGAACTTTAAGTGACATTGTGTTGAAGTAGTCGGGGCTTTAGCAGCTTGATCCAACGACATTACGATAGCTCGATGAAGTTGTTGGATCTATAGTTGATTCAATAAAATTTCGGGAATTTGGTGAAATCACCGAAGGCTTTGACAACTTGATATGGCAAAATATTGGCAACTCATTGCGGAAGAACACCGGCGCCATGGATGGCCGCAGAACCTTGATGATCTCGAGATGGATAATCCTCGAAAACTTCCTTAAGAGCGTTCTTACCTATCCCTATGTGTATTGTGTACGTGGTGAATGAATAAAATGACTCGTCTGTTTATAAGGCTTTAGAATTAATTCATAATAAGTAGTTGGTCATATCACATTAGATGATTATAGGCCGCGCTCGAAATTGGGCTTAGTTCGCCCCAAATCCAAGTTTTTTGATTGGGCTTGTGACCCACTTGTGATTCAAGGTGCCTATCTTTTATGAGTTGGTTTATAACACTGGTGCCTTAAAGTCATTATTTATTTTTGGCTTTGTGTTTGTTGTCCACTTATGAATCGGGTAAAAGCCATTATATCAGGCTTCAGATGAAGCACTTGACGTAATTTGGGTCGAATAACACTATAAAAATGTTTGAATTTTACAAATGCACTTCATGGAAAATGGCAATTCTCAAAACCTCATTTACAGGGAACGACGGGATTGCTTAATGGAATTTTTATAATATGGATGTTAGCCAGCAATTCGTAGCAGAAATCTGTGCTATCTGATGAGGCTGACGTATATAATGACTGGAGCCTTTTCCCAGCTAATGGGTTGCCCACGGGGGCTGCAATGAAGGTATTAGTTGAAATTATTGGCGTTTCAGATGGGAAGCTTAAAACAGAAGTCGAGACCCAAGACTTGGTTCCAGTTTTCTGATCGACGGCCGGATGGTCGATCCAGGTGAGTGTCTATCCTTAGGTTCCCTTTCTTAAGGAATACTTTCAGGAAACAAATCTTGATCTCATGCACTGGCGGAGCACATCCAGGTTGCTTCGGTTGAAGGGAGAAGAGATCAAAGTAGGTCCCCATTTTGAAGTTTGACCGGGTAAGAAAGTCAGTGAGCGTCATCGTTCAGGAGCATTCGGGAAGAAGTCGCCTTCTTGTCAAAGTAGAAAATCCGAGGCTTCCAATTTTTGCTTTTCAAATCTACTGAAGACAAACTTGACTTGAGCTGTTTATGTGTGGATCGTACTTGTAACTGGTGGATGGAACTGTTGTTGCACATAATGAATCATGCCGACAATTGCTGGTTTCAAGGGACACTAAGATGAGCCCAAGGGGATTGTGATAATTGTGACTTGCATACAAGATGAACTGGGTTAATTCTTGGACTACTGCAACAACGCGTCATCAGGCTTTCAAGAAGTAGCTAAATCCAACTTCATACAGAACGTCAATAGATAATCACCTAATTTTCTAAGGAATTGTCGGGCTATGAGTATCTCATCAGACAACTTTAGATTCATTTAAGCTAATTGTTGGCCAAACGATTATACTAAGAGGGAGTGAATTAATGTTAAGTCCAATTAAGTATTTTTAACCTTTTTTTCACAACCCTTACAACAGAAGACGATTTATGTATAACAGAATTATTCGGTCGGAGAATGCAAAGGTTTTTATAGTGGTTCGGTAAATCATACCTACGTCCACTCTCACCAAAAGCTTGGATGATTTCCAATAATTGAGAACGAAATGCTCTTACAGGAGGTGATATAAGATCAACCTACTATAGTACAAACCAGAATGTTTTATACCAGAACAATCTTCTATAACACAGACCGATGGGTTCTATACTAAGAGAAGTGACAGATTTGCACGTGTGAATGTGACTAAGGTTTACGCGTGTTAGCGTGACTAACAATAGTAACTGTTTGTGGACATTTCCCTTCCGGGCAGTGTCCTCGAATGCACAACAACCTGTTTACATGGTAAACTGTCATTCTGGGCGTCGAAGGCTAGAGTATCGCTGATGGACTTGTGTCGAAGAAAGTCATTTTTGCCCCAGCAATAGATGGAACTTCGAAGATGGACACTAGGTCGATGATGATGGTCGAGGCACTTGAGATCGAGGCTATGGTTGAAGCCTGTCAAAGGAAGGGACATCGAAGATATAGTGGTCGATAGTTAGTTTCTAGTAGAATAAACACATGTTTAATGTATGAGGATGATGATTATTTATGTTCACGTCTATAAATAAGTCATTCTCAATTAATTGTATACACAAACAATCATTCATTGTCCCCGAAGGGCTGCTTGATTGTCATCTCGTTTGTAAGTGTTCGTGTGAAGCGATTTCATGGTTGTAAGTGTTCTATCTTTGCAATAGTTAAACTCTTTCTTTGCTTTTTCATTTATTTATTGTCATTGGCGAGCACATTCTTCAACACTTTAGTCCTCATTATATCGCAATGTGTTTTCATCGTAAACACATTTTTGACGACCACAGTGGGAGTCAAAAACAAGTTTTCGTGTTATGACGCGAAATGCCAACCACTCGAAGTGCGGCAAACAGAATGGACAATACTCAGGATGATTTAGCGGCAGATTCTGTGCCCGGTCAAAATAACAATACCGGTGGTCGTCGGAATGGGCAACGGAATGACTAGAATCTTGGACAACAAAATGCTCATATGCATAGGCAAGATAATCCTCTGAGGCGAATGTCAGGCCAAGCGTGTCGGAGGCCGTCCCCTTGGACGCGTTTCTGCATATGCAGGCTAAATACCAAGAGAATTTACTTGAGTTGTAGAAACGAATTCAAGGACTTACTATCAAGATCGATACTGAATACTCTCCTGAAACTACGGCAAGGAGAGCGGCGACCTGCGATGGAAAACTTCCTAGGAGGAAACTTTTCAGCAAAGTCCCGAGGAACAGACCTACATTCGACCCAGAAACTGAGAGAAACCCTCTCAACAGGGAAGCCCCTCGAGTTCCCTGGCACCCGTCGATGGTGTCGATTACAGAGATGTCATCCCTCGAATAGTGGAACAAATGGTTTCGGGGGCTGTACGAAGGGAGAGGTCAATCTTTAGAGGACACCTTACCCTGAGTAAATTGACAGGGACTACCCTTACCTGATAGGATACATAGTCTCAGATTTCTCCCGCTTCTCTAGCGAAGATGAAATGACGCTGATGGAGCATATAGCTCGATTCACTCATCAAACGAGTGAGGCGTCGAATAATGGCCTATGGAAGCTTTAGTTGTTTTCCAACTCGCTCATTGGATCTGTGTTTACATGGTATATCCACTTGCTGCCTAACTCAGTGCAGAATTGGCAAGAAATGCAAACTCAGTTCATGCAGGCTTTCGCTGCTCTAGATACAATCGTTTTATTGGTCGAGTTGACGAAGATGCGACAGCAGCCTCGAGAACTTGTAGCGACCTTCTTGCAAAGATTTAGGAAGGCTCGACTTCGATGCAAGACCTCCCTCCTTGAAAATGAAGTCGTTATAATAGCCCAAGATTTTCTGGATATCCGTATTCGGAAGAAAATTCAAGGGGAGAAATTCAGAGACCTCTACGAGCTCGCTCTAAGGGCTACTAAGTATGAAAACCTTCTTAGGGAGGAGTCGAGGGACGATACGTCATATCAAGTTGAACCAACTATTGTCGAGGTTGACATGACTAAGTTTGTGAAAAGAGAAGCCACTCTTTGTGATCCATTGTCGACGAAGAATTTCAAAGCAAAGACATCTCAAAAGTCGAATGAGGAGCACAAGTACTCGTTCGACGTCGAAAAAGCCGATGGAATCTTTGACTAGTTGCACAAATGAGATCGAATCAAGCTGAAACCTGGGCATCAACACTCTCAAATAGATAAGGAAAAAAGGAAGAGTTATTGTAAATGGCATTAGTCCTTCCCACATGCTACACGCGACTTCCTAACCTTTAAGAATCTTATTCAAGACCTCATCGAAGCTAAAATTTTGTGCTTCAAAGAATCAGAGGAAGCCTCTTCTGTTGATACAACACCCTTTACTGACTGCGAAGTGCATATATTCGATGCTAACGTCGTTGATGTCGTTTGTTGTGTTTTTCAGGACTCTCAAGTTTTTGGTAAACCTATGTGGTCAACAAGCTTTTCAGGATCCTGCACTGTAATCACATCGATGTGGAAGAACGAAGTTTGCTGGTGGCATATGGATGAAACTCATACCACTGACAAATGCTTTATTTTCAGAAAGTTCCTTGTAGTTCCCTTTCAGTGGTCGTGTAATTTACTTGTGTGTCATCCAAAGTTATAATAGTATAATAAATTACATGAAAGATTTTATTCTTACGTTGTCTAAACACTGCTCCTAAAGCATAATCACTCGCATCGCACATCAACTCAAAGAGTAACGTACAATCAAGCACAATATGTTAAGGGCAATTAATAACCTCTCTTTTAGCTTGGTGAATGCTTACACGTGTGCTTTATCAAGTGTAAATGGATGGCCTTTCTCCAAGAGGTTGCATAAAGCTTTCGATATATTAGAGAAATCCTTAAGGAATCACCTGTGAAACCTGGTATGACTAAGAAACTTATGACTTCCTTCATCGTTGGCGAGGAAAACTTCTCGATGGTCTCGATCTTAGCTCTGTCAACTTCAATACATGTGCTTGACACCCCGTGACCATGGGTAATATCCCGAACCATAAAATGACACTTTTCCCAGTTCAAGATTAGATTAGTTTTCTCAAAACGCTCGAGTACACAGGCAAAGTTATGCAAACAGGAGGCGGGTACTTATAGATGCCGACATGATCAGTTGGATTATCTGGAAGCAGTTAACGGACGTACAGGCCCAAAGATTGATAGAGCTTATATCATCCGATGAGATCAGGACGGCGATGATTCAACCAGGGCGACATAAGGCGTTGAGACCGAATAGTTACTCCTCAGAGTTTTCTCTCAGTTCTTGATTAGTAGTGGGGCCTCAAGTGGTCGAAGCTGCATCAATACTTCTTTGAGTATGGGAGTCTTCTCAAGGAGTTGAATAATGTTATCATATTCTTGGTGCCAAAGACGAATAACCCGATGTCCCTAACGAACATCAGGCCAATATCCCACTGCAATACAATATATAAGTGACACTGCTTAACTTTCGATAATCCATACATGCCATCCATCCCGTGACAGTGTGAGTAGGGATGAGTTCACGCATCTCATTCATCACAACTTTCATTTCCCATTTCTTGGGTATGCACTATATAGAACTAACCCATGAGCTGTCATAAATTGGGTAAATGATACCTCCATCGAGCCACTTGACGATCTCTTCTTGACAACCACCTTCATGTTCCGGTTCAATCTCCGTTGATTATCTATTGATGGTTTATTATCTTCCTCTAGGAAGATTTTATGCTTGCATATTGCTAGACTAATTCCTCGTATATATGCAATTGTCCATCATATTCCTCTCTATTGATTCTTCAAGATTTAAAATAGTTTCTTAATGCCTCGAAAGCCCACATTTCTTTAGGCATGTAGGTCATGCTCTCCATCCACCACTTTCTTTGTTTCTTTATTGACTTTTGCTGCTACGGAAGTTAATGCTAGCTCAAGCACATCAGTAAACTTCAAACCTGTCAATTATGTCAATGAGAAAACAATCATCAGCTTCATTCAAACATTTCATGGTACATAGAATATTAAAGGTTACCTCCTCATCATTAATCCTTGTGGTTTACTCTCCCTTTTGAACATCAATTAAAGTCCGACATGTGGCTAAGAATGGTCCTCCAAGGATGATTGCTTTCTCACGGTCCTCTTCAAAATCAAACTCAATAAAATTTGCAGGAAAAAATTATCTACCTGAACCAAAATATCCTCGTTGATTCCCCCTGGAAAAGCAAGAGAACGTTAACTAATTGCAACATGGAAGACGTTGGTTTTACTTCCCTGAAATCCAATTCTCGATATATAGATAAATGCAATAAATTAACACTCGCACCCAGATCACGCAATGCCTTACCTCCAAAATTTGAACCAATAGAGCTAGTGAAATTACTTGGATCTTTGGGGGCGACTTTTTCTGCAAGATAATGCTACAATGTTTTGTTAAAGTAACAATTTTGAACTCAACAAGACGTCTCTTTTGAGAAAATATATCCTTTATGAATTTGACGCAGCTCAGCATCTTCTCTAATGGTTCATCGAAATGAATGTTGATATGTAGCTTTTTAAAGACATCAAAGAATTTTTGGAAGTCCTTCTCATTATTCTACTTACGAACCCGCAGTACAAATGGAAGAGGCGAATATATGAGTTTTTCTATTCCACTGGCATTTCTCATACCTCATTTGGAATGACCAAGTTGTTGAATAAGCTGGACAAAACGTTTGTCGTGGCCGCATGAGAAAGTTCAGGTGTAGTAGCACAGTCTAGTCTATCTACTTATTACGCTTCTATGCGGTTGCGATGTTTTTTAGGTGCAGCTGTACCATTGAGACTTCAGGAAGAGTTCTCTCATTCTGCAAAGTGACGGCATGCACTTGTTCATGCCCTTCGTTCTTTGAATTCACCTTTGTGTTGATCAGAAGAGCAGCTTAAGATCGATTATTAACTGCTTGTGCTAATTGTCCTACTTGAGCCTCCAAACTTCGAAGTGAAGCTGATTGATTCTATAAATGAGTGTCAGTTTTTGAAATGTATTTAACCAATCATTCTTCAATACTTGAAATTTTTTCTTCCGGTTGTGGCTTTTGCTATTGAAATCCAGGTGGTGGAGTCAGTTTTGTTGATTGTTGATTTTCCCACAAGAAGTTTGGGCTTTTTCTCATTCCCAAATTGTAAGTGCTTGAAAAGGGCTTGTCCCTCGTGTTGGCTTCTAAATAGTTAGCTGAATTGGCACCCATGAAGCATTGACTCAAAGCATGATTATCTCGAGGCCTCTAATATGGATAATGAATGGGATGACTAGGACCTTTTAATACATTCAACTCCCGAGTTAATGCTTCCACCTTTGCATTGAGAGCTACAACCCATCAATGACGTCTATTCAAGTTACTCCTCAGGTATGCAATACTTCATGACCGTTATTACTCATCAGCTCAAATAACTCTAGTGCTTCCTCCGACTGCTTGTCCAATAATGTTCCCCCAGATGATCCTTTACTCCTACAGCATCTAGGGTACCTCGAACAATGTGATATCTCACGCCTACATCTATGGTCAAGCGAAGTGCATCAGTCATCCAATTGTAGAAGATTTGGACGAACATCCACCGTGGTATCTCGTGATAACATTCTTAAAAGATCCTCTCCCATGCCGCATAAAGTGACTCTGTCGAAACGAAGAAATGTCGTTCCTCATCTTGATGGTTTTGCTGGGTGAGAAGTACTTAGAAAAGAATTTCTCTGACATCTCCTCCCTATTAGTAATGGACCCTTCTAGCAAGGACTAGTCATGTCCATGCCTATCCCTCAATGAAAACGGGAAAAGCCTTATTCGAATTGCGCCGCTTGACATTCCATTATTACGAAAAGTGTCCCGAATTTGGTGATGTGCCCAAACAGATTCTTTGATGTAGATCCTCTAAAACTTGAGTTTTGCAACATAGTAATGACCTCAGGTTTGATCTTAAAGTTGTTGGCTTGGATAGTTGGTTTCACTATGTTGGATCATTCATGCACATGGCATGGGCATAATCGCGCATGATTCTTGGTTTAACTTCTTGATCGTTCCATTGTTTATTGATGTGTGGCGTTTTTCTTCGATGTCTCCAAAAGGTTCCTTCAATTTCTGAGTCCAAAGGAACCAAGTCGCCACAGCACATGCAACACCAAAATTCCACCTACAATAAAACAATGAACCTGATTAAGACGAAATAAAAAATTATTGTAATAAAGATCAGATTAAAATTAGTATTAGCCTAAAAGAATAGAAAATTCCATGGTAGTCGCGCCAAATATTTGTCACGTATAAGACGTGTTTACCACACAAGTGCACACGATCATACAAGTAACATAATGCAAGTAAGATATCATTCCCATAAGAACTTATCTAAACTTCAAATAAGTATTAAAGTACATTAAATCTCTATTATTCAATAAGCGAATTGATAAACTATTAAACTAAATATTGAATTAAGGAAAATGAGAATTCTAACGAATTAAAGTTCTACATGAGCAAACACCAAGGGTGCCGATTTCACCTAAAAATTAAGTACAAGTCGTCTCTCAGTCAACCAAGTTAGATGATCCGTTTGATAATATGGAATTCAGTTATTTTCCTAAGCCTATGGCGGGTCATAGGAACGTACTTCCCTATAAATAGTAACCATTTTATTCTTAGGTAGAATAACCATCGAGATTCCCTTAAGAATCAATAACAGTTGGATGACCTAGGATAATTGGGTATAGTCATATCCACTCGGTGATAACCCCTTCCTTCGACCAAAATTGACGTAAGTTATTTCTACTATAGTGCTTAATCTAGGTTTCCCCTTTCGAGTTCACCTAATTTCACTTATCAATTCTATTGGGGATTAATCAATAAGAAAACTTTAAGAACAAATAGAAAGAATTAAACTCATATCATCAAAATAGTGTCAAAAGAGGTAGATTACTGACTAATTGTCAAAGTCCATCTTAACACTATGCAAAGAAAATTAGGTCATAACGAAAGTAAATTAAAACATTAATTCAATCTAAAACAAAACAAAAAAGACAAAGAAAAAACTAAGAGAAATCAGCAAAATCGTTTGTAGTCGTCGGCTCCTTATCACCAACAGCTCCCTAGGTCATCTCCCTTTCTTTGAGACTTGGACGTGCTTTTATATCTTTAGATGTTTGCAACCCTAGAGAATCTTGAAAATCTTGAAGATCTAAAAAATATTGGAAACAAAATATTATCTCGCGTCCGTACATACAGTTGTATAGAATTCTCAAGCACCTGCAAAAAGTTTCTGTGGGCTTTCGTCTCTCTCCCTTTCCTTTTATGCAGCTGCATGCTTTTCTGGTATAGCTGCATAAAGTTTCCTTTAGGATGTCAGCCCCTTCTTGTTCATCTATGTAATAACTCTTGGCCTTCATCCCTTTACTATCCTCATTCCTAGTTAAGCCTTCCTTCTTCGATATTTCTATCGAAATGGACAAAAAAGCACAAACATAAGATGATGAACATCATATTGGACAAAGAATGAAAACAAGGACTAAAGCAAATCAAATGCCTTACTACTAAGTCTAAAATGTGACCCCTTAATTATATTTCCATAGAGTTATCAATGTTTCACCATCTTTACTTCAAGGACACCTTAATGACAACAAAAGTTAAACTTTAAGTTCTTTAACTTGAGAACCATCAAGAATAAGTAATATAAATAATGTCACTCATTTTGAACTCATAAAACTATGAGATTAGCAAGTTACATGTTCCCTTCCTTGTTTGATCACTCTGTTCCCCTCGTGGATCTAGGTTTTCCTTTATTTGTCATGTCCTTTCGCTTTTCGAATCAAAGTTTCCGTCTTTAGCCTCGTCGTTTTTGCTTGATTTATGTCAAAACATCCATGTCCTTTTGATTATTTTTGTTGGGAGTTGTTGTAAATTGTCTTGAGTTTTAAATCAAGGTCTATGGATGAATTGCGAGGTAAATTTTATTGATTCTATTCAACGTCTTCGTTGATTGTGGGGTGGTTCCACACTGTAATTTTAGTGCACAATATGTTGTGATATGGTTTGATTATTTTATGATGGAATCTTCATATGCTTCCAAATCGTCAAAAAAATATCTGCTGGAAATACAACTAGCTAAAAGATCTAAAAGAGTCGAATGCAGTACATATAATTTATGTAGATATACCTCTAAAGGCGGTATTTACCGTGTGCCAAGAAACATCGAGTAGGATCCTTTAGGAAGGCAAGATCATGTGCCAAATGTTCTTGTCATAACCCAATTTTTTATTCTACAAAAAACACAAAAAACATTAAAAAAATTAAAAATCTTCAAAAAACACAAAAAAAATTACAAATCTTTAAAAATCATCAAAAATCAGTGAAAATAATGAAAATCATCAAAGATCAACAAAAATCCATGAAAATCAAGAAAAATCTTAAGAAAGGATTCGATAAAAATAATAAATAGATACGAAGAGCCAGAGACGGAGAGAAAAAAAGAACGCTTGCGAGATACACACCGAGAGATTTCAAGAACAATCGTTTTCGAAAAAAAATCATAAGACGTCTTCGACACCTGAAGCTCTGAGGAAATCGAAGACAGATTTCGGAGACGGCATCCCTCTTTGTTCTTGGGCGTCACCGCAACCTCAGTAAAATCGGGTAATTTCGTTTCACGTTATTTCGTATTGTTATATCAACAATTGTTCGTTGTCTCTTTCTTTCGTTGTTTTGTTGGCAGTGACAGCGTATCCAACCGATTCCTGGTGCCCTCAACGACCGAAGCCGCACCTTCCAACGAAAGATGGATCTGAGGAACACGGTTTCAAGCCACCCATGCTGGTCCTTTGGTCGATCGAATATGCTGACACCATTCACTTAAGAAATCCAGGCCTATCCAACGATGCTTAACGACACAGACTGCAACAATCATGTCGTACCAGCCCTACGCCCCCCAGCGGCTGCCCCGACGTTCCTGGCTCTCTCAGCATGGTTAGGTTAGCTTGCACCAGCAATAGGATGCTTCACACTAGAAACCAGCTATGGCGGCTGAGGAATCTTCTCCAACATTAAACGTCCACCTGGACGAACCCGTCAGTCCCAAAGCCATAGTCGCATCTCCTCGCCTCTACCTTCCCGACGAATCCAACCGGCCGTCAAACGTCGTTTCCCCTGGCTCAAGCCCTCAACCTTCCGACGTTTCAAATAAGGATCTCCCCCAGAACTCCTCAAACCCACCGGCGGATCAAGGTAGACTTCAATCCGACCAAGGTCACGAAGGAGAAAACATTTTGGGCAGTCCCATCGCCAAAAATCTGGAAGCCCCCGTGGAATTCTTATTCCCGCCGAGATCAGGGCAAGTAGAGGAGTCGGACAAGGAGGGATCGGCGTCCATCAATAGCACGGCTAAGAAATCGGAGATATCATTGGAAGAGTAATCGACGTCCATCCTCCTAGCTTCAAACCTACCAAAACCAGAGAAGCGAGCAACCCATCTTCGCCAACGGCGGCTCCCCCAAGCAAGAGCAACGGCTAGAAGCAGCTCCTCACCACGGCCGACCCCTGATTCTAGCCCCCATCTTCAGCGGACTCCGACTCCGAGTCCCGTTGTCCAGATCCGGCCACGACGGCCAAAATCCAACTCTCAGCCGCCGGCCTCTCTTCCCGGCATCTCCGATTTGGAGCCTCAAACCCCAGCGTATTCCTGCTCCTCGCACTACGTCAGTCGCCTGGTTCCCTGTGCTCGAGGCCTACCCCTGACCCCCAAAGGTAATGTTTTAACGTTTGTTCGTTTGTCCTTTTTTCTTTTAGTTGCATTGCATGCGTGCCTCATATCAAGATTTTATTTTATTGAACAACCTATTTGACACATTAATCTCATTCCATTTTTGTCCAATTATGCTTTTATTTTAGATTTTAACTTAATTTTTATCACATGACATTTATCACCCGTGGATGTTCATGGTATGTTTTTCTTTTAAATCATTTTAATTATTTCCTCCACACTTTCAAAGTTTTTTTACAATATTTTAAAATTCATTTTCTTAAAAATGTTTTTCCGACTTGTTTCTTTTCAATTGTTTTATAACATGCGGCGACTTTAATCGTTTCCTGTTGAGATTCATATTAGTTGTAATTGTCTGCATGGGGATTTGCTGCAAATTATCTTTCGTCAAAATAACTCCTACAATATTATAATTAATCCCGTTTCAAACCAATTCTCGAACATTTTACTTCGTTTATTCGATATTTATGCAGGTATCTCGGGGCGTGCCTTGCAGACAACCAAGGCACGCATCCCATCCAACGCATCCAAGATAACGAAGTA
This sequence comes from Melastoma candidum, assembly GCA_023653495.1. Taxonomy (NCBI): domain Eukaryota; kingdom Viridiplantae; phylum Streptophyta; class Magnoliopsida; order Myrtales; family Melastomataceae; genus Melastoma; species Melastoma candidum. The sequence continues at coordinate 4,754,970 of CM042887.1, forward strand.
TTCGAGGGTTTATTTTGGATTCTCGAAGATCAATACCCTCTGAAGACGGCTTCGCACTCACCAACGTTACGGCATCAGTGGCTCGCTAGGTTCACCGTAAACCTATTCTAAAAACGGCACCGTGAGGTATAAACGCTAAACGGGAGCGTTCTATGAAAAGCGAACAATGGTACAACACCCGGTTCTCCCTTGAACTTACTTTGGCTTAGAAACTGTTAAGGGCATTAATCAATCTATGATTGTCTACATTTTTGCCCAAAATTCAACTTTCAAGAAATATTTTATAAAAACTGACTCACGTAGACATTTTAAGCATTATTGAGCTCGAGATCATTTTTTTTTACATCAAACAATTTCTTTTTTTCTAAAACCGAGCTCAATAAAATCGGACATTGGCAACACACAATAAAAGCCTCCTTTTTCTTTTGATACATGCGATTTAGTAATCCCTAATTCCCGAACTACAGTTTTTCTAACTTGAACTTAAAATAAGTTAGTGGCGACTCCTTCACATTTTCAAAAATTCAAAGCCTTATCGTCAAGGGAGGATATCCATTTTAGATGGAACCGGAAACGGGATTACCCGCGACAGATTTGGCGACTCCGCTGGGGACACTTGGGTACTTTTCTAGAGGATTAGGGTCGAAAAATCGATTTCAAAATTGGGGGCAGCCTAGCTTTGTGTGGAGTTTGTTTGCGATTTATTTTTTCCGATTGTCTCTGCTAGCCTTACAAACTGTTATGACTCTAACAATATATTTCTGTGCTTGCATTGTTTGATGTCACATGACCGATATTTTTCAATACTTGATTTTTCCTGTTACATGAGCCTTCATCCCGGGCGCCATAGGATTAGTTCGGGTATACCATATGCCGACGGGTATTGGCCGTTTGCCTCTATCTTTAGGTGGGTACCCACCTGTTTACCGCCGGACGAATATCCGAGTCCTTTCATTTAAAATGGACCCAGACTCGGATTTTTCCGTTTACGGTTAATGAACGGGTCCAAGCCACATCCGTGACGGTAGATAGAATCATTTGATGGGTTACCCTCTGCATGATTTCATAACTCGTGCTTTTTTATCTTACTCTAACCCCTTCTTTTCTATGTGTTGTTTAATTTAGCTCGGTTTGGTGAAGGAGGTTGTTCTTTTCTCTTGCTAAATTTATTCATATGCATTGTGCGCTTGCATCCATTTTAACAATTTGCATATATTATTCTGTGTGCAGCTTAAGCACATTCTTGACATGTCTTTCGGATCTATTTCTCTAAATTCAGGATGCCTATAATAAACTTGACATATAATTTCTCATCCGGCCACGCGCTAAAAGATTGGTTCAAACCTTTATACCCGTCTAAGCAAGATTTTGTTCGGACAAAGCTAGGAAGCCTTGTTGACCTCATTGATATTGAACTGGATTTAGGATTTCTACGTAACTTACTAGAAAAATGGGATGCGAACACTTTTTCATTCAAGTTCGGAGACTTTGAGTTATCACCAATATTAGAGGAATATATCCGGCTTGCGCGACATCTCCCCTCTTCTTCCTCACGTCGGATGGATCCACGTCATAAAACACCGGTAGGATAGTCAGCGGAGGCTGCGTATTCGACTTCTCACGATCGTGAATCTTTACCTGCTCGTTCAAGCACCAGCTCGATGAAGCGTAATTCCTGGAGAAAACTACCACGCAGAACATGGACTGCTCGATTGCACTAGAGAGCCTATCCGAGATGAGCCCTCCTCTTTCGAGGGACTCTTCGTCCCAAAAGGTGATAATCCGTCTCTGTATCAAGGTAGAGTACAGATGATCCGTGAAGTTTGAGTCAGGTATCCTCCCCTCTAAAGCCCAAGAACAGATCATATCCTCTGCGACCCGAACTCCTGATTCCCCCTCCGTCGAAAACCGCCGACGTCCAAGCGCTCATCCTCCGGGGACACACAACAAACACAACCCCCTCCGCAAATCCCCAGGAAAAGGGAGACAGCAGGGGACAGGAAGGCCAGGAACAGAGTTAGGGACGAAGTGGCTGGGTTGGCATACCATTAGCTCCTTATTATCTATCAAACTTCGCATCTCCAAGCTAATCTTTTCAATAAATAGATCCTTATTTACAATGTCATCATCGATGTCCTTGAAGATGCGGCCGTATCTGGAATTCATTTCCTCTATGTACCGCTCTAGGATCGACAAGTTCAAATCAACTGATTGCACCTTCTGCATCAGTATCGTCAAGACTAAGTCGCCCGGCATCCTACCAACTTGTTGACGGCCTTCTTCGACGGGCTGTGCCAGAGTCTTAAGAGGTGGAAACTTCCTATCGAAAAACTCTGTGGTGTCTGACTCCACAGTGCCGCCCAAGTCTTTATCGAGATGGCCATCGTCAACCAGTTCATGATGGGATGATTCTACCTTTTGAATCCGAGCCTCCCCCAGGTTTTGAAAGGATTCTCCGGAACAATAATCAAATCCTCAAGCATTTTCTCCACGGCATCAACTCCGTACACTTCAAATATGCTCAGTGTACAGTAAAATTCAGTCCCATAATGGCTTAGAAGTTCCACTTTCAGGTATCTAACCCATTTTGGCTCCGGCAGAGAAAACCTTTGCACCTGCTTAGCATTTGATGCAGTGAAATTTCCAAGTGTGACCCATAAGTCAGCAGGATAGACCAAACTTCCAAGCAGCTCGAATTCCTTCGGATTAGAAGAGTAATGCTCCATATTTGCAATTGCTAGGGTATCGACCAAGGTTTCCTCGAAAAGTTCTACTATCACAAATTTCTTTTTGGCAGAGCATGGGTTTCGCAGCCGAAGCGTAATTGTGTTCCTCTCCCCCTGGTTCCACCCGGGGAACTACACTTTCAGCATGAATTTTCCCTGATTTACTTCTAGAATTATAAGTCTTGCTTTTGAACTCGTTCAAGGCTGGTGGCACAGCACGAGCACGAGCCAGATGATTGATCTTTACATTATTTTCTTCCATAGTTATTTTTTTATCAAACTGTTCCTCCAAGGAAGGATCCTCATCATGCAAAAGATCGTTCGCGCTAATGTTTCCCTCTGATTGTTGACACACAAAAGCTTCACTCGTAGTTTCAGAAGCCTTCCCTGCCTCAGTTTGTTCTCGAGTTTTTAGGGGGCGCTTCAGATTCATCTGGGGTGAAGAAAATGACAAGATTCATCCCGTTAGAAGCCAGTAAAACTTATGATGTAGGGCATATGCTTTGCATATTCAAAACATACAAACTTCAACCTTCTTTGGTATCAAATCTTCAAGAAATGCATGCTTTAGATACCATTAAACAATAAGATCGGACTCTTTTGTTTCATAATCCGAAAAGGTTATACTTCTGATGACATCTTTCCAGCGACAAGAAACAGAAAAATTTACAGCTACTGCATGCAAATTAATCGTCTGATGAAAAGGCTCGACCAGCCAGAAAATAGCAAAAGTGGAGCTTACATCTGTGTCCATCGCTGTGGCTAATCCATAGACTGAGAAGGAAGACGAGACCCCACAGGACAAAAAACTAAGGACAGAGAAACCTTGCAGAGCCGATTTCGAAAGCTTCTCGTCTGGTCTAAAGCTCTTCTCTGCTGAGGAGCTCTGCGCGACCGGTGCATCTAGCATCAATGCTGTCTTCTTCCAGCCCCTAGAATCATAAGTCTCCTGCATCAAAAGGAACCGCTTTCCTTCACTACAAAGCGTAAACAGGCATAAGGCAAGAACAATCTCATCGATAAAGATTCCCAGATCCATCACGAGTTACAAAGACGGAAGCCGAGGCGTAAATTACCCCCGGACCACATGTAATCAAGAATTCTGTCCAAAAAAAATTCCCAGGAATGACTTGTAGCAAAATCCCGGAGCCAAAGAAAGAGCAAATTAACACGAAGGGAAGACAAGACAAGACAAGCAAACCAGAAAACAAGCTATTCATTAACGTCAATCCAAGCTTACGTCTGAACCAAATTTTATACCTTCAAAATCAACATCAAGCCCTTTCTTGTGATGGGAACTAACAACCTTAATCTAATCCAATCCCAAAAAAATAACTAATCAACACAAACTCGCTGGTACGATCACAATCTCCCCGTCAAATAAAAAATAATAATAATAATTCTTCCCGACCGCACCACCAGAAACACAATTCTCCCTCCTGCGCATGTGTGGACATTAGATGTTAACAATATGTGCGACTCTAAGGCCACATAAGATTATAAACTTCCTCGAGCCCCGACGAATGTGACCTTTGGCATTACAGTTCTTAGCCTTCCGATGACTTCATGAAGTTTCATTCACTATTTACACCATTAAAATAAAAGGAGATGGCACTAACTTGAGAGCTCTTTCATTAAACTCAAACTCATCCTTTTTAGAGGCGGTTGAAATTCATAATGTCATACTTAAGTCGAAAATAGTTAGTTTCCTCAATTGAGTCATAATATACCTGTAGCTCCTTCACACATCCAGAGTGTAGACGACTGATAGTTTCATTTAAAACTTGCCGGAAATCCCTTGGTCCGAAAGGCATGTCAAGCATGGTTGCTCATTCGTATGTTGCATACCACGTAGTTTGCATCATCATTTATTTATTTTCACTAATACAATTTTTAATCGCCAGGTACCAAAATTAATCTCCCAAGGACACGCCCGTTCGAGTCACGAAGCCGGACGGTACACATGGCTAGCTCAGGACTCTCTCTGACGGACACAACACTGCCCAGTATGGGAATCTCTACAGATTCCAATCTCCCTCTCATCAGACATTCGATGATCGATGACCCCCAGTTGAGATCAATTGCCGGTTTGAACAATTCATCAAGCATTAGGTGTCAGGAACACATTCCAAATACACGTTTGGAGGCAAGAGTGGATACTCTCTGCGAAAACATGGCCCGATTACAAAGCATGCTGAGTTACATAATCCACAATCAGCAGGGAGGACGCTTCAGGCGGAGATGAAGATCCATATGAAGAACAACATGATGATTCGATGCATGACCACAAGTTGCTTAATGATTATTACGGCTTTGAACAAGAACTCAAACGTTGGAGAACCCAAAAAAGCAACAATCCGCTGCACGTCAGATGCATGTCAAGAGCTCTCCACAAAAGTCACTGCACCAGATGCATGTCAAGAGCTTTCCACAAAAGTCGCTGCACATCAGATGCATGTCAAGAGCTTTCCACAAAAGTCACTGCACATCAGATGCATGTCAAAAGCTTTCCACAAAGTCACGTCGATTCTAAAGAGGATTATTTCGAATGTCAAGGATTCTCGAGGAAAGTTCTTCCTCAACTACGACATTCCATATGTTTTAAAGAAAATACGCACAAGAGGCGCTCTCATCCTAACAAAGATGTTCCATTCCAACCGGATCGACAAACTAGAAAAATCAACCTAGAAGACTCAACCTATGGGGCTCGCGACCCATGTTGAATAAACGGTGAAAGCAAGTATCGTTCTAATCATAATAAAATCAAAAACTAATCAATGTTATCTTTCTTCGCAGATACTTTAACTGGGGCAACGATCAATCGCCTCGGGTAACCAGTAAAGGAAGTATCGTTCCAGCTCATATATTACAAAATCAAAAACTAATCAATGTTATCTTTCTTCGCAGATACTTTAACTGGGGCAACGATCAATCGCCTCGAGTAACCGAGGCTTATACTGGGGCAACGAGCACGCGTTGTCAGGGAATCGGTAAAGAAAAGTATCGTTACAATTTTAAAATTTCTCACATTGAACTTGATTGTACATCCTCTCTTTTCCTATAGGGCATCAAGTCAAGGCGAACATCACAGGTAAAATTCTCATTTCATAAAACATGTGTTATGTTCATTTGTCATGCATTCTCACTAAACGATTTTATTCAAAAAAATTTTGAAACACTTTCCCTAGCGGAACACTTGTGTGCTAGAGATAGAAAGGCAAGCCTATCCCCAAACACATACCCTTTTCGAGAGTTGAGTGCAAACACTTGTGAGAAATCCAGACATGATAGCATCGGAGTGGGAAGGAAATCCCTTTGACGGAAAATGCTCTAGCTAGGATGACATCGAGCATTCTTTCTTATCCCCAAACACTTTACCATTGCTAGCCATTCCTAGCCAAAGTGGAGATTTTTCGAAACACAATTCCCCTTTCAAGTCAAAGAGTCGCCTCACATCGAGGTAAAAGGAGTTCTGTAGTCTAGATTTCCGAATAGGACTCAGATAGAGATGCGTTACTTCCTCAAGTTTGAGTATGAAGTACATCCCTATGGATCTCGTAAGTCGACACAATACTCTTTCAACCATTCCACTACATCCATGAACAATTCCGGAGAACCGAGCCCGTTGAATATTTCAAAAAAAAAAATGAATGAAAATAAAAATGAGACAGGGGCAAACAAGCCAAAAAAGAAAAGAGAGCCCTTCAATATCATTCAAAGAAAAAGCAAATTTTGACACAAGGGCCAAAAGACGGTCGCAAAAGCAAAGTGTCAAGAGAGAACCCTTCAATATTATTCAAAGAAAAAGCAAATTTAGACACAAGGGCCAAAAGACGGTCGCAAAAGCAAAGTGTCAAAAAGAAAAAGGGACAAAAGTTTTAGAATCCCAATCTCAATTTGCCAATCTGGGGCAAACCGCTTTAAATTCAAAAGCCTCGTTTCTCGTGGGAAAAGATAGAGAAAATTATTCTTCTACAACATTTCTCCACGAACTCACTCTTTCGTATGCCACCATACCCATGAGTATTGTGTCGATGAGCAAGTCCACATTGGGAGAACCATGCTTAAAGGTGACGTCCTTGCATTTTGAGTCTTATTCGATGAGATTCTTTGACTTGCTTTCTTTCTTAAAGATCAAGCATTCTATAAATATGGTCTTACACCAAGCCTACATTACAACCAGAATCAAAGTCTCTTTCGACTAGCCCTTGAGCATTCATTTCAAAGGAATCGAACTTCCCACTCTAATAGCATAGAAACATATTTGAGTGAGCCTTGAGAGATGTAAGAAAGACCCTTTTTTATTCTCTATCGCACAAGTGTTTCTGTTTTTCAAAAAAAAAAGTGAAAATTAAGTTTTTGTGCATGCATATAGAGCATCTTGCTTTCATATCATCCACAGTCAGAAATTCGGCAAGTACACATGGGAGATGCAAACAATCACAATCGTACTTCATGATTTCAAAACTCAAGCCTTTATGCTAAGGTATGATACTCTTCACTACAGTTAAGCACTCTTGTGGTGTGATATCACTCAAAGTCAAGTTATCCATTTCTCAATTCTTTCGGTTAAGCGTCTACTAACAGACGTGACACCACTTCTAGTTTTTCTTTTTGGTTAAGCATTTACTAACAAATGCGACACCATTCGGTTAAACGTTTACTAACAAACGTTATACCACTTCCAGTTCGGCTAAGCGTTTACTAACAAACGCGACGCCATTCGACTAAGCGTTTGCTAACAAACGCAAGGTCATTTCAATTTGGTTAAGCATTTACTAACAAATGCGACACCATTCGGTTAAGCGCTTACTAACAAGCGCGATACCTTCCAGTCGGTTAAACGTTTACTAACAAACGTTATACCACTTCCAATTCGGCTAAGCGTTTACTAACAAACGCGACGCCATTCGACTAAGCGTTTACTAACAAACGCAACGTCATTTCAAGTTGGTTAAGCATTTACTGACAAATGCGACACCATTCGGTAAAGCGCTTACTAACAAGCGCAATACCTTCCAGTTGGTTAAACGTTTACTAACAAACGTTATACCACTTCCAGTCGGCTAAGCGTTTACTAACAAACGCGACGCCATTTGACTAAGCGTTTACTAACAAACGCAATGTCATTTCAAGTTGGTTAAGCATTTACCAACAAATGCGACACCATTTGGTAAAGCGCTTACTAACAAGCGCGATACCTTCCAGTTGGTTAAACGTTTACTAACAAACGTTATACCACTTCCAGTTCGGCTAAGTGTTTATTAACAAACGCGACGCCATTCGACCGAGCGTTTACTAACAAACGCAAAGTCACATTTTTTTCAGTTAAGTGTTCGTACAAACGCGACACCACCTTCAACTCGGTTAAGCGTTCGTACAAACGCGACACCACCTTCTTTTCGGTTAAGCGTTCGTACAAACGCGACCCCACCTTCTATTCGGTTAAGCGTTCGTACAAACGCGACCCCACCTTCTCTTCGGTTAAGCGTTCGTACAAACACGACTCCACCTTCTCTTCGGTTAAGCATTCGTACAAACGCGACACCACCTTCAGATCGGTTAAGCGTTCGTACAAACGCGACACCACCTTCAATTCGGTTAAGCGTTCGTACAAACGCGACACCATTTTCAATTTTCCTGGTTAAGCGTTCGTATGAACGCTACACCTCTTTTCGCCAGCTTTTGGTTATGCATTTTTAACAAGTGCAACGCTATTTCTGGTCAAGCGTTTATTAACAAACGCGACGCCCTAGTGATCCTTTCCAAAAAATTGGGTTCTTAATAATTCTTTGCTCGAACATTTTACCAAACATTCTCACAAAGAGGGGCAACTGTCATAACCCAATTTTTTATTCTACAAAAAACACAAAAAACATTAAAAAAATTAAAAATCTTCAAAAAACACAAAAAAAATTACAAATCTTTAAAAATCATCAAAAATCAGTGAAAATAATGAAAATCATCAAAGATCAACAAAAATCCATGAAAATCAAGAAAAATCTTAAGAAAGGATTCGATAAAAAATAATAAATAGATACGAAGAGCCAGAGACGGAGAAAAAAAAAGAACGCTTGCGAGATACACACCGAGAGATTTCAAGAACAATCGTTTTCGAAAAAAAATCATAAGACGTCTTCGACACCTGAAGCTCTGAGGAAATCGAAGACATATTTCGGAGACGGCATCCCTCTTTGTTCTTGGGCGTCACCGCAACCTCAGTAAAATCGGGTAATTTCGTTTCACGTTATTTCGTATTGTTATATCAACAATTGTTCGTTGTCTCTTTCTTTCGTTGTTTTGTTGGCAGTGACAGCGTATCCAACCGATTCCTGGTGCCCTCAACGACCGAAGCCGCACCTTCCAACGAAAGATGGATTTGAGGAACACGGTTTCAAGCCACCCATGCTGGTCCTTTGGTCGATCGAATATGCTGACACCATTCACTTAAGAAATCCAGGCCTATCCAACGATGCTTAACGACACAGACTGCAACAATCATGTCGTACCAGCCCTACGCCCCCCAGCGGCTGCCCCGACGTTCCTGGCTCTCTCAGCATGGTTAGGTTAGCTTGCACTAGCAATAGGATGCTTCACACTAGAAACCAGCTATGGCGGCTGAGGAATCTTCTCCAACATTAAACGTCCACCTGGACGAACCCGTCAGTCCTAAAGCCATAGTCGCATCTCCTCGCCTCTACCTTCCCGACGAATCCAACGGCCGTCAAACGTCGTTTCCCCTGGCTCAAGCCCTCAACCTTCCGACGTTTCAAATAAGGATCTCCCCCAGAACTCCTCAAACCCACCGGCGGATCAAGGTAGACTTCAATCCGACCAAGGTCACGAAGGAGAAAACATTTTGGGCAGTCCCATCGCCAAAAAACTGGAAGCCCCCGTGGAATTCTTATTCCCGCCGAGATCAGGGCAAGTAGAGGAGTCGGACAAGGAGGGATCGACGTTCATCAATAGCATGGCTAAGAAATCGGAGATATCATTGGAAGAGTAATCGACGGCCATCTTCCTAGCTTCAAACCTACCAAAACCAGAGAAGCGAGCAACCCATCTTCGCCAACGGCGGCTCCCCCAAGCAAGAGCAACGGCTAGAAGCAGCTCCTCACCACGGCCGACCCCTGATTCTAGCCCCCATCTTCAGCGGACTCCGACTCCGAGTCCCGTTGTCCAGATCCGGCCACGACGGCCAAAATCCAACTCTCAGCCGCCGGCCTCTCTTCCCGGCATCTCCGATTTGGAGCCTCAAACCCCAGCGTATTCCTGCTCCTCGCACTACGTCAGTCGCCTGGTTCCCTGTGCTCGAGGCCTACCCCTGACCCCCAAAGGTAATGTTTTAACGTTTGTTCGTTTGTCCTTTTTTCTTTTAGTTGCATTGCATGCGTGCCTCATATCAAGATTTTATTTTATTGAACAACCTATTTGGCACATTAATCTCATTCCATTTTTGTCCAATTATGCTTTTATTTTAGATTTTAACTTAATTTTTATCACATGACATTTATCACCCGTGGATGTTCATGGTATGTTTTTCTTTTAAATCATTTTAATTATTTCCTCCACACTTTCAAAGTTTTTTTACAATATTTTAAAATTCATTTTCTTAAAAATGTTTTTCCGACTTGTTTCTTTTCAATTGTTTTATAACATGCGGCGACTTTAATCGTTTCCTGTTGAGATTCATATTAGTTGTAATTGTTTGCATGGGGATTTGCTGCAAATTATCTTTCGTCAAAATAACTCCTACAATATTATAATTAATCCCGTTTCAAACCAATTCTCGAACATTTTACTTCGTTTATTCGATATTTATGCAGGTATCTCGGGGCGTGCCTTGCAGACAACCAAGGCACGCATCCCATCCAACGCATCCAAGATAACGAAGTATTCGAGGGTTTATTTTGGATTCTCGAAGATCAATACCCTCTGAAGACGGCTTCGCACTCACCAACGTTACGGCATCAGTGGCTCGCCAGGTTCACCGTAAACCTATTCTAAAAACGGCACCGTGAGGTATAAACGCTAAACGGGAGCGTTCTATGAAAAGCGAACAATGGTACAACACCCGGTTCTCCCTTGAACTTACTTTGGCTTAGAAACTGTTAAGGGCATTAATCAATCTATGATTGTCTACATTTTTGCCCAAAATTCAACTTTCAAGAAATATTTTATAAAAACTGACTCACGTAGACATTTTAAGCATTATTGAGCTCGAGATCATTTTTTTTTACATCAAACAATTTCTTTTTTTCTAAAACCGAGCTCAATAAAATCGGACATTGGCAACACACAATAAAAGCCTCCTTTTTCTTTTGATACATGCGATTTAGTAATCCCTAATTCCCGAACCATAACGAATCTCTACAGTTTTTCTAACTTGAACTTAAAATAAGTTAGTGGCGACTCCTTCACATTTTCAAAAATTCGAAGCCTTATCGTCAAGGGAGGATATCCATTTTAGATGGAACCGGAAACGGGATCACCCGCGACAGTTCTCAAGAAGTGAAGGGTGAGTTACAAAGGCAAATGGATGGGGAGAAACAAGGATGACTAGAAACAATTGGCAGTCGTGCATCCTTTTCAATTGGCGACGACATCCAAATAGAAGATGAAGATTCCTTTCGTAGTTTGAAAAGAAGCAATCATCGAGCGCGGAAGTAAGTCCGAGAAGAAGTAAGGGAAAAGGTCCTATGGATCTATTTTTGATGGAGGAGGGACAAACGAGACAACAAATTGTGGTATATGCCTATGTGCGAAAGAGGATCATACAGTTCATTATTAGATGTTTTATCAGAAGAACATTCCTTTTAATGTAGTGAGGTCACCTAGTTTAAGGATATGGTGGATAGACAATTGGATGATATGGTCCTGACTTGAAGTCACCGAGTTACTATGACATGCAGGTTACGCTTCTCAACAATGAGGTTGGTCACAGGAAGAAATTGATGAAAGACCATTTGGAGAGTCGGTCCAAATATGGTTGTTCAATAATGTCTGTTAGATGGACAGACAGAAGCAGCGATAGAACTTTGATAAACTTGTTGGTGAATTCTTCGAACTGCTACATGTTCATTAAATCTAGTGATGGTTCCGCCTATTCAAAGATGAGAAAAAAGTTAATTGAATTGCTAGATAATTTTGTGAATGAGATTTGACTGAAAATATGGATAAAATTTTTAGATCCTAAATTGTAATGAAAGTAGAAAATTTGCTTCCAGCGAAGGGAAAGCATTTGTATTAAACTCCTTGTGCAACTCATTGCATTGAATTGGTGTTGAAGACATCGAAAAGATTCCATAAGTGAAGAGAACCGTTATGCAAGCAATTTTCTTGGTGATATTCATATATAATCACGATAGTGTCTTGACTACTACGTGATCGTATACAGAGAAGAAGAATAGATCCAACACGGAGTTACCGGATTTGCAACGACGTTTCTCACGTTGTACAGGAGACATTTACTGAAGAGTAACATAAGAAAGATGCTCGAATCACAAGAATGTAATGGAAACAAGTTGTCCAAGACTATTAAAGGGAAAAAGGCGAACAAAACTATGTGCAGGACAACTTTTTGGAATATATGTCTTATATGCACTCAAAGCGATGGTTGTCCTGGAGGTGGTTTTTTGGCTTGTGGATATAATCAGAAGAAGCCGGTCATAGGATATATTCATGAGGCACTGGATATTGTCAAAGAGATTATTCAAAAGTCTTTCAGTGGAAAGGAATAAATGTATAGGGATGTCTTCAAAATCATTGATGATAAGTGGAATTACAGCTTCACCATCACTTGCATGCGTTATGACATTACTTGAATCCTACTTATTGTGATCCAAATTCCATCATTTTTATCCGATTCAAAAGTCACTAGTGGATTATATGTTTGCATAGAGAGGTTGACTTCGACTATGGAGGTTCAAGATAAAATAATTTATGAGATATCCTATTATACGAGAAGTGTTAGGAATTTTGAAATACCCATTGCCAGCCGATCAATGACTCAACGATCACCACCTTCTTCTTAGTTATTTGAATTTACATGTTCCCTGCTATTGTTATTTGAGGAATCACTAATGTATAAATAGTTTGCAAGTCAGCAGAGTGGTGGATTTTGTTTGATGATGAAATCTCTAATCTTCAACAATTTGTGATTCAAATTGTAAGTTTGACGTGTAGCACAACCGTTTGTGAGCGAAATTAAAGTACATTTTAGCATGTAAGCCACTTAATCACAATATTTCTCACTTGCTATTATGAACATTTTCACGTTCTTTTTTTTTTCTATCAAGACTCATACAAAGAACATGAATCGATTTGAGCATCAAACGTTACTTGATTATGTCAAGTACAATCATAAGCTCACAGCAAGATATGATGCACGAGATATAATTGATCCTCCGTGTACAGATAATATTGATTATTGTAATAAGTGGGGTTAGTAGGTGAGATTGAAGAAGAGAAAAAAGCAGGCACTGGCGTAGTATTCAGCGGATAAACTTTAACATGTGTTGATGTAGAGAGAGCGTCAGGTGATGATCAAGTCGTGAGGAACACCCGGAATTCATGTAGTTTGAGGAGGCGATTGAATAAGATATGAACGAAGATATTTATGCGGATTGCGATTATGATGATGAGAGTTGCAATAACAACATAGATTTTGATGATTAGTTTGTAGTGTTTTCTATTCATTTTGTTTTGAATTATGCATTAAGAACATATCTAAACTTTGGTTTAATGCATTGAAACTTTTATTTATCAACTTTTCGGAATTACAAAGGTAATATATTTTTCCTTTTAACATTGCCGCTTTAAGCCACTTAGTATTGCCCACTGTTTATTGCCATATAGTGTAAAATCTGGGAGACCCGGCAATAACACTGATGACAAGCAATGCACAACCATGGAGGCCATCAAAACAGGCACGGAACTCTTCGGTGCTGTTAGTAAAACACTGCAGCATGACATCCCAATACTGGCAACTGCAAAGCATGAAGAATGGATCCAGGAGAAAGAAACGCAGTGATCAACATTGGCCGCAATCAAATTCAATTCTTTCATTCTTTACTCCACCCCATGTACGAATCAAACAGCAGGGATATAATCATCAACAACAATCAGGACTTCAATGGTCTCATCATTCTTAAAAGGAGATTTTTCTCTTTTAGCATTCTTATAACAGCAATAGTTAAACCGGTCAATGCAGGCAACGTATTCCACATCGGGCCAATTCCGTGAAGGCCGCCTCAAACACGAACCCGCGGTAGACAATGTCTTTGCACCAGCCAGGCACGCCATCAATCCACCTCCATGTGCCTTCAGCACTCTTCCCCTTCCCACCCTCCCACAAGGTAAGCCGCCCTACCCTCTTCCCGGAGAAGCATACCCTGTCACCGCCTCCAAATACCTTGAACTTGGTGCTCTCTGCGAAGCAACTGAACATCTCAGCAGGCATCCTTCCAGCCTCCTCCCACTCCATCCTCCCCAAGTCCAGCCTCAGTATCACGATGGTCGAGCAGGAAGTGTTCAACGCATAGGAAGACTTCAGCCCCCCAACCATCAGGAGATTACCCTCCGTGCTCCGGACAAGCCGCGGCCGCTTCAGGATGTCAAATATGTCGCCCCACTCCAGCTTCTCCAATCTCACCCAGTGGCCAACGCCGCCGCCGCCAGCGGCGGCTCTGGATAAGGAACACATAAAGAGCTTCCACTGGCTGCGCCAGGGGGAACCGATATCGCAGAGGGCATAGACCGCATCCCCGATAAGGAGTGGGCTCCTAGGTTTCGACGGCAGATCGGAAGAAAACTTGCTCCACCGGAAATTAGTATTCCCTTCCTTAGCTGCCGGACCACCAGCACATGGTGAGGGAAAGTAGTAGAGGGCAGCTAATTCGGTGAGGACAAGGACGCGGTGAGGGGAATCAACAAGGACAGCCCCGTGGCGGGACCAGGCGGTGCCGAGGGGGGGCAACACACGGAACTGCCTGGTAAGGGGGTTGCATACGACGAGGGACTTGGGAGACGCGGCGGAGGAGGCCCAAAGGTAAAGGAGGGAGGAGGAGGCGGCAATCGGGAGGAGGGTAGGGAAAGGGAGGAAGGAGAGGGGGATGGAGATCCAAGAGTCGACGGCGGGGTCAAAAGAGACAAGGGAAGGGGGAGGTGAGGAGTGTTGGTGGTGGTGGTGGTGGTGAGGGCGGAGGGAGATGAGGGGGAGGGTTGTGGAGGAAGGGAGGAAGGATGGGGAGGAGAAGAGGCGGCGGAAGAGCCTGGAAACGCGGCGGCAGACGAGGATCTGACGGAGAGGGAGGTAAGAGATGATCTGCTGGAGGATTTCCTCCGGGAGGCGGCTGATCGGTGGGTTCTGGTGGTCGTCTATTTCCATCGGCAATTACAACCCACCCCCCTTCCCCGAGGATTATTTCTATTCGTGGGAACACAAAATTAAAATTATATAATATTACACCGTTAAGCAATTCAAACAAAGACGTCTTATTATCTCCAAATTAATTTTGTCCGGTCCAACACCACCACGTGTCACTTTCCACTTCAAAGAATTGAATTCAATCACAAGGTAACTAGTCCCCCTCCCCCGGGAAAAGGAAATATTAAATAAACTTCGTTTCCTCAATTTAGAATTTACTATTCGCCCTTCGAAAGTAGAGGAAAAGAAAAGGAGTGACGTTACGTTGAGTTGCTCCCCATAATTATAAAGTTCAATAAAATAAAACTATATATATTGAGAAAATAGAAAATCACTGTTCTTTTTGTCTCCCAAGCCAAGCGTTTATTCAGTTGGTTCATGGAATAATTAATGTTAAATGCAGTTTTATTTGACATGATTAAAACATGCACCGAAGTTTACGTTTTTATCTTTCATCGGTTGGGGGGCGCATTAATTAATCCTTTTCATGGCCCGCTCGATTCAGCCCAGTGTTCCAACTTTGACCATGTGAACCGCCCTTTTTTCTTCTTTTGAATTTGTTTACTTTTTGAATAGTCGCTTGACGAATTCCCAAGCTTCAAAAAGGCCAAATCTCATTCTATATTTTTATGTGGAACTTAGAAACTAACGTGATGCTATCAGCTGCGAAAACGAGAAAGACTACGACGAAGACGAAATGTACGAACGAACAAATCAAAGGAAACGAATGAAAGTGATAGAACTCGGATCGCCGTTGGATACTGCCACACAACCGTATACAGAAACACTACCGATTATGGGAACAATCGGATAAAATCTCGTCACGCTTGGAATCCACCAAACGATCAGAGAAGTTGCGCAAAATTCTTTCTAGAACTTGACGGCTGCCAAATTCGGGTAAAATATTCAAAAGGTTCTGTCTTAACCTAAACACAAGAGTCCTATTTATAGAGGACAAAAAACGGGCTAACCCTAACTCCTCATTAGGCCCAAAATAGTAAAAACCAGAACTTAATTAAAATAAGTCCAAAGTAAAAACTAAGGAAATTGGCCTAACGTGGGTTGGCCCGTCTTAAAGTCTTCTCGATCTTTCGGTCTCGAGTTGATGAATCAACATGACCACTTCAACACCGCGTAGGCACTTCCCATCTCGAGTGCTCCTCTCGGGTTGGTCCCGACTTGGCCTTGCT
This sequence comes from Melastoma candidum, assembly GCA_023653495.1. Taxonomy (NCBI): domain Eukaryota; kingdom Viridiplantae; phylum Streptophyta; class Magnoliopsida; order Myrtales; family Melastomataceae; genus Melastoma; species Melastoma candidum. The sequence goes on from CM042887.1 coordinate 4,771,313, forward strand.
CAATCCAGCTCGCACCATCCTCCCTTTGCTGAAAAAGACTTGTCCTCAAATCAAGGGGCTCTTCATCATCCTCATACAATGCAAGAACCTGGGCATTAAATGTCGCCAACACTTCATACTCCTTCGACAAGTCGATTTTATACGCATTATTATTGATCCTCTTGATGACTTGAAAAGGATGATATCAGCCCCGGGCATGAGCTTATTCTTCCTCCTTGCTGGAAGCATTTCCTTCCGTAAGTGAACCCAGACAACATCCCCTGGTTGGAATATCTGCTCCCTTCGTCCACGATTCACCTTAGACTGCTACTTCTCATTCTGTTGCTCAACAAGGGTTCGAATCTTCCCGTGGAGCTTTAACATCTCTTCAGCTTGTCGAACCGCATCCTTCTCGAGAATACCTTGACTAGGCATTTCTAGCAATTCGACAGGGGTCCTCGGGTTGACACCATACACCATTTCGAACGGTGTAGCTCGAGCAGTCGAATGAGGGGCTCGATTATAGTCGAACTCAGCTTGAGTGAGTTTGATGTCCCAATCATTTAGATTCTTGGACACTATAGCTCGAAGTAGTCCTCCCATAGTCTTGTTTACGACCTCAGCTTGCCCATCTGTCTGGGATGGCAAGTGGTTCTGAACAATAGCTTTATCCCGAGTTTGTGACAAAGTGTCTTCCAGAAGTAGCTCAAGAATTTGGCATCTCGATCCGGCACTATTGTCAATGGGACCCCATACAGACAAAGGATCTCTTGGAAATAAAGATCTGTTACGTGAGAAGCATCATCCTTCTTCCTACAAGCGATAACTTGAGCCATCTTCGAGAAGCGATCCACAACAACCATGATCGAGTCCTTTTGCCGCTGTGTTTAGGGCAGTCCAAGAGAACAAACTCCTTGGGCATCAAGTAGTGACTCCATGTGTCGATTGTACGAACGATAGCATAAAACTCCTTATCATAGGTCGAGTAATTTAGTCGAGACCCGTTTAACTTCTCGCTGAAATACGATACCAGTCGACCCTCTTGCAGCAATACCCTCCAATTCCTATTCCTGTGGCATCACACTCGACTTCAAACACCTTCTCGAAATTCGGAAGTGCCAATATAGGCGCTTCGTACAAATGACTATGGAGCAACTCGAAACTAGATTGAGCCATGGGAGTCCACCCGAAAATCATTCCCTTCAAACACTCCATCATCGGGGCTGCGATCAAACTGAAGTCCTTGATAAATCTCCGATAGAATGATGCTAGGCCAAGAAAGCTCCGAACATCATGAACTATTTTAAGAATAGGCCAATTGTGAATAGCAATAACTTTACTCTCATCCACCTGAATTCCTTCGCTCAAGATGACATATCCCATAAAGATATGTTTGAAAGTCAAGAACTCGCACTTCTTGCTGTTCCCGAAAAGACGTTGTTCCCTCAACTTCCCGAACTACTATCGAGGGTGGTCAACGTGCTCCTTCTCATTGCGGCTATATACAAGAATATCATCAAAATAAACAACCATGAATTTGCCGATAAAATGACGAAACACCCGGTTCATCAGTTGCATGAAGGTACTCGGCGCATTCGAGAGACCAAATGGCATAACCATCCACTCGTATAACCCGAATTTGGTTTTGAACGTCGTCTTCCACTCGTCTCGTTCCTTCCGAATCTGGTGATACCCACTCCGTAGATCCACCTTCGAGAAAACTGTCGACCCATATAACTCATCGAGCATATCATTAAGTCTAGGAATGGGAAATCAATACTTGACGGTGATCTTATTGATTGCTCAACTGTCGACACACATTCGTCATGAGCCATCCTTCTTGGGAACTAAGATGGAGGGAACGGAACACGGGATAAGGCTCTATCGAACAAAGCCTCGTTCAACGAGTTCATCAACCTGTCACTGCAGCTCACTCGCCTCATCGGGATTACATCGATATGTAGGTTGATTAGGCAGTGACACTCCAGGAATGAGGTCGATCTGATGTTGTATGTCCCTCAGCGGAGGAAGTCCTCTTGGCATCTCCTCAGGAAACACATCCTCAAATTCTTGTAAAAGTGCTCGAACTCAAGGAGACATAATCGAGGCCTGCTCCTTTCCTTCCTCAAATAACATCAACATGTATACGTACTTCTCCTCTCGAATAGCTCGAGTCAACTCAACAAACTTCGAACCATCTTCTCGAATTTGATCTCGAGATGGTTTGCTAGTGCTTGGGTGGTCAAGGAAAATAAGGTAATCTTCTTCTAATCGAGAGCGATGGAATATGCATTCTTGTACCCATCATAAATTGCTCGTCGATCATATTGCCAAGGCCTTCCCAAATGCATCCATGGGTATGACATCATAAGTCACTGTATTCTTGCAGCTCTGACCAATGCTCAACGAGACCAGTACCTGCTTATTCACCCTTACACTCTCTTCGCTCAACCTTTGAAGTTTGTATGGTCGAGGATGTGGCTTAGTGTATAACTTCAGCTTCTCGACCATGGTGGTAGAGGCCACATTGGTGCAGCTCCCACTGTCAACAATCACTGGACACACCTTTCCCTACACCGTGCATCGGGTCTGAAAGATCCTCTCCCGCTGGTCGACTTCATCAAGCACCACATTTGCATTAATGGCTTTTCGAATGACTTACAGTTCACCCTCATCGGGTTCCTCCACTACTTCTTGCTCGATATCCCTAATGGGTTGATCAAACACCTGATCATCCTCTGAAAGCTCCATAAGAGTGACAGTTCGTCGATTTGGGCACTTAGAAGCTATAAATCCAATTCCTTGAAAATTAAAACACTTTTTTGAGACACCAGTGTTTAGGAGTGGCGGAAATTCAACCTTGGCCCGATCCTTGGTATTACCCGAGATTGGACTTCTCGAGGATGAACTCGAGATGGTTCTCGGGGATGAACTCCCTTTACTGAAAGGAGTGCTCCTCACAGCTGGTCTCACAAGCGTTCTCCTAGCTTGTTGCTTCTTGACTTTGTGGGCTAAATTGCATAAATCCCTGAAACTCCAATAAGGCTGCAACTTGACAGCATCCGCCACATGTGTTTTCAGCCCTTTAATATACCTTTCAATAGTTTGCTCAAGGGGTTCAACTATACCACACTGGAGCATCAATTGCTCGAACTTGCGAGTGTACTCAGAGATACTCGAAGATTGCTGAAGCAAGTTCAATATGAGGAACAAGTCTGACCGATATCGTTCGGGAAGAAACCTCTTCTTCATCTCTCTTTTCATTTTGTCCCACGAGCAAATCTTCCCTTTCCCTTCTCGACGGTGGTGCTGATTCAAGTTTTCCCACCATAAGCTAGCGTACTTTCGAAGTCAAAGGGCTGCCACCTTGACTTGCCTTTTCTCGGGAATCTCTTCATAGTTGAATACTCTTTCAAGGGCATGAATCCAATCGAGAAACTCCTCATGGTCTATCTTTCCATCAAACTCAGGAATGTCTACTCGCACATTTATAGGACAGGCGAGTTGACGTTCTCGAGCTTGCCTCTTAGGACTCTCCTTGTCCCGAGTTGATCTTCTAGGACTCTCCTCGTCCCCATATCTATCCACAAACGGATTTTCTTCCGCGTCCTCAAGTTATCGAGGAGACTGTGGTTCAGGTTATCACCTTTCTTCCAGGAGCTGCTGCATTTGACGACGTAACTCTCCAACCTCTTGTTCTAAACGAGCCGAACGGGCCTCCTCCAATGTCATCCAACATCGAAACCTATTCACCATCACTTCCACCGTACGCTCAACAATAGATTTGCACTCTACGACAACAACCACTCTCAAATAATCTAGCGCACAACACAATCTTGTGCTCTAAACAATCCAGCGCTCAACACAACCTTGCGTTCACCAACAACCCAACGCTCAACACATAACAGCCGGGCGCTCTGATACCAACTGATGCGCTACCAGCTGTGGAAACGGGAAAGACTACAATGACGATGAAACACACAAACGAACAAACCGAAGGGAATGAACGAAAGGGATATAACTCGGACCTCCGCTGGATACAACCAAAGTACCACTAGGACTGACACGAGGTTTGAACGCCACACAACTAGATACAGAAATACCACCGATTATGGGAACGCTCGGATAAAATCGCAACGCGTGGAATCCACCAAACGATAAGAGAAGTTGCTCAAAGTTCTTGCTAGAACTTGACGATTGCCAAATTTGGGTAAAATATTCAAAAGGTTTTGCCTTAAACTAAACACAAGAGTCATATTTATAGATGACCAAAAGTGGGCTAACCGTAACTCCCCATTAAGCCCAAAATAGTAAAAACCGTAAGTTAATTAAAAGAAGTCCAAACGCAAAAACAAAGGAAACTAGGCCTGACATCGGTTGGCCTGTCTTAAAGTTTTTTCTAGCTCCCGGTCTCGAGCTCACGATCTAGAGTTTACATCAACTCGACCACTTCAACACCGTGTAGGCACTTCCCCTCTCGAATGCTCCTCTCGAGTTGGTCCCGACTTGGTCTTGCTCGAATTTGTTATGTATTAAAAAATGGATTCCTACAAGATCGAGCTACCCGAACCTCACGCTAGTAATGTAGGAGTCATTTTAATTACTGTCAACTGATAGGGCATACAGTGACTCGAGAAGGAACTAGTCGATCTGTAATCTGGTCGTGAAGATTGAATATTGAAGAAGGGGTTGAGCACCTTGTGAGGCATTAATAAATTTCGTGAATTTGGACAGCTAAGTGAAGCACCGAGACAATATGGCTCACAAAGGCTACCGACTCCCATTTATTATCATCACAACTCTACAATTATATTATGTATTTATTTGTCAAAATTTTATTTGTATGTGTGTATTGGTCCATTGAAAGGACGTATTCAGCCTTATATAATGCTGCAATATCGCTGAAAAGAATGGATCAACTTTATCACATTTCAATTGTAAAGACTATATCTTTGTCAAAAGCGAGTGGAATATCCTTCTAGCGTCTATCGTCATTAGTTGTTTCTAAGTGCGGACCGAGTAATATGTATCAACTGGTTCTTTATCTTTCGTGTTGTACCTCGCCCTCATGTTGTTTCACAGTGGTGGTGTATATGTATTTCTGATAGCGTCCAAGTGCGTCTCTGATTTTGTTGATCACGATGATCTATTTGTATTTGTATTTATTTGTAGATCATCGAGTCAAATCCTTGAAACTTGTTTGTGGTGAATGCATATCCATTAGCATAGATCTATTCTTTCCCTTGCGATTCTCTATTTAAAAGAGAGCTTCCACCCGTTTCTTTATCCACAAATCACCCCTCGCTACTCTTTTCTAGCAAGTACCCTTTTTCCATTCCTTCAACTCACACACAACCTGTTCTTCCCGTCCCTATTCGATCGAGCACTTCCTTCTAAGGAACACACACCGTGTCATATTGGTATTAGAACAAGTGATTATTCTAGTGTGCCTAGTTGATGAGTCCAGTTTTAAAAAATAAATGTCAAGATGTTTTCCATCATGGTATGTCCTTCGCAGAAACCCATATTGCCTATTTGGATCAGTAGATGGGAGATCTTAAGCAACATAATTGGATGTTGCGTGCACAACAACCTAGTCCATCTATTGGTCATTAAGACAATGACAAAGAAGAAAAACCCTAGAGGGAAGAACAACATGAAACACCAATGCACACTTGGGAAGGGAGAAAAAGTTTTGTGCTGTTCGTCCAGGTTCTTGAGTTTGAAGGCAACCTACATCCAGAAGAGTTCATGTATGGAATGTATACCATCAAACGCATCTTCGAGTACAAGGAGGCACTTAAGACAAGATGGTGAAAATGAAAGTGCAATAGCCTTGGGTGGAAGAATGTCAGTCAGCAACGTCGTCGAGAAGGACGAAAAAAGATTATGTCTTGGAAAAAAAATAAAGAAGCCAATGACTAAGTGTTTTCTGCTAGAGCACTATCAGCAAGATTTCTTCATCCAGTTACAATACCTAAGGCAGGTTGCATGAGTCTTTGAATACACCAGGGAGTTCGAGAACATGAATCTGCAGTGTGATATCCAAGTAGGATGAGAGCAGACCTTTGCGAGGCACATTCAAGGTCGCACATGAACCGGTTGCGAAGAAATTCACCCGAATCAAGTTCATCCGACAAATATTTCTTAGTTTAAATATATTTGAAAAGAAATTCGGGTTCATTTAGCCTTTCGAAAACTCAAATTCAGTAACAAGAAAACTCGGCGCTTGCTAGATGCGCAAATTTATAGAAATTGTGTACTTGCTTGCCCTTTGTGCACTTGAACCTCTTACTATGAAATAAACTAGAATGAAGCGCCTTGAATGAATAGTTCTTGCTTTCAATCCCACTTTAGAGAAATTAACTCGAAAGGAGCTCCTTGGATGAATAAAATTTGTTTTCAAAGAATTGGAAAAATAATTCTGGTTCATTTATGCTTCCGAAAAAATAAATTCAGAAGCATGGAAATCTACTCCAACGTTATGCATAACTCCAATGTGTTAGCTTTTGCTTTGTCCACTAGGAAACGTTGCAAAGTATCGAGCTTTCTATTTGTGCACTTAAATTTGTTACAAAGAAATTGAAACGAGTCGAGGTTCTAGGATGAGTAACTCTTATTTTTCAATGTATTGAAAAATCAATTTGGATGCACAACATTGCATAAGTTGTGTGTTGGATTTCACTTTATTCACTCGAACCCGTTGCGAAGAACACTGAAATCAAGTGCAATGACATATATGTCTTGTTTTCAATGAAATTGAAATGCAATTAGGGTTCCAATTAGGCTTTCGCATATGTAAGCTCATAAGCAAGAATGTTCTTTGCCTATGCTATGCACAACTTTATATAAATTATGCACTGCCTTTATATGTGCGCCCTCCGGCCTAGCATGCGCGTGGCGTTTCGAATGGCCCGAGGATCCGGGCCCGCCCTCCCAAGGCTTAATCTGGTCGGCGTCCTGACTCGAGTGTCGGACGTTGCGGAAGGGAAATGAGTTAAGCCTTCCCTTGGTTCCCGAATGGACCTGCGGGGCATTTCACCAATCGTCTCCAGTTCCTTGAAGGCGACGGACGAAAGACTGCGTTAAGGCCTCATTCGTGAATTTTAGGGAGGGCTCGGGGAGCTGCTCGTGTCGCCGTAAAAACAGTGTTGTTGTTTAACCTAGGTAAAACATACGGAGTCACCACCGACTTAATTTTGAAAGCTAGTTGAAGTCGAAAAAACCAGAGTGAGTTCGGGGATTCTTATTTACTAACTCTTAATTCTAACACACGAAAAAGGAGATCGCGTTTGATCGAAAAGATTTGTTTTGTTTAACGGGCATTGGACCTGATCAAGGAGTTGTGCCGGGCTCGTATAAATGTTTTACGCTGTTGGACCCAACTCAGGCTTTGGACTCGAACTTATGTTTGTTGTTTTGGAAAACCATCAAACACACAATAGAAATCCTAATGGGCCTATAACACACTCATCCACATCCAATTATTTAGATAAATGGGACGGGGAAGGGCAGTGACTGCGGGCCTATACACTTGGGCCCGCAGCCCGTTACAAGTGGATTTGAAAATGTCTCGGGGAGGCCCGCTGTAACGACCCAACTTTTTGTGAATTAGAAATATGTATATGATGTGTAATTAATGATTAAATGAGTACAGTGAATGAGCTCATAAACATAAACAACGTTTGAGTAGGGGTACGTGCGATTGGTATGGGGGCGGACCAAGTGTGGGGCTTAGGATGCTCAAAAGCGAAGGTTCTCGGATCGACGTGGAACGTGCGTGGGGTAACAGAGAATGAAAAATGAAGCTTTGAAGTGGGTGTCAGAATTCGGAGGTAGGCCGTAGATTGGGTCATCAGAGGGTCGGCGCGAGTTGGGGTGTGGGCGACGGCCGCTGGCCTAGGGGTCGATGTAGGGGCGATGGCCACTCCCCCTGGCACGCCCAGACGCGCTAGCGTGAAGAGTGAGAAACCCGATCGCGGGGTGACCCTGGAGGGGCGATGGGAAAGCGCTCCCAAGAGCCTGAGGGGCGATAGAGGGGCGACAGCCACTGCCTCCTGCACGCCCAGACCTCTAACCGTGTAGAGAGAGAAACTCGATCACAGATGCCTTCAGGTGGCGATGAGGGGTCGGTGAGTGAGCGATAGCCGCCAACCCCGGACATGCCCACGACGCCCCGGAGGGTAGTCCCGGGGGTCATTTCGGACGAAAAATGGCCCAACCCGGAATTGAAATTAAACACTTTGGGTTAATGGGGTCATTAGGAGGTGTTTAGTATGGACTAGATTTTGGAAATGACCTTTAGTTTGTAAGATAATCGCGACCGAAGGCAGTAGCGGTGGGGGCGGGTGAGGGTCGATTTGAATTGAGCTGGGATCGATGGTCGCTGACCCCAGGGGCGTTGCCTGCTGCCCATGGGACTCCGAGGGTGCGACAGCCCCCGAACCCCACCCGCCCAGGGGGCGTCCGCAAGGCAAGTAGGAGCCGGCTCACCTAGAGGTAAGGGCTTTTGTGGCCGTAAACTCCTCCATCCCCTTGGCTCATAGTGACGTGGAATGGAGCATCAAGGAGGAATTATAGCCATTAGATCATTTGGATTGGTCAAAGGGAACACTTTTCCCTAAATCACTCAGGAGAAAAGAATAATAATATAAAATTAGATTAGCTTGACTGAGGGAAGGATGGGATGGATGTCTAATAAAAAATTTTAAAAGAACTACCCCTTCCCCTTAAGAAAGGCCGACCGGAGCTCCCAACCCCCACACACACTCACGCATACACACTTCTAGTCGGGCAGGGAAAGAAGAAGAAGGGGGAGGAGGGGAGGCGACCGGAGTATTCATCCGCGGACGGGGAAGAGGAAAAAGGGCACCACCGTGGATTCGAGGACGAGGAGAGCTTGAAGCTAAGGACCAAGAGAGGGCAGCCATCAAGCTCGGAGATCACTTGTCGGAGGAGGGAGTTGGCTTGGTTGTGCGCCGGAGCTAACGGGAAGTACATCCGCAACCCTCCTTCCATTTCCTTTGTTGTATTTTGAGCCTTGGGAATTTCTGTGATGATTGTGGACTTTGGTTTGTCCGAATGGGTCGCGGGGGTGGTCGGCCATGTGGGAGAAAAGGGGAAGGCCGCCTCGGACCCATTTCGGTCGAAGTTGATTTAGGGTGTGGGAATGGTTATCCAGATGGAAGAGTCGGTTTGACGATTGTAAGGTCGACCCTAGGAGGTCGGAACTCGGTTCTTCGAAACTGGAATTAGTGGAAGCAAGGAAGGAAAAAGGGGTGCTGGACCTTATAATAGCGCTCATTGAGCGGAACCACGAGACATATGCCACGGGAAGTGATCGGCCAAGAGGGCTGGAATGAGCAAGCTGAAAGAAACCCTTGGGAGGCCTAGAGTGGCTTGCCTCATGTGCAAATTGAAGCACATAATCACGCTTAGGGGTGGATGGGAGGTGAGATCGAACTCGATCATGTTCGATTGAAACGAGCGATCGGAGGACTATAGGGATGCCGATCGGGAGCCGCTGTTGGCGCGCCCCCTGTTTAGGATGGGACCTCGGGTTTCCGTCCTCGGAATGGAATAATAGGAGGTCGAAAAGGGGCTGACCTTTGATAGGGGGCACTTTGAAGTGCGAAGCGTTCTCGTAGTCATGCGAGGCATAGTGAATGCTGAATGGCACATGGCACTAACGATGGACCGTAAGGGCCATGCGCTTGCTTTGGCTATGCGTTTGAGTTACTCTTTGACATTCTTCTTCTAGTCTAGTGCAGGTCCTAGGAGCTACTCATGCACTCATATTTCGCGAAGCGTATTGTAATCGAATTGAGAGCCGTACTTGTAACTAACTCATGACGATTTGTAAAGACCTTTGGGAAATGAATTTTTTTTTTATTTCGGCAAATTCTAGATCCTTTCACCCGCACCTCCCCTTTGTACCTTAGATGATGGTCAAGGCCCCTTTATCGTCTTGACATCGCGGTTTTTACACATGAAGAAAGATCCACGCGGTTTGATACACACGCCTTTGAGTAATCTTAAAAAACTCGGAGTCTTAGACATCCGTCTTGTCGGATTCTCACCTCCCTCAGTCGGTGTTCATGCAAACCAAACAAGAAGGTGGTTAGAAAGTACGAATTTAAATCGAAGTGAATGATTAGAACTTAATTGAGTAAGCGCGATACTTACGGGGTGTTGTAAGCCCATTGATGTGAAACCTCCGACGCGGTTTGATACCCATGCACTAACGATGGACCGTAAGGACCATGCGCTTGCTTTGGCTATGCGTTTGAGTCACTCTTTGACATTCTTCTTCTAGTCTAGTGCAGGTCCTAGGAGCTACTCATGCACTCATTTTTTGCGAAGCGTATTGTAATCGAATTGAGAGTCGTACTTGTAACTAACTCATGACGATTTGTAAAGAGCTTTGGGAAATGAATTTTTTTTTATTTCCGCAAATTCTAGATCCTTTCAAGTGGTATTAGAGGCTAGGTTGCTTTTGGAGTGATAAGGGTGGGATTTTAGTCGGTTTTCAAAGCGAAAGTTGCATATAGTTGCATATGCATGTGGCGGAGTATGTCGAAATGGCGTACGAGTGTCTTGGTTGCGCCCCTTGTTCGAAAAAAGTGAATGGAAGTGCCGTTCATTTTTCGAAATTGGGTGTGGACGAGGAGGTGTGAGAATGAGTGGTTTTGAGGAAAAGATGAGTGCCGATGCCGAGGCACAATGAGTCGGTGAAGTGGACGTTATGGGACGGGTAGTATCCCCGGAGACGAGGCCTAAGTAGGCGGTAATGGTTCCTTACCTTGGCTGGATATTGCATGTGTTGTTCGTATGTGCAACGGAAGGGGAGTAAAGGATGATGCGAGGCTACAAACGACGTGGGAAGTAGGGGGCTATGCGGCTGAAATTACGCCCATAGCCGGGACGCACCTTGGATTGGTCGTGTGCCGAATGATGAGTGATTGGGGATGGTCTCATGAGCGGTCGTTCCATGGTATGCGACTGATGTGTGGTTGTTGTTGGAACAGGGGAATGACGGAGGAAAGTGCTCGAATCGCGGTGCGCGCCCCACCGGAACGTGAGCCCGAACTTCCGCAGAAGAGGAAGGCGCATCTCATGGCGCAATACAGCAAAATGGACCCGCCGAGGTTCAAGGGCGACGAAAGGCCGGAGTATGCGGAGGACTTCATGAATGACGTGGAGAAGATCTATGATTCCCTCGTGTGCATGCCCGAGGAGAAGCTATGCTTGGCCGAGTATTCGCTTCAAAGAGGCACGGAGGCGTGGTGGAAGTGAGCAAGGAGAGTGCTTGGATCAACTCGGAGGGAGACGCGTGAACGAGGTTCAAGACCACGTTCTTAGGAAAGTACCTCCCATTCTCCTACCGGACGGACAAGGCATTGGAGTTCGCCCAACTCAAGCAAGGAGAGTTATCAGTGGACGAATATGAGGCGAGGTTCGCCGTGTTGTCTCGCTACGGCCACCCATGGATGACGAGGGTCGAGCGAAGAAGTTCGAGCTGGGCTAGATCCCCACATTCGGAGGCAAGTCTCCACGCATCTATTAACGACGTACAAGGAAGTATACCACCGAGCTCAAAGTGCGGAGATGGCATGGAAGGCGGTAAAGGAGAAGGAGGCGGTAGAGAGCTCCAAAGGGAGGGCGGAGGGCGGACTGCCCCCGCGCAAGAGATTCAGACCGGGAGACTCCTTCTCGGTCCCAAGAAGTTTTATGGCAAGACCTCCCCATGCCCCCATGCCCGCGAGAAGCCATTTCCGAGGGGGAAGCCAAGGCTCAAGGTCTAGCGGACTTCCTGTTTGCCCTCGTTGCCACAAGCAACACTACTGGTTCTCATGCTTGACGAACGAACCCTTGTGCTACCAATGTGGAAAGCCGGGCCACTTGAGGAGGAATTGCCCTCAAGGCGGCGGAGTGTCGGGGACCCGAATGTCCGGACCGAATGCTCCTAGGGGAAGGGGAGGAATGAGGCCTGGTCCAACGGTGTCGGCCTCGCGGGGATCAGTTAGCGGGCCGACGGAGTCCGCAAGGCTTAATGCACTCACGGAGGAGGATGCGAACGCCTCCCGCGGAGTGATCTCAGGTACAGTCCTAATCCGAGGCGTATTGGTGCATGCATTATTCGATACGGGCGCCACACACTCGTTCGTGTCGCGAGTGTGTGTGGAGAAGTATGGCTGGTCGGTAGATAGATTGGAGGGACGGATGTGAGTGTTATTGCCTACGGGGGAAGAACTTGGATTGGTTGATATGTGCCGGGCATGCGAGTTGTGTGTAGCGGGGCTGAATTTTTCCCTCGATCTCTTCGTTCTTCAGATAAGTGACTTCGAAGTGATATTGGGCATGGACTGGTTGGCTTCGAGCCATGCCCAAGTGGATTGCGAAATGAAGCGGCTTTTGTTGAAGGATGTGGATGGGAGAGCCCGCGAGGACATAGGCCATGGAGGATGCGGCCGACTTTTGATGATATCCGCCGTACGGGTGCGCAAGTTTTTTATGCCAGAGCGGGAAGTCTACCTTGCAATGGTGCTGAATAAGGAAGTCGACATTTTGGTCTGGGAGCGAATAGAAGTGGCGCGAGACTTCGTGGACGTCTTCCCGGAAGAGCTACCGGGAATGCCGCCGGAACGAGATGTGGAGTTTACAATTGATCTCCTTCCCGGGACAGCCCCCATCTCGCGCGCCCCTTACTGGATGAGCTTGGCCGAACTCATGGAACTAAAGGCACAATTGCAGGAGCTTGTAGATACGAACTTCGTGCGTCCTAGTGTAAGCCCGTGGGGCGCTCCCGTGTTATTTGTAAGGAAGAAAGACGGTAGCATGCGATTATGTAAAGACTTCCGCTTGTTGAATCAAAGGACAATTAAGAATCGTTATCCCCTCCCTCGCATCGACGATTTGTTTGATCAACTACAAGGATCGGTAGTGTATTCGAAGATAGATCTTCGGTCTAGCTACTACCAAATAGGCGTGAGGGAAGAAAACTTCCCTAAAACCGCCTTTCGGGCACGAGTTTAGGGTGATGTCCTTCGGGTTAACAAATGCACTGGCCGTTTTTATGGGATTGATGAACCAAGTCTTTCGACCGTACCTAGATCGTTTCGTGGTGGTGTTTATCGACGACATCCTCAGACACTCCAAGAGTTGGGAGGAACATAGGGAACACTTAGCGATTGTGTTGAGAACATTGAGGGAGAATAAGTTGTACGCGAAGCTAAGCAAGTGCGAGTTTTGGCTCGAGAAGGTGGCGTTCTTTGGTCATGTGATCTCGGCCGCGGGTGTTGATGTAAATCCCTCCAAGATTGAAGCCGTCAGAGGATGGCCACGACTGACGAATGTCACGGAAGTGCGGAGCTTCTTAGGCTTGGCCGGATACTATAGGAGGTTCGTGGAAGGATTTTCTAAGATCGCGGCCCCCATGACTAAGCTCTTAAGAAAGAACGTCCGATTTGAATGGACGGACAAATGTGAAGCAAGCTTTGAGGAGTTAAAGGCGCGGTTGACAAGTGCTTCGATTTTGATCATGCTTAATGGACCGGGCGACTTTGTGGTGTATTGCGACGTATCGGCGCATGGCCTTGGAGGCGTGTTAATGCAAAATGGGAAAGTGGTGGCCTATGCCTCGCAACAATTTGGAAGCACGAAGAGAACTATCCTACGCACGACTTAGAATTTGCAGCCGTAGTGTTTGCGCTAAAGTTGTGGAGGCACTATCTCTATGGGGAGAAGTTTGAAGTGTACACGGATCATAAGAGTTTGAAGTACCTTTTCACGCAACAAGAGCTCAATATGAGGCAACGCCGTTGGATGGAATTGTTGAAAGATTATGATTGCACTATTGTGTATCATCCGGGAAAGGCTAATGTCGTGGCGGATGCATTGAGCCGAAAACATGTAGCCCTCATGAACCTAAGAGTAGAAGAGTCTCGAATGGTGGAACAAATGAGCAACTTAAACATTCGTTGGAAGAATCTACGGGGATGTTATGCGCGGCAAGAGGGCAAGTGGAGCCGGAGATGATCAGAATAATAAGAGAAGCCCAAGGTCGTGATGATTACTTGAAGATTGTGCGCGAAGGACTCGGGACGGAGCCTTATGCACAGTTCAAAGTAGCAGCGGATGGATTGCTACAGTTCCAAGGAAGAACTTGTGTTCCGGATGAAATCGCTGTTAAGAGTCAACTACTAGACGAAGCGCATAAGACGATGTATAGTGTCCATCCGGGGATCACCAAGATGTTTCGAAATTTACGAAAGTTTTATTGGTGGCCGAAGATGAAGAGGGAAATTGTGCGATATGTGAATCAGTGCATCGTGTGCCAAATAGTGAAAATAGAGCACCAACGACTGGGAGGACTACTAGAACCGCTCCTAGTGCCAGAATGGAAATGGGAGGATATCGCCATAGACTTCATGACGAACATGCCTAAAGGCGGTTGTAATGTAGACACGGTTTGGGTGATAGTGGATCGGTTGACCAAGTCTGCTCATTTTATACCGATTCAATTGAATTGGTCCTTAGATACATTGGCGAAAATCTACATTCGGTAGGTGGGCGTGCCGCACACCATCACATCAGATCGGGATCCGAAGTTCACCTCTAAGTTGTGGAAGAGCCTTCAAGAGGCCTTGAACACTAAGCTTCAAATGAGCACGGCTTTCTACCCTCAAACGGACGGGCAAACGGAACGCACAATACAAACATTGGAGGACATGCTAAGGGCATGCGCACTTGAGCGGAAAGGAGGTTGGGTGGATCACCTTCCATTGGTGGAATTCACGTATAATAATAGCTATCAATCGAGCATCGGAATGGCACCGTTTGAAGCTCTCTATGGTAGGAGCTGCCGATCTCCCTTGTGTTGGATGGAACCGGGTGAGAAGGTGTTCGATGGGCTAGAGCTCATAAAGGAAATCTCGGACATGATTGGAGTAGTTCGAGAACGGATGAAGACAGCTCAAAGTAGACAGAAGAGCTACACGGACCGCCGAAGGAGGCCGCTAGAATTTGAGGTCGGAGATAAGATATTCCTAAAGCTCTCTCCCATGAAGTCGATGTTCCGAATGGGTAAGGCTCATAAGTTGAGCCCGAGGTATATCGGACCCTATGAGATCACGGAACGCGTGGGCAAGGTGGCGTACCGAGTAGCCATACCTCCGGAGTTGTCTCATTGCCATGACGTCTTCCATGTGTCTATGCTGAGGAAACACGAGCCGGATCCGGAAGCCAAAGTCGAAACGGCGACTACGAACGTCAACGGGAATATGAGCGTGACAATGGAGCCGGTACAAGTGATTGGACGCAAGGAACGCGCCACGCGAGGGAAGATGACGTCGTTAGTGCACGTGTTGTGGAGAGGAAACGGGGTCGAGGAACAAACTTGGGAACTTGAGGAGCGGATGAAAGAATTAAATCCCTCCCTTTTTGAGTAGAAATTTCAGGGACGAAATTCCCTAAGGGGGGAAGGTTGTAACGACCCGACTATTTGTGAATTAGAAATATGTATGTGACAAGTAATTGAAGACTAAATGAGTATAGCGAACGAGTTCATGAACATAAACAACGTTTGAGTAGGGGTACGTGCGATTGGTATGGGGGCGGACCAAGTGTGGGGCTTAGGACGCTCAAAATCAGAGGTTCTCGGATCGACGTGGAACGTGTGTGAGGTAGTAGAGAATGAAAAATGAAGCTTTGAAGTGGGTGTCGGAATTCGGAGATAGGCCGTAGATTGGGTCATTCGAGGGTCGGCGCGAGTTAGGGTGTGGGCAACGGCCGTTAGCCCAGGGGTCGATGGAAGGGCGATGGCCACTACCCCTGGCACGCCCAGATGCGCTACCGTGAAGAGAGAAAAACCCGATCGCGGGGCAACCCTGGAGGGGCGATGGGAAAGCGCTCCCAAGAGCCTGAGGGGCGACAGAGGGGCGACAGCCACTGCCCCCGGCACGCCCAGACCTTCAACGGTGAAGAGAGAGAAACTCGATTACGGATGCCTTGAGGTAGGCGATGAGGGGTCGGTGAGTGAGCGAAAGCCGCAGACCCCGGATACGCCCACGACGCCCCGGAGGGCAGCCCCGGGAGTCATTTCGGCCGAAAAATGGCCCGACCCAGAATTGAAATTAAACACTTTGGGGGTCTTAATGGTGTCATTAGGAGGTGTTTAGTACCGATTAGATTTTGGAGATGACCTTTAGTTTGTAAGATAATTGCGACCGAAGGCGGTACCGGTGGGGGCATGTGAGGGTCGATGCGGATTGAGCTGGGGTCGATGGCCGCGGACCCCAGGGGCAATGGCTGCTGCCCAGGGGTCGCCTAGGGGGCGACAGCCACCGACCCCCACAGGCCCAAGGAGGCGTCCGCAAGGCAAGAAGGCGCCGGCTCACCTAGAGGTGAGGGCTTACGGGGCCCTGAACTCCTCCATCCCCTTGGATCATAGTGATGTGGAATGGAGCATCAAGGAGGAATTAGAGCCATTAGATCATTTGGATTGGTCAAAGGGAACACTTTTCCCTAAATCACTCAAGGGGAAAAGAATAATAATATAAAATTAGATTAGCTTGATTGGGGGAAGGATGGGATGGTTGTGTAATAAAAAAATTAAAAAAAATTACCCCCTCCCCTTAAGAAAGGTCGACCGGAGCTCCCAACTCCCACAAACACTCACGCATACACACTTCTACTCGGGCGGGGAAGGAAGAAGAAGGGGGAGGAGGGGAGGCGACCGGAGTACTCATCCGCAGAAGGGGAAGAGGAAAAGGGCGCCACTGTGGATTCGCAGACGAGGAGAGCTCGCCGATGGCACAGCTTGATGCTAAGGACCAAGAGAGGGTAGCCATCAAGCTCGGAGATCACTCGTCAGAGGAGGGAGTTGGCTTGGTTGTGCGCCGAAGCTAACGGGAGGTACATCCGCAACCCTCCTTCCATTTCCTTTGTTATATTTTGGTCCTTGGGAATTTCTGTGATGATAGTGGACTTTCGTGTGTCCGAATGGATCGCGGGGGTGGTCGGCCATGTGGGAGAAAAGGGGAAGGCCGCCCCGGACCCATTCCGGTCGAAGTTGATTTAGGGTAGGAATGGTTGTCCTGATGGACTATTCGGTTTGACGATTGTAAGATCGACCCAAGGAGATCGGAACTCTATTCTTCGGGACTGGAATTAGTGGAAGCAAGGAAGGAAAAAGGGGTGCTGGACCTTATAATGGTTGCACGCCCTCATAGCGCTCATTGAGCGGAACCACGAGACATATGTCTCGGGAAGTGATCGGCCAAGAGGGCTGTAATGAGTAAGCTGAAATGGAACCCACGGGAGGCCTAGAGAGGCTTGCCCCACGTGCAAATTGAAGCATGGAATCATGCTCAGGGGCGGATGGGAGGTGAGACCGAACTCGATCATGTTCGGTTGAAACGAGCGATCGGAGGACTACAGGGATGCCGATGGGGAGCCGCAGTTGATGCGCCCCCTATTTAGGATGGGACCTCGGGTTTCCGTCCTCGGAATGGAATAATAGGTAGTCGAAAAGCGGCTGACCTATGATATGGGGCACTTGGAAGTGCGAAATGTTCTCATAGTCATGCGAGGCATAGTGAATGCCGATTGGCACATGGCAGTAACGATGGACCGTAAGGGCCATGCGCTTGCTTTGGCTAGGCGTTTGAGTCACTCTTTGACATTCCTTTCTAGTCTAGTTCAGGTCCTAGGAGCTACTCATGCACTCATATTTCACGAAGCGTATTGTAATCGAATTGATTGCCGTACTTGTAACTAACTCATGACGATTTGTAAAGACCTTCGGAAAATGAATTTTTTTTTTATTTCGGCAAATTCTAGATCCTTTCACCCGCACCTCCCCTTTGTACCTTAGATGATGGTCAAAGCCCCTTTATCGTCTTGACATCGCGGTTTTTACTTACGCAGAAAGATCCACGCGGTTTGATACACACGCCTTTGAGTAATCTTCAAAAACTCGGAGTCTTAGACACCCGTCTTGTCGGATTCTCGTATCTCTCGATCGGTGTTCATGCAAACCAAACAAGAAGGTGGTTAGAAAGTCCAAATTTAAATCGAAGTGAATGATTAGAACTTAATTGAGTAAGAGTGATGCTTATGGGGTGTTGTAAGCCCGTTGATGTCGAACCTCTGACGCGGTTTGATACACATGCCCTTAAGAAATCGTGTGAGAAGGTAGAATTGAGGCTTGGTTGCTTCCGGTCCATCTGCATAGCTTTGTCGCATTTTTTTTTCATGTAAAGCAACGAAAATGGATGTTCGAGGAAATAATGTAGAAAATGGGATGAATATGAAGTCAAAAGAGACATCATAAGTCATTATATCATCTGAAAGATGCAAATACGATTGTCCCAATCCAACCCTCGATCGATTACAGAACCATTACATTCTGTTGATCGATGTTCGATAGAATGAAAGTCGATGAAGATGTTGTTGAATCAAAAGTTTAAAACTATAAAGCTGTAGCCCTTCAAGAAAGGAAGCGAATCTAACTGGTTTTGGGTAAAACTGAATTCTGTCGATAAAGTTATGCTTCGATGACTGAAGCAACGTTTTCGATCGACTACAGAACCATTACATTCTATGAGTCGAACTTTGACGAGGTCAATGAAGATAATGGGTCGTCAAAACAGAAAGTTCAAAACACCAAAGTTCTAGAGATTCGAGAAAGGAAGCTAACCCAACTGATTTTGGGTGAAACGAAGTTCTGTTAAGGAAGTTATGCTTCGTCGACTAAAACAATATTTTCGATCGACTACAGAACCGTTGCATTCTGTGAGTCGAACTTCGACGACACAAAGGTCGATAAAGATGGCGTCGAAGTAGAAAACCCAAAATACCAAATTTTTAGAGCTTCAAGAAGCTAACCCAACTTATTTCGGGCCAATCCAATCTTTGTGAACAAAGTTATGCTTCATCGACCAAATCAGCGTTTGCACTCGACCGCAGAACTATTGCATTCTGCAGGTCGATGGTCGATGGACCAAAATACGACCGAGATGACCTTAAATCAGAAATGTCAAAACATAAAGCTTGTAGAATAACATGAGTGAAACCTAACCCAATTAGTTTCAGGTCGATCTAACCTTTGTGGATAAAGTTATGCCTCATCGATCAAATCAGCGTTTGCACTCGACCGTAGAACTATTGCATTCTGCAGGTTGATGGTCGATGGACCAAAACACGATCGAGATGACCTCAGACTGAAATTGTTAAAACATAAACGTTGTAGAGCGGAAAGAGGGGGACCTAACTCAATAGTTTTGGTTCGATCTAACCTATGTTGATAAAGTTATACCCCATCGATCGAATCAGCATTTGCACTCGACCCCAGAACCATTGCATTTTGCACGTCGACGGTCGAGGGACCCAAGCATGACTGAGATGACCTTAAATCGAACATCTCAAAATATAAAGGATGTAGAGTGACAAGAGGGGGACCTAACTCAACTAGTTTTGGGTCGATCTGACCTCTGTCGACAAAGTTATGCTTTGTACTTTAGAGCTGTATCTCCTAGTAATGAAAGAAAACCCTTGCGTTATGTATGTCAACTTTTGATGGGTGAAAACACGGTCAAGACGACCTTGAACGAAATAGTTTAAAACATAAAAGATGTAGATAAGCCAATGACGGAACTATCCCTACTGGTTTCAGGATAAACGAAGTTGTATGGGCAAAGCTATGTCTAGTCGACTACGACAGGGTTTCTGCTCAAGTGTTGGACCCTTGCGTATCAGAATTAGATTGTAACTTGGGTTACACACACTCGACTCAAGTGCACAACCTATCCACATGACGGGAAGAGAGTAAGAAAGAGGATGCACCCGACTAAACTTGATTCCGTCGATGTATGGAAAAACAAAGCCTTCAGGAGTGAGAAAGAGGATGCACCCGACCAACCTTCAATTATTCCGAGCTCATGGGTAGAGGTATGCTCGTGCATTGCAACGTCATGACAAGCAAGAAAGAGTGTGGGGCCGCTACTGGCGTGGCATGACCGTCTCTTTGGGTTGCTATGCTTCACCTCCACAACCGAGCAAACGCGCTTGAGCGTAAAACAGCTTCCAACCGAGCAAACACGACCATAGCGGTGCCAGAGATGGTCGTTGTTCCCGGGGGCTTGGACGCTCATACCAACGGCCGGGTGCGGGGATCGATGGTGTTGGGGGTTCTTCTATTTGTTGAAGCAGATGTTTTCGGTCATGGCCGTCGGAGGTCGAGCTTGAGTCGATGACGAGGGGGTTTCCGCAAGTGGGGTTGAACCTACCTTGGAGGTTTGTGAGCAAGAACGAAAAAGAATAAGAAGAAAGCTTCGAATCTCCTAGATGATCGGTTGGAGAGCGGTGCTTTCTTTTCTTTTGCTCGACAAATAATTCGGAGCGCAAAAAGAAGAAAAAATGGTTCCCCCTCCCTGGTCTGAAGGTTTCTGATTTCTTTATCTCCGCCCCACTCTTATCAGAAGGACAATGATGAGGACTAGGACGTGGGATGGGAATGATTCCCTATGGGTTGGCAATGCACATGTGGCCATCAAAGATGAGTGTCGTGTGGTCTCCTCCGAATACCGTGGTGGGGAATTGACACTCCCCTTGTCCCCTGTCATACGGAACGTTTTGTATTATTACTCCACTGTCAGGTTGTGGAGGGGTTGTTCTTTGTGTGTGTTGGCCTTCTATTGGTTGGCGGATGGTAGAGCGGGGAGACCGTTAGGAAAAGATAAGGTTGAGAATAAAATTCGAAAAAATTAAAATGAATTTCGTAATTAAGTAGAAGTAAAAATGGAAAATGGGTTTAAGGTGGGCTTTGGCCTTTTGTTAGTCCAAAATGAAGGTTAGACTAATGTCTATGGGCTTAGGCTATTTTATTTTGGACTAGGCTGGCATAATGGGCTAAGAATAGTAATTTCTTGCCCACGAAATAATTTGAGGTATTACACGCTTTCACTTAGTCTACTTGAACCTATTTAAAAGATTGAATTTGAATCAAGCTCCTTAGACGAATTGTATTAGGAAAGCAACTTGGTTTCATTTAAGCTTGTGAAAATTCTTATGTCTAGCCTCAAGGTCCTTCAGATTCCACAATTGTAATGTTTCCTTACTAAAATTGTCAACCAAGTGTAACCAGCTACTGATTCAATTCATTTCTTGCATACTCCTTGTTTTGGAATTAAGTTGTCATTGTATAGAGAAAATAAGTATTCACCCAACTTTCATTTTCATCCAATCGTGTATGAGCATGCTAGCGTGAACTTTGAAGGCTTTTTCTCATGGTAAATCACCACAATACTTTGTCTTTCTAATAGAATAGAATCCAAATTTCAATCGTAACTTGAGATTTTTCAGAGTATTAATATTACTCCATCAATACTAATGTCTTAGACATCTTGCACAAAAGAATGATTTTCCTTTTGTCTCTTAAGAAAATCATTACCAAGAATTATATATGCTTCTAAAAACTAATGTATAAGTAGGACTTTAAGGATGTATTTTCACCTGCCAATACAAACAAGCACATCATTAGTTTGGTGGCTAATGATTATAACCATTTCATAAACATTTACTATATGGACAGACCTTTGCAATGGTTTCCATTATTCATCTACTAAGGCAATGAATGTAGTACAACTTATGTCGCACCAAGTGTCAAAGTATCTAAATATACTCAATATCTAGGGAGTTTGAGTGTTAAAACCACATAAGTACTAGCTTCTCCATCCCTCACCTTAAACATTGTGTCTAAGAACTTCACAGGATGATTCTGTTATCCTACATATTTCATCTATCGAAATAAACCTTTATTTGGTTATTTTCTCAATAACCACATAGATTTCAAGTATCTCTTTTAACCGAAGAGTTATCTAAATTGGTACTCTCATCATCCTTAAAGATTATTCTCTTAGAGAATTTAATGGGTCACCATGGACTGCTAAAGCTGCTTGCAAATCCAAGTATTCTTCTTGTGTGCTGATATGATAGTCTAAAATCAACTGACCGTCGGCATGCCTCATCAATGAGTTGGGATGCAGTTTCTATCATTGTCTGAGCAATGACCATGTCTTCACTAGTACCTGCGTCACTTGCTATTGAGGAGACATCACCAAGCCCATGACTTCTGATGTTGTTGTTCTCTTTTAGAGCTGGCGCCTTTGTAGACAATTGACTATCAAGCTTGAGGGCACTAGGTGATGGTTCTCCTAACATCAAGATTATTTGATTGAATCGTTGTTGGATGTTGGCCATAGAGATAGACTTGGAACTACTAGAAGGTTTGGTCATAACATGGGTCATGTAAATTTCAACGAGTTTATCTCTCGCATATGAATTTTTATATGATTATTTTGACCTTCTTCAAACAGCTTGTTGATCCTTGAGATATTATTTATAGCATAACCGATTGTATTTACATGCTTGCAAATCATTATAGTGTGATACGTTAAGAATTTGACATGTGGATACATTATTCCTATGTTAAACGACTTCCAAAAGAACCAACCCATCACCAACTTTTTTTTTATATCAGCGGGGTTTGTGGCGGACTTACTCGAGCCCTCTCATAAGGCTTGGAGGCTCTTTGACAAGCCTACGAGCCTTAGGCTCAGTCCCACTACATCCCCTCTGGGCCCGACTTGAAACCTGCTCCCCCGTCGGTCCAATTTCAGTTGAGGCCCAAAGGCCCAGCAGGTGGGCGACTCTTGAGCTTTATTAGCCATCACCCAAGAGACCAACCGTAAATCCAAGTGGAGTGTGCATTGTGGGGTTCGAACCAGGAATCATGACAAGGTTCCAAACACCCACCACCCACCTTACACCACTTGGGTGTCCTCGGGAGGACCACCATCTTTATCTCCTTCTATTCTCATCATGAATCAATTTGAGGCGAAACAAACTCATGGATATATAATATTTCCAAGTATATGGCGAAAATGTCTTTCTCATCTATTGCTTCATAAGCAAGAACTTCTTCCTTAGGGCTCTTGTTGTCTAGAAGAATCATGTGAAGTCATTTTATGTTTTGATTCTTTTGAGGACATGACTACGCTTTGTGAGCTCTTCACCCACGAAACCAGAAGCAATTATGTGTTCTATGAAACTTAGGTATTCTATCTTGCTTTCACTTAACGGCTCAATTATTTCTTTAGTTTTTTTATAAGTAATAACTTATAACTCAAAAAACGTCTGTACAAAGACCACAGGAACATACCCTAGGAAATAAAAAAAATACCAGTATAGCTACGTACATAACGGTACGTAACTAAAATAAAGAATCATGCCATGTCCGAGGCAACGATGCAAGAATAAATGAGGAAACTGTCCTAGGAGGTAACAAATGCTCGCCAACACGATGCTTGTTACGCTTCATCCACAAGTAATAAACACAACCCCCTAACAATCAGGCAAAGGACAGACGCTTCCGAATTGTAACTCTAGCCGGCGAGAACAACAACTCAGTTATACCATAGCATATCCGTGGAAAGTTAGCCGCAACATCTCGGCTAACCATATACGTCCAGACCTCCGCTAAGTAGCTGTATGAGAAGAAGACGTGATCTAACCTCTGGCATCTCAATCCACAAAGAGTACATGTAGACGATGACGATACACCAAGACTGAATAGCATGTCGGAAGTATACAACCTCCCATGAACAGTCAACCACAGGATAAACGAGAACCATGGTAGCATGCCCTTGGACCAGACAAAGCTCTCCCAAGGAACAGCTTGGTCTTGTTTCCCTCATAAACCATTTTTGTTGGTAAACGAGATTCGACATTTGGATATCCTCTTTTTTGTCGTACTTTCCTTTTGTTGTATCCCCTAAATTGTTTCTTCTTAGGAAAGTATTTGTTTCCCTTTTAATACATGTGAAGCATAACCCCCATATCTCTAAGGTACATACTCAATCCGAGAACAACGACTCTTGTTCCGACATGGAAGCTTTTTGGTTGTTTTTATTTGATGGAGCTTAGTACATACCTTTCTTGTCGCATATGTGATCGCCTAAATTTTTCCTCCAAACCCAAGCATAATCGTTTCCTCACTAAGAGTAATTCATAGGTCTTTTGTACTGCCTTCAGCCAGGGTTTTGGAAATTTTGTGAAAGACATTCCCAATAGCATCCGTTGAGAAATTACGTCCAAAATGTAGCAATACTTTTGGAATTCACATACCAGTTGTCAAACAAACTTATGTTGCATATATGTAGCTTTATAAGAGTAACTAATAATTGTTCTTTAATCACAGTCTCTGTGGAGAGATAAAAGCCCTTTACTGCATTAATAATAATTTTTAGGACACCATCAATGGTGAGTGCTTGATCAATTATTTTCTTTAATATCCTTGTGAACCGTCAAAGATTTCAAATATTTTTTGTTGTTCCTAAAAGGGATGCAACATATAACTCATAGATTGATCCGGGGGATAATATTCCAGTTGATGGAGTTATTATAATTAAGGGTAGCCACTCATCATCGTTTTAAATACATACTTTCCACGGTAAATGTCTAGAAATGTATTGGGTGTAATTATTGGCTAAAGAAAATTATCCTTACCGAATGAATTTGAGTTTTCGTTATATGAGGATAATCTGGCCCTTATTGCGTGGATGAATTGGAGTTTCATTTGTCTGGTCCAAGGCTTTCTTTAGGTTGTTTATCAACTCATCGCTCTGTGACTTTAAATTTACATCCCGTCGTTGTGCATCCAAAATAAAGAAGGCTATTGATTCCTTATACATTTTATTTACGCTCCTGCCTTGATTCTTTTAGAATTTTGTCCTTTGTTTGAATTTTTTGACTAGTTATCCAGCAAAAATGGCCAATTCCAAGGTTCCTTCGGTTCCATGATGCTCTTTACACCCCTTACTTTTTTTTATAGGGGAGTAAGTTCGAATTTTTAAGAAGCTGAATTTTTTTATTGATTTTATAGACTGGAGCTGAAATTTCAAGCTATAGTATGATATTTTCTAGATTTTTTTATAAATAAAAAGGTACGTACAAATGATATGATATATTTGCTTATTATGCCAATAATTAATTAGATTTCCACCTGATCTTGAGTATTAATTAGCCGAGAGGTCTAATATCTAAACCCGATTAAGAGACCATGTGCATCCCTTAATCTAAAAGATATACTACGCATCTGAAATGTGACAAGTTAAATAAAAACACTAACTTAACATGTGAATCGCCCGATACATGTGAAATCGTTGTGGAGTTTGGCCTGTTTGTCGGTTCTAGAAGAAAATATCGAAATCCCTGACAGTTCGCCGTTTTTATAAATATGCACGATAATAAAAATGCATAAAGGAGTAAAAAATATTTATTTCGCATTCCACTCTTTATATAATCGTTCCATAAAATAAAACCTAAAAGCATATATCAGAATACCAATAAAATTGAAAAAACAAAAAAAAAAACGAAACAAAGCAGTTCGAGATTTATTGTCGCTATGCCAAACTTATTAAACACGCTTTTTCCTTTTTCTTTTTTGCCCACACAAGTAGAATAACATCTCACTCGACACTATTTTATAAGGAAACAATTACCCGAAAACATCAAACCTTCACAAATTCACGTTAGGAAAGCATAAGATGGCCCCAACCAACACCCTTTCCTTCTAATCATGAAGACAGACAGATTCCCAGATTTTCTTCTCTTGAAATCTTTAACTATGTCCACTTATCCTCTCGTTCCTTCTTTCTCTTAATCTGAGATTGAAAATTAAACAAAAGAACCAATTGACAAACACGCCCTCTCATTAGGATTTTGGCCTTTTGATATGACGATCGATCAGGCCATCATCAGATTGAACTCGTTGTAATCGAGGACGCCATTCCCATCCACGTCGAAAGCCCTGATCATGGCCTCGCACTCCTCGTACGACTTCTTGTCCCCTAGCCTCCACAGCATGGCCTGCAGCCCCTTTGGAGTTATGCACCCTGACCCCTTCTCGTACTCAAACATCTCAAACGCCCTCCTCAGGTCGCCGTCGCTCCCCGCACCTTCCCTTCCATCCATTCTCATGAGACTCACAAAGTCTTCGAAGTTGACTTGGCCGTCCCCATCGGTGTCGAGCTCATTGATCACCCCCTGGGCCTCCTCATGGGACATATACTCACCGATGGACGCGAAGAAGGACCGAAGCTCCGTGGCGGAGATCCTCCCATCTCCATCCTCGTCAAAGCGGCGGAATACCTCCCTAAGCTCATCCTCCCTCGAGGGGCGATGGGAGGGGGACGTGGTGGAGGAGTCGGAGTAGCGACGGGAGCGGGCACGACCATTGAGGGACAGGCTGAGGCCCTTGTTGATCCATTGGATGGGTTTCCTAGGCTTGGTCATCCTTTAAGGCTTTTGTTGGGATGGGAACAACTATCGAGTCTGATTGCGGGGATATATAGACATATAGAAACAAAGATGGTCCTAAATTTCGGAATATTTCTTGTGGAAGGACATTACAATGGAGGGAGGGGATTGGCGTGATGTTGCGGGTGATGAAAATAATGCCCGAATTGAAAACAGTTTTAGGTGGGGGTGGGGGTGGGGGTGATGGAAAGGAAATTGCATGGAAACTTCGTTCGTGGGATCCACTTTCCTTTACATTACCAAAACCAACATAAGTTTTCGTGTTCTTCGTGTCTCATTTACCTTCATTTATGGGAATAATCGGTCAAGATTATTACTCCTAGGAGGGGGGCGGGGGAATCCATCTTCTTTCTAATTTAATAATAGTAATAATAATGATAATGATAATGATATAAGATGAATGTTATTAATGTGGATTTGATATAGTACGCACTTTTTACGCGCTAAAAACACGAGTCAAACTCGGTGGGACATCTTGTTGGATTAACTCGCGGGGCATCAACAACAAGTTCACCCTTATTTTTATAACAAGAAAAAGACAGGTAGGGGGATTAATCCTCGTATTAACGTGGTCGTTCATTGGAAAAGGTCTCCGTACCAAGTCATCCGTCCTTTTTTTTTCCAAACCACCATCAAAGTTTTGACATATACATCTCCCTCCGGATATCATCGTCTTCAAACAAAGTCTTGGCGACTGAAGGAAAAAAAGGTCCCATAGAAACAATTCTATTCCTTTCTCTATTTTTTTTTTCCTAAAATCGGGGGTGCTGAAAATAAATTATTAAAAGTAAGGGGGCCAACAAACAAATGTGGAGTTGTTTCCCCACCCACCGAACGTTCGGGCACGAACTTTAAGTTAAATCAAAGATTTGCATAACCAAGAAAGAAGGGAGCTTCCCGGAACTTTCTCGTTCAATTTCATGAATAGTCTACTTTTGACAGCCCCCATCCCTGGTTGTTTGGCACATAGCAGGCATGGCATATTCAGATGAGAGTTTTTTCTTTTTCGGCTCTATAAAAGTTGGGTCAGCCGGGTGTGATTTTACGACCACACATAGTTGGAGGTATTCTTTGTATGTTAGGCCACTATTCCCCCCTCATCTCTTTAATCATATATTTATAAAACGAATGCTAATGACATGTTGCGCTCTTCCACTATATGTAGAGAATGCAAATACATGTCCCAACATGACCAGATTCAGTTGTAGTGTACACAATCCATTTGCCTCACTCGAACCAATTGTCATCGGCTTCTTTTACAATAAGACCTGATTGACGAGGTAAAAACATAATTGTCTAAAATATGCTTATTCAATTTTTAAATAACTGTTTACTGCTAAAATTTCTAGATCATAGATGATAGATTAGAATTGGGCCTAGGGAGACTGGGCACTTGGCCCAACGATGAAAATCACTCAATTGTCACCTGCTAAAGCTCACGATGCCATTTGGAATTCAGCTTTTGCCCGAAAGATTATGGCCCGTTAACATCATTCGCTTAATGGGGTATCACTCAATTTCAACATTCGCTTGATTGCCCGAACTTCACTATTCACCAAGAAGTGAGTGGTAGTATTCTAACTCATCCAAATGACAAACGAGAGAAGACAAGAGAGTCACGTCATAAGACCGACATTCGCGACCGGAAGGAAATGGTAGTTTCCAACTCGCCCAAATAGAGAATGCGGGAAGGCAAGAAGAGCACATGTCGCCTTGCAAAGATGTTTGTCTGGATTTGACACGACGAGGGAAACCCCATGACAAATGAGATATGACGTCACCCATCATGAAGATAGCCACGGAATCTTATGCAACTATAAGGATTTTTGTATAAGCAAGACACGACAATTGAAAAGCATAATTTGATCCTTAGTTAAAAGCTATTAGGTTTAGGTATACTTGTTCTCAGACTTCGTTGTTTCTCTCTGTGAAGGCTGATACCTTCTTTAATTGAAATTTAATTTCCTATTTTCCAGTATTTCTTTCAATGACAAATGGCAGCCGTCCATTGACTGAAACTCATGTTAGCTATTACTTTATAATCAAACCATGTGTTCGTTAGCGACCCCAATCTGGAACCTGTGTATCAAACCTCATGTTCTTATTACTAAATATTTGACGTGTTTACTACTCAACGTGAAAGTTTATATGGTATGAAAGTATGGTAAGGTTGGTGGAGTGTCCGAGAGCCAACCTGTGAATCTAGGGTACTGGGATGATATCTCTGTAAATGTCCAAATTGAGAAGATACAAAAGCCCCTCAGACACCCATTTGGAGACCGATCTCTCAGTCGTATGATAGATGATCCAATTCTATTTGAAAGAGATGGCACTGTGAATCTGATGGATCGTCCAAGTTTTAGGCATGTTCGGAATGACACCTCGTCATGCAACAAATTAGTAAAGGATGTTCCACGTCATGGTCTCCTGGCACCCAAACATCTATTTAACCAAGGGGTCTTGGATGCCTCCTTCGAAAGCCAGGATGATGCATCGAGTGAAGCCCAACTGAAGAGAGTACTTCAAACCCCTAAATCTGCAGGGGCCATGGAAGTGAGACAAGAAGCGGCAATAGGAACACAGAGGGTTGTCGTTAAACCAGGTAAGACATGGGGGAGATGTAACGACTACTTTTTTGTGATTTTTAATTTATGGATACGACTTGTAAATTATTTTCTTAGGATGATCCCCAGATTAAAAGAAATCGCGGTTGAAAATTTGTTACGGCGGAAAAGTTAACGAGGAGTTCCGGATTGAGTTGGGGACGATGGTCACTGACCCCAAGGGCGACGGCCACTACCCATCCTATGCCCTGGCGCCCATCAACGAAGTGGCATAAGCGCCCTAATGCCCAATTGTGAAGAGAGAAATCGAACCCCTCCGCATAAATTCACCTTCGAACTTAGCATGGAAGAGGGACTTCGAGGAGGAATTATGGTTGTTGGATGAAGTTATCTCGAATCAATAATAACCCTTAAATGGAGAGGAATATGGACCATTGGATGGAAGTTCCCTCAAATCAATCCCTCCCCCCTAAATTAAGCTTACTAGTCAAGGGGCATCCATCCCCTAAATCACTCAGGGAATTGATTGAAGGGAGGTAACATAAAGTGAGTCAATCTTCCCTTAAGAAAGAATTAAAAAAATTCTTCTTCACCTTGTCTTGGGGAGCTAGACACGAAAACAACTAAGGGAAGGAGGAAGCAAGGGTGGTCAGAGAAGGAAATGGGGAGGAAGAAGAAGAAGAAGTGTGTGCGGTGGTGGTGGTGACAGATCCATGGAATAAGGAAGAGGAGGGTCTAGTGCTGAGGAAACTGTAAGGTCCCGAATTTTCGGGATTTATAAATCGAAGACTAATTCCTTTATCAATGGTGAACATTGTACGATATTTGTAGGAGATCTCACTAATGACTAAATTGTGTAAGACTCGATCCAACTAAAGACATGTATGCGAAAGTCTTCAAAACCTGTCGAACATCATAATACATCACTCGTCTATCATATGGACTAAGTACGAACTCCTACACAGTCATCAATAACAATTCTGATTCTTTCTCTTTGGGATTCAACCGAATTTACTCCCCTCCAGCTGACATTGACGCTGCTTGATACTCTTAAGGAGACATGCCCCATGGATAAGAAATACATTCGAGACTCTCATTCTAGTCGCCTTTCCAGCTCATTACCCCATCTTAGCGACTCATTCCGGGCTACATTTCCAGCCCATTACACTCGCCTTAACGGCTCACTTCTGGGCTACGTTCCAACCCCTTACACCCACCTTAACGGCTCACTTCCGCTCAACATTTCCAGCCCCTTCAATTCTACTCGCGACGTCATTCCGTCGCACTATTCCGGTCTTTTCTCCTACTATACTAGCCAGCCTTTAAGACTAAACACCGAGCCACTCACTAATCGTGCCCCGCCTTTCAAGAATCTTAACTGGCTACATTACATCTGGCCGACTTATGTCCCCATCCTCTGACATATAGTTATCGGTTCGCCCTCATCACTTTCCAATGAGAATTGTCTAATGGAATACCAAGGAACGACAACTTCTCCCGTCGTTCATTTTCCTCATTCCATCAACCTCAAGTACTTTTCTTTAGCATAGTTTCACTATCCGAGACACACATAAGGGACACACAAATGAATATCATGTAATATCTACATGCACGTTAACATACACCCCCTTCGCTCAACTAGGAGGGACTTCACCGGTATGTTCGGGTCTGGATGGCTCATCTCGACTACGAGAAACTCGCCATCCTTCACCAAACAAGGATATGGATGATCCGTCCTTAACACCCAAGGCCGAGCACCCCTGTCTTGCCACCTATCATCTACAATACACTGTAAGTGTACACACACGATTGCGGGTGATTATTCACATCCATCGTAAGCACAACCGAACGAACCATCCTCCACAACAACGTGACGAATGTTCCTTTCCCGAGAGTCCGAGAAGCCACCCCCATTCTTCTCGGGTTGGCAACTCCCCTTCACCTCGCTAAGAGTAGGAGAGGCTCGATCTCAATCACCAAGCCCGAACCACTCCTCACTTGTCAACCCTCCTCACACTTCCACAACAATGATACATATACAACTAAAGCAAGGCATCATGTTTATGGCCATCTAGTGTTCGGAAAAGAGAACGAGAGAGAGGATCCATCCCTTGCTTGTGCTCTTGTTGTCAAGATCTTCCTTTCCTCCTACCCATCTTCTTCTCCTCCTTATTCAACCTCTCTTCCCCAAGCTTCCTCTCCCATTTCTCCTTCCATGACCGAACGAAAAGATGAAGATACAAGGGAATGAACTCCCTCCTTCACGGCCGACCCCTTCTTCCTCTTCCTCCTCCTTCCTTTTTTCTTTTCTTTCTTTCTTTTCCTCACCCACCAAAGACTCCCCTTTCCTTCCTAGAATGAAGAGATTTTATTTTGAGGATTAGGGAAAGTAGATGTGCCGTGGCTCTTCACTTTCAACATAATGAAATTATATTTATTAATTAATTTCGAAGCTTACTCAACAAGCTTTGAACAGTATTCGTACATATCACCCCTCGAGGTCATACATGTCAACCTGCGATTTGTTCTGCAAGTTTTAACCATTCCCGGTGGTTGATTCATATATGTCATCCCTGATATCATACATGTCAATCTCGACCTCATACATGTCATTTATGAGGTCATTCGAGAACCTTCGATCTTGGGTGTCCGGAGCACCCTTACACAGTTCGTACCATATGCTAGCACACATAAACGTATTTGTACACCATTTATACTAAAGTGTTCATACTGATTACTCATTTCATACTTAAATACGAGTCATAAACATGATTTTTAATCCATAAAACTTAGAGTCATTACAAAACTCACTAAGGAAGCACTTGGAAGGGTGGGGAAACACAAGGGAGAAGCTTAAGGGCTTGAAGTACGTTACCCTCCATTCTCCATTTTCTTTATGCATAAGCCAGAACCTTCTTGCCTGGTGCCTTTTATGTAGACTTTTATGCGAGTGTTTGGCTGCTTTAGTAGGCTGAAAATGGAAGGTTTGGGCATGGAAAAGAGATGGGGTGCTGGTACTAAAAGGAGAAACCAAGGTCCACCCCAACGTTGGTTGAAAGTCGTGAATGGTTACTGTGGGCCCAAAGATTACACTAAGACGGGGAATGGGTGAATTAGTGTTAAGTCCAATTAAGGAATTCTTAAACGCTTTTTCACAACCCACATAGCAGAAGCAAGTTGCTGTAATACAGAACTTGTGAAATGGACTTCAAAATGAATCGAAGAATACAAGGGATTTTATAGTGGTTCGGTGAATACACCTACGTCCACTTTCGGTTGTTCTCACTAATACTTTGAAATAGTGATTACAGTGTAGAAAGTTGAACCTTCTATGCTGTAAGAAAATAATTTCTTTAACCACGGGGCGGTTAGACTAGCTTAACCAGTGCAAGAAACTCTCTTGCTGAGTTTAGGATGAGTCTAGGTCGAATCACAAGGAAGTCAACCAGACTTGCTCGAGCACAGAACCTTGGCTGGAAGCTTCAGCCTTCTGTGACGTTGTAGCGGACTGTCGCTTCTGTGGATCAGCGAACTGATTCAACAACACTTTCTCCAAGTGCTTGACGTCTCTGATGTGCTTCTCTTTTTGGTATTTTTGGTTTAATCTACAAAACAAATAAAGATAAACTGTCTACAGTAGGTTGCAGTCCCTCACCACTTACGCCTGCTGCAGAACCTTCTCTTAGACCTGCTGTACACCTACTCGCCACCAACGAACCCTTCCCAAGCCCTGGTGCACGCAGTATGACGTCACGGACAGCTTCCTGGTCAAGTCCTTCGCATTCACAGCCAATGACGCCTACGGAGTGGCTTCACCAATGCACACCTGCTGCAAACACACAAACGACAAAATAACCAACTACAGAAGGTTGGCGGTCCCTCACCACTGAACCCCTGCTACGGACTCCTTCTCTCCGACCAACTCTGTACGTCTACTCGCCACCAACGAACCCTTCCCCCAGGCCCTGATGCACGCAGTCAGACGGCACGGACAAAGCTCCGGCCGAGTCCCTCAGATCCGTACGCAACGAAGTCACCGGAGCGGCTTCACCCACGCTCAACCCGCTGTAGTTACCTCCTGCGAGAACTCTCGCCTGGAGAACCCGTCCTGCACACTCACACACACGTTAAACAACCAATAACATTGCCAAATGTCAAGACTTACCTCTGATGTATATTTTAAAATGTTTTTAGGTTTTTCTCTTATATAGATGTTTCGTCCTTCTGTGAAGAAGGAAACTTATTTTACCAATACGAAATTTGACCAGATTCATCTCCAACGTGTATAAATTGTTTGGAGACAATTTTTGATTGATATCAGATCAATCAGATCATCCAATAGTAAGATCTCGTCTTATGGAAGGTTAGAGCGTGATTCGGTCAACAACCTTCTATAGTTGGAAAGAAAGAATATATTATTTCCAACTTGAGAAATCTGATAATGGACATATTTATTTATCTGTTGGAATTGTCCATAATTAATTTTGTATTAATCGAACGTTTTATTCCCCTGATATTACATGATAGAAGGTTCAGCTCGCCAGAGCAAGTTATCCTTCTATACAAGGAAATAATCAATCAATTATTTCCAAATTGACATAATTCGTTCCAGATAAGATTTTCATTGTATCTGGACGAAATTGGTCTGAAGACATTGTTTGAGAACGGTTTCTAAATAACCTAATATTTTACAGAAGGTTAGACAGAAGTTGCCAAAAATAACAAAATAATTTCCTTGATTAGGAAATATTTTATTTTTGACTTTTAAACATTTGTTTATCAGATAAATATTAATTCAAATAATATTCTTAAGAATATTCCCTTTTTGAATTAATAATATAATTCAGACAATCAATAATTAATTAATTATAGAAATATTCTCTAATCACGTCTCTTGATCTGATAAGATCATTGAAGGGTGAAGAAAATATTTTCGTGATTTGTTTCCTTTATTACGAAGCATATCTTCGTTACAGGAGGTTACAGCTTCTGTAAAGTCATAGTAGGTCAAACCTGCTGTTTGACTCATCATCAAAATCTTGTGAACAATCTCCCCCTTTTTGATGATGACAAAACCTTCATCCATAGGAGATTTGTTCATGCAAGATGACGTATCAAACTCCCCCTCAAATAGAGACGATAAGGGTTTGACACTTTATAGAAGCTTCATCACGCTTTTACTTTTACAGAGTGCAAAAGCTTCTGTGTAAGCATATTGCTTGAACAGATTACAGGGACAAGGCTCCTGTATATTTAGCCCGACAGTAGCATGTGCTTCTGCACTCCCAGCAAAAATGAGTTGTGCTCAAATTTTGCTTACCCTTATAAAAGGTTAAAGCACCTCTTAGTAGGTTTGTCCTTCTATCCCGCTAAATATCACAAGAATTCTTGTGGTTTTGAGATTAGCAAATGCTATATCTTTGTGTTATCTCCCCCTTGATTGTTACTCACTATTTTTTTAAAGTTCTCCAAAATCTCTCCCCCTTTTTGTCATATCAAAAAGAATGAAAGAAGTGAAGATCTAAAATACTGTAGAAGGCATTATCACAATTGAAAATACCATACTGTAGAAATAGTTCATCCCAAGACGGGGTACACATGTTATTATGACTATTAAAATCCTACAGGATCTGGTCTAAGGTGCTGAAAATAAACAGGACACATCACTGCAGATTGTCATGGAGGAGCTGTTCCTGTCGTGCAACGATGGTGACTAACTCAGCAACCTTCTCCTTGAGGACCTTAAGTTCCTCAGTCTGTGTAACAAGCAGTCGCTGCACATCTCTGATGAGATTAGGCAGTGAGGAAGAGGATGAACCTTCACGGAGGTGATCCAGGGTCGGAGCAGGTAGAACAACAGCCTTCTCAGCAGGAGTTCCAGTCTTTCCAGAAGTAGCAAATGCTTCCTTCTGTCGACTCTCTTTTCCCTTAGATTTCTGGATCCAGCCACTTTGAGTCTTCACGTATTGCATACTTGCAATAATTTGTCGACCAAAGTTTCCAACCCGCCATTTTTCAAGTGCGGTGGTAGGATTTGGATCAATTTCACGAAATCGGAGAAGAGCAGCCACAACCTGACCATAGGGGAGGGCTTTGTCCTTTGCTTTTATACAACCCTCCATGTGACCAAAAATCAGCGCCCCTAGGTTGAACGGTTTTCCCGATAGCAAGTGCTCCATAATTTGAGCATCCCTGGGAGTTACCGCATCCAGACATCCTGTCTGTGGTAGGAGACAGAAGATCACTGATCGGTGGAGAATCCTCTTAGGAAGCTCCAAAGCAGCAGACTCAAGGTACTGTGGCACTTTCACTTTTGATCCAAGGATCACACTGTATGACTGATTCTTGTTTGGCATGGGAAGAACAGGATGTTCTGGGCAGCCAAACA
Organism: Melastoma candidum; assembly: GCA_023653495.1. Classification (NCBI taxonomy): domain Eukaryota; kingdom Viridiplantae; phylum Streptophyta; class Magnoliopsida; order Myrtales; family Melastomataceae; genus Melastoma; species Melastoma candidum. Next base: position 4,806,623 of record CM042887.1, read on the forward strand.
GAGTGTTCACGTCATGGACAGAGTAGACTAGAGTGATGCCATCAACAACAGTCCTAACATACTTAACAAAGTTGTTAGTTCTGTAGTATGTGAGGTTTGCACAGAACTCACGGATCCTGGCTACAGCAACCTCAACATAAGTTTCACAGAAAACTTTCAAACCCAGCTTTTCATACATGGGTGTGATATCTAGGCCATTTGAAGAGAACCAGCTGAAATCCAAGCACTTAATTGCAGCAATTTGTCTATTTGCAACATCGCAGGAAGGTACAGCTTCTGCATTAACAACCTCATCTATTTCCGCTTGGGAGATAGAAGGTGATACCTGAGGTGTGAAGACGTTTGAAGGCTTGGTCTTTTTCAAGACTTCCTGCTTCAGTGACTTACTCACAGACTCGGGGCTTTTGCGCTTGTGTCGTGTTCTAGAAGATACACTCCCAGAAACTATAATTGATGCCGAACGCTTGGGTTTCACAAGAACAGATTCCACAGCAACCGCCTTGCCCTTCAGCTTAGTTTTGGGTGACACAGAGGGTTTGGGAGCGACAGCCAAGGGACTAACCTCCTGCGCTTCGTCCTCGTCATCCTCAGAGGAAACCTCGTCTATGACAGGGGTTTCATCTTCCTGACCTAGATCAGCGTCCTCCAGAGGGTTTTCATCCTCCAAGACGAGATCAACAGCAGGATCGGACGCTTCGTCAGCCTCAATAACAGGTTCCTCCAGAAATTCCTCTGGTACAGGACTTTCCTTTGAAACAGGGGTTTCGTCCTCCACTGCTTCGACAGCGACGTTGGACATCTCCTTGTCCTCGGCAAGCAAGTACTCGGCGATTTCCGATTCCAAGGGCGTGATTTCCTCATCAACAGCAGGAATCGCAGGGATGGTTGGTTGAGGCTCACCCGGCGTGGCAGAGAGAGAGAATGAGCGTCGAGTTACGACCTTGCTCTTTGGTGCCATTTGCCTGGGCTGATTTGAGCGATTGGGGAGTAGGGAAGGAGCAGATTTGCTTTCCAGGGTTTCTCAGGTGAGTTCGATTTAACCCATACAGAAGGTATAACCTTCTATGTGTAGTTTCTGTGAGAATCTACGTTAATGAAAAGGACTCTTTCTTGATAAGATTTTCATTAGAATAATATTGTCCAGAGTACTCTTTTTAAAAAATACATTTCGAATTAAATTTTCGAAAGATATTTAATACAAAACGTTGAACATTCTGTACAACGTCTCTATTATTAAAATGGATGACAAATCCCTAATTCATTCCTCAAATAGAAGAATTTCTCCTGGTCAAGGGGTTTGGTGAAAATGTCAGCCAATTACTGGACTGTATTAACGTATTTCACGCTTACAGAACCTTGTTGTACATTATCCCTCAGAAAATGATGTCTAAGTTCTATGTGTTTTGATCGTGAGTGATAAACTGGATTGCGCGTTAAATGAATCGTACAAGTATTATCACACATGATCGGAATTTCAGCAAATGAAAGACCATAGTCCTCAAGTTGTTGTTTCATCCATAGAAAGCAGCTTGCAGCTGCTATATACTCGGCTTTTGCAGTGGATAGAGCAACAGAAGTCTGCTTCTTGGAAAACCATGAGATCAACATGTTTCCCATTAGCTGACAAGTACCACTTGTACTTTTTCTGTCGATCTTACATCCTGCAAAGTCAGCATCTGAGTAACCAATGAGAGTGAAGTCTGATCTCTTGGAATACCATATGCCAAGATTTACAGAACCTTGTAAATATCTAAAGATTCTCTTGACCATTATCATATGAGACTCTTTAGGTGCTGATGATATCTAGCACATAGACTTACACTAAATAGTATGTCTGGTCTAGAAGCAGTAAGATACAGAAGAGAGCCAATCATGCTTCTATAGAGCTTGTTATCTACTTCTTTACCATTTTCGTCCTTGTCTATCTTGGCACTTGTAGCCATTGGAGTAGACAGAGGCTTAGAACCCTCTAGGCCAAATTTTTTCAGGAGTTGCTTAGTGTACTTCTCTTGATGTAAGAAAGTACCTTCATCAGTTTGCTGAATTTGTAGGTCGAGGAAGAACGTAAGTTCACCTATCATGCTCATCTCGAACTCACTTGTCATGAGTTCAGAGAATTCTGTACAGAGCTTATCATCCGTTGATCCAAATATAATATCATCGACATAGATTTGGACAACTACTAAATGATCATCTCTATGTTTGAGAAAGAGAGTGGTATCTACTCTTCCTCTTTTATAGCCCTTTTCAGTCAAAAAGGAGCTAAGTCTTTCATACCATGCTCTAGGCGCCTGTTTTAGACCGTATAGAGCCTTGGAAAGTCTATAAACGTGATTCTTGTGCTGTGGATCTTCAAATCCAGGAGGTTGACTTACGTATACCTCTTCTTTGATTTCTCCATTGAGAAAAGCACTTTTCACGTCCATTGGATACAACTTGAAGTTGTTGTAGCAAGCATAAGCTAACAGTAGCCTGATTGCTTTTAGAAGTGCTACAGGAGCGAACGTCTCATCAAGGTCAATACCCTCTTCTTGAGAGTACCCTTTGGCAACAAGTCGTGCTTTGTTTCTTACAACAGCACCTGACTCATCGAGTTTATTCCTGAATACCCATTTAGTTCCAATAATGGAACGGTTATCAGGTTTAGGAACATGTGTCCACACTTTGTTCCTTTCGAATTGATTAAGCTCCTCTTGCATTGCAAGGATCCAATCTGGATCATCTAGAGTTTCCATCTATTCCATCTGGTTCTTTCTGTAAATGAAAAGCAGAATGTTCATAGTAGGCGTTTACAGAACGTCTCGTCTGAATGCCTCTATCAAAGTCTCCTAGGACTTGATCAATAGGATGTCGTTTTTGATATAAAGCAGGTGCTCTTATATCATTCTGTTGATTATTCTGCGAAAATGATGCTTCTGGAGATTTTTCAACAGTTTGTTCAGATTCTCTTCGAGAATTGTGAAGAGAATGTTCGTTCCCTTCTCTTCCTTCCTTAGAAGATTTGGGTTTTACAGGTATTTCTGTAGGTTCAAAAGATATTACTTGATTAGTATTATCTTCTGTTGGTGAGTCATTAATTTTTTACATTAATTAACTCTTCTATTGTAGAAGTCCTTTTGTTAAGGACTCTATAAGCTTTGCTAGTCAGTGAGTATCCTAAAAAGATACCTTCATCTGATTTAGCATCGAATTTCCCGAGATTGTCCTTGGAAGGTTTAGTATAAAACATGGACTTCCAAAGGCATGAAAATAGGAAATATTCGGTATTCTCCCCCTGTATAGTTGATGGGGAGTTTTCTCTAATTTAGGTCTTAGTAGTACTCTATTAGAGATATAGCAGGCTGTATTTACTGCTTCAGCCCAAAGGTTCTGTGAAACATTGCTATCACAAATCATGGTTCTGGCCATGTCTATAAGGGCGATTATTCCTTTCTGCGACTCCATTTTGTTAAGGAGTGTAAGGAGCAGAGAAGTTGTGATCGATACCATGTTCATCACAGAAGGTAGCGAAATCATGGTTTTCAAACTCTGTACCATGATTCGTTCGAATAGCTTTCACAGAAGATCTATTTTCATTCTGTAATTGCTTAGCGAACTTAATGAAAGATTCAAATGCATCGCTTTTATGAGTCAAAAACTTGACCCATGTGTATCTAGAGTAGTCATCTACTACTACTAGACAATATCTTCTACCACCAATACTTTGAACTCTAGTTGGACCAAATAAATCTGTATGTAGAAGTTCTAAGGGCTGAGTAGTAGAAATCTCATTCTTAGACTTGAATGAGGATTTAGTTTGCTTACCAAGCGAACAAGCTTCACAGAAGTTGTCTTGCTCGAATTTGATATTAGGCAAGCCTTTTACCAATTCTTTTCTAGCAAGCTTGGATAGCAATTGAAGATTGGAATGTCCTAACCTTCTATGCCAAAGATTAGCTTCGTCTTTGACAGACAGAAGACAGCTTTCTGTAGCACATAAGCTCTTCTGTGTTAAAGTGTAGATGTTCCTTTTCCGATTTCCAATGAAGCGGACTTCATTGTTTAGGGTACCAGAACATTTATCTTGATCAAAGGTTATAGTATAGCCTTTGTCACAAAGCTGGCTAATGCTCAGCAGGTTATGTTTAAGTTCTGTAACTAGCAGAACCTCTTCTATAGCCATAGAATCAGGACTTCCAATAGTTCCTGTTCCAATGACAGAGCCTTTGCTATTGTCACAGAATTTAACAGAACCTCCGTTCTGTAAAGTCAGCTTAGAGAATTTGGATGGATCTCCGGTCATGTGCCTTGAGCAGCCACTGTCCAGATACCATTCACTTTCTGTAGCTTCTGTTCGAAAACATAATTGACTTTCTATAGAGTTTTGAGTTTCTGTGTGAGCAGTTACGCACATTAGTGCTTCTTCTTCCTCATCATCAGAATCTTCGATATCCGCCCAAGCAATCATTGCTTTCTTGGGTTTGGTTTGTACAGAAGGTTTTTCCTTCTCCTTAAGTAAAGGACAATCATACTTGAAATGTCCCTTCCTATTGCACTCATAGCATCTGATCATCTTAGGATCAGATAGCTTTTCACGTTTCCGATTTCTCTTATTGAAACGTCTTTTGGAGGCGAACCGCAGAAGGCATTTAGCAATCATAGCGAGTTCATCGTCCGAATCGATTTCTGACTCATTGTCAGAATCTTCTATTGGTTCTTCTGATGCTTTGAAGGCTACTGAAGCTCTTTTCACATCAGATTGAGAGGTTCTCTCCATTTCATATGACATTAAGGAGTTCATTAGCTGATCCAATCTAAGAGTAGAAGGATCCTTAGCTTCCTCAATAGCCGTTTTCTTGGCTTCCCAAGATTTGGGTAAAATTCGTAGAACCTTTCTTACTAATTCAGAATTAGTATAGTGTTTGCCTAAATGAGTTAAGGCATCTACTAGGAGGTTAAGTCTCTGAAACATTTGTTCTACAAGATTCTTTTCCTTTCATGGTGAAATTCTCATATTGATGAATTAAGAAATTCACCTTGGTTTCTCTAATCTGGTATGTCCCAACATACATGGTGACAAGTTTATCCCAGATTTCTTTGCCCGAAGTGCAAGTAGAGACTTTAACGAATTCACTTTCCGACATAGCACTAAACATTAAGTACTTAGCCGTTTTAGTGAGTCGTTTGATCCTAAGGTACTCCCGAGTAGGACGACCATCAGGACCAATTTGTAGTTCAATCGGTAGAATAGGTGGACCGTCTTCTATGAACGACCACAAATCATCATCGATTGCATCTACAAAGGCACTCATTCGAATTTTCCAGTAGGAAAAATTTTTACCATCAAACATGGGTGGATTCCCAATATGTGGTTTCGATACATAGTAATTATTGCTCATTTTTCAACTTACAGAAGGTTTAGGGTTTTACGCAGAACAGTAGAACCTTAATGGTACTGTACTGAGTCTCAACGCACAGAAGCTTCTATTAGATTGAAAATGATGTTGCTGGTAATCAAATATCTGTAGAATATAGCAGAAATACCAGAGAGTTTAGTTCCACAGAAACCTTAAAGTTTCGGCAGAAGTAAAACAACACTATAACAATTTTAAGCGTATAACAGGTAACACTTTCTATAGGATATAACAGAGCACTCAAGCTTTTGTTGAACCCTGTTTTAATACAAACGATTTTGTTCTAGTAGAGCTAAAATCTACTGTAGAAACAAACCAACTTGTGACAGTAACAGAGCGTAAGCTTCTGTATAATAGAAATAGAGCACGTAGAAGGTACGAGCTGCTATAGGATCTCAACGAGCTGCTAAGCTTCTATTGATACCCTTTCTGATATTAGTTGTTGAATTCAAACAGAGAACAAAGCTTCTGTAGAATACAACAAAGCGGTGATGATCAGAGAGCGTACAGAAGGTTCGAGCTGCTGTAAGATTTCAACGAGTTGTTAAGCTTCCGTTGAAACCCGCTCTGATACCAATTGTTGGCCCAAAGATTACACTAAGAGGGGGGTGAATTAGTGTTAAGTCCAATTAAGGAATTCTTAAACGCTTTTTCACAACCCACACAGCGGAAGCAAGTTGCTGTAACACAGAACTTGTGAAATGGACTTCAAAATGAATCGAAGAACACAAGGGATTTTATAGTGGTTCGGTTAATGCACCTACGTCCACTTTCGGTTGTTCTCACTAATACTTTGAAATAGTGATTACAGTATAGAAGGTTGAACCTTCTGTGGTGTAAGAAAATAGTTTCATTAATCACGGGGCGATTAGACTAGCTTAACCAATGCAAGAAACTCTCTTGCTGAGTTTAGGATGGGTCTACGTCGAATCACAAGGAAGTCAACCAGACTTGCTCGAGCACAGAACCTTGGATGGAAGCTTCAGCCTTCTGTGACGTTGTAGCGGACTGTCGCTTCTGTGGATCAGCGAACAGATTCAACGATGCTTTCTCCAAGTGTTTGACGTCTCTGATGTGCTTCTCTTTTTGGTATTTTTGGCTTAATTTGCAAAACAAATAAAGATAAACTGTCTACAGTAGGTTGCAGTCCCTCACCACTTACGCCTGCTGCAGAACCTTCTCTTAGACCTGCTGTACGCCTACTCGCCACCAACGAACCCTTCCCAAGCCCTGGTGCAAGCAGTGCGACGTCACGGACAGCTTCCTGGTCAAGTCCTTCGCATTCACAGCCAACGACGCCTACGGAGTGGCTTCACCAATGCACACCTGCTGCAAACACACAAACGACAAAATAACCAACTACAGAAGGTTGGCGGTCCTCACCGCTGAACCCCTGCTACGGACTCCTTCTCTCCGACCAACTCTGTACGTCTACTCGCCACCAACGAACTCTTCCCCCAGGCCCTGATGCACGCAGTCAGACGACACGGACAAAGTTCCGGTCGAGTCCCTCAGATCCGTACGCAACGAAGTCACCGGAGCGGCTTCACCCACGCTCAACCCGCTGTAGTTACCTCCTGCGAGAACTCTCGCCTGGAGAACCCGTCCTGCACACTCACACACACGTTAAACAACCAATAACATTGCCAAATGTCAAGACTTACCTCTGATGTATATTTTAAAATGTTTTTAGGTTTTTCTCTTATATAGATGTTTCGTCCTCCTGTGAAGAAGGAAAATTATTTTACCAAATACGAAATTTGACCAGATTCATCTCCAACGTGTATAAATTGTTTGGAAACAATTTTTGATTGATATCAAATCAATCAGATCATTCAATAGTAAGATCTCGTCTTAGAGAAGGTTAGAGCGTGATTCGGTCAGCAACCTTCTATAGTTGGAAAGAAAGAATATATTATTTCCAACTTGAGAAATCTGATAATGGACATGTTTATTTATCTGTTGGAATTGTCCATAATTAATTTTGTATTAATCGAACGTTTTATTCCCCTGATATTACATGATAGAAGGTTCAGCTCGCCAGAGCAAGTTATCCTTCTATACAAGGAAATAATCAATCAATTATTTCCAAATTGACATAATTCGTTCCAGATAAGATTTTCATTGTATCTGGGCGAAATTGGTCTGAAGACATTGTTTTAGAACGGTTTCTAAATAACCTAATATTTTACAGAAGGTTAGATAGAAGTTGCCAGAAATAACAAAATAATTTCCTTGATTAGGAAATATTTTATTTTTGACGTTTAAACATTTGTTTATCAGATAGATATTAATTCAAATAATATTCTTAAGAATATTCCCTTTTTGAATTAATAATATAATTAAGACAATCAATAATTAATTAATTATTGAAATATCTTATTATAGAAATATTCTCTAATCACGTCTCTTGATCTGATAAGATCATTGAAGGGTGAAGAAAATATTTTCGTGATTTGTTTCCTTTATTACGAAGCATATCTTCGTTACAGGAGGTTACAACTTCTGTAAAGTGATAACAGGTCAAACCTGCTGTTTGACTCGTCGTCAAAATCTTGTCAACAGTTACATGTTGTGCGTGTGAAGTGTTGTGTGTGGCACAGAGTCACTGTGGTACAGAACCTTTCAGTCTGTGTTGTGAAAATCAGTCACCTTTGGTATAGAACCCTCTGGTCTGTGCTGTGCAACTCAGTCACTCTAGTACAGAACCTTCTGGTTTGTGTTGTAAAAGGTCGATCGTGTATCACCTTCTGTAATCGTTACTACATTACGTCTGAGTGATAACCATCCAAAATCTAGGTGAAGAGTGGATGTAAGCGAGTTGTCGAACCACTATAAAAGCTTTGCATCCATCAAACAAAACTCAATCACATTCGTACGATTTGTCTTACAGAAACTTGCCTTTATGGTTCTGTTTTGCAGAAGCTTTCTTCTGCTGTGGGGTATGTTGAAAAGGTGTTAAAAATCCTTAATTGGACTTTAACACTAATTCATCCCCCTCTTAGTGTAACATTATAGAATGTGACAGTCATTGATGAGCATAAAAAAAAAATACATATATCAAACACGTCCAAAATAATTGTAAAAATCATGTCTCTCATTAACAAAGTAAATCAATAAACCATATAGTTCAAATAATTATCACTTAGTCTCCCATAAAGAAATTTCGTCACTACTACATGTACATCTTTTAACTAGCTATATAAGGTATAACTTAATCCATATAATCCCGTTATCAAAAGAAATCGCACATATTATTGTTGTCCAGATTTATGTTGACAACATTATTTTCGGATCAACTAATGAAAAGCTTTGTAACACAAGTGAGTTTGAGATGGGCATGATGAGAGAACTCACGTTCTTCCTTGGCTTACAAATTCAGCAGACTGCAGAAGGTATGTTCTTGGATCAAGAAAAGTACACTAAGTAGCTTATAAAGAAATTCAACCTAGAAGGCACGAAACATTTGTCTACGCCAATGGGTACGAATACGCAAATAGAGAAGGATGAAAATGGTAAAGAAGTAGATAGTAAGCTCTACATAAGCATGATAGGTTCTCTTCTGTATCTTAAAGCTTCTAGAGCTAACATACTATTTAGTGTATGTCGATGTGCTAGATTTCAGTCAGCACCTAAATAATCTTACATGACAACGATCAAGAGAACTTTTGATATCTACAGGGTTCTGTGAACCTTTTGCATTTGGTATTCAAAAGAATCAACTTTGATCTTATTGGGTATTCTGATGCTGGCTTCGTTGGATGTAAGGTTGAAAGAAAAAGTACAAGTTGTACATATCAGCTCATGGGAAACGTGTTGATATCATGGTTCTCCAAGAAGTAGACTTCGGTTGCCCTCACTACAGAAGCCGAGTATATAGTAGCCGCATGCTGTTGTGCTCAACTTCTATGGATGAAGCAACAACTTGAGGACTACGGTCACTCATTTACAAAAATTCCGATCAATTCTAATAATACTAGTGCGATAAACCTAGCTAGGAAACCAGTATATCACTCTAGATTGAAGCACAATGAAGTCAGATATCATTTTCTGAGGGACAATGTACAACGGGGTTCTGTAAGCGTAGAATACGTTAACAAAGAACATCAATTGGCTGATATTTTTAAAAGCCTCTGGATAAAGAAAAGTTTTTATTTTTTAGAAGTGAGCTAGGGACCTCTCATCCTATATAACGTCTTACATAAGACAAGATAAACTTGTGTAAGTACTTTGTAAAAAATAGAAACTTACAACAGAAGGTACAATCCTCTATACACTTCACTACAGAAGGTAGAATCCTCTATATGCTACACAACAGAAGGTGTAACGTATTATATATCTAAGACACGAATTTAAATTCGAATAAGGCTTTGAGATTTGCCTAAAACGTCATATTAGGAAATGTATTATTAAAATATATTTTCCAAACTAGTGTTATCTGAAATAGAAGCTACACAGACGGTTAAACCTCTACGACTTCATTTTCGCTCTCCTTTGTACAGGAGAAACCATGCAATAGAAAGGATGCTGCTGCACCTTCTGCTCGAGGCTCTGCAGCTAAAGTATTTGCCGCACAGAGACGACCCAGATCATCTAATGAAGGGTCTCTCCCCTCGAACTTGAACTCTCTCCTCAAAGATATGCAACAACAAGCTGTGGCTAATGGGGAAGACTTCTGCTTCCTCCTACGAATGGTCATGGATTTGGCTCACATGGTGGAATGCCAAGAAAAGCTTATTTGCGACAACATTGAAGGGGTCTCTTCTGATGATGTAGAGTGATCTCGTCTGTTGCTTGAACTTTCTGTTCATTATACCAAAAACTGATTTTCATGGTGTAAAGGTTTTGATTTAACAAGTGTCATTTGTGGACATACCTTCTGCATGTTGGTTTTGAACTTTATGTTCAACCTTTTGCAAGAACTAAAACTACCATCTACACTTTGGCTATGAACGCTATGTCATACCTCCTGCAGAAATCTGTTCTTCTAAATTATATTTCTTTCACCTGTTTTTTGATGTGACAAATGGGGGGAGAAATTTGTATTGAGGGAGAGTACTTCACTCTTTATTCAGTTGTAGAAAGCTTCGAGGGTGTAGAAGGCTGTGAGACTTATAGCTCACAACTAACCTTCTGCAGGGTATGTGAATTGTAATCTTATATAGTTACCTTTGTTGGAGTGCAAAAGTAAAAACTCGTCAATTTTATTGGGCTAAAATACAAAAGCTTCATGCTCTGTACTGTACATCACAGAACCTTTGTGCTCTATGAACAACTTGTTTTTATAACAGAAGCTTCTATGCTCTGTTTAACAGAAACTATATGGTTCTGTAAAATGCAAGAGTCGTACTCGCACCTATCTAGGGGGAGTAACTTGCAAAAATATTTCCCTCAACGATAAATGTTTTGTCATCATAAAAAAAGGGGAGATTGTTGAATAGGTTTTGATGATGAGCCATGACCTTCTGTGAAACAGAAGTCAAACATCTATACTGCAGAAACTACTCACATTGACAACGTTTTGTATGAAATATTTTTGTAATTAAATGATTATTTAGTAACTGTTTAATTACGAAAATAAAAGGAATTGATCAAGGTATTAATCCGATCAAATTCTCTGGTTTACGTTTCCAAATAATCATATTCAGAATTATATTTCCCATGAATGGAAATATATCATCTAATTATGGTAAGGTTATGTAAAGTTGATTTCAACTTTCCATGGATCAATCTCACAACGAATGAACTGTTATTTGGGATGACAATAAACGTCATCTGTCTAAGTTCGTTGAATTTAACATTCTGGATAGAATGATATAAGTCTTGATGATTATGGAAGTTAAACTTGGATTATTTCCATTCGCAGAAGGTTGCTGATAAGATCCAGCTAGAACCTGTTGTATCGCAAGTATTCGTGGGAATATCATCAAATCATAATCATTTTGATATAATATGATTACCTAAAGATTGTATGCTTGAATTTTTTTTGTAAATATTAAACTGTAATCTTATCTAATCTTTTGTTCTCTATATTTGTAGAAGACTGATTTGCCAAGATTACATTCTACGTTTAAATAGAATGTCTTGTATAATTAGAAGTCAATTCGGCCACATTCTCTGGAAGAAGTGTTGTTGTATTATATGTATAAAATCCAAAGAGCGTACTGAGAACTTGTAATCTTTTTGTTTAAGCTTTGTCAGTCACACACGAGGGACGCTAGCTGCAAAAGGCTGCATCGTTAGTGATGTCTTCTGGGAGAGTAACCTAGGGGCCACGTGGGATTCTTGGTTGGAGGTTGCAGGAGACGTTGGTGGAGGCATTTGGCAGGTTGCTGGCGTGGCAAACTTGCAGTGGACTGGAGAGAAGGGCAAATACCCTAGGAGCACAGAAGGTGAGGGACTAACCAGATCGTGGTGTAACGATCTTTGTGTGCAGGATAACCTTGGGTAGGGGTTATGTGACTGCTTAGCCGTAGTCTCGAGGGACCACGCAGGAGAACCTTGGGCAGGGGTTTTGTGTCTGCTTAGTCGCTGTCTCGAGGGATCGCGCAAGGGAAGTCGTAGCAGGTTGTTGTATAGGTGGGGACACCGCTGGAATGAAAAGTCCTATGGAAGTTGCAACGGGTTACTGTGCAGGTGGAGACGCTGCCGGAGTGAAAAGTCTTGAAGGAAGTCGCAGCGGGTTACTGTGCAGGACAGGTCACCGCCTCAGATAAATGTCCGACAATCAGTTACTTTTGTTAGTCACGTTAACGCGTGCGCCGAGTCATTGTGGTACAAAACATTTCTGTCTATGCTATGAAAATCATTCACCTTTGGTACAGAATCTTCTGGTCTGTGCTGTAGAGGGTTGACACCTTTGGTACAGAACCTTCTGGTCTGTGTTGTGCCAGTGAGTCACTCTTGTACAGAACCTTCTGGTTTGTACTGTAAAAGGTCGATCGTGTATCACCTTCTGTAATCATTACTACGTTACGTCTGAGTGATAACCATCCAAAATCTGGGTGAAGAGTGGATCACCTTCTATGTCGAACCACTATAAAAGCTTTGCGTCCATCAAACAAAACTCATTCACATTCGTAAATGTAAATGTATCATATTGGTCTACTTAAAAGATCCCATAATAGAGTATACACTCATAACCATTTTAGGATTCCATTATGGCCAGCAAATACCCTAAGCAAAGTCCACAATTGTGTCCCATAAATGGTTCCACTGTCCAACAAAGAAGGCTGCTGCTAGATAGGTTACTTTTCACAGTCCCAAGCTCATGTGGTGCTTGATCACATTCAAGTAATCAGAATTGTTCAACCTGACTATGTCAACTGCTGAATAAAATAACCAACCTAAATTATGGGTCATTGATTTAACAATGTTTCACACTGATTTAACTAGCCCGAACTTGAGGCACCATGTGTTGCGGCCAACTTTATATATTCATGGTGCCAAAAGGAACGTTACTTATTTACTTCAAGAAGCCTTGTGAGAACTTACCATTCGTTTCCTAGTAGAACCATTGAGAGCCCACACTCCCAAAGACTCTAAATGCATCTTCTTCTATGCATCACTCCTATCGTGTATGTCACTGCATGGGGATGGGCAATCACCTCGAAAGTAAAGGAAGCAATCCTACACTTTTAGAACCCGACATGTTTGCTAGTTATACTACTTGTAATGGGATTCCAAGGTTATTGCTTTCATTCGCATTCAAGCAAATGCATTTATTTTTAGTGACAGTGAGTTTATTCATTACCGATCACATGTCACCTATGCACAATTCACTTTGGTGAAATCATTTATAGCACAATGTGTATTAATAACATCATGTTCAAATAAATACACATTATCATTAAAGAACCATCATATGTTACATATGAGTCAACCACTTTGGTAGCTAAACACTTGCAACACATTATGATGTTCTATCAATAAACAATAACATGTATGAATAGAGAAAGTCCAACCGTCACGCAAATGGTCACTTTAGCAGCCATACATTCACAACACAACATGGTACTTTCCCACTTGGCTCGTATTTTCAACAAACCAAATGAAATTGTGCATGTGACCTTTTATTTATGCATAAGTAATTTTATATTCGATCACCAGCATTGACCAGTAGCAACCGATCTATATGGCTCAACCCCTTGGGGTAGGCTAATCATAGCACATAATCCATTCCATCCTTTTTTTGTTTACTAAGCCCACATGGGCTTCTTCTATGGCTCAAACTGACTTGATGGGTTGAACTAACTAAGCACATATTGCACTCGGATTAATAAGTTCAATTCGGATCGGGTTTAGGTAAAAGATTATGGTAAAAGAAACTTACTAGTAAAATCAAATTTCGAAATCATTTATGCGGGTTTACGGTCACCAATAAGATTATGGTAAAAGAAACGTACCAGTAAACGCCGTCACATTTATCCTATTAATGATGGACATTGAAGCTTGATTCATGGGAGCTTGAATTGGCTAGGCATTCTTCCCCTTTCCTTTCCGTACGATTGCTCTCGATTGACGAGGCGTAAAAGTAAACTTACCATATGAGAGCATAACCCCATATGTCTTTATTAGAAACCTAATATATGGTTTCTCCTTATGAAAAGTGAGTTTTGCCCCATAATAATATATTTGAATGACAGAGGAAACGAACTAGAAGTAATTAACCATAACCTATGTCATATCTATCAACGGACCAAATGTTATGAAAAGGCCTACAACTAGCCGTAAACAATGTCAAATAAACGAGATGCACATATCTCGGTAACTTTAATGATCATATATTACTTTATTGGATTTCATGCATTGTTTTATGTTACAGCCCGTTTTTATAAAATGTATTTTCATAAAATAAATCAAAGTAAAAGGTAATGTATACTATACAATTAATGGAGCCATAACATGTAATATTCTAACAATTTTGTGCATTTGATTGTGCAAGATGGTTTAAAATTAGTAAATACTTCACTATATTATGTTCAAGAGGTTGTTAGGTACATGAGAAAATCTCCAACGGGGTTAGAAAAGTTTAAGGCACTTGTCGAGCAGGAGAAGATTGAAAGTAAGCTCAATTGCGTCTTGATGTCCTGACTAAATGGAATTCCATGTATAAAATGTTGGACGTAGCAATTGAAAGGGTGTTTGAGAGCTATCATGATCCTTATTTTGAAAAAGACCTTATTGAGCGAGACGCTGGAAGGAGACCAATGGAATATGATTGGTGAATTTTGAAGGGCCTAGTTAAGATGCTGGATATATTCTATCGAGTTACTTTGGTTGTGTTTGAGACGAGCACTACTGCTTGTAATGTTATTTGCTTGACATCAACAATATTGCTTCTTTATTAAATGAATGGAATGAGTGAACAAGCTCCATATCTTGAGTTTCGGGAGATGGCAAGGAACGTGAAATATAAATGGGATAAACATTACGAAAATCTAAATTAGAAACTTAAATAGGTTAAATTTGTACTTGAGGAGACGTTCGTGGAGGTGAAGATATGAAGAAGCTTCAAGAAAAGTTTTATGAGCTTCACAATGAATATTCCTTGAAGTCAAAGGGATAATATTGCATAGAAGGTTAGAGCTCTTCTCAATTCTCAAGGAGAAAGTACATGACCACCACCATAGATGACAGAAGGAAGATTACAAGAAAAATTTAAGCATAAATGGCAAGTAAATGGAGTTAAGAGCAAGACATACTTGGACAAGTATTGGGACGAGGACCCTGAACTTGATATGATCAATGTTGTCGAGCTTTGGAATATTAATAGCAGGAGATATCGTATTTTGTCTATTATGGCTCGAGAACTTTTTTACCATTTCCGTCTCTTGAGTCGCATCAGGGGTCGTATTCTTGATGATTTTTGGAGTTCATCGACTCTGCCATGGTTTAAGGACTTATTTATCTTCAAGATTAAACTCGATCACCGAAAATGCCCGTAATTGTCGATGAGTTTGAAGAGTTCGATAAATTACAAGAAGTTAACCTTTTTTGTGCTTTAACATATTTGTAGCATTTATATATTGATAATTAATTGATTCAAAGTTTATTATGAACGTTGAATTGATGAAGGTCCAATTCCCGCCGGTAGTTACTAGCGTTACTAGATGATTTGTTGTACATTGTGGTTTGAGAAATGACATTGAAGTCACGGTTGATAATCTATGATTATCTTTAAAATTTCGATATTTTAATATGCAGATATTGTCTTTTATGTGTGTTATTTATAGGAAAGGAGTATAATATTAATGATCAGCTTAAGGTGTTCATTCTGAACGATGATAGCAGAGTTTAAACTATGCTTAAACTTGCCTTTAATTTTGAATAAGTCTACATTGTTAACTTATTGTGTTTTGTGGGGAGCAAACTTATTTAAGTGATTGGGTTTTGTGTTTTATTTTCAATTTTGTAAATTTGTACGCTTTTTCTTTATATATAATGATATGCATGTGTTGATGTTAAATTCCATATGCATTGAATATTAGCCTAGGTATATGCGTAGTTAGCAATTTTTTAAAAGAAACAATTCATGAAGTTTAATTTTTAATTAAGTTTTCTTTGACCTAAATTGAATTATTTTACTTTAGTTAAATTCGGTTTCACAAAAAATTGGTTTAGAAAAATAAAACAAAAAAATTTGTAAAGATTTGGTTTGGTTTTGGTCGAATCACATTGACGTCAATAACGTAAAGTACGATGTCGGGTAAATATGACGGTACTCTGGTGCCATTTCAAGATAGACAATCCTGCTCACACAAGGAGGACTATGTCCTGATAAACCGAGGCATAATTTAAAGGAAGGGCGTATAGAAATGGAGATTAGGCATGGTACCGTAGCATCGTTAAACAAGTTGACCGGGGACGGGGTGGGACGGTTTGTTTGCTCAACGACAGCACGAACCACGATGGCGAACGGGGGCCGGTGAGGGTGATAAACTCGAAAATAAAAGATAAACCTGCCAACATTCGGATACAAGCAAACCCACCACCGAAGAATAAATGTGTCATGCCCCGACCGCGTACGGATACAACAACAACACCACCGTATTTGGACTCAGGGTTTAAGTACACCACGATCGGATACAACTACGCACCACCGATGTCATGAACGCACGGGTAATCTCGCTACACACGAAATCCACCGAGTGATAAGAGAAAGAGAGACTCAAAAAGTTTCTGGAGATTTAATTTCTGTATTCAAGATAAGCTGTCCTCAAGGATTATATTGCAAGAGCTTATATAGGTCGCCCGTAGAAAAGATAATAAGGGAAACAAAAAAATAAGAGATAAGATAATAAAATCCTAAGATAAGGAAGTGAAATATATTATTTCATCGACAAGATCTGAAAAGATTGGTGGAGCAGGCCGGTGGAGTAGACGCGACTCTTGGGCTGCATGTTGTTAGACCTGAGCTGTCAGAACGTAACCGCTTCTTGGGTTTCTCGTCGCATGACTTCATGTCGCTTTAACTTCCTTTCGCTCGAGAAGACTTCCTTCGGCTATCGCATGACCCGTCCACTCCAGCAGCGTGAGATCAGCCTGTCGCCTGGTCGACGCAATCAAGGCGACGCCAACACCACCCCTGTCGCTCAAGCCCATCCATCTCGCATCATCGTCCCTTTGCTAAGGAAGATTTGTCCTCAAATCTGAGGGGTATTCGTCATCTTCATACGACGCAAGATCCTGGACATTGAAAGTTGCTAAGACTCCATACTCTCCAGGTAAGTCGATCTTGTATAAATTGTTATTGACCCTCTCAACGACGCGGAATGGTCCATTAGCCCTGGCATGAACTTGTTCTTTCGACTAGCAGGAATTGCTCCTTTTGCAAATGGATCCATACCAGCTCGTCTAGGTGAAAGACTTTCTCCCGTCGACCTCGATTAGTCTTGACTTTGTACTTCTCATTATGCTGCTCTATGATGATGCTAACCTCTGGTGCAACTTCAACATCTCGTCAGCTCGACAAGCTGCATTTTGGTCTACAAAACCTTCTCGAGGTTACGGTAAAAACTCAATCGGAATCTTCGGGATAATTCTTTAACTACCTCGAAGGGGGAAGCCCGAGTTGTCGAATGTGGAGCTCGATTGTAAGCAAACTCAGTCTGGGCGAGCTTGATATCCCAATCCTTCTGATTTTTTACCACCATCTCCCATAGTTCGAATGCGGAGCTCGATTGTAAGCAAACTCCCATAGTTCGGTTCACAATCTCGGTTTTCCCATCAGTTTGCGGATGAGAACTAGTGCTCAACAAGAGCTTCGTGTCGAGCTTATGCCATAAGGTCTTCCAGAAATAGCTCAACAACTTGGCATCTCTATCTGATATGACCGATGTAGGCATTCCATGTAGTCGCACAACTTCTCGAAAATAGCGATCCGCAATGTGCGAGGCATTACCTGCCTTCCTACAATTAATAAAATGAGCCATCTTCGAGAATCGATCCATGACAACCATGATCGAATCCATTTGACACTGGGTGTGTGGTAATCCTAGGACGAAATCCATGCTCACGTGCTCCCAAGGTCGATCGGCGACCGGTAATGGAGTGTAGAGGCCTTGTGGTTTGACGTGACTCTTTACTCGCTGGCAAGTAGTGCACCTACGAATCATCTGATTGAAGTCCTTAGCCATCTTTGGCCAATAGAAGTGCTCTTGTAGCATCTCGAGGGTTTTCTGAATGCGAAAGTGTCCTGCAAGTCCTCCCCCAAGCACCTCTCGAATCAACAACTCTTTGATAGAACTCCATGGGATGCACAGCTTGACTCCTTGAAAAAGGAATCCATCGACGAGGTAGTACGGATCCTGGGCTTTCTCCGCACGTGCCTTGTATACTTCTCCAACGTCTACGTCGGTCGAGTACAACTCATTTAGCATCTCGATCCCGACTCCATTCTAGTCAACACACTCGACTTCCCCGATGTTCTCCACGATGTTTTCCATACCCGACCTATGCTTCAACACGAACGTGAAGGACTGAAGAAACTCAACCCACTTCACATGCATTCGATTTAGTTTTACTTGTCCATTGATGTACTTCAATGCTTCGTGATCAATGTGAAGGACAAACTCTCTCGGTAGTAAGTATTGACTCTATGACTCCAAAGCTCGAACAATCGAGTAAAACTCTCTGTCGTACGTAAGGCACTTTAGTCGAACACCTCCCAACTTCTTGCTGAAGTAGGCGATTGGTCGTCCCTTTTGTAAAAGCACACTACCAATGCCAATTCCCTAGGCATCACACTCAACTTCGAATACCTTCTCAAAATCGGGAAGAGCTAACACGGGTGCTTCGCTCAAGCGACGCTTGAGTTGCTCGAAGCTCAACTAAGCCGCCGTCGACCACCCGAAGGTCGTTCCTTTCAAGCAATCGGTCATATGGGCTGCAATAGTGTTGAAATCCTTGATGAATCTCCGATAGAATGAAGCAAGTCCATGGAAACTTCGCACGTCGTGAGCTGACTTGGGCCTAGGCCAATCCCGAATAGCCTGGACCTTGCTTTTGTCGACTCAAATGCCTTCTCCCTACGGCACATAGCCTAGAAAGGCTAATCTCGACGCCATAAACTCACACTTCTTGCTGGTTGCATACAATCTTAGCTTCTCAATAATTTTCGAAGATGATCTAATTTATCCTTTTCGCTGCGACTATAGACAACAATGTCAAGAAATAAACGACAACAAACTTTCCAATAAACGGATGAAATACATGATTCATCCGTCGCATGAAGGTGCTGGGTGCGTTCGAGAGTCCGAATGGCATGACCATCCACTCGTAGAGACCAAACTTAGTCTTGAACGTAGCCTTCCACTTGTCTCCTTCTCTCATTTAGATATGATGTAGCCGTTTCTCAAGTCTACATTTGAAAACACAGTTGAACCGTGCAATTCATCAAGCATATCATCAAGCCGGGAATTGGAAACCTGTACTTGATGGTGATTCAGTTGATCGCTTGGCTATCAACACACATTTGCCACGAGCCATCCTTCGTGGGAACAAGGATCGCTGAGACAGAACAGGGGCTAAGACTCTCCTAAACAAAACCACGTTCAGTGAGCTCTTCAACCCGACGTTGCAGCTCTTTCGCCTTGTCCGGGTTGCATCAATAAGCTAGACGGTTGGGCAAGGAAACTCCGAGGATGAGTGCGATTTGATGCAGAGTATCTCTCAAAGGTGAAAGTTCACCTGGCATCTCCTCTAAAAACAAGTCCGCAAACTCTAGAAGGAGCTTTTGAACCTGTGGAGGTATGGTCAGAGCAGGTTCTCCTCCTTTCTCGGCTACACAAGCATGTAGATCCTCCTTTTGCCGTGAATCACCTAGGTCAACTCCGATCGCGTCGAGCTGGACTCGTGCATGCTTGGCATGATCGCAGTCGTCATCGATAGGGGTATAAGGGTGATCTTCTTTTAGTCAAGATTGATGGAGTAAGTATTCTTGAAACCATCATGTATTGCGCACTAGTCGAATTGCCATGGACTCCCAACTGCAAGGGACAAGTGTCCATAGGAACGACATCGCACGTGACGGTATCCTGGTAGTTCTTTCCAATGCTCGGAACTTGCTTCATGACTCTCACGTCACTCTCCTTGCTCAACCACTGAACTTTGTATGGTCGAGGATGCGACTTGGTCAATAACTTCAACTTTTCAACCATGGTGGTAGAAGCCACATTAGTGCAACTCCATTGTCGACTATCACTTGACAAACTTTCCATTGTATGGTGCAATGTGTTTGAAAGATTTTCTCGTGCTGGTCGACTTCTTCGGCCACAACATCTTCTTCGACGTGCCAAGTACGTTCGACTAGTTGCTCTTCCATCTCCCCTTTTTCTGGATTCTCCATGATACTTATCGTTCGTCGATTATGTTACTCAACGCCATGTGTGAAATCCGCTGGCACTTAAAACACTTCTTCACTCCAACGTTGACAAGTGGGGAGCAAAGGTCCACCTTCGCTTTTCCCTTGCCCGTTGACGGGTTGGCTCTCGTAAACGCCCACTCTTTGCTGAAAGGCATCGTCCTCATAATCGCTCTCGAGCTCGCCCTCTTCGCTTGTTGCTTCTCAACCTTGTGGGCAAGATTGCAAATGTCAAAGAAACTCCAATATGGCTGAAGCTCCATTGCGTCGACTACATTTTGTTTCAGTCCTCTTAGGTACCTAGTGATGGTCTGTTCTAAGAGTTCAGACAAATTGCTCTGTATCATCAACTTCTCCAACTCGTGAATGTACTCCGCCACACTCGATATATGTTTTTACTAGTTTAGCATGAGGAATAGGTCTTGCCGATATCGCTCAAGGAGAAATCGCTTCCTCATATCTCACTTCATCTTTTCCCATGAACAAATCTTCTCATTTCATTCCCTTCGACGCTGAAGGTTAAGGTTCTCCCACCATATACTCACGTACTAACGGAGTTGTAAGGTTGCTACATTCACTTGTCGATCCTCCTCATACACAAATGCTCACTCAATTGATTAAAGCTAGTTTATGAACTCTTCTGGATTTAGCTTTCCTTCGAACTCTTGATACAGCTACGCACCCCTGGTGTAATGAAGGCTCGGGTAATTTCGCCACATACAGGGTGTCAAGAGAAGGAGAGACTCAAAGAGTTTCTGGGGATTTAATTTCTGAATTCAAGATAACTTGTCCTCAAGGGTTACATTAGAAGGGTTTATATGGGCCGCAGGCGCCTCTCTTGGGATGCAAGTTGTCAGACCTGAACCACCTCTTGGATTTCTCGTCGCTTGACTTCCCGTCTCTTCAAATTCCTTTCGCTCGATGAGATTTCCTTCGCTTATCGCTTGATCCGTCCACTCCAGTAGCGTGAGATCAGCTTGTCGCCCGGTCGACGTAATCAAGGCGATGCCAACACCACCCTTGTCACTCATGCCCATCCGTCTCGAATCACAAGTAGAAATCGAAGTTTAGGGAAGGGAGCGAGTTTGCAATCGTGCTCGAGAGGAGGCTAGTGCTTATGGGTGCAGATGCCAACCGATGAAAACAGAGGTTCTCGGGGCACGATGCCTGTAGAAGTTTCGGAAGAAAACCATAATAGTTCCATAAAAAAGTCGAGACAACACTCTGACATCGATGCCAACAATGGCACTCCTTCCGGCATGACGAAAGAGGCTTCTAAATTCTACTATGTTTCAAAATTATGGTCGTCATTGCGTTTACTAAATGTGGCGACATTCCCTTCTAGTTGATCTTCTTTAACTAGTAGTCTCTTACATATGGCCCCTTGTTACAGTAGTTGAACTATTTATAATTAGGAATCTCCAGAGTAAAGAAACTAATGACATATTTTACCTACTTCTAATACTGTCTAACCACTATCCTATTACTACGTACCCAAAATATCTAGACAAGACAAAGGAAAGGATGAGAAGCATCGGCTGAAGAATCCGGAAAGGAGCCTTCTAGAGGTGTTGCATTTTAACAGATTCTTATTGAGATGACAGATGCATCCTCATTGAGTGCGAATTACAACCGCCATGGTCCCCCTTGACCACTAGATGGACGGTTGCCAACCCGATGTGGCAGGCTATTGTTCCAAGCGGACACCACTTTGCGGCTCCCGATGACTGGGAAGGTTTAGCCTGGCAGGCCCACTTTGGTCCAATAGCGATACCCATCTTGTTTACACCATAAAGACATTTTGGGCTTCAATGATGGCAAGGCCCATCATTGTGATGACCGACGCAATCGAAGACGCGCCCGATAGAAGTTTAAGCTCGTCGATGCAGGTTACGTCGAAGTACGGATAAGGTGAGCTTCGATCGAGGCTCTATCAAAGGAAGAGTCCTAGTTGAAGTTTCAAGACTTGGCTAATTTTCATTCGGAACTTCATCAAGACTTAGTCGAAGTTGACAATGTGCAGTTAGTTTTAATAAAACATTTGCAAAATGTGTATCGCAGTTATGTTAACGGTTCTATTAGCAAAAGTTGTTTGGATAGGATTAAGTACTAGTATAAATATGCGGTTAGTCTTTTGTAATTACAACACAACAATCATACAAAGACCCCAAAGGCTGCTTTGCTATGTCCTTGTAACTTGTTCTTCAGAAATTGAAGTAAGTGTTCTTGTTCATGCGTTCTTGTTTTTGTGCTTTACATTACTATTTGCCTAAACGTCTTGACGACCACATTTTTTTACTCTATATTAGTCCCCGTTATATCGCGATGTGTTTTGTCCACAAACACGTTTTTGGCATCCATAGTGGCAGTCGAAAACGAGTTTCGTGTGAAAACGTGGAAGCTTGGGGGCCCTATACTCCAGTTTCGCGTGGTCATCATTTGGAACAGAACCTTGATGGTGACAATGACGGTGAGTATAGACCAACTTCTTATGTACCGTCCCATCGTCAAGAAGCGAGTTTCTACACTTGATTGACAGTCGAATATGCTGAAAGGATTGCCCCTGCAGATGTCCTAATGAGAAGGAGCCTTATCGAAGAAGTTCCTAGGGAACGTCCCGCCACTAATGGGGAAAGGCACACTTTCGATAGGGAAAGGCCCCAAGTCGAGAGGGAAAGGCCCTTCGAAAGAGATATTCCAAAGGCTCCCGCGATGAAGCCCGAACCTGCCGATTTTGGCAATTATGTTACTCGATTGGTAGAGTAGATGGTTCCTGGTGTGGTGTGAAGACAAGAGGTGAACTTTTATAGAACACCTTATCCCGATTATATCGACAGGGATTATTCTTATCCAAGAGGATACAAAATTTCGTACTTCATCAGATTCTTTGGCGAGGATGATATGACGCTAATAGAACACGTGGCTTGATTCACCTACCAGGCTGGCGAAGCTTCCAATAATGATTTTTGGAAACTTCGGTTGTTCCTTAATTCTTTGACTAGTTTGGCATTCAATTGGTACATTCACCTACCTGCCAACTCGATCCAAAATTGGCAAGAAATGCAAAAGCCGTTCATGCAGGCGTTTGCTACATTGGATTCAACCTTTACCATTGCCGAATTAACTCGAATGAGGCAGCAACCTCGAGAGTTTCAACAATTTCGGAAGGCTTGACGAAGATGTAAGACTTCTGTAACCGAGGAGGAAGTTCTTGAAATAACATAGGATGCTCTGGATATTAGGATTCGAAAAAAGATCCAAGGAAGAGATTCAGATATTTGTATGATCTTGCCCAAAGATCCACTAAGTAAGAAAGCCTCTTAAGGGAAGAATCAAAAGTCATTCGGCATACCAAGTTGAAACTTCCTTGATCGAAGTAGACATGGTTGAATTCGTCAAAGGGGAATCGATAATCTTTGATGTTTTGGCCATGAAAAATTTCAAAGCAAAGGCTATCCAAAAGTCGAATGAAGAGCGCAAGTATTCGTTCGATGTGGATAAGGAGATGAGATCTTTGATTGGCTCAAAGATCGGGTCGAATCAAGCTTAAACCTAGACATCGACTGCCACAAACTGATAAGGAAAAGAAGAAGATTTATTAGAAAGGGCATGGATCCTTTACACATGCGACCTGCAATTGCTTAACTTTTAGGAATCTCATTCAAGACTTGATTGAGTCTAAAGCCCTCTGTTTTAAGGAGTTAGATGAACCTGCTTCCCTCGACAACAAACCTTTCACTGATTGTGAGGCACATACTTTTGAAGTAAACGTAGTTGATGTTGTCGATTCTCCCTTGCAGAGATCACTTATTTCAAATGAAACTTATGTACCCAACAATCTGTTCAAACGACTCCTGAAGAATGGAGTTGTTTCATGCCCTGTTCAAGCTTCAAAGCTCAGGAAAGAAATCTGTTAGTGGCATAAGGATGACAATCATCCCACGGATAGGTACTTCACTTTCAAGAAGTTTCTCCAGTCCCACCAAGTTGAAGCGGGGTTCGATCTTACTTTGGTCGAGAAGGCGCCCTGGGAATCAATCGCCAAGGACCACCAAAGGCTATTGATAGGTGCTTTCCTTCTAGACCCGTCGCTAAGAAGTTTGAAAAGGGAAGGATGGCCGAAAGAAAGCAGGACTATGTCAAGCCTCAAAAGAGGGCCACTCGCGTTGTTGCTGGTAACGTTATGATCACTCCTGCCACTAGTGACTCTGCTTCGACTGAGAAGGGCGATGATGTTTCTAAGGTATCCAAGGGTCAGGCTTGCCATGCTGCCAATTTTACTTCTCGAGACGATAAGGATAGACTGGGACCTGCTCCTTGGTCGATGATCGAGTGCTTAAAGATGGCCTGCCTATTGCTTAACTCTTGGAGGCCGATGGTGTGTGCAATAGATGTCGTCCCATTCTCAAGCACAAGATTTTGAGCAGACAACTCTGCAATTTGTACTCTTAGAACTTCTTCTAGAAGTTGAGTGTTATGTCTTTTGCCAACATGTTCGAGACTTTTGCCAAAGTTAGGTACGAGCGAGATTAATGAAATATTTTTTATCGATGCTGTTAATAATGTGATTTTATCCTGGAGAGGGATACAATCCTCATTTGAGGTAGTACATCTAGGGATATCCTGATTTCACTAATGACTTGTGTCGACTAAAAGCATACAAAGTTAGAACTCCTATCGATGATAGCTGGTAACAGGTGAGCAAACAGGGGTCTGATACCTCTCGAAGTAACAAGAGAAGGAAGGAAAAAGGATGAAATTGGATCAAGAGGCCAATAATGCCTGTCAGGCCGATACATAGGTACCTGTTGTTGACATAGTAACCCCTAGACCCACGATTCGATCCTCCTACTCTTCTGGGTGACGATGAGTTCGATGACTCGGATTGTAATCCTATCAAGGATGATTTCCCGAGTACAAACGTTGGCCCCTTGGGGTGTAATATGATAATGCTTCCTTCTGAATTCGCGAGCAAAAGCATGAGTCGAAAAGAAACAGGTAACCCGGACCTTCGACTTCGCAAGTTGTTCGCTAGCCTGTGGGCTTTCCTGTTCACTGGTTTTCGAAACCCATTGCTTCGATGCAGTATCATATGCATTCCTTATATATTGAGGCATATTTCAAGGACATTTGACTTAAGAATGTCTTGATCGATAATGGAGCCACAGTGAACGTGCTCCCTTTGAGCACGTTCAATTTTCTTTGTTTGAATCAAGATAACATCCATGCCATAGATGTCACTATAAGTGGCTTCAATGGCTTGACGTCCAAGAGTATAAGCGCAATCCCAATTCGACTAAAAGTGGGGTGCTTGGTTATGAATGCCGCCTTTTTTGTCCTCGATGTTCCAACTACTTTTAATTCTTTGTTAGGGAGAGATTGGTTGCATAAAGCTGCTGCTACTCCTTTTACTCTTCATCGAGAATTAATGCTTTGGTTATAATTGAAGGTAGAAGTCATTCTGGCTTAATCGATTCATATTCTTAATATTAACATAGTTAAAATCTTTACAGGAGAAGTTATCGAAACTATTAAAGATTTCAGCTTGAAGAAGAGGTAAAATCTTAGTGACCCAAATGTCGGCCCACTCGGTGAGTCATCTGGGACCTTCGAGTGTCTTGTCACATACAAAGGTCCCCTTTACCTGGATGTTGATGTACCCACCGGTTGGGATTCTAACGATGTCCCTAAGGAAGTTGAAGTCGCTGCTCTAGCACTGTGTGAGGAAAAGTTGGTCGAAAATCTTCAGGCAATAAAAACAGCGGTTGGGCTCGATGATGATGAAGGGAACGCTGATGGTGTGGAAGGAAATGAAGTTATTAACCCAGATGTGGAGCCTGACAGACTCCTCCGGAGAAAAACGATGCGTAACGACGAGGAGGAAGACGTAGTCGCCTTTGTCATGGAGCGACTACGAGTGTATAGACTAACAAGGCCTAAAGTTAGTCTAGAGTTGTATTTAGATGCTAGTTCGCTGGACGTTCCAGCGTGCTGAAGAGGTGGCATGAAACCGTGTAAAGGTTTGATTAGTGTTGTACCGTTTAAAGGTTTTATTAGTGTTGTACCGCGTAAAGGTTTGATTAGTGTTGTAATACAACATATGACGAATAAAACATTGTTTTGTCTTCAATCTTACTTGGGTTCTTCTGAGGATCAACAGTTAAAGATGCCGTGCGACGCTCTTAAGACGGTGAACTTGGAGAGAGAACAAGTTCATCGACCAACTTTTATTAGTAGTATGATCGAAAAAAACTTTTCCATTCGATCTTGTAAACCCTGCAAGGATTTAAAGATTATTTTGCTTGGGATTATACTGAAATGCCGGTTAAATAGAAGTTTGGTGGAACATAAACTTCCAACAAAGCCCGACGTAAAAGTGGTCAAACAAGCACCGCGACGTATTCCTGCTTAATATAGCCAAAGTGTGTACGACTAAGTAAAGAAGCTCTTTGACACAGGATAGATTCGAACTTCGAGATATACTAATTGAATATCATCGATTGTACCTGTGAAGAAGAAAAATGGTATGGTGAGAGTATGCATCGACTTCGGAAATTTGAATAAGGCGACACCTAAGGATGAATACCCTATGCCGATTGCCGATGAGTTAATCGACAAAACTTCTGGTCATCCAATCATGTCCTTTATGGATGGATATTCTAGATATAACCAAATTTTCATTGTCGAAGAAGATATTTACAAAACCGCAATCAGTTGTCCTTTTGGGATTTTCAAATGGGCAGTCATGCTATTTGGATTGAAAAACGCAGAGGCAACATACCAAAGAGCGATGAATCTTATTTTATATTATTTGACTGGGAAAAATGTAGAAGTCTATATCGACGATATTGTTGTCAAGTCCACGTCAGATAACTGTCACTTCGATGATTTACGACAAGCTTTCTCCCACATGGGGAAACATAACCTTGAACCTCCTCAAATGTGCATTTGGCGTTCGATTCGGGCAATTCCTCGAGTTTTTAGTACATAAAAAGGGGGATTGAGATTGATCCTGGAAAGCTTAAGGCTATTTAGGATCTCCCCAGGTTGGGCAACCTTTTATTTTATATGTTGCTGTCGGAGAACAAGTCATTGGGTCATTGTTAGCCTAGAAGGATGAAAATCACAAAGAACGCGTTGTGTGCTACTTGTCCCGTATTCTGACTCCCATCGAGATCAAATATTTGAATAATGAGAAGTTATTCCTTGAGCTACTTTGTGCTGAAGATACGGCATTACATCGGAAATACCATTGTCTATATAGCATCTAGCACTCCCATATTGAAAACATTCTTCGATAGCCCATTGCTCACTGGTCAATTAAGCAAATGAAGTCTTATTCTTTCTCCGTTTGATTTAAAGCATCGACCTCAGACAACGGTTAAAGGGCAAGTTTGGCGGATTTCCTTGCTAACTATGGGGAAAGTTTAGATTCTCCATTAGAAGAAAATGAATATTGAGAAGCATGGTTTGATGGTTTTGCATCGACACATGGATATGGTGTTGGTATATACATTGTGTCTCCTTTGCAAGTTTACCAAAAGTTAGCTTATAAAGTAGATGGTAAATTTATAGATAACTCAATCGAGTATGAAGCAGTCATTTTGGCTTTATGTATTTTGATCGATCTAAAGGCTCATTGTTGTACCATTTATGGAGATTCACAATTAGAGATTAAGAAATAGTCTTTCTTTCCAACTAGGAGAATCATTTTCTAAACTAAATCGCCTTGGACAAAAGACATCACAGTAACTTGTTTGTTATAGTTTCTAGCGACTCGTTCGTTTTGAACTTGGATTCGATTCAAAGCCTCAAAGCGTCTAGATTCTAGTCCTTCGATTTCCAAATACATGGCTTCATCGTAATCGAGGACATCTTTGTTCTCATGTATCTGGACTCAAATCGACTTGTAACGAGCCTCGATGGAAAGTATAGCGTCATGCCCATACACTAGGCTGTAGAGGGACTGGCCAGTGCTTTCGCGTTTTTTAACTCTTATAGCCCACAATGTATTTAAGAGTAAAGTATGCCATTGTCGAAGGTTACTTTCGATCATCTTTTGCATGTTATTCTTTATAATTTTATTAGTCGATTCAGCTTACCCATTTAACTGTGCATAACAGGAGAAGAGTTAGTTATCGTGAACCCATACTCCCGAGCAAAGTCTTTAATTACAATGCCGTTAAAAACTATTGTGTTATCAACGGTAATGTTTTTAGGGATACCAAACTGATATATATATCTTTTTTCAAAAAATCGACAACCTCAGCTTGGGTAACATTCTTATATGCTTTAGCCTCGACCCATCTAGTAAAATAGTCTGTAGCGACTAATATGTAAGCGTCACCCTTCATAGAACTTGGTCTTATTTCTCCAATCAAATCCATAGCTCAAGACCTAAAAGGCCAAGGTTTTACAACTATATTTGAGAGTGCGGCTGGTACATGAGAGATCGGACCATGCCTTAGCATTTTTCACACCCTCGAGCCATGTCGATACAGTCCTTCATCATCGATGGCCAGAAAAAACCATGTCTTCTGATGGACCAACACATGTATGGTCCTCACAGGTGTAGACAACATAATCCCTCGAGCGTTTCCAACATTATTGGAATCGCTTCCTCCATATCGACACATCTTAATAAAATGCCACCATTCTGTTTTCGATACATAACACCATCGATCAAGGCGTAGAACCTTGCCAACAATTTCAGTGGGCGGGTTGCCCCCTTTCCAAGATTGGAGAGGAAGTCGACAAAGGACGTTCTCCAGTCCTGTTTGGAAGTAAACACATTAACAAAGTACACTATTTCAACAGTATCATGCAAAACAAAGGAAACATGTTGAATATCTCCTCATAATTCTTGGAATAAATGTGAACTAGGCCGGAAACCAGACGCATGTTGCGCCAATTCATTGGCTACAGCGCTGTCTTTCTGAGGTATGTGTGTGAACTTAACCACTTTAAACAACGGGATTAATTCATGCACTTTATCTAAATACTGTTGCAAAGAATGTTTATCACTTGTCGAACTTGAATGGCGAACGACATGCTATAAAAGTCAATGGGAAATACCTTAAGAAACATCGACCCACATTGTGGCAGTCACATTTAAGGAAAATTAAAATTAGATACCTTGAATTGTGTTCACAGTTGGTAGGATCGGTCGAAAATGAATAATCTAATACAACACTGTCGATTTTATATTACATGTAAGGTGATACAAATGTCAATCGACTATAATATCTAAGAAACCTATTACACCGTCGTGGCCTAAAGGATAACTTGGCCTTTGATTATCCAGGAACTGTCGTGGACACGAAGGTCAGCTGTAACAACCACAGTTGTGGTTGTTACGACATTCTTGGTTTCTTCTCCTTTGCTGGTACTCCTCTGGTAGGCTCTGTTGTGCTGCAACCTGGGAGTCCCTCCCGGTTCCCCGGCTGTTGTGCTCGTCCTTCTGAAGAGCACCACCACGTTATCCTCTACGGAAAACGAGATAGAGGAAACTTCTTTTCGACACGGAAGTCTCCAGCTACCCATATGGAGGCGAGAGTAGAAATGCAAGAAATCCATTGCCTAAGGTTGTGGACTTAGGCTTTAAAGGATTAAAGACTGTGAACTTAAGCTTTGGTTTCAGAGGGGAAGTCCTCAAAGAAAAAGCTTATCGGCTAGACATTTTGAAGAAAGTAAATAGGGTGAATAAAGAGGATGGAGTTCCGTCTTCTGAACAACTCTAATTATAGCCCAAGAATTAAATAAAGAAATTAATTTACAAGATTTGGGGAATGTGGTCGACTGTTTCAGGAAATCTCAGCAGTCTCATTGCATGTTACAAGATTTTAGGTGTCTTAACAGCTTTTAATTCGCAGTCTGAATTAAGTCAGTCTTATCTTCTCGTGAAACGTTAAGGCTTCCGGAAGGCAAGTTTATTGACATGACACAACACTTGAAGATTTGTCTCATCAAAATAAAAGACAAATTGATTTTGCAGTCGAAGAAAAGTCCAAACAATCAGTTTGGTAGGAAATCAGAAAGTAAAATAGTTCCCATGCGTTTTCAACATTTGCAAGATTGACCATTTGATGTCATCCTTCGATTTGGCCGATAACTTCAGTAACATAATTGTCGGAAGCTTCTGTTTCATCGATGCTGTTTCAACATTCTCTTGTTCAAGGGAGGCTTCCAAAGCCTCGATCTCAACATCCTTATTGGTGACTTCGGCTTGCGCAGCTTCAAACTCATGCTCTTTTAGTTCCAGTTGAGCTCGAAGTTTGGAGATCTCTTTTGATAGCGCCTCACAACGCAAACTTGCAGTTTGGCGGGCTTCTTTGAGTTCGGTCGATTTGTCGCCTGAAGATTCTTTAGACATCTGCATGAATTCCTCCCACATCTCATTCACCGCTAACGCGTCGGAGTATGCTTCCCATGAATTCCAATAAGCCCCAAGAGCCATGCAAATCCCTCGAAGGAGTGCGGAAGCTGAAGGGGTCTCTTCAATGATGTGAGATATTGCTTGAAGTCGATCCAGAGATTCTCGGGAGATGTCTTGTCTAAGAAGAGTATCTAACTCTTTCAAGAGGTCATCTTCCTGTAGATCATGCCCCGAGACAACAGGGGCAACTGATGATGACTCGCTAGATGATGGATCGAACCCGTGTTGCGGAAAATGCTCTTCCCCCAGATCTTCGACTTCGGCGTCATTTAGATGCCTTTCTTCCTAATTCTCCTCTGTAGCATTGTCCACCTGCTCTTGTTCGAGAAGCTTGTCCTGAATCGCACCTTGGACATTGACTTGGGAGCCATCTAGTGCGACAAGGGGTCCTCTTCTTGAATCTCAAAACCTGTCACAGGTGGTTCATATGACTATAGATTTCATGTATTGCGAAAGTAAGCAGTTTGACATCAAAGTATAACATCAGAAGGGTGCAATCATAAAGAATTTACTATCATAAGGAAGGGTGCAATCATAAAGAAGTATAACAACGCATTGACTTCGTGCTGAGGGTTCCTAGATTCTTCATCCCCTACATGTGTTGAATTATGAACAACATTCGTCACGTGGTCGATTGAGGGCTCGTGAATCGGCGAGGATCCACCAATGTGGGCATCCTTTGCTTCAATATGTCGTTCATTGACATTCCCTGTTCAACATCCTCTTCAGCGGCATGCTCTTCAACATTCCCCTACTCGGCATTCTTAGTCTCGACATTATCCTAGCCGGTTGAACTGTCTGAGTAGACCTGTTCCAATGGGATACGACGAGAACGTCGCTTTAACTAGAAATGTATAAACAAAAGAGAATGAGAATTAAAATTCGGTCTTCCTACGAAATTAGTATCGACAAGGAAAGAATCTTGCTCTTCCTATTGCAGGAGGTGTGGAAGCCCCTTCACGTGCTGATGCTTGAGGAGGATCCTTTACAGGGTTTGTAGCATCAGATGACATTGCTCTGGACATTGAAGCCAATATTTGGGCTGTTGATCCTCTGACGGGCTGCAAATTATTAGTAAATGGTGGGTTTATCCTTTGAACTTTGGAATGTCTAATGAATGTTAACATTACCATTGCAAGTTCTTTTCCTTTAGCCGACGTTGTACTTCTCACTAGAGGAGGATCTTCAGTCGACTCCGCTGTTGATTGTAAAGATGTCCTTCTAAGTTTCTTCGACAGTGGAGGGATGTCAGATATGGTTTGCTCTTCTGAAGAAGAACCAATCTGCAGCATACGTTTGGCCTTGGGTTGATGAGGCTCAGGGTTTGGTTCTGAAGTCGAAACAACATTTCCCTTGCCTTTAGGAGATTTCCTTTTGGGGTTGATTGGTGGGGACTATCTAGGATTTGACTTATCAACTTTGGGCCGATTAGCCAAAAGTGCTCCAGTCGAGGTTGCAATGATTTTCCTAATCAGTTGGAGGAAATTGAACAAGTACTTATATATACCATAGGAACATGGCTTACCACGTAGTAAAGCTTTCTCAAACTTAGGATTTAGGGTTTTTCAATCTTAGAGAGGTGTTTTCCAGAAAATTCTCTGGGACTGTTGCAGTTTCTGTGGCAAAAACAGGGAACTTCGACTCTTTCCTAATTTTTTTAAACACATGAACCTAGATTTCATCAAAGGTTAATGCGGTCCCCAAAGAAACGTAGGAGGTTGGAAACTCTATTTCCTTCGTTAGACTCTTCATTGTTTGAAAGACCTGTGAGTAAATTTTAAGTCTAAAAGCAATTTACTATGAGAAGAACTTCAATACGTAACCGATTTAAGAAGACTTACAATTCTTTCATGAGAAAAGGGTACATAAGTACACCTTGAGAACTATGTATTGAAAGATCTAAAATGTGGTAGAGCTGGGCTTTGAACAAATCCAAATTATCGAGCATAGAGTTGAGGATTATTAGTCTCGAAGACAAATCCTTTGTCCTCACAAGCCACTAAGTCTCTAGTAGATAGAACTGCATCCCAAAACTCATCTGATTCTGCCTGTTTCCTCATATTGTGTAACTAATAGTTGATTGGAAAAGGATTCCAGTTGACACAGTCTTTTTTCTAGCAGCTCCTCGAGATAACCAATGACAGCTAGACTTCCCCAATATTCACAATAGAAGTTCTTGATTATCGTCGATCCATAAAGATGATATGAACTTTCATGCTCTTTATGCTAGTAGTTGCCACAAAACTGAGGAAAATACAAGTGAATCCAGCCGTACACAATCCACAAAGGGCCTATTGCATGGACATTTGGGAATACGTAAGGAGACTTCGTCGAAACTGATTTAGGAGCTCTGATATTTATCCATGGCGCTGCTTCAAACATTCCTCGATATATCAGACATTAGAGGAAAGGAGCCAAGGCTAAAGGTTCTTCTGTCCTGACCAAGTAACTAGCCAAGGGGCATATCATTTTCAAAGGCTGTTTTCCTCTCCTACGGAATACTAACTTCGACAGCCAGACTAACAAAAATTCAAACTCTTCCAAATTTCCCCATTTGCTGGAAACAATATCCATGCGTCTAACAATTATCTTCGACGGAGGCTAATCTGGAGGGAGAAATATGAGTCACTCTCTCCCAATGTAGGAAAAGTTCCTGACACATCACAACCAGTGAGGAAGGCCACATCTGCCAAAGCGATTGTTAAAGGACCTTCAGGCAGGAAAAAACAGTTGGTGTTGACATCCCACAAAGATAACAGAGCAGCCAAAGGGCGAGGGTTACAGTGAATTCCTTCAATTGACACCCTAATATTGTTAAAGATCCCTCACAGCTTCCATTCTTTCCTACAGAATTTCAACCACTGGCGAGCCCACTCAACATAACCCATGGAAGTACTAACTGTAGGGATGCAATACAGGTTATCCTAATTCGAAGACTTGCTCCAGTAGGAAGGGTCCGAGAAATTCTTCTGATGAATGGGCAAACCAGTAGAAGGGTATAGGTAATTGTAGTTCACCTTTCGCTGAGTAAACACCGGCGGTGAAAGAAGGGGCTGGCGGTTACTTCTAGAGGAACTTGTTTATCAAACGCTGCCACGCCGTCAGCCACGTCTGTCTTCAATCCCAGGGGGTACGAAGGATCCTGATGCTCGGAAATAGCCATGAATATCGCCGCCGAGAGGAGTGGAGTTGATGGGAACGCGAGACATGGTGATTTTAGGGTTTCAGGAGTTCCCTTGGCTTGGGAGAGAAGTTTATAGGAAGATGATATGCACGGTTCCTGGAAAAGGCGGACAAACTTAGAACCCCTGTAGTTGAAACGATTCCTTGATAAGGTGACATGTGTTGTTCGAGGGAGGCTAAATGTTTATACCGTAAGGCCATTTTGGGCTTCAATGATGGCAAAGCCAATCATTGTGATGACAAACGCTGTCGAAGAAGCACTTGGTCGAAGTTCAAGCGAGTCGAAGAAGGTTACATTGAAGTACGGACAATGTGAGGTTTGATCGAGGCTTTGTCGAAGGAAGAAGTTGAAGTTTCAAGACTTAATCAATTTTCGTTCGGAACTTCATCAGATTTAGTCGAAGTAAACAGTGTGCAGTTAGTTTTAATAAAACATGTGCAATGTCTATAGCAGTTATGTTAGTAGTTACGTTAGTGGTTCTATTAGTACTAGTATAAATATGCGGTTTGTCTTTTGTATCTACAAGACGACAATCATATAAAGATCCCAAAAGGCTCATTGGTAGTCTCCTATTAACTTATTCTCTATATGTTGAAGTAAGTGCTCTTATTCATGCGTTCTTGTTTTTGTGTTTTGCATTACTTTTTGTCTAAAAGTCTTGGCGATCACATTTTTTTAACTTTGTGTTAGTCCCCATTATATCGCGACGGGTTTCTATTTGCGCACCAAACAGGTTGCGATATACCGGGGACTAAATGTTTGAATAAAATTGTGGTTGCCAATAAAGTAAATGAACAAAAGAACAATCAGAATTTCACTAAGTATCAAGGAAAGAACTTACAACTATTGTACAACACTTAAAACGATTACGGATAGTCAAGTTGACAATCAAGCAGCCCTTCGGGGTCATAGAATGATTGTCTCGATGATTACAGTTGACCATAGCTGACTTATTTATAGACCTAACCTAAATAACTGTCAACCGATGCACATTAAACACGTGCTAATTGTCTAAACCTAACTGTCGATCAACTACCGAAACCATGCCATCGACCGATTAACACTGTCGAACTTCATCAATATTTAGGCCGATGCTGATTTCGCCAGCTCTTGAAATCAGCATCGGCCTTTGCCCTCTCGTCCATCTTCAACACTGCATTAGCGACCAAGCATCTTCTAGGTAGCGACGATCTTGATCTCCATTGAAGCCCATCGCGCGGGCCCAAAATGACGTTTACCACGTAAACATTTTGCCCCCTTCCTTCTATGAGCCAATTCGTCTTCTCAATCTTCCTCTATAAAACCCTCGTCGTCTCCTTATTCGTTTCCTTTCTCACTATTTACCCTTATTGCGCCATCTGTTCCTCCTCCTTTCTCTCCTTCTTTCAACAATACTCTGCTACAATCAGCCATGGCCCGTGTTTTACAATTATACACCGCCAAAGGGCTCCGGACTTTACTTCAAAAGAATCAGAAATCAGGCGACAGATTCCATAGCCAGAAAGACTTCAAACTTTGCGAACAACGAGGCGAGGAAAGATGGGCAGATCACCCTGGATCGATTCTTCAGAGGCGGTTCATTTAACCGTACTTCGAACAAGGCCCCGATGTCCATTGATTACCTTTTCCCAGACCATGCAGTCATTCCAATCTGCAAAGATGATTTTCTCGACCCAGGTAATTGGTATCGATCTCCTGACTCTGGTGATTCGACCTTGCATAGCTTCCCTAGTATGCGTATAGAAAAGTTCACCGACTAGATTAAGCTATGGACTGAGCATCGACGCAGTAAGTGGGAAACGATAGGAATTTATCATTTGGTTAAAATGTCGATAGAGCCGATGAGATGCAACCATCGCTCATTCGCAACACTCCTATCTCTATGGAATGTGTCGGCCAACTGCTTCTATCTCCGAAAGGGTCCTAATATCTTTTCGCTCATGTAGTTATTTGACGTCATGGATCGAGCAATTGTGCCAATTACTTTTCCCGACACGTCAGAAGGATGAGATGCGACAAGAGCGTTCGACAGCTGTTGGAAGGAAACTTTCAGCAAGATATTGTCGACGACTGAATTTCCCAAGAAAGCGAACGAATCAATGTTTCAACCAGAAAACTTCCATAGCCTCCTAACCGCCATGCAGGAAAAATCATTGATGTCAGGTATTACTGCCAAATGTCCCCTATAAACTTATTTGGTAATCTGACAAGCCGATGTCGACTAGGGCATTAGACTCTGTAGCGGCACCAGTTCCCACAGAAAAGGGAAGACTAAAGAGAAAAAGAACACCAACAATAAACGTGCCGAAGAAGCCTACTACTCGGGCATCTTCCAACAGTAGAAGTGAATCATCCGACGAAGTCGCGGAAGATGAGAGTACGGAACTCCGTCGAAGACCCAGGAAAACTAAGCCAACTCCAATTCCAGAAGAAACTCTCCTGAATGAAGAAACTCTCCTCAGAATGTCACTGACAAAGAGGCTCATCCATCATCGAAGGAAATCGAAGTTCAATCTTCTGACATGGTAAATTTAAAGTACATTCGAAATATAACATGTCGAAGTTCTGATTACGTATATATGCAGGTCGAGTATGACGATCTATTCACACCACCATCTCCCCCAGCAGAAGATGCTTCTTCTAACGTCGAAGCCAGGACCGTAGTACCTGCAGAGAACATTTCTAAGAAAGGTTCGACAGAGGAAGTCAATGGAGATTATAGAGCAGCTGCTTGCTGCTCAGGAAGCCAACCTTGCTTCGAATGAACGGGTATGTCTATTGAATTCATGTTAAGGAAATCTAGATATTACTTGACTTTTCACATATCCGGGTCGCTACACTCTCGTCTAAGAGTCTAGCAACTAATCGTGATCCAACAATCGAGGAATCCATCCCTGAGCAAACTAGTCAAGTCACATCCTTTCGACAGGTGTGGCGCTTCCAGTCAATGTTGACACGGAGTGTCGCACACCGGAGATGACGCTGGCATCGCTGAGATGCTCGACCAACTTCGGGTAATGGATCTTATTATATAATTCGCTTTATAGAATGTGAACTAACACTTCTCACTTCTATCGACAAACCTTTGAGCTCTCACCAATAAAGGTCTCAGCGAATTTGAGTCATGTAGCCTCCTCAAGCAACGTGGCTCAAATGAGTGTTGATCCCAGCGATCCCAGATCGCTTGCTCAAAGGCTACTTGAAGTGCTCCGACGTGAAGAACCATCGGCATCCAACTTCGACGAGCTGGTTCGAACTATGGAAGCTATAAAGAGACACGCAAAGGCTCCTATCAACTTGCTCAGAACTCTGGGAAACGTTCTGGAAGTCATGGGAAGATTGGGAGAGACTTCTGTCAGATGCTCGACAATGGAAAGATTTCTCCGGGAAAATGATGAATCATTACTCCGCCAAACATAAAGTAATGGCAATTTCTTCCGAGCATCGACGTCTGATTGAGGAGCGGGATCAATTAAAAGGTAAAATCGCTATTCTGACATAGAAGTTAGAGAAATGTGAGGCCGAGGGAGTTGTCAGAGAGAATGAATTGTCCGAGGCTGAGCTAGAAGTCGAAGCACATCGTATACCCTCATACGATGTAAGCAGTCTGATCTCCTTTCCGAAAGTCGTGAACGTCCTAGTCGTCAAGAACAATAACCGGGCTTATTTTGTCGATTTGTTGGCAGGACTCTTATATGTTCCTGGGCAGTGACTTCGTCAATGTTATACTATCGACATGAACGAACTTTCAATTTGAATGAACCGCAATTTCGACCAACTTGCCTCATTGATTCACTTCATGATCAAATTCTAGATCGTCGCGAATATAAGATATTGCAGCTAGACGGTTGGAAAATTTAATATGATTTAATGGATCAGTTACGATTCCTAGGGAACTGAGACAATTGAGATTCTCTACGATTTAATATGATTTAAATCAGTTATGATTTAATGGATCAGTTACGGAGACAATTGAGATTCTCTACGATCGATGCTACCTTATATGAGTACCTATAAATAGCAAAGGGGGGGCGGACATTAGCCCACACTTCTTCATTTGAACAACTCAGCCATAATGTCCCGCCAAGAAGTTGTTCTTCCAAACTCATTATTTTCTCCCCATCCATAAGAGCTTAGGTTCTCAACCTTAGAGCCTAGGTTCACAACCTTAGGCAGGAGATATGATTATATTGTCCGGCACCATGGATGAAGCATCAACTTCAGCCATTCGAACAAATGTTCGCCCGAGATGACAAACGTTGCCTCGTGGTATCGGGTAACAAAATCTTCCTGGCCTCCTCGAATTGTTCGTACTAGCGTTGCTTGCTAAGAAGGCTGCAACACTAGTGGACTTTCGAGGTACCTCGGGAGCAAACGAAGCAGGGAAAGCTTCCTTGGATATAGATGCTCGTCGAAGCCCGATGGAGAAAGCCAAAGAGGGGAGGATTAGAGCTTCACAATGGTCGCTCCATTGGCTGCGACAATCGACCTTCGTGTCCATAACAGTTGCTGGACCTTCGTGTCCACAAGTGTTTAGTTTCGACGGAATGTAATTTGTTATTTTTTATATATGTATCAAACCACTTGTTACTCTATTCTCACATAGTAGATCGATTTTGTTTATCGACTAAGCTTCCTCTGTAACTTCTACTATCCCAATTAAATGTGACCATAATTCAGGACATCGAAACTGAATCTCCTTCGAATGTAAATCGCACAAGGTCGGTCGATGGAGTTTGAAATGTTTAGCGTTTCCCTTTAAAGCATGAAATTCGCCATTTAAGTATGACAAATGATAAGCATTTTTAGGGCATACCTCGTCGATTCTAAAGGGTCCATCCCAAGTAGGAGGCCATTTGCCCAAAAAATAATCTCTTCTCCCATTTGGGAGTGTCATCTTCCAGACTAAGTTTCCCTTCTTGAAGGTTTTTAAAACAACCTTCTTTTTATAACTTCGAGCGACCCTTTCTTTTTGAACATGTATTCAATTCAATGCTTGACAACGAGTCGACTCAAAATTTTCCAATTCAATCTGCATCGACTCTTCGTAATCGACCGGGCAATCGCCCTGGTGAGCTAGAAACCTCATCGATTTATAACGGACTTCGATGGGAAGGATCGCATCATGTCCATAAACTAAACTATATGGAGCTTGACCAATTCTTTCCCGTTTAGTAACACACAGGGCCCAAAGCACATCCAATAACAATGTATGCCACGATCAAGGATTATCACCGATCATCTTCTGAATTGCATTTTTTATGATCTTGTTGGTCGATTCAGCCTGTCCATTCGATTGAGCATAGTAAGGTGAAGAATTTGTCAACATGAATCCAAACTCGAATACGAATTCCTTGATTAGGCTGCCATTAAAAACAATAGCATTATCGACCATAATATTATGAGGAATGCCGAATCGATAAATGATGTCCGGTCGAAGGAAATCTATCACATCACTCTGAGTGACATTCTTGTAAGCCTTTGCTTCGACCCACTTAGTGAAATAGTCTGTGGCTACGAGGATATACGAGTGTCCATTACTCGAACTTGGTTTTATTTCTCCAATCATATCCATAGCCCACGATCGAAATGGCCACGGTTTAACTACAGGGTGTGAGTGCGTTGCTGGTGCGTGAGATATTGGCCCATGCTTTTGACGCTTCTCGCATCCTTTAGCCATGTTTATGCAATCCTTCATCATCGATGGCCAATAAAAACCATGTCTTCTGATCGACCAGCACATATTCACTCCAGAATGATGAAGACCATACAATCCCTGACGCGCTTCCAGCATTATGGGAATCGTTGCATCCATATCGACGAATCTTAAAAGGACACCATCATTCTACTTTCGATATAATATATCGTCGGTCGGTGTATAAAATCGTGCCAACAACTTTACTTGGTCCGTTGCCCTTTTCCCAGGATTGGAGAAAAATTCATGAATGGTTTTCTCCAATCAGTCATCGTACGAAACATACTAATATGGCGTTTACATGTGCGATGTCATTGTTTAATACAGAAGATAATGATAGTACCTGCCCACCAATTTCTTGCAACAGTTGAGGGCTAATCTTAAATCCAGAAGCATGCTGTGTTAATTGGTTTGCTTCGGAATTTTCTTCCTTGGAGATGTGCTCGAAATGCACTTCCTTAAAAGATGAAGATGACTCATGTACTTTGTCAAACTATCGCTGAAAATGATCAAAGGTACACATACTCAATCCTAGGACATGGTTGATGACGAGCTGTGAGTGTCCTCGAATTTTCGCAGATGATGCTTGAAGATCGATCATTGTTTGTAAAGCAAATATTAAAGCCTCATCTTCGACGGAATTATTTGTAAACTATGCTTGATCTTGTAGGAGACTTTGTGCTTTACTTTCAAAGGCGATAGAATATAAATTCTACCCCAACTCCTTCACTGGAGACTGATCCATCGAACCATCCTTCCCAAAATTCTATCTGATCTTGGGTATTAGTTGTCCTAGAGTTAGTGTATTGGACTAGAAAGTCAGCCAAGATCTGTCCTTTAATTGCCGCCTGTGATTGATATTGAAGATCGAAAGGAGACAAAATAAGGCTCCATTTGCTCAGCCTGCCTAACAACATATGGTTGTCAAATAACATTTTTAGTACATGAGCATTTGATACCACATACATTGTATTGTTTCCAATATAATGTCGAACTTTCATGACTGCATGATATAATGAAAGGCATAGCTTCTCATTAGTAGTGTACCTACATTCGATCGGAGAAAGTATTCGAGACACGTAGCAAATAACCCATTCTTTTCGTTGGTCATCCTCTAGCATCAACATCAATCCAAGTACGGGTTCTCCAGTAGCGACATACAAAGAGAATGATCGATCATATCTTCGTGAAACCAAAACAGGTGGGTTGGTAAGATATGACTTAATAGATTCGAAAGCCTCTTGATGACTATTAGTCGATTTAAAACCATTGTGTCCTCGTAACAAGTTCCAGAATGCCGTTGTCCGGCTTGCAAGATTGCCTATGAATCTTCGTAAATAATTTACTCTTTCTAAGAATGCTTGAAGTTGTTTTTTAGTCGACGGATGAGGTAAATCTTGTATTACTCAGATTTTTCCAGGATCAATCTCTATCCCTCGATGATGAACTAGAAATCCCAAAAATCGTCCAACGCGAACACCAAAAGCACATTTCATGGGATTAAGCTTCAAGTTGTGCTTCCTCATCTGAAGGAAAGCTTTTTGAAGATCATTGACATGACAATCATCTGTCTAAGAGTTTACAACGATATCATCGATGTAAACTTCGACTGTCGATCCGATTAACGGGTTGAAAATGAGATTCATTGTCCTTTCGTAAGTCACGCCAGCGTTCTTTAAACCAAATGGCATTACAACCCATTCGAAGATACCAAAAGGACAATGAAAGGTTGTCTTATGAATATCATTTTCAGCAATGAAGATCTGATTATATCTAGATTATCCATCCATAAAAGAAATAATTCTATGTCCAGACGTTTTGTCGATAAGTTCATCTACTATTGGTATAGGATATTCATCTTTTGGAGTTGCTTTGTTGAGGTCTCTGAAATCGATACAGACTTGAATCTTTCCATACTTCTTCTTCACAGGAACAATGGAAGAAATCCATTCTGTATATCGAGACGTTCTTATATACCCAGCGTCGAACAACTTTTTTACTTCTTCAGACTTGTCGTCTATGTTCGGTTAGTAATCGGCGCGGGGCTTGTTTCACAGTCTTAAAATATGGCTTAGTAGGGAGAGTATGCTCAACCAATTGTCAATCCCAACCAGGTAGTTCTGTATAATCCCATGCAAAACAGTCTTTAAATTCTTTTAGGAGAGGTAAGATCGATTGCAAGAGATCTGTGTCGATCGAACCACTTAGAAAGGTAGGTCGCTGAATTGCATCATCACTTAAAATTTACTATAACTAGAGGATCACGAGGCATCATTAATGTGTTTCGATCCTCTGGTGATTCGGCTATTGACTTATCACAAAATGTTGTTTTATTCATAGTATGATTGAATACAACACCAGTCGAATCTACACACGATTGCACACCCAGATTCGACTCATCATCTTCAGCACACTGGCCGGCACTATATACGTCCAGCGAACCGGTTTCAAGACACAAATCTAGAGTAACTCTAGGCCTAGTTAGTCTATACACTCGTAGTCGCTCCAAGACATCAGCGACTACGTACTCCTTATCTAGATCAAGCATCTTCGACTTCCCGGAGGAGTCTCTCAGGCTCCAAGTCCGAGTTGCCATCATAATCATTCTCCTTTCCATCAACAAGGTCATCATTCTCCCCTTCATTGAGAGGTTCATGGATTAATCCAACAGTTTCCTTAATGGAATGAAGGATACTAGGTATTCGAACTTCATAGTACACTAGGTATTCATCGGATGGTCCAACATTTGGATCTCCCAGAGAGTATACCTCTTCTTCAAACTCATGTCATCAACTGTGCCAATAGCATCACCTGTATAAATTTCGACAAGATTGAGATATGTGTTAATAGTTGAATTAGCCTTAACTACATTGACTTCAGAATCAAGCCATAACATAAGTTCTCGATGAAGAGTAGAAGGGATTACCGCTGCCTTATGCAGCCAGTCTCGACCCAAAAGAGCACTTAATGTAGTATCTACATTGACAATGAAAAAAGCAGTATTTATCTCAAATCTCCCGACCTTCAAACTAATTGGGAATATTCCCACACACTACGACATAAGGCCATTGAAACTTGTTGTACCGACATCGGTTGTAGTGACGTCTGCCCTGTCATACCCTAAGTATCTAAGGGTACGTAGAGGCATCACATTGACCGTTTCGCCATTGTCGACAAACACTTTTTTCAAAGGAATTCCATTAAGTTCTCCTTCGATATAAAGCGAATGCATCTAGGACCTCATGGAAGAATTAGGTTTAATAAATCAATTTAATGGAAAGCCCATGGGACAACGAACAACTCGAGGTGTCAAAGTCTTAAGGATACCTGGAACAGGCCGATCAACAGTTGGTCCCGCAAACTCTATAGGCAACATTATGACATTTCACTCTATAGTGTTTTCTAGAGCGTCAAACTGGATCGGATTATAATCGGAGTCATCGAAGGTATCTTCAAAGTCGTCATCCTCAGCTAGTATCTCCTTGACTTTACGTGGACTATCGTGTGAAGCAGGATTATCAATCACCGAAAGATCTTCTTGATCGACTCTCAGTTCTTCAACCGATGCAGGGTCAACGGACTTCTACCGTTTC
The DNA here is from genome assembly GCA_023653495.1 of Melastoma candidum. NCBI lineage: Eukaryota > Viridiplantae > Streptophyta > Magnoliopsida > Myrtales > Melastomataceae > Melastoma > Melastoma candidum. Next base: position 4,849,786 of record CM042887.1, read on the forward strand.
TCCTCTACCCTCCTTCGACGTCTTTCTTTCCGTCTCCTACTGCTCTTAGAAGGAAGCGAAGATCGATGATGTATCAGCTGTCTCCACTCATCATCATTAAAACAGGATTGATCGAGTCTACGTCGACCAGGTCGATAGTATTAAGGGTTTATATCCTTCTTGAGGATTATATCCTTCCAATTTTCCAAAACCTTCCTTTTGAGCAAAAACAAGCATACAACACAATGGATTTATGTCGATCATACCTAAAACTGCCTCGTCGATAAGGACGATATGGAACTTGTTCCCAGAGGACATGACAATCAGCTTCTGTAGATAATTGTGTGAACAATGGTGGCAGAGCTGAGAAATCAGGATCTTGCTCCTCAGGATAGGACTGCATCGACTACATGTGTCAGCATTCTCAAGAAATTTTGCAATAGGAGGTCCATCCATAATAGCCTACTCGTCAAGGCGAGGAGGAGGTCGAAGCCTGTCCCTAACATCGCCTCTCTTGACGGTCTCCTTCGAAGGATCACTTGATTTGGCAGGAGAGTCTACGTCACTATTTGCAGTCGGTGGCACCAACTGTGCATCGAGGCTATGAGACACTTCCTTGGGCTTCTGCACAACATGCCCCTTGTCAGAAAAAACTTTGTGAGCTTCATAAGAGGATCCTCTGCCTTTGGGGTGTCTATTAAATGCCTTTGGAGGCTCTTTACGAGAAATTCCAATCGCAGCTCTTTCGAGTGAGGTCAAATGGAACCAATCTTCTATCAGCTGGGACTGAAGAAACTTCTTGAAAGTGAAGCACTTGTCGGTGGTATGGGTTCATCCGTATGCCACCAACAAACTTCATTCTTCAGCATCGAAGCAGTCACAGGGTAAGAAATGACTTCATTGTCCAGAAGCCTTTTAAAGAGCTTGTTGACCACATAAGTCTCTCCAGAAACATGGGATTCCAGAAAAGCACGTCGAATGACAATAACTACGTTAATATCAAACGTATGTACCTCGCAATCAGCAAAAGGTTTCTGATCGATAGAAGATGATTCATCAGACTCTTTGAAACAGAAAATTTTAGTTTCGATAAGATCATGAATAAGGTTTCTGAAAGTTTAACAATCACGCGTGGCATGAGTGAAAGACCCATGCCATTTGTAGTAACTCTTCTTCTTCTCCCTATCAATTTGGGGAAGTCGTTGACCAGGTTTGAGTTTGATTTGTTCTCGCTTATGAAGCCAATCGAAGATTTCATCAGCCTTTTCAACATCGAACGAGTGCTTTTGTTCTTCGTTCGGCTTCTGAGATGTCTTGGCTTTGAAATTCCTTTTCGACAATGGGTCGTAAATGCTAGATTCTCCTTATACAAATTCCGCCATATCGAACATGGCGATCATAGATTCGACTTGATAGGCTGTTCGATCCCTCGACTCTTCTCTGAGCAGATTTTCATACTCTGTAACTCTCAGAGAGAGTTCGTAGAGGTCTCTGAACTTTTCTCCTTGGATTTTCTTTCGGATACGGATATCCAAAGCATCCCGGGCCATCTTGGCGACCTCATCTTCGCTAACTGATGTTTTGCACCATAATCGAGCCTTCCGTAACCTCTGTAGGAACGCTGCTGTAAGTTCTCTAGGTTGTTGTCGCATTTTAATCGGCTCAACTAAAAAAATAGTCGAATCAAGAAGGCCTGCATGAACTGAGTTTGTATATCTTTCCAATTCTTTTTAGGCTGAAGGTGAATATGCCAAGTGAATGCTGGTCCAGTGAGCTAGTTGGGGAAGTGTCGAAGCTTCCAATGGTCATTGTTCGACGCCTCTCCTGTCTGGTGAGTGAATCAAGAGCTATATGCTCCATCGGTGTCATCTCATCTTGGCCAGAGAAACGTGTGAAATCGAGGATCTTATAACCCCTAGGATAAGGATAGTCCCGATCAACGAACTCAGAGTAAGGTGTCCGGTAAAGGTTAACCTCTTCCCTTCGTGTAACCCTTGGGACCATCTGCTCTATCATTCGTGCAATCATATCCCTGTATTCCACAGCAACCACAGGCGTCATAGGAACTTTAGGGACTTCCTTCTCCAAAGGATTCTTACCGACCTCCTGATCGAAGATGGGTCTACTCCTTTGAACATCGCCGAAAAGGTTCCCCCTTGGGACTTGACCTTCCGCCGATGGTCCACGGATGGGATTTTCAACTGTGGAACGTGTGTAATGACTCTGTCTTAGTCGATGAGGAGGCGCGTACGCCTTTGGCCTGTACTGATCCTACACATCATCATCCAGATCGACAAAGTCGTTAAAACGATAGGATCGATCAGGTGTGACAAAATCAGTTCGATCGTCGAGCATAGGGCGCAATCTGTTCGGTTCAGCCCGTCGATAGTCTTGAGTTAAGTGCACAGGATCTTGAGCGGTCTCAGGATTTAAACTCACCCTACGCTTTCCGTCACGAACTGCAACCATTCTGGCCGCGGTCTCGGGGAAATATTCAGCATCGATTATGGCAGTCAATCCCTGAAGTTGTTTCTGCAAGTCTGTAAGGTTCTCCTCACACTTAGCCTCCATCTGGAGAAAAATGTCCAAGGGGACAGCCTCTGGCGCGGAAGACAAGACGTTTGATGCAGGGGGACTTACTCGTTCCTGCGCCTAGACATTTTGTTGTACAAGATTTTGGGCATTTTGTTGCCCATTTCAACGACCCTGGCCATTATTAACGTTCTGGCCTTATCCGAAGTTTGTCTCCGAGTCACCATGAGTATTAGCCATTCTATTAGCCGCACTCCGAGTTGTTGGCATCCCGTGTTAGCACGCGAGACTTGTTTCTTGGTCCCACTATGGTCGCCAATTACGTGTTCGCAGAGGAAACATGTCGCGATATATCGGGGACTAGGTGTTGAATAAAATTGTGGTCGCCAATAAAGTAAATGAACCAAAGAACAATTAAAATTTCACTAAGTGTAAAGGAAAGAATTTATAACCACTGCACAACACATAAAACGAATAGGGATAGTCTTGTTGACACTCAAGCTGCCCTTCAGGGTAATAGATTGATTGTTTGGATTATTACAATTGTCTAGGGATGACTTATTTGTAGTCCTAACCTAAATAACTGTCAACCGATGCACGTTAAACACGTGCTTATTTTCTAAAACTAACTATCGATCAACTGCCGAGACCATGCCATCGACCGATCAACACCGTCGAACCTCACATCATCGACCAGCTCTTGAAATCAGCATCAACGACCGAACATCTTCTAGGTAGTGTCAATCCTGATCTCCATCGAAGCCCATAGTGCAGGGTTCAAAATGACGTTTACCACGTAAACAGTTTCACCCGCCAACACATCCAAAACCACATAAACAAAAGTATGGCAGGCACCGGGAACGACTGAGAGAATTCGATCAAAGAGGAACGACAGGCATGTCATGGCAGAGTTAGCGGAGAGGCGGGAGGCCGAGAGCCTGCAATAGCTGAGGATGGCAATGAAGACCCGGACATGTTCGCTTCGGAAGTGACCGCGGACAAACCAGATCCGAACACGTCGGAGATCTCTGGCACAACGGGCGAACTGGTGCCCGAAGGTTCGTTGTACTTGTGTGTGTGGTCGCCATATGAAATGAAGAAAGAGAAAGGGAAAAGGCAGTGGATGAACACCCTTAAGCGGAAGTACTTACGGATGCCATCGATGATGTCTTCGGAGGGAAGCAGGAGCGTAGGAGCACAAAGAGAGCTTGAAAAGATAAATTGACAATATGTCCGTCTGTAGAGAGGTGTCTTTGTATAATGCCTAAGAACAAGTATTTATACTGAGCTAGACCTACGTATATACGATAATGTAATATTGCACATATATTACGCTTCCTTTGCTGCCAGTCTCCATGGAATATCTCCTTTACATATGAGCAATCTTGACAACAATATCCTTCCGAACCCTTGGATCGTCTGTAATCTTCCTTAATAGCCAAACTGATCAACCGCATTGCCCATTGACCTTCGCCATAGAGTTTCCTCGCTCGCCTAGCTGATTGACGCTTGTTGCTTCGCTGACCAAGTCCCCCGTCGCCTGGTAACCCTGTCACTTGGAGACTGTTTCGCCCAGCAAGTCTTCGCCTGATGTGTTTTTGTGGTCACCTCCTTACTGGGTCTCCTGCTACTTGGGCCTGTGTTCTGGTCGTTGATCCACAGATAAGGCCGAGATCTGTAGCCCAGAATTTCTGTTGTTTAACATATACGCCCCCTCGAGGCAGACTGAGTTATCTGTCGCGCCTTGAAAAAGACTAAGTAATCATTCCCCTGCAATTATGCAACGTGCAGAGGTGAACATAAATCCTTGACAATCGGTATTTCTGAAAAGTATCGGTTGAGATTCTCCATGGTAACTGTTGAAATCCCCGAGATCTCTGTAATGATATCTACTGTCAGAGTTGGTCTATCCTTCAAGATCTCGCTATAAATGGCGATGCCCGGTTCATCTTTCAAATCGCAAAGCATCGCTTCTGAAAATAGCCAAGCCTTGAAATTTCTCCCTTTCTTTCGATGCCTTGTCCGGGGATTATGTCCATCACCTTATCTTACTTGAGAGCCTATGTCCATCACCTTATGAGGATGGTGATCAAGTTCTCCACCTTGCTTCCTTTGGAAGGAGAGAGGCCCTGCACAAGTCCTCGACGCGGCATCCTGGGTGGCATTCATTTAAGCCCGCCTTTGCCATTCCTCAACGCCTCTGCATCCACGAGGAATGCGGGGAAACATGGGAACGAGGTGTGACTCCATCCTCATAGTCTTCCGGGAGATCTGACTCAGCACTGTGTCTTCAACTCCACGGTATCCCATGTTCTCGGGAGACACTTTCTGGTACCCCTTGAAGACCAGGATGTCCTTGTGCTGCTGTATGAGTATCTCCACAGTGTGAAGGAGTTTTCATTTGCAGCCAAGGATCTTCTTTGTCCGATGGAAGAACCGGGTGTGACGCTTGGCCGTTTCCTACTGATTAACCCTCGACTCTCTTGGGAAGCTTGTAGGATTTTCTCCACCCATAGGGAAGAACCTCGTGTATGTCTGTTCCTGTGAATAAACCCTTGAATATTTAGAAATGTTCGTAAGATCTTCAATAGAGCATCTCCTAAGGAGCAGAAACGTCGTCTACTTAGTTGTTTACATTTCATTCGTCGTACATTCATCATCAAGCAATCCCATGTAATGAATAGATTTGAACGAGAATAAATGTGTTTCCTGAATCTCTTTGCTTACCCACATATGACCTTTGAATTGTCATCGGTTTCCAAGCGAAGCGACGTTTTATATGTCGCCAGTTTGCAAGTGAGGCGACGTTTTTTGTTGGGCCTAGACTGCCAAGCGACATTATCTTTGGGCCCCAACCTCTGTCGGTTTCTGAGAATATAAAGTCTTTGAGGAGCCAGGGTTTCCCGCTCACGTAATTAGAAACCCTTCTCCTGCTTTTCGTATTCTCCGAAGCCCTCCTTTTCCTTGACTCCATGGATTCTGATGCTTCATCTCCGTCTTCCTCACCCTCTTCGTCCCGCGAGGAGGGTGATGCGGCCAACTTTCGACGAGCCTTTACTGAGTCTCAGGAATTTCATGTTTTCCCTTGTAACGGCGCGGAGTCGGAGTATGGTATCCTGATACTGGGCCAACAAACCCTGGGTTCGTACATCCCCGATGGCATGCGTTACGTCCTATCCGGTGCGGAATGGTCATTCCTTTACACCAGCATGTTGCCCGCTTTGTTCTCCCCTGGCAATTTTAAGCCGTTCAGATGGGGGTTGTCTGTGCAGGCAAACCTCCGTTGCTTCCCCTCTCCCAGGAGTAAGGCCTGCCAAGAGTGGATTTTCAAATGGATGGAGAAGAAAGGTGTTGCGTGCGAAGCGATGGGGATCAAGGCGTTGATAGACGTATGTAACTCCCCCATCGAACCTAACCTATCTGTGTTTGCCGGGTTCCTTTCATTTCGGAACCCCATCGTCAATTGCTTCTACCTCTCGAAGAGACTGATGGCGATCACCTTGGAGGATATTGGCTTCTTGACTGGTTGCAGTCTTTCTGGAGCACCCCTTCGCTTCGACTCAAGCGAGCCGACTTAAGATTCAACCCTTCAGAGCGTGTCAACGAAGTCTCTAGGCGTCACTTCTCTGATGACAAGTGGGGACTCCAAGAGGAGTTTGAGTTTTACTTGGAGTGGTTATCCAAGTATATTTTTTGCAACCGAGGGAAACTGCCAATGGTCGCTTTATGGTCAGAGTGGCCGCCAGCCTTGTTGAGGTTGCCAATCCAGACAAGCCAGAGCCTGTAGCCTTTGCACCGTTTTTGTTGAGCCTGATTTATCGCGGGCTTTACCAGGCGACAACCGACCTGGCCAACTTCCCTGGGTGTCGAACATATGGCCCTCTGTGGATCGTATACCTGTGGATTGTTCTGTATTTTCAGGGGTTCACCGGTTATCCTGAAGCAATGCATGCCCGAAGTCAGGTCATCGAGGCGAGTTCGTCTAAGTACTGGGCTCCCGCTAGCATTGCCGGATGCATTCAAGCCATGGCGGACGGACATGCGGACGATAGTGCGGGCACAATGTTCTCCTGGTGACCATTCCCTAGAGAGTGGGAGGAGCTACGTCTGAGGACGGTTGAAAGCCTTCGCCCAGCCTTCTTTGCCAGAGATTTTGTGGTTATGGATTCTGATGGTCTGATCTTTGAGGTGTACAACCCTCAACTCTATTACCGTCAGCTGGGCTTTACTCAGTGTCTGGCTGTCCCATTCTTCAAGTCCAAGAATCAGCCGTTGGACCAGCGTGTCAAGTTCCCTGTGGGATCTGAGGTGGCCGATCAGTCTCAGCCACCGTACCATCACGCCCATCGGGCTAACTCTGAGCCTTCAGGTGAATGATCTCCGCACTTCTCCCTCGTTTGGTATGAAATTTGGGAAAGTTGTTGGACATTTCTCACTTGAAGAAGCTGACTCGGGAGAAGGAAATAGTCCCTATTCCAGAGCTTCCTAATTCAGGCAATGTGCCTTCGACGAAACGGTCGTCAGGTGGCGGCACGTCCTCCTCGGGTATGTTAGATCAATCCCTCCTCTCCTGTATTAGTATCCAAATGGTGGACTAATCTTTTGTATATGACAGGTGTCAAGAGAATGAGGTCCTCCTGTGCGGGCTCATCATCGCAAAGAGCCCGGTTGAAGAAGAAGGTGTCTCACTCCTTCCCCTCAGTACCGTCAAGTGTTTCCTCTTATCGTGTCAATCTCGAGCATGCACCCTCGGGGAATGTATCAGGTATCAACATGCTTCATATTTTGTCTTTCGATAGGGGCCTTAGAATGACACCATTTCCTTTTGAAAAAGTGTCTCCGGTGCTTTCCACATCGTTGTTGACGACGTCCCTATTTCCTCCTGGATGGGTGGTCGTGGCCGCCCAAACTAGCAAGAGCTAGAGGAGTCTGCTGGTGAGGTGGCACACGAAGTTCCGCCCCCACCTTCGAGTTACGAAGCCGATATCCCTTCCACGGACATCAGGCGAAACGACGAGGGTTTTCCCCGGTCAAGCGACAGAAGCCCCCCTAGGACGAGTGCCGGGGATTCTTTCTGATGATGCGAGGGAAGCGTATCGGGGTGAAGCAACAGAAGCCCCCGAGTCTAAGCGACGGAAGCCATACACATGCCCTCGGTAAGGTTCTTGATAGTCACGTCCCTTGCTTGTATTTGGATCATTGTGTAACTTGAGTATGTTTATGGAAGCCCCTACATTCTCTGCATTCCTCATTCATCGTCACCCTTGAGCCCGGGATGATGTCCGTAACGGATAAGCTGGGGCGAATGGATGCCGCTCCTCCATCGGAGGTCTCTCTGGCGTTTGTGGGGTGAGCGCCAAGAAGATCATGCAGTTTGGGCGAGGCTGGAGGAAAGAAAGTCAACACTGTCCAAGCCGCTCAAATCCTTTGTTCGAGTGCACGAGCTATCTCTTGAGGAGGCGAACCTTCTCAAAGGGAAGAGAGGAGATGTTGGCTATTATCCAACTTCTCCTGGGAAAGATGGATGCTACGAGTGCAAGCCTGGACGCCGCCCTTGCAGCAGAAACGACTAAGCGTGTAGCTGCCGAGCGCGAGCGAGAGGCCTTGGAGAGTGAATGGGACAAGGCTGTAGATATCGAGGCAAAGGAAGTAATAATCGCCGGATTGGTGGCCCAACCCGCATCTTCTCCTTGGCAAAGAGAAATTTTACCATTCGACTGTACTCCTTGCCCTCTTCATGAAAATACTACATTTGTATTTGCCCCCACAGGATGGGGAAATCCTGTGCGATAATGTTTCTGTGCATTTCCCACATCGTTGGTTTGTACCTTTTCAAGTACTTTCCGTTGATTTTGAGGTGATGCAATGATCCGTCAAGTCCCCTAGGCGATATGAATTTCCAAGATGAGATTCAACTACTCGAAAGGGGCCCTCCTAGTTCGGTGTCTATTTCCCATAGAAGTAATCTTGGATTCCCTCGGGCAACCTGAGTTTCTAAACTAGGTCGCCCTTGCTGAATGATCGAGGGATTACCTTCTTGTTATAGTAATGGGCGATATTCCTCTTAAGGGCCTCTAAATGGTTCAGCACGTTGATCCTGGTGGTCTCTAGACCTTCTTGTTCAACGTGCATGTCCTCATCGTATCCTTCGTATTCGCTGAGATGTTTAAGGAATCTAAACGATCGATATCGCACTTCTATTAGGAGCATCGCGTCGTGCCCGTAACCAAGGTTGAACGAGGTGACGCCTGTGCTTTCTCTCTTGGTAACCTGGAGTGCCCATAACCTTTCCTGAAGAAAGGTATGCCATGTGCGCGGGTTGTCCCCAATCATCCTTTGTATTACTTGTTTAATGAGTTTGTTAGAGGCTTCTGCTTTTTCATTTGACTAGGCATAGTACGGGATTGAGTTGAGCATTTTAAACCCAAAATCTTCGACAAATTCGTCTATAAATTCGTCGTTGAAAACTTTTGCATTGTCTACTACGATACTTTGGGGAACTCCATATCGGTACGCAATGAAGTTTATATGAACTCAATTACGTCCTTCTGGCTAATGGATTTATACGCCGCCGCCTCTACCCATTTGGCAAAACAGTCCGTATCCTCTGCTTGAGTGAGGATGGATATCCCCCATGATATCTAACGCCCACGTCCTGAAAGGCCATGTTTCACTATGATGTTCATGTCAGTCGCAGGGGTTCGCTTCACCGACCTGCATTGTAGGCAAACCTGGCAGGTCCAAGCCATTTCGATGCAATTCTTAACCATTGATGGCAAGTAAAAACCGTGTCGTTTGATCGACCAACTCATCTTGATACCAGCCTAATGCGCTCCGCACAATCCCTCATGTGTTTCCATCATGATTGGGATAGCTTCATCTAGATCAGCGCATCTTAAAAGGACATCCTCGTTAGTTTTTATGTAGAAAACGTCATCAAGGAGTACGTAGTGTTTGGCGATCACTCGGATCTTCCTTTCAACTTTTGTACTGGTGTCTTTGAGGAATTGTTGTATTGGTTCTCGCCAATCCTCTTTCCTTTCGAACAGGTTAGCGTTACACGCCTCCTCACTTTTTACCTCACCATCGTTGTAAAACTCTGGTCGTTTGCTTATGGACAACGTCGTATTGTTTCTGGATGTTTCCAAGTCATTGATCAACCTCGAGGCCCATTATGCTAAGTGATTGGCCTCTTGATTTCAGCTCTGCGCAGTCTTGCGAAGAGTCCCTTCGCTTTGCGTAAGTATCGATCAAGGTCGGGTGGATGACATTCACATTGGTCAAGAAGTTGTTGGATCACCAGTTGTGAATCGCCACATATTTTTATGGCTTCTACTTTCCAATCTAGTTCGAGTTGCAAGGCTAAAATTAAGGCCTCGTACTATGCTTCATTGTTAGTCGCTTTTCCGTCAATGCGACAGGCTATCCTGATTTCCGCTTTCCATGGTGTCTCGATAAAGACGCCCAGGCCAGCTCCGAACTTGTTGGAAGATCCATCAAACCAAATGGTCCATCTTTCGCTTGGGTGGGCTTCCTCGGGTACAGAATTGAGATTGCCTTCCCCATAATGGTTTATGAATTCAACTAAAGCATGGCCTTTAACCGAGGTTTGTGCTTTGTGGTAAATATTGTATGCTGAGACCACTAAGCTCCACTTGCTTATTCTTCCCGTGAGCAAGGGATTATCAAAGAATACCTTGATGACAGGGGTTTTAGAGACGACATACACGTCATTAGAGCTGATGTAGTGTTAATTTTCACCACCGAGTAGTACACCGCTAGGCAAACCATCTCAGTTGAAGTATATCGCTGTTCAGTCTCTCTGAGTAGGCGCAACAAGAATAGACTGCCCTTTCTACTCCATCATGCTTTTGTGTTAACATTGATCCAATGGTGGACTGGGATGCAGCCACATAAAAGATGTATGGCGCGTTTACGTTTGGTGGTGCTAGCACGGGGGTTTTGGTCAGATATTCTTTTAATTCTTGGAACGCTCGCTCGTGTTACGATGTCCAGTTTATCTTTCCTTTTTCTTTCCCTTTTACAATCGTTGAGAAAGCACATGTCTTAGATGCTACATTGCCTATAAAGCGGCGAATATAGTTTATCCTCCCGAGGAAGGCTTGAAGTTCCTTCTTGCTCTGTGGAGCTGGGAGGTTTCGATCCCTCGTTGATGCACAAGGAACCTGAGAAACTCCCCTTTTCATACTCCGAAGGCGCATTTTAATGGATTGAGTTTGAGGTTATGCTTTCGCATCTTTTCGAATGGTTCGCTTAGATGATGATGATGATCCTATCTCTTTTTAGATTTTACCACCACATCATCTATATACACTTCAACTATCTTTCATATTTGTGAGGCAAAAATCAGGTTCATTACCCTTTGATATGCGGTTCCAGCATTCTTTAATCTGAAAGGCTTGACGACCCACTCGAATAATCCTATTGGGCATTTGAACGCTGACTTATGCACGTCTTCCTCAGCTATAAAGATTTGATTATATCCAGAATACCCGTCCATAAAGGACATTAGCTCGTGACCAGCTGACTTGTCTATAAGATCGTTAGCGACGAGCATGGGGTATTCGTCTTTAGGTGTTGCTTTGTTTAAATCGCAAAAATTTATACATACCCTAATCTTGCCATTTCTTTTTATGATAGGTACTATACTACAAATCCAATTGACATATTTAACCGTTCCTATGTATCCGGCTTTAAACAACTTCTTAATTTCATCGTAGACCATCTGGGCTACTTCCCTCGACATCCTCCTAGGAGTCTGTTTTATGGGTTTGAAATTGATGTACGTTGGGAGTCGGTGTTTGACTAAGTCCCGATTGAGACCAGGCATCTCAGCATAGTCCCAAGCGAAACAATCCTTATAAGTGTGGAGAACTTTGCATATGTCAAGTGCCTCGACTTCGTTTAAGAGAGAACTAAGGTAAGTGACACGCAGGAAATCAGTAGTCCATAGATTTATTTCCTTCAAAGGATCGCAAGGAACAACGGAAGTATTCGGAACTTCTTTATTGTTTGAATGGATAGTTAGCATATCTTGGCATGCTTGAGGGCACACATTACATGGTGTCCTATTTATTCTGGACGTCCTATAACTATCTAGTCTATCTAGGACATCCGTTATTGGATCGACCCCTTCACTCTCCATTAGACGAAGATGGGTTGATGAGTCTATCGGGCTCCAAATCCGTCTCGGTCTGTTGTCATCTCGTATCCCAGCCACATGCATATCTTTTTCCAGCGGGGTCAGATCTTCATTGACCTCGAGCTGCAGCTCGTCTCCCCATCCAATCGGGATGATTGGGTTTTGAGGCGGTGCCGGGGGTGGTCCATCGTATGAAACCTAAAGGGCTCACGTTTGGGTCTCCCATAGCATACCTCTATTTCAATGTCATATCTTTGACCTGCTTGACTACCCATGCGCAGACATAAGGGATATTAGCATTTTCATTTGCCTTTCCTATAACAACTTCTAAACCATGTTTTCCCCATAAGAGGAGCTCTTGGTGAAGAGTAGAAGGTATGGCTCCAGCCTTGTGAAGCCAATCTCTTCCGAGTAAGGCATTAAAGGAGGGCTTTATGTCAATGATGAAAAAAGCCGTCTTCTTTTTATGTGTGCCTACTCGGAGTTTAGTAGAAACTATGCCTAAACAAGAAGAAGTGGTTCCGTTGAAACCGCTGACTCTCACGTCAGTTTCTCCAAGTTCAGCTATGTCATTCCCTAGGCTCTTGTAAGCTTCAAGGGGGAGCAAGTTGAAGGACACGACGTATTGCTGCGTTGTTAATTGTCGCTTGGATATGGAAGGGAAACATGTGTTTCCGTAATGATGCGGGGGGTTCTTTTAACCACCTACTCGGGAAGCTCCGAGGTATTTCGATGGTAGTATTAAGATTAAAGGGTAGTGTTAGCCTACCTTTCACTTGACTATCTCTCTTTTTAACGAAGTCAGCCGGTAGCATGGGGACGTTGCAAACAGCTTCTTTTGCCTCGGGTGGAGTCCCAAATTGAATTGGGTTGTAGTCGCTCAACGAGTTAGACGCAAGGTCACTTTCGCTTGACTCCTTCGCTTTCTTAGTGACAGAGATTGCCGTCTTGGCACGTTTCTCCGCAGCGCGTCGCGCCCTCATTTCTCTTCGTTTCTTTGTTTTCCCGGTGGGTATCTAGGGTTGTGTTCCCATGCCCACTTTCTTCCATGTCCTTATATTTGGAAGGATGGGTACACGAACGAAGCGTGAGTTTGTAAGAGATTATGAGCAGTTATCAACCGAATAAACTCCTTTTGATGAGGGTCATAGCCTTTTTTGAGTCTCCTATCAGGAGAAGTTTTCGGGAAACTAGTGAACTCGGAGTCAGATAGGTTACCGGATGGAGGGTAGACCTTTTCCAGTTTGATCTTCCTTTCAGATGCTAATCCCTCTAGGAGAAGGAAGTATTGGTTACAGCAAAGCTGGCACATCTGAGTAATGAGCACCTTGTGGGCTGTTATTAGTTTGCACCTGTAACAGAGCATGTCAGCTGTTTGAAATTGGGCTATATATGTCCACTTTTTCATTGCATCCTCGTCGCCTCGAGGATAGTCTTGTCGCTCTGTGTTTTCTTTCACCTGCTAAGGTCCGAGGCGATCTACAGCACATCTCCTGGGGACCCTTTTTGGTGTAAGCCCCTTTTTTACTGTACTCGCTTTCACTTGCAAGTCCTTGTCTCATGAGTTCTTCAGGGGTGTAGAGCCTTTTATTTCCAGTCGGTGGGGTATCCTTTCGTTCCAAGTGTTTCTTCGTGCACTGGTATGCCCTGGGCCATTGTTGATTCCCATCACCATCTCTTCGAGGCGATTGAGATCATACCATTCTCTCCTTCTTTCGTTAAAGAGGTACTTCCTGAAAGTATGGTAATGGTCAGTAGTATCTGACGGATCCATATGCCAGCAACAACGGTTGTGTTGCATTTCTTTGAGGTCAGCGGGACACTGAAGTATCCCTTTGCTCACGAGCCGCTTGAACAGCATGTTGGCGATGAGTGTTTTGCGAGTTTTAGGCGACTGATCTTTGTCTCCCTGCAATGGCAAAGGGAACGCAGTCAGGCAATTGACATCAAGGGCATTTATGTCAACTAAATCACCAAATGGATGTGATTCCATTGACGCCTGATCTTGTGAGTCTGGGAAACGTAGTTCCTCAGACTCAATAAGGTCTTGCACCAAGTTTCTAGACGTGATGCAGTCCCTGGTAATATGGGTGAATGACCCATGCCATTTACAGAAGTTTCTCAACTTTTTCCTATCGGTACAAGGAATTCTGTGGCCCGACTCCAGTCGAATTCGTCCATTTTGGAGCATGAACTTGAAGATTTCGTCAGCTTTTGCCTCATCGAAGGAGTACTTCCTTTTCTCCAGAGTTTTTAGGGACGTTCTGGCCCGAAAATTTTTCTTGGTCAACTCGTCGCACAAGTTAGAGCTTGCCCTTTCACATATTCTACGATGTCAACGTCCACGACCAGTTCCGCTTGATAAGTCATCAAGGGTCCCAGGACCAAAGTCCCTTTTGCTTGTGTTTTCTCGCTAAGGTGATTCTCGTATCGGATAGCTCTCCTAGCCAACTCGTTCTAATCTCTGAACACTTCTCCTTCTAACTTCTTCCTGAGTCGAAGGAGAAGGGAATCTTGAGCGATGGCAATGAGGTCGGCCTCAGATGCAGAGGTTTTACACCTGAGTCGCGCTTTTCGAAGCTTGTTTAGAAATACAGCCACAGGCTCACCAGGTTGTTGTTTCATGTGAGTGAGATCTTGAAAGGTTACTGCTGGGTCAGTCTGACTAAACGTCAATGTGAATTGGACTTGCATGTAATCCCAGTCTCTCACTGAATTAGGAGGAAGGTTTACATATTATGTGAAGGCCGCTCCTGTGAGATAGATTGGAAACAGACGGAGTTTCCAAAAACCGTTCATTGCAGCTTCCCCCGCCTGGTGAGTAAAACGAGCGATATGCTCCGCAGGCGAAATGCCTTCTTCACCCGAAAAACGGGCGAATCTAAGAACACGGTATCCCCTTGGAAAAGTATAATCCCGATCAATGTTATCAGGATAAGGAGCCCGCTAGAGTTGCACCTCATTTACATCATCCGCCCCAGGGATCGCCTGTTCAACTAAACGGGCGACATAATCAATGATTTCATGTGCGAGATCTGGCGGCGTTGTTGCCTCCTGAATCGGTGTTCCCCTTCCATGTATAGGTTGAGGAGAGTATTCAGATCATTCATGGTTTTCAGTTGAAACAAATTCGTTGTCCACTGGCCAATTTACATTCTCTCTCATTCGAAAAGGGGGTTGGTACGTCACATGATGACTTTGTTGTGCAGCCGTCCTCTACTCGTTTATCACAAGTGGCAGATTGCTATGCATGACCTTCTTGGAGCCCGTTGGGATGATTGGGACATCGTCTATATCAACCATTTTCTTTCCTTCAGCGATTGATGCCCTGTGAGTCATAATAAGGTTGCGCCTAGTGGCTGACTCATCTTTCCTATTACTAGGGCTGCCCATCGGTGCCCCTAGGTTTTGAAAGACTGCTTCCATTTTGGAATCAATCTTCTCCTTGAAAGCGTCGTGCTTCTGATCAATAGCACCAACTTTCTCCATTAAGAGTAGGAGAGTACTCATGATAGCCTAGTTATGGCTGGGTCTGAGTTGTTTCCATTGTTGCTCTTTTCTCCATCAGAGTAGTTATCTCCGAGGTTGTTCGAATTACCACCAGCTCGAGTTCTAGGAATGTTTGGCTTAGATTTCTCCCACTGTGGTCGCCAAAGGCGTGTCCGCTCCGAAAGTGACTGCGGACAAGCCGGATCCGAACATGTCGGAGATTTCTGGCACTACGGGCAAACTGGTTCCCGGAGGTTGGTTGTACTTGTGTGTGTGGTCGCCGTATGAAATGAAAGAAGAGAGAGGGAGAAGACAGCGGACGAACACCCTTAAGCAGAAGCATTTACGGATGCCATCGACTCGGAGGAAAGCAGGAACGCAGGAGCACAAAGAGGGCTTGAACGTGGAATGCTTGAAAAGATAAATTGACAATATGTCCGTTTGTAGAGGGATATCTTTGTACAATGCCTAATAACAAGTATTTATACTAAGCTAGACCTACGTATATACCGTAATTTAATATTGCACATATATTACGCTTCATTTCTTGCCGGTCTCCATGGAATATGTCCTTTACATATGGGCAATCTTGACAACAATATCCTTCCGAATCCTAGGATCGTCTGGAATCTTCCTTAACAGCTAAGCTGATGAACCGCATTGCCCATTGGCTTTCGCCATAGAGTTTCCTCGCTCGCCCAACTAACTGTCGCTTGTCGCTTCGCTGACTATGTCGCCCATCGCCTGGTAACCCTTTCGCTTGATGACTGTTTTGCCCAGTAAGCCTTCGTTTGGTGTGTTTCCGTGGTCACCTCCTTACTGGGTCTCCTTCTCCTTGGGCGTGTGTTCTGAACCGTTGATCCACAAATAAAGCCGAGATATGTGGTCCAGAATTTATGTTGTTAAATAGGACCATGTAAAAGTAATGGGGAAATTGAACAGGTAGGATTAGAAGAACACACGGGCAGAACCGTGAGTTCAGGGGGAGCCATTGACGGCAGAAGTGGAGGGTTCTAGAGGTGTCGAAGCCAGTGGGTGTCGCAGAGATCTGTTGCGGGGAAGAAGACGATGGCGAAAAAGGTGAGGATGGAAACAAAGGCCATAAGGGAAGAGGACACGGTCCGGGGGTGTATGCACCATGGAGGAGAGGAAGTGACGTAGAGGGAGAAGGAATAGAAAAGGACACTCGTGGGTACGTGACGAAGTATGAAAAAATAATAAAATGGACGAATTGAATAAAAAATGTTTAAAGAGTCAAATTAATCTATTTAAATTTTTTAAATTAATAAATAAGTTAAACTTGATTCTATTTTCTTTTGAATCAGGGTGCTCCTTCGGTCCCGGCACGAAGGGGCCATGATTCTACGACCGAGGGGTGCTCGAAAAGATATTAGAGGGCCGTGGTGGAGCATTGCCTTTTTTGGGGCAGGGGACGGAGATGGGAACACAGTTAAAGAAGTTAAAGAAGGATTAGTAATCGCTTTAAATTCGAAGAATTTGAATTTAAGTTGGTGGTTAGAGATGGAGCAAAAGAAATATCTCAAAACCGTTATGTTTTTGGAGGAAAAATGGATGGTGATGTGGCACACCTTCGTATTCTTATTGCGGGGTTGCATATTAAAATCAATTCCACCGACCTTTCTTTTTGGATCATTTTCTCTCTTAAAAGGGTGGTGTTTGCATTTTTTAAAATAAAAATAAAAAAGAAATTAATGCGTGTCGACTGTGGGTAAGTAATTGATTAATTAAACCCATGAAATAGGCCCATCCACTGAAGACTAACGGAAACTCAATTCCAGAAAAACCCTAGCAAACACAGCCCTCCGGTGGAACTGAGCGGCGTGGCGGGGTGGTGGTAAGATGCCGATGTATGATTGCGTACTGCTGTTCAAGCCCAACGTGGCCAAGGATAGGGTAGCTGATTTGTTGTCGAGGGTGGGGAAGCACGTTTCTCAGAGGAACGGCGTCGTCACCGACATCAAGTCCTTCGGATCCCCCTACCTCGGTTATGGGATCAAGAAGCTCGACGGTCGCTACTTCCAGGTTCTTCTAACTCTGCCCTTCTCTCGGATCTTTGATTTTATCACCCTTTTAAATGTTTTTGTTGATGCTGTGGTGCAGGGTCAGTTGATGCAGATGACCATGATGGCCACCCCTAACATCAACAAGGAGCTTCATTATTTGAACAAAGAGGACCGCCTCCTCCGCTGGCTTCTCGTCAAACACCGCGACATCAAATTTGGCTTGGATGGCATTGATGACGAGCGACGCGAAATCAAAAGGATTCCCCTCATGCTCACTGACGGATCCGAGGATGAGGACAACGACGACGAAGATGAAGACGACGAGTACCAAACTGTGGAGGACTATCCAGAAAGGAAAGGTGCCTGAAGGAATTGCCTCACTGCATCTTTTGCCTCCCAGAGTCTCGGTACTTTTATAAAGTTCCCCGTTTTTTATTAAATGTTGGTTTACTCCCAGTTCAACTACTGACTACTGCTATTCAGGTCGGATCTAGTGGGTTTGTGTTGTCTGTTAAGAGTTTATAATGGAGGAACTTGTTAGTGGACCTCTGTCATGAATGGATGGATCTATCGGGTTCAGTTCAGTTGGGGACAACTATTACTTCTATCCAGCAGTCACTATTTAAATAAGGGTTTGATTAGCACCGCTTGTTTCAGGAAGCAACAACTGTTATGTGACTTATCAACCAAAAGTGTGGTTTCTGAGCTTTGTCGAAATGGAATCAATTGTAGACATATGTATGCCACCACGGTTTCTTAACCTAAGGACAAGTTTTTATTGTTTGTGGGCGAGACAGCAGTTGTACACACACAATCTCTGTAATCAACCATAATTCAAGCGCATTAGATTATTTATGCTTTTCTGTGTCTTTAGATTTCCTGTTTTTATTTTGTAACAGCACTTGGATTACTACCCAGGGGAGTTCCTATGACTCGTATTTTTCCCTCTTTGGACATCAGCTGTCTTAGCATAGTCATAGATGTATCGCCAAGCCTGTTGCGTTAGAAACTGTTCAAGCTGGGTTCCACATTAGATAAACTGTCATAGTAACTGAGGGAAGTGTTCCGGTAATTCCTTTTCAATCTTTAGTTAGAAAATATGTTGTGGAATATTTCCAACCGTTGTAGGTAAATGTTCCAAAGGAATGTTTTCTTTCACGTAGAACTTCATCATCTCTTACACGATTCATGAAGTGATCATGCATACTTTCTGTAGCAGTATAAGAATGAAGGAAAATGCTGTGGTGGTCATCATTTGCAAGGGATGACTTTCCGAGCAGGGATCAGCTGGCAGGCTGGTCGATGGGAAGGAAGGATAGGTATGTGGTGGTGCCTGTGATCCACCATGAAGAGTCACTCAAGAAGATTGGTCTGCTGATGACACATAGGTGGTGTTACAGCACTGATATTATGAGAGCGGGCAAAGCATCAGACTGGATCAGCCTATGGAAGCTTAAGCAGGCAAAGTTTGTATTCTCAGTTAACAGAAACCTCACCTAGGAAAGCCTCATTGTCTGGTGTGTCCCACATAAAACTTGTTACTTATATCTCTTGCAGGCACCAACCATTGTCTATACTTCGAAACAAGCCAATGGATCAAATATCTTCAGAAGTTAAATGAATTCAGTCCACTTCACAGAAATAAATCGATCAATATTCTCAATTCTTTGTACACAAAGCTCAGTATTCATTGTGCATCCGCGAGCAGTGGTATTGCATCAGTAGCTATCATACAAGTAATTCACAAGAAGTATTTAATTACTCGATTGTCCTGTTATCCTCTGCAAAATAATTGCCCTGGCCTTCTGGATATATTGGCTTCCCTGGTCGGCATGCTCGCCCAGACTCTCTACCAACTCCATGAACACATCTAACTTTTTCCTGATCTCCCCTATTGTGAGTGCCACGGCTCCTTCCCTATCGGCCAAGTCTGCATTCGCCACAAGGGACTCAACCTCGATCTCTAGCCTGCCAACGAGAATCTTGATGGTTTGGATGTCAGCAATCGTGATTTTCATGAACCCAGTAGCCAGGGTCAACAGCTCTTTCTGCTGCTTCAACTCCTTCCTGTAATTCTTCCATAGTGTGCTGCACCATTTCCCCAATGAGCCTATGGGAGCAGCCAGCCCAGCTGCAACAGCGGTCACCACTGGCGGAGCAGCAAGGGCAACGGCGACAACCGAGACAATGATCGTGGAGACGAAAGCCGCAACATAGATCACGTTTGTGATCCTCATCCAAGTCTTCGAGGACCTAAGCTTTCTATCAACCCTGTTTCTAAACGTTTCCAAGGACTTGAGCATCTTTAGCTGCTGTCCGTAGACCGAGTCAAGAAGTGCCATGAACTCATCCGTGAACGGGTCCCCAGCCTCCTTAAACCTCTCCAACTGCCCCAGAGTCCGCTCGAAGCAACTGGCCTCGAGCTGCGACTCCTCATCAAAGTAGCTAACGGCGAGCAGAATCCTCGAATGCCCTTCCTTGGCTCGCCTAACACACTTGTTGAGCGCCGTACAAAAATTAAAGGACCCCAGGCTGTTCTCGAAGTAATCACTGACCAGATCGAGCAAGTCCTTGTTTTTCCAGATATCCTCCCTGCTATCAAGGATGGTCCTCACCACGGCCTGGTTCACCTCGAGCGTGCTCCTCGCAACTGCGCCGAGGGCCTCGAAAGGCAGGGCGGCCTTAGACTGACCGTCGGCAGCCAGAGAACGGAAGACCCTCTCGGTGGTCTGCTGCACTGTCTGACCGAAGGCACTGAGCCCAGGATCGACTGCCCAGGAGGCAGCCTCAAAGGAGGCCAGATCGCTGAAATCGATGTTAGCGGGAAGCAAAATCGACGGCTCCCCTCCCTTTTTCTTGCTGAAGGGACTCCCCATGCGCTCCCACCCCTCTAGAAACCCAAATCCCTGGCGCCGTCACTCCCTCCCACCCACAACCAACAATTTCTGACGATCACCACGAACACAAGAAACTCAACATATACAGAGGACAGAGATGGCGGCTGCCTTTGTGGAGGTTTGGGACGTGGTCCAAGTTTTTATTGGGTTTCGAGGACATGGAAAGTGAGAGTCGTGAAGAGCAAGACACGGCATTTCGTTTTCAGAATAATCGAAAGTTTCTTCTTCTCTAGTCAGACCGCTGACCAAGAAACAGTCAACAATCGCCACAGTCGTATACATGTAGTTGGGCTGGGCTAAATTAGAACTTGGTAATCCCCAGGCGATGACAAGCATCTTTTGCTATTATGATTATTATAATATAATCTTAAATGAATATCTCAGCTAATCTGGTGTACATAGAAGTCACTTTTAACTTTAATGAAATAACATAAATACTTTTTTAAAGTTAAAATATACTGAAAATTGCGAGTCAGAATATAACCGTTAAACATCATGAAATCGGCTACATTCGAGTATAACCAAATTCAAATAAGATATGTTATGTCTTTTCCAATCAGAATATATACAAGGTAGTCGAACTCAAAAGTGCAATAACCAAACTGGAGTTTTGTTTTTAATTAGCGTTGATCGCAAAAATATTTTACAATTTACGGAACCCCCTTTCGAAATTCTGTAAATAATGTTACGAACTCGATTTTATAAAAGTCGAGTTTGCTCCTTAAGGAACACGACTTTTATAGAGCCAAGTTCACCTTTCTTGGATCCTCGTTGCCTGTCGAGTTCTGTCAAAAACTTTAAGCTTTTATCTAGAGGATAACCCGAACTCGGGTTTCAAAAAGTTGGATTCCTTAAGGCAACGATAATTCATGTTCCACTCAGAAAAGATGAAATCAACTTTTATAAAGCCGAGTTTGAAGCTTTATTTCAGAAATTTTGAAAGTATGTGCCATAAATTGTGAAATATTTTCTCGATGAAACCTAATTTAGAATAAAACAACCTGAATTCAGCTATGATGCTCTCGTCTTGTTTCTTAATAATTATTTCAACTAAAAATGTTGATTTTTAATTCTTAGTATCATAAATTATTTTGAAAATTGAAAATATTTTATAATTTTTTATTGCTAATATTATTATGACTAAAACCTTTTATTTTTACATTTAATTAAATTTAATTGAACTAAGCCAAAAGAATTTTCTTGTAAGATGTAAGCAAAATGGTGGAGTTTATTTTAATAGAGAAGTATAAGTGTATAATTAAAAAAAGTTTGGTTTCCATGTAATTAAGACACCTTCGAAGGAGTGCGTTGTAATTTTCCTTATATAATGGTACTAGATATTAGACATAAGTAGAGTTGTGATTTGAGGAAAAAATTATCAAAATGTGGTATCATGTTTTAAAATTTCAAATATATGGTTCCAGTATCATATTAATGTGATTTTAGTATAAGAATGATGTCGCATTTTACAAAATCGAAGTATTTTTGGGAACATGTTATCGCGTTTGGCAAAAAATACGATATCTTTTTTTATATTTATCCATGTTTCTCTTATTTGACCTAGTTGTGGAATGACTATCCTGCGTTTAGAAAACACTGTATAAAGTAGAATGGAATTTCCAAGAACCAGTTCACATTTTCAAAATGTGGGTTAGGTTAATAAGGAGAAATTGCATTTTGGAAATGTGATTTGTGGTAGAAGATTTAACCGAAGAAGGAGTTTGTGTTTTGCAAAAGCTTTTCAGATTTACTAGAAGTAAACCTTAAAACTTTTATTAATGTCAAAATAATATCTTTCGGTTTAAATCATATATTATATCGACTGGAATGATAATATTTTTTTTTTCGATTACATAAGTAAGTCCCTCAAGATTATGGCCTAACAGGTACCTCGAGCCGCGATTACGGGGACTCGAACGTGAGATCTTAAGGCAAATCTTCAATGCATTTACCACCAGAATGACAGACTATGGCATAATATTTTACACTTATGCTTTAGTGTATATTGCGTTAAATTTCGTTTATGTAATGGTCTAACTTATATGTTCACCAAGGTATGATTCATATTTTAACCCAATCTACTCCTCTCCATGGTAAACATTCTGTGAGTATGGAATCAAGAGACGCTTGTAATCTCGTGATAAAGATTGTAAATCGTATTAACATCTAATACGATAAGTTGTTAAACAATTTATAGTCTTATACTCGTACATCATAATATTGTATACATATTAAATAATTGGTGCATCTACTAAACAAAATTTGTGGTCGAAAAGTATTCCCATGAAAGAGTTTTTTTTTTTTTTTTTTTTTTTTTTACAAATCAAGTTTTAGCTTACCGAAAAATAGTAACGTTTTTGATACGCAATTTGCAACAAAAGGCCCTTCCTATGAATGAATCATTTTTCACAAACATGTAGTTTTTTCAGTAGTAGAACAAATATTTTGTTATCAAAATGTGATATGTTTCGACTTAAAACTTCAAACAAGCTAACAAGCTTTCATTTATTAACATCTCTCGAACCTTAAGCCCATCATCCATTCCGATGAGCTTTCATGCCACCCTTTACCCTGCCTTTATAGATCTATACCCAGGCTAGTGGCCTCGCAAACTCATACTCGCCCACGCGTCGAAACGGATCACGTTGGGAATATTTAGCACGATTATTCACAAGGATTCGGATGTGGTCGCCAGTAAAGAAAAAGATGAATTGAATTGATCAAATAATGTCAAATGATGTCTTACAATAGAATTGAAAAGCTTACAGCCATAAAAATAAATAAAAGTTGCTGGTACGGATGATGGTGATATTGTAGACTTGCTGCTGGCGTCGTAGACTTGAGAACAGGAAAGGTGAAAACTGATTGCTGGAGGCTTGGTGGATGAAATATGGATGAAGGTAGTGGCGGACTTTGGATACTCAGGCTACGGTTGCTCACCCTAATGACGGAACGAAGGCGGGATTTGTTTGTCTGGGTTACGGTTGCTCGCTCGAACGCTGGAGTGAAGGCGGTGCTTTGGTGTCCTGGCTACAGTTGCTCACCAAGACGATGGAGTGAAGGCGAGGATTGGTTGTCAGGATTACAGTTGCTCGCCCCGACGGTGGAAATGAAGACCAAGAACCCTTGCGAGTTCACCCAGGTCGGGGTCTGGACGCCTGTTAACTAAAACTAAAGGGAGCTGATCAATGCAAATGTATCTGAGTTTGATTGTCCTGTTTTTTCCTCAGGAAGATCTTCTCCCATTTATACTGAATCTTTGATATGCTTAGGATGTATGCCATGCTCTTAGGATATTTCGCCAGATCGTGGCCCTCTCAATCAACTCCCTAGAATCTTGGTAACAACCTGATCCTGGTAGACATGGCTCTTATCCACGCCGTAAACTTATCAACTTCTCTTTCTCACATTAAATCAGATAACTAGGGACGTGTCCCCAGATTTTCTCCACCTGAAGATCTTTTCAAATCATGGGAACGTGGCCCCGTAACTTTTTTCCCAAAAAACTAGAAGTCAAAATCCTTTCTGATCTTCGTTGACTTAGCAGTGTTTCCCTCTTCGTAGACTTATGTGCCATAGGCTTAGTACGGGCTTGTTTTCCCCATTCTTACTTTGATGGGCTATATTAAAATAAGTTTCTGTACGGGCCATAATTAAATTAAGCCCAAGATTTTTGCCATGCCAACATAAGCCTCCCTTTTAGGGTGAGACGATCTTAGCTAAGAGTCTTACCCAACATTGTGAAGTGGCTTGGATTACGGACAACAAAGCATGAAGATGACATGATCCCATGATATGTGTCAAATTTTATATCCGCGTGAGGACTGAAATTTCATATCCAAATACTCAGGATTGGTGATCTTATTGAAGATGTGAGCCCATGATACTCGCCAGTGTTGCGTGAATTGGAAATATTTATTTAGTTGGGCGATACGCTGTCGATTTAAATGTATGTCCGGTTGCAAACCTCCCGGATCAAAGGGCAAGCGGTACCATGATAACGGATTGGTCACTATTATTTCTCCAGGCGCCCATTGTTCACGCTCGGGAAGTTCAAGGTCATTCTCTACGATTTTAACCCCTATTTGGGAAGTATGAAAAGTATTAATTACAATTTCATTCTTTAATGGTTGGACGCGATTACAGGCACAAAATTTGGCATAATTTGTTTTACCACTTGCACCACAACATCTTTGAGGGTTGGCGGACCAAACTGTTTAACTCTATCAGCCTCTGGCGACGGGTTTGCCATGGGAGCATATTTCTCGATGGGAGGCTTTACATTGAGAACATATTCTTGCACAAGTGGTTTTTCTTTGGAAACATCATCCATAACAAGAGGTTTTTCTTTACGGACACAATCGTCCACAAAAGATTTCACTCTAGGGACATCTACCATAATAGGAGATTTTGTTATGGGCACGAACTCCCAAATTGGGGCCTCGTCAACATCTACTTTAATAGGAGATTTTGTTATGGGCACAAACTCCCAAATTGGATCCTCGTCAACGAAAAAGCTCTCTATACGTCAATGCAGGGGAGCATAATTTGAATATCGATATTCGTCCCACTCTACGTCGCCGTCTTCGTAGACTTGATTCGAACTCATCATTCGCGTAGACTCGTCACGAGACCATTCCCAATTTATGTATTCAGGGCATGGACTTTTGTAGAAATACCTGTCATCTAAGTAGTTTTTTACCATTTCTCGTATTTGTTCCATTAACTCAAAACCGTGGCGTATGTTTTCTTCGTGCACCCCGGCGATACGCCTATCAATGCTTATCTGCATATTTTGTAGGTTTTCATGCACATTCCCAAATGGGTTTGAACTACTCGAACTCCTTGCCATTCTAAATAAATGGTCAATTTCTTCGACTCCCACTATGGTCGGCAAAAACGAGTTCGCATCGAAACGGATCATGTTGGGAATAATTGGTACGATTACTAACAGTGATTCTGTTGGATCGTTCGGGAACACTAAGAAGGGGGTGAATTAGTGTTTGTAACTTTTTCGCCCTTTCTCAGTGTCAGCGGAAGCGTACTGTATCACAGCAGAACGTTTCTCAGAATGAGAACTGCTTTGCTGTAACCGTTACGACTTAATCGTTGGATTCTCGTACTAGTGTTTACGCGATCGTAAGGGACAGAGTAGTTTATAGTGGTTCGGCCTTAATCGACCTACGTCCACTTTCCACCGTAGAGGTGATTCCACTATTTGAAAATAATGGGTGCAAAGAGCCCTTGCACTAGGCGTAAGTTTTTCTCACAAAGTGAGATTTAGAATCCCGTACAACAGATGATCACTCCTGGTAACGGTCAGCTCCTCACACAGTGGACGTCTGCTCGTGTCCAGCAGAATGATGCTCACGCTCAGCAGTTGATTGCTCAAAGGACTCGCACACAGCTCGTTGTCGCTTAATATAAACCTGACTATCAAAGCAGAGAGACAACGTTGTGTTAGTATATAAATCCTCACAGATAATTCCTTACAGTGAAGAATAGCTTCACAGAGAGCAGCTCGTTTCTGTTTCACAGCGAAGGATTGCTTCAGCACTTGTTTGCTCAGAAGAGGATTTCCACACAGATCTTGTCCCTTCTCCGGATGATCCTGTCTATAAGCGCAAGAGAGACAACCACAAAGTTGATCAAATAGATCACCACAAAGATCACGAAGAGAAGAACCACAAAGATCACAAAGAGAACCACAAAGACCACTTAGAAGGTATACGTCCTACACTCAGTTCGGACGTGCACGGTTACCACAGCCGTGACTCACTGCACTGCACACCCAGTGCCTAGGGTGGAATTTTCCGATCCGTTGGCTTCCACGCAACCTGCTTTACTAACCCTCTGTATCAGGCGTTCAAGACTTCTGCACAGCACCCCTGTGCTCGGGAGGAACTCTTTTCACTCCGGCGGCGTTCCCAACTCCTGCTCTACCCTGCAGGCACGAGACTTCTGGCGTGCACCCGCAAGTGCGTGTCTAACTGCTCAAACTCCGTAGGCTCGAGACTTCTCTGCGAAAAGACACTACAAGAACGGCTTCTTGCCGATGGGTCAGCAACCGGTTACTGCAATCAGCATAGGTATTCACTTAGCTTCCCTCAGACGATTCGCCGGCTGCTCGTTGAACGCACCGAGGACACCTAGTACCTCTCACGACGATCAAGAAATCTGAACTCAGCCCCTTGACACCCTCGCACGCAGTTTGCGAGCAATAAGAACCAGGAGACACTTAGCACCTTCCGCTCTCCGTCGACCACTTAGACCACTGAGACCACTCAGACCACTCAGCCACTCAGCCCACTTAGAAATCGTTCAAAAACGTTGTAGGATTATGTGAGGGTCGTCTGGTATAAAAAGGAACGAAACAAATAATCGATTTCCCAAAAACGAATAATTTGTTTCCTAAAATCATAATACAGGAAGCTGTAATCGTGGATCAGCAAGAGGATGCTCAACGGTCATAATGACCAAGAAGGGAAGGAAATCTTTGATGATATTCCTTGCACGCATAATCTTATCAGATTAAATAATGATTATCAGAATCAGGTAATATATTTAATCATTAAATATAATTAAACTGCAATAAGCAAATCTGGAATAAAAATTATTCTTTCGTCAGCGCAATAGCGCAGAGTAGTGTTGCTGTAATGCAGCAAGGTGTTTCTCAAGTGTAACGACACCCTTTTCAGGTTGCAGCGTAACATTGCTGCAGAATATCAAAGAAATATTTTGTTTCCAAAATTAAGCTTGGAAAGCTAATCTCGTAATATTTAGATGCCTAAATATTATAAATGAGATCAATGAGCCAGATTAAATGAACGTGGACACTCAGATAAATATTCTGAATTAGTCCGAAATAATCATGGATATTAAAGAATATGTTTCCATATTTTTAATATTTATGCGCAATATCACAGTAACGCTTTACTGTAACGCAGCAATCTGTAACTGTTACTTGTTGTGGTTCAGCAACACAGTTCTCAAGCTCATCACTAAGAATAAGCGAAGTGTTACAGCAATTATCTTCTCAAGCTCATCATCAAAACCAAGACTAACATTCTCCCCCTTTTTGATGATGACAAAACACGAAGCGCATAGGGAAAAGATTATAGAGCTTGAAACACAAACTTAACTCCCCCTGAATTTAAGCAAATTTAAGCAAGCTCCCCCGGAGAGTAAGCAACACATTTATCCCCCTTTTTGTCATATCAAAAAGAAATGGAGGATAAAATTCAAGCTGCGTATTTACTTGTGCTGCAAAATTTGCAAAGCACCCAACCGAAGTTCAATCAGTCTATCACCATTCGAAAGAAACATAGTGGAGAGATACTCAATCCACTTCAAAGTTATTCAAAATAAAGAACTAGAGTTCTCATCATAAGAAACCACAACAAGGAGAGTCATCTCAATCCACGTGCGGGAGGTCCTTAACAACAGCCATCATCTCCTCAGTCAGTTTCTCCAGCCTAGTCAACCTTTCCCCAAAGCCGTCCATCCTCTCCAGGAGACAATGCCTGGTAAAGTTGATCTCATCACAAATTGTGGCCATGAGCTTGGAGTAAGAGACATCAGCCTGTGCACCAGTGGTGGCCTTCTCGCGTTTAACATACCGCTGCTTTTCAGCAGGAGCAGCTTTACCGCGAACAGAAGCAGCGATCTCTCGCTTTGAAGGCTTCTTAACGAAAGCTCCATCAACAAACTGGTAGCCCATGCTTTCAACGGAGGCAGCTCCAATAACCTGAGTTGTCCAGGTGTCCATTTTGTTCAGAGGAGTAGCATCAAGATCATAATGCTTCAGGAGAGCTGTGATCACATTCGTGAAAGGGAGACCCCTATTCTCATCCTTAATGCACGAAGCCATATGGCTGAAGATGATACTTCCCAGATTTCCAGGAATGCCCTTCTTAAGATGGACCAGTAAGTTCCAGTCACGAGGCATAACAGAATCAACACTCCCAACCCTTGGTGCCAAACAAGACATCACCACTTTGTGCAGCATTCTGTTGCTGAAGCTCAAAGAAGTGTTCTGTAGATAGCCAGAGGGTGTGATAGGGACTCCGTCATTGATGAGCTGATAGGCTTCCAACTTGCCTTCATTGATAACTTTCAGATTGTTGACAAGATTTGCATTAAAAATGCGACATATGTCAAAGACAGAGTAAACAAGTACTTTTCCATCAACGATGGCCCTAATGAACTTGATATTCGAATCCTCCTTGTAAAAAGTCAGATTCTCATAGAATTGTTTCACCTTAGAGATAGACCCTATCTCATTGAACTCACAGAAGGTTTTCCAACTAAGCCGATCAAACAAGTCAGCAATGGTCACCTGATGAGCAGTAGACCAATCAAAGTCTACTCTCTTACAAGCAGCAACATTCCTTGTTTCCAAATTTCTATTTGGCATCAAGTCATCAGCAAGAATGCGATTCAGTTCAGCCATGGAGACATATTGATCAATCTCAGGCAAGAAGACATCAGAGTCTGTAGCAAGCTTTTGCTTTTTAGATCCAGTGGGATCAGTTTTCGGAGTACCTGGTAAGGAACGCTTTCCTCTGGTACGAGAAGCAACACCAGGGACATAAAAGTGTGCTTTCTCAGGGAGATGGACATCAGTAACTTCAATCTCATCCCCAGCATCCTCAGAGAGACCCTTCTCCTTAGGCAACTCTGTCTCCTCATCTTGAGACATATCCTTGTTGCTCGAAGTTTGGTCACCCTCAGAGACAGCATCCACCTTAGTAGGTGCGGAGTCCTCTTTTTCAGGAGTTTCTTGGGTTTCTTCCAGAAGGTCACCCGATTTTTCAACATCAGGGAGAGTTTCCTCATCCACCGATTTTCCAGACTTGTCATGCACAACAGCATCGGCCTTGGCCGGAGAGATTTTGTCAGTGGAACTGACCTTCACGCCGACGGAGGGCTCCTTGGAGACTTTGACAAGAGTTGTCTTAGCCTTCCCAGTGGTGCCGTCCTCAGTAGGTACCGGAGCAACCACCGATTGAGCAGGCGTCTCCCCCTCAGAAACAGGGGGTTGTTCCTCAGAGCGAGAAACCTTTGATGTTGTGGCTGCAGCCTTGGACCGTTTCTTGGGGGTTGCCTTCCCCTTGGCGGACATTGTCGATTTTGGTGCCATGGTTGATGGGAGTCGAGAGATTTTTAGGGTTTTGAGAGAAAAATGGGTTTTGAGAGAAAATGGGTAAGAATGAAGATGTTTCGATTTGTGGTTTAAAAAGAAAAGAGCGGTTGATGTATTTGGAAATTTTTTTTTTAATTTTAGAAAGTGGAGAACGTGGAGGAGATAGGATATAAATCACCCATATTTTGGCAACAAATAATTCTCTACCAAGAGAGAAGATATTCTCACGTTTTATCTTATGAGTGAGGATTACAAATTCCTAACTCATTTCGTAGATAGTTAAACCTCTCCTTATCAAGTGGTTTAGTAAATATGTCAGCAAGCTGTTGCTCAGTATTAATGTACTGAATATCAACTTTGCCGTTTTGCATGTTATCACGAAGAAAATGATGTCTCAACTCAATATGCTTAGATCTTGAGTGATAAACAGGATTTCGTGATAGATTAATTGCACTTGTGTTATCATACATTATCGGAATACTATCAAAATGAAGATCGTAATCTTCAAGTTGTTGCCGCATCCAAAGCAACTGGGCACAGCAACTAGCTGCTGCGACATATTCTGTCTCTGCTATAGATAAAACAACCGATGTCTGCTTTTTAGAGAACCAGGAAATCAACATATTTCCTAGTAATTGGCAAGTACCAGATGTGCTTTTTCTATCAATGCGACATCCAGCGTAGTCGGCATCTGAATATCCAATAGGATCCAGCAATGATCCTCTGGGATACCACAGACCTAAGCTGACTGTTCCTGCGAGGTATCGAAAGATCCTCTTAACTACAGCAAGATGTGACTCTTTTGGAGCAGATTGATATCTAGCGCATAAGCATACGCTGAACATGATATCAGGTCTTGAAGCAGTAAGATAGAGTAATGATCCTATCATGCTCCTATATGATTTGGAATCAACTTCCTTTCCATCCTCATCTTTCTCGATTTTGGTATTACTACCAATCGGAGTTGAGAGAGGTTTAGCATTCTCAAGATTAAATTTCTTGAGCAACTGTTTGCTGTATTTTTCTTGATGGATAAAAATTCCATCTTTGGATTGTTTGATTTGAAGTCCAAGAAAGAACGTTAGTTCTCCCATGAGACTCATTTCAAATTCTCCTTTCATTAGATCAGAGAATTCGGTACATAATTTTTCATTAGTTGAACCAAATATAATGTCATCTACATATATTTGAACAACTAACAGATCAGCATCAAGTTTCTTAAGAAACAAGGTTGTATCTATTTTTCCACGCTTGTATCCTTTCTCGATGAGAAAAGAACTAAGCTTTTCGTACCATGCTCTTGGTGCTTGCTTAAGCCCATACAAGGCTTTAGAAAGCTTATAAACATGATTACGATACTTTGGGTCGGTGAATCCAGGAGGTTGTTCAACATACACTTCCTCTTTTAGATCACCATTAAGGAATGCACTTTTCACATCCATTTGAAATAACTTAAAGTCATTATAGCAAGCATACGCTAAGAGTAGACGTATTGCCTCAAGATGTGCTACAGGAGCAAACGTCTCATCATAATCTATACCCTCTTCTTGAGAGTAACCTTTTGCTACAAGTCTAGCTTTGTTTCTTACAACATTTCCAGATTCATCAAGTTTATTACGATAAACCCATTTTGTTCCAATAATGGAGCGATCATTGGGTCTAGGTACTAAACTCCAAACTTTGTTTCTCTCAAATTGGTTCAATTCCTCTTGCATTGCAAGAATCCAATTGGGGTCATCAAGCGCATCATCAATGCCTTGAGGTTCATCTTGAGAGATAAAAGCAGAGTGTTCACAGTACAGACTTGTTGTATGTCGAGTTCGCACTCCTGTGTGCAATGATCCTATTACTTGGTTAATAGGATGTCTTTTCTTATATAAAGAAGGAACACGATCCTCTATTTATATATCCTGGAAGCCACCAGAAGCATTTTCAGTAAGTGCAGTAGGCACTTGCTGTACATCTGCTACAGTGTTTCCGTTCGGATTATGTTCAGCAATCGTTTGCTGTGATGTTTCGTTTGATACTGTTGTTGAGGATTGTGCTGGTGCATCCACAGCAACTTCCTCCTGTGTCGGAGAATCATCAACCTTAACATTGATAGACTCTTCAACAGTTAGAGTTCTTTTATTAAAAACTCTATATGCTTTGCTCGTTAGGGAATATCCTAAGAATATGCCCTCATCAGATCGAGCATCAAACTTTCCGACACCATCTTTGATGGGTCTCAAGATATAGCACTTGCTTCCAAATGGATGAAAGTATGAGATATTAGGCTTTCTGCCTTTATATAATTCATAAGGAGTTTTACCTAATGAGTGTCTCAAATGAATACGATTTGAGATGTAGCATGCTGTGCTTACAGCTTCAGCCCAAAGATTTTTAGCAACCTCACTTTCCAGCAACATGGTTCTCGCCATGTCTTGTAAGGTTCGATTCTTTCGCTCTACAACTCCATTTTGCTGTGGAGTGTATGGAGCAGAGAAATTATGATTAATACCATATTCTTCACAAAATGAAGCAAAGTCATGGTTTTCAAATTCGGTACCATGATCCGTTCTTATACTTCGTAGAGAAACACCTTTCTCATTTTGAAGTTGTTTGACTAACGTTTCAAAGGTTGCAAACGCATCACTCTTGTGGGCTAAGAATTTAACCCAAATGAATCTGGAGAAGTCATCTACCACAACTAATCCATAACGTTTACCTCCAAGACTTTGAGTTCTTGTTGGACCAAATAAGTCCATATGAAGTAACTCAAGCGGAGTCTTGCTTGAAATCATATTCTTGCTTTTAAAAGATACCTTTGTTTGTTTGCCAATAGCACAAGCATTACATATCTTGTTATTGTCAAACTTGATTTTAGGTAATCCCTTAATAGCATCTTTTCTGGCTAGTTTGGACAACAAGTCATAGTTTGCGTATCCCAACCTTCGGTGCCAAAGAGTTGCTTCATCTTTAATGGACATGAGACAATTTTCTCCAGCGGAGATGTTCTTAAAGGACAGGATATAGATGTTTTTCTTGCGTTCACCAATGAAACACGTAACATCATCCCGTGAAACAGTACATGTTTTCTCATCGAAGGCAACATGATAGCCCTTATCACACAATTGACTAATACTAATCAAATTGTGCTGGAGTCCTTTGACATAAAGAACTCCTTCAATGGTGAGGGAGTCAGAACAGCAAATGGTTCCTGTTCCTTTAACCATCCCTTTTCCATTATCACCAAAAGTGACAGCACCACCATCCTGGAAAACCAGTGTGGAGAATAAGGAGACATCTCCTGACATGTGCCTCGAACAGCCACTATCTAAGTACCATACATGGTCCTTAGCGATGGACTTGAAGCATCCCTGTAATAGAGAAAGAACTTAAGTGAGTCGTTCTTTCCATTTGACAATAGAACCATCAACTTTAGAAGAAATGCCACGCATATCATTTCGTCGCACATGGCAATTTTTAATGAAATGATCTGGCCTTCTACAGTAGTAGCAAAGTCTAGGTAGCCTTTGAATAATATAATGAGACTCGCCATTCCTAACATGAGGAGGAACATATTTCCCATGATGTGAATGTTTCTCATTTCCAGGAGCATGCATCTCATGCATACATAAATCAGTTTTGTTGTTCACAGCATCAAGTTGCTGCTGCAATTCCTCAATCTTTGATTTGGATTCAGAAAGCTTCTTTACCGCTTTCTTAGCCTTTGCTGATAACTCTTCCTTAAGAGAAGCGTTCTCAGCACTTAAGAATTTATTTTCCTTCTTAAGGGCTTTATTGTTTGCGGATAAAGACTCAATTTTATCATAGAGTTCCGAGAAAAGATTCTCAATATCTTCAGCAGATAGATCAGAAGGTGAGAAAGCGTTTACCTTCTCAGTTTCAGCATCAGTTTGCGCCATATAGCAGATGTGTGCTGTTTCGTCATCCTGATCTGATTCCACATCACTATCACTCCAAGATGCCATCATGGCATTTTTCTTGTATTTTAAAGATTTGCCCTTCTCATTCAAAAGTGGGCAATCTGGTCGCATATGACCAGGTTTGTTGCACTCATAGCATACACCACCTTTACTTTGGTGTGGTTTAGTATTCTTCTTTTTAATATCTCGCTTTCCCTTAAAGCGATTTTTGCGAAGATACCTTTTTAATTTCCTTGCCATCAAGGAGACTTCATCCTCAGAATCAGATGAAGATTCATCCTCAGATTCATCGGACATTTCTACATTTCCCTTAAATGCAACAGCATTGGATTTCTTTTCTTCAACAAACTTGTTCTCATTCTCATAAGCGACAAGAGAACCAAGTAGCTGTTGAAGACTTAAGCTCGTTAAGTCCTTTGCTTCTTCGATTGCCGTTTTCTTGGCTTCCCAAGTTTTAGGCAAAGAGCGAAGTATCTTTCTGACCAACTTAGAATTAGAAATAGTTTTGCCAAGTGATTCCATGGCATTAGTGATTTCGGTGAGTCTATCAAACATTTGATTTATTGACTCATCCTTTTTCATCTTGAATGCTTCGTATTGAGTTACTAATGCATTCACTTTGGATTCCTTGACTTGTTCTGTTCCATCATAGATCAAAGCAAGTCTATCCCACATTTCTTTCGCCGTCTTACAAGTAGAGACGCGATTGAATTCGTTTCCAGCAAGAGCGCACACTAAATAGTGCCTTGCTTTAGTATTGAGAGAAATAGTTCTCTTCCTTTCATTTTCATGCCGAATGTCGTTCGGATTAGGTGGAGGAACTATTAGATCTCCTTCCATAATAATATGCCAGCAATCGGCTTCTTTTGCTCCAATGAACAACTCCATTCTCATTTTCCAATATGAGAAGTGTTGTCCTGCAAAGAGCGGTGGACGTTCGGTCGAATGACCATCAGTCAAGAGCATTGACATTCTGTTCGGTACTCAACAACACCTTACTGTGCTTAATGTAAGACTGTCAGCAACAAGCTGTTTTGGTTCAGCAACAGAGTTCTGTACTAGCAATCACACAGAAAGCTTTCCAGCAAACCCGCTCTGATAACAATTCTTGGATCGTTCAGGAACACTAAGAGGGGGGTGAATTAGTGTTTGTAACTTTTTCGCCCTTTCTCAGTGTCAGCGGAAGCGTACTGTATCACAGCAGAACGTTTCTCAGAATGCGAACTGCTTTGTTGTAACCGTTACGACTTAATCGTTGGATTCTCGTACTAGTGTTTACGCGATCGAAAGGGACACAGTAGTTTATAGTGGTTCGGCCTTAATCGACCTACGTCCACTTTCCACCGTAGAGGTGATTCCACTATTTGAAAATAATGGGTGCAAAGAGCCCTTGCACTAGGCGTAAGTTTTTCTCACAAAGTGAGATTTAGAATCCCGTACAACAGATGATCACTCCTGGTAACGGTCAGCTCCTCACACAGTGGACGTCTGCTCGTGTCCAGCAGAATGATGCTCACGCTCAACAGTTGATTGCTCAAAGGACTCGCACACAGCTCGTTGTCGCTTAATATAAACCTGACTATCAAAGCAGAGAGACAACGTTGTGTTAGTATATAAATCCTCACAGATAATTCCTTACAGTGAAGAATAGCTTCACAGAGAGCAGCTCGTTTCTGTTTCACAGCGAAGGATTGCTTTAGCACTTGTTTGCTCAGAAGAGGATTTCCACACAGATCTTGTCCCTTCTCCGGATGATCCTGTTTATAAGCGCAAGAGAGACAACCACAAAGTTGATCAAATAGATCACCACAAAGATCACGAAGAGAAGAACCAAAAAGATCACAAAGAGAACCACAAAGACCACTTAGAAGGTATACGTCCTACACTCAGTTCGGACGTGCACGGTTACCACAGCCGTGACTCACTGCACTGCACACCCAGTGCCTAGGGTAGAATTTTCCGATCCGTTGGCTTCCACGCAACCTGCTTTACTAACCCTCTGTATCAGGCGTTCAAGACTTCTGCACAGCACCCCTGTGCTCGGGAGGAACTATTTCCACTCCGGCGGCGTTCCCAACTCCTGCTCTACCCTGCAGGCACGAGACTTCTGGCGCGCACCCGCAAGTGCGTGTCTAACTGTCAAACTCCGTAGGCTCGAGACTTCCCTGCGAAAAGACACGACAAGAACGGCTTCTTGCCGATGGGTCAGCAACCGGTTACTGCAATCAGCGCAGGTATTCACTTAGCTTCCCTCAGACGATTCGCCGGCTGCTCGTTGAACGCACCGAGGACTCCTAGTCCCTCTCACGACGATCAAGGAATCTGAACTCAGCCCCTTGACACCCTCGCACGCAGTTTGCGAGCAATAAGAACCAGGAGACACTTAGCACCTTCCGCTCTCCGTCGACCACTTAGACCACTCAGACCACTCAGCCACTTAGCCCACTAAGAAATCGTTCAAAAACGTTGTAGGATTATGTGAGGGTCGTCTGGTATAAAAAGGAACGAAACAAATAATCGATTTCCCAAAAACAAATAACTTGTTTCCTAAAATCATAATACAGGAAGCTGTAATCGTGGATCAGCAACAGGATGCTCAACGGTCATAATGACCAAGAAGGGAAGGAAATCTTTGATGATATTCCTTGCACGCACAATCTTATCAGATTAAATAATGATTATCAGAATCAGATAATATATTTAATCATTAAATATAATTAAACTGCAATAAGCAAATCTGGAATAATAATTATTCTTTCGTCAGCACAATAGCGCAGAGTAGTGTTGCTGTAATGCAGCAAGGTGTTTCTCAAGTGTAACGACACCCTTTTCAGGTTGCAGCGTAACATTGCTGCAGAATATCAAAGAAATATTTTGTTTCCAAAATTAAACTTGGAAAGAATCTCGTACTATTTAGATGCCTAAATATTATAAATGAGATCAATGAGCCAGATTAAATGAACGTGGACACTCAGATAAATATTCTGAATTAGTCCGAAATAAATCATGGATATTAAAGAATATGTTTCCATAATTTTAATATTTATGCGCAATATCACAGTAACGCTTTACTGTAACGCAGCAATCTGTAACTGTTACTTGCTGTGGTTCAGCAACACAGTTCTCAAGCTCATCACTAAGAATAAGCGAAGTGTTACAGCAATTATCTTCTCAAGCTCATCATCAAAACCAAGAGTAATAGATTCAGATGTGGTCGCCAGTAAAGAAAAAGATGAATTGAATTGATCAAACAATGTCAAATGATGGCTTACAATAGAATTGAAAAGCTTACAGTCATAAAAACAAATAAAAGGTACTGGTGCGGATGGTGACGTTGTAGACTTGCTACTTGCGCCGTAGATTTGCGAACAGGAAAGGTGGAAACTGATCGCTGGAGGCTTGGTGGATGGAATATGGACGAAGGTAGTGGCGGACTTTGGATACTAAGGCTACGGTTGCTCACCCTAGTGACGAAACGAAGGCGGGATTTGTTTGTCTGGATTGTGGTTGCTCGCCTGAACGGTTGAGTGAAGGGGGTGCTTTGGTGTCCTGGCTACGGTTGCTCACCAAGACGATCGAGTGAAGGCGGGGATTGGTTGTCAGGATTACGGTTGCTTGCCCCGACGGTGGAAGTGAAGACCAAGAACCCTTGCGAGTTCACCCAGGTCGGGGTCTGGACGCCTGTTAACTAAAACTAAAGGGTGATGATCAGTGCAAATGTATCTGAGTTTGATTGTCATTTTTTTTCCTCAGGAAGATCTTCTCCCTTTTATACTGGATCTTTGATATGCCTAGGATGTATGCCACGTTCTTAGGATATTTTTCCAAATCGTGGCCCTCTCAATCAACTCCCTAGAATCTTGATAACAACCTGATCCTGGTAGACATGGCACTTATCCACTCCGTTGGCTTAACAGTTTCTCTTTCTTATAGTAAATCAGATAACTAGGGATGTGTCCTCATATTTTCTCCACTTGAAGATCTTTTCAAATCATGGGAACGTGGCCCAGTAACATTTTGCCCAAAAATCTCGAAGCAAAATCATTTATAATATTCGTTGACTTAGCAGTGTTTCCCTCTTCGCAGACTTATGTGCCATAGGCTTAGTACGGGCTTGTTTTTCCCATTCTTAGTTTGATGGGCTATATTAAAATAAGTTTCTGTACGGGCCATAATTAAATTAGGCCCAAGATTTTTGCCATGCCAACACCCATGTACGAATCCATATGGTGGACCCAGCCTCCTCCCCTTGTCCCACCCAACCCACTAGACCAGTGGCCCACAAACTCATATACCTAGGTCGATTCATCTTCTTCTTCCTACCACGATGGTTGACCCTATATTGAGTAAAGTCCGTGTACGAGCAAAGACCTTAGTAATTTAGGATTAGATTTAGTTGGTGATTAATTGTTGCAATTAGAATTATATCTCTAGGAATACTACTAGTTATGTTCATATACCTCAATGATATCTCATTTTTATTAATTGACATAATTTTGCTACCAAAATTTTGACAATGTTAATTATATTGATGATATTAGCTAATTGGAAGGTATTAAGGATG
Organism: Melastoma candidum; assembly: GCA_023653495.1. NCBI lineage: Eukaryota > Viridiplantae > Streptophyta > Magnoliopsida > Myrtales > Melastomataceae > Melastoma > Melastoma candidum. The sequence continues at coordinate 4,887,508 of CM042887.1, forward strand.
GGTTAGGGTAATTATGATTGTGATCCAATAAAGTGACTGAAAAGATTAGATATGGATGTCAGTTGTAACGATCACGTGAAAGACTTCTTCTGATAATAATCCTGATGAGAATCACATTTTAGTTCCTACTACTGACAACGACATTGTGAAAGTTTAGTTTGTCCATAGTTAAAACATGAGAGACATTACATATTAGAGATGTGGAGTTGGATATCATTGTTCAATCCAAAGTGATAATGGAAGGTCCGCAAAGGAATGGTTAAAGAGGTGGCAGTTTAGTTGATACATGACATTACAATTATGATGTTAATAAATGTCATGATGGGGAAATGTTATATTTGACATGTGTTAATGAGTTGGAAGAAGAAGAAGGCTCAAATGGATGACATGAAGAACTATTACTCTTTTATGTTGAAAATGGTTCATATGGCAACATGGTTTTTCATGATGACAATGACATATTATTAAATAAGTCTGATTATACCGAATTTTGTAATGGTACGAGGTGAATAATTTTCACATTCAAATCATGATGATTATGAGGTTGTGAAGTCAACTAAGTGACTCTAGGTTGTTTGTTTTATAAACTAAAAGAAAGGTTATGGGTGTAGTTTGAATGTAATTCAACATGTGTGATGATGAATTTATGATCGCAATTGCCAGAACTTCGTTCTTGCTTAAAAGCATGTGTTGACTTGAGATAATAAGCGTTTAAGATTCTCCTTTGATGGATCTATTATTTATAGCTTTCCTTTCATGTATACCAGAAATAAATGTGTCCTTCTTATATGGAGAAATTCAAGTAAACTTTGAGTGTTATGTTCCTAGAAGAGGGTATACGATAGAAAAAATCCATCACAATGAAATATTATGATTTGCACATATCGTATAATAAGTGTTGGGTATCAAGCCCATGTGGGCATAACCTAATACATAAAATAAAAAAATAAAAAAGGTAGGGTCACAGTCTCATGGAGGCTTCCAACATAAGCTTAAGAGAAAAGAGAGTCCGAGAGCCGAAGAAAAGAAAAGAGAAGAAAATGAGTTTGTCCGATCGAAGTTCGATTCATCATCTGTTCTCGACGAAACTTCACGGTATTGATCCTCACGACAAGCTCTTCGTGTTAATGGTTGAATAGTCGTAAGATGTCCTCATATCCTCTTTTAGTTAAGTGGTACTCTTGAAGAAAGGCTTCCCACTTCTTGGTATTTGGTTGTAATCCATCCTTCTATAATGACGGTTAACGTTGGGTGAGCTGAGATTGATATTCTCGAAGGTTATCCTCTTGATTCGACTAAAGAAGAAAATATTATATAAAACCTATCATTGTAGCGGAGATTTAGATGGATTTCAGTCATGTGGTTTTTCCTTTCACATCGAGGGTTTCCCACGTGAAAATCGTGGAGCCTCATTTATCTTTCTCTTGCGGTTGGTTGGTATTACTTGGTTTGGTTGGTATTCGAAGGATGTCGGGACACATATCTCTGTTGGAATTGGTGTTGTGATGCTTATTATTGAGGTATAGTCGAAGTGTCATTGTTTTCGTTTGATCTACATTAGTCTGAGACAAATCCTGCGTCATTTCATCCCAACAATAAGTTTTCTGGATTCTATTATGCCATAAGTATATCTAACGTGTGACAATGATAGACTTGGGCTCTTCATATGTATTTGTTGATTCATGATTTGTTTATCGAAAATCTTTTGGATCATTGCTATATGTATTGCTTCTTTTAACTATTGTCTTCTTGTAACAAGCACTGATGACATTGGTTTATGAAATATTTAAAGATGTGTATGATGCGTGTATTAAAAGGGTCATTCTACTTGACACAAGATTAATATTCACGTATAATAGCTACCATATAATGATTTTAATGGTGGGTTGTCTCTTACATTTGGACATTGAAAATTTTGTGTAACGCATGTAGCAAATAATTTTAATAATCATTACAAAAATATCGTATCTTACTTGATATTGCAACAAGAAAATCACCTAACCTTAAGCGTAAAGGTTGATCATACGATTATGGAAGAAGTTACTTGAAATTGTATATTTCTTTGACAAAATGGCTTACATGAAGTTGACACTTAATATAACGGCCAGAGAATTGTGTATTGAGTATGTGACGATGATGACACGTATGAGCTTGATGAGTGCTGCTAGGGAGTGAGGTATGTTGGGTATTGCTTGCTATGTGTCTGACATCATGTGCGGTATGTCGTGTGTTAAGATAGTGGGTTGTGTTGACACATTGTTAAAGGTCGTGGACGAAGCATGAATTGAGATAGGACCGAGGTGAGGAAATTGGGATGCTAGGACTCATTCATATAGGGATTCAATCTCAAGAACTGTTAGCACACCATAAAAGATGATGTATTGTATATGTGTGTTAAAGGTATTGATAACTAGCATGGTGCAGTTGCATGCGAAATGAACGTAGTCGCACCATGTATACTACTTTAGTTGGGGAGGGTGGTGTAATTGTACAACAATTTGGTGTAGCCACATCAAGTGTTCTATAGTTGTTAGAAAGGACAGTGTGGTTTGAGGTATACCCTCGGGCTGGTATGGTTTGATGATCCGCTATGTAACGTATGGGCTCAAGTAAGTGAACATGTTGTGCTTTCGAAAAGGACTGTGAGCCTTGAATATTGTCTTGAGCTGGTATGTGATGTATGGGCTCAATGTAATGCATGAGTTATGCTTTCTATATGGACTACGAGCTTTGATGTAGTTAAGACTAGAGGAATGAGGGAAAATAGACACGGTGTGGAGGGATATGCTTACTGGAATACCCTAGGTCATTCCAGGAGGAGTTGGGTCTCAATGATTCATGAGGTCGGTCATCGAGAAACGTTGAGACAAGCCCGCAAAGTGCATTATTGGGAGATTTGTGCTTCATTGATTGATGTATGAGATCTGCCTTATTCGTATGTGACTATAAGTGGTGTCGTGTAAGTAGTTAGTCGGTTGTATGATTTGTTGAATGAAAGATGAAATTTATTCTCTGACCGTGGTTAGATGAGTCAATTAAGTTGATTTAACATCAAGCACATTGTTGTTCAAGATTCTTTTGAGATATTAATTGCGAATACTGATCGAGGGTCAAAAAGGATGTCTGGTATTTATCTATGCATGTAAATGTTTTTGAGAAAGTGAAGAAACATTTTAGACGTGAGGTCGAGCGGATGCATGTGATTGTTTAGTGCTGAGCCTAGGATATACTTAACATATTCGTTAATTCCTTTTGAGACATTTTTTAAGTTCAAGGTTTAGAAAGAGCTCGTATGAGGAAGTATATGTGTAACAGAAGTGTCCTTACCCAGGTAGATAGGCTGATCGATGTGATTTCCACTATAAAATGTATTGTTGTGGAGGCATTTGTCTGATTTGTCCTATTCATCCAAATGGTCTCCCTTAATGAAAAGCTCAAATATTACTTTTGATTCGCTATTGCATGCCCTAAAAGAGTAGGGACATAACACTTTGTTATGATGGATTTTATGGATATGTTTTCATGATGACGAGCCAAAGCAAGAGTTACAACGTTGTCCTAGGAACACAAAATATTCATATTTTTTCATGGTGCGCAAAATAATTTACATGTATTAGATCAATCGAGAAGGGTGTTCATGTCACGATTGTAAGGAGAGTTTAGATTTTGTGGGCGCCTGTATAGGCAATGCAATTTCACGGTGAACAAAGGTGATCTTATTTTGTTCTTTGTATAAAATAATAAAAAAATGTTCCTTAATGAATATGTGTTTACTACTATAAATGATACATATAGAGGATTCTGTGTGCAAATTCTAAGACAATATTGATTGAAGTAAGTGTTACAATATGATCGCACTAAGAATAGGGGTTGAATTAGTTCCATACAATATATAGTAGCCTGAGTTTAAAAGTAGTCTTCTGTCAGTAACATAACCTGGATTTCCTAAATAGATTATCAGATCTGACTTGTCCTATGTGTTTGTTCCTTAGTTTCTCAAATAAGAGACTGTTGAATAAGTTTTGATGATGATCCTTGACCTTTTGTGTAACAGAAGTCAAACATCTATACTACATAAGCTACTCATGTTGAGAACTTTCTGTATGAAATATTTTTGTAATTAAATGATTGTTTAGTAATTATTTAATTGTGATAATAAAAGGAATTAATCTGATCAAATTTCCTAGATTACATTTCCAAATAACCATAATAAGAATTATATTTTCCATAGAAGGAACTATATCACCTATTTATGGTAAGGTTTTGCAAGATTGTCTTCCACCTTCTGTGGATCAATCTGACCACCAATGAATCGTTATTTGAGATGATTATCCGCGTCATATGTCTATGTTCACTGTAATAAACATCCTGGACAAAATTAAATCAAATTTGGTGATTTTGGACGTTAATCCTGGATTATTTCCATTCGGAGAAGGTTGTTGATTAGATTCAACCAAAACCTTCTGTATCGCAGTATTCATGGGAATATCATCAAATCATAATCATTTTGATGTGATATGATTACCTAAAGAATATCTCCCTGAATGTCTCATTTTGTAAATATAATATCATGATATTTTGTAACATTTCCTTTCTCTGCAGAGGGCTGATTGGCCAAGATTCACCTTCTACATTGAGTCCAGGACATTTTGTATAATCAGGAGTCTATTCAGCCTCATTCTGGTGTGGTTGATGCACGTGTATCATGTTGTAATATCCAGAGAGTGTGCTAAAAGCTTGTAAACGTTGGTTTGTTTGAGAGTTAGTCACACACGAGGGACGCTAGCTGCAAAAGGATGCATCGTTGGTGAAGTCTTCTAGGAGAGTAACCCGGGGCCCACGAGGGGCTCTTGGTTAGAGGCTGTTAGTGACGTTGGGGGAGGCGTGCAACAGGTTGCTGGCGTGGCCAACATGGACTGGGTCGGAGAGAAGGGCAGATACCCAGAAGTATAGAAGGTGAGGGATTAACTGGCTTTTGTGGTGTAACGTTCTGTGTGTGCAAGATAACCTTGGGTAGGAGTTATGTGTTTGCTTAGTCGTAGTCTCGAGATACCACGCAGGAGAACCTTGGGCAGGGGTTTTGTGTCTGCTTAGTCACTGTCTCAAGGGACCGCCGCGCAAGGGCAGTTGCAGTAGGTTGCATTGCAGGTGAGGACGCCGCCGGAGTGAAATGTCCTGTGGAAGTCGTAGTGGGTTGCTGTGTAGGTGGAGACGCCGCCGGAGTGAAAAGTCCCAAGGAAAGTCGCAGCGAGTTACTATGCGGGAGAGGACACCGCCCGAGAGAAACGTCCGACAACCGGTTGCCTTTGTTAATCACGTTAACTCGTGCATCGAGTCACTGTGGCAAAGAACCTTTCGGTATGTGCTGTAGAGGATTGACACCTTTCGTACAGAACCTTCTTATCTGTGCTGTAGAGGGTTGACACATCTGCTATAGAACCTGGTCTGTGCTATGAGACTTAGTTATCTGTGGTGGAGAACCTACTGGTCTGTGCTATAAAAGATTGTTCACGTATCACCTTCTATAATCGCTATTGCATTAAGTCCTAGTGAAAACCATCTAAATTATGGGTGAAGAGTGGATGTAGGCAAGTTGTCGAACCACTATAAACGCTTTACGTCTATCAAACAAATCATAATCACATTCGTACGTTATGTCTTACAGAAACTTACACAAAAAAGGTATGTTTTACAGAAGCTTTCCTCCGCTGTGAGATATGTTGAAAAAGAGTTACAAATCCTTAATTGAACTTTAACACTAATTCACCCCTCTTAGTGTAACAACTGGTATCTGAGCAGGTTTCGACAGAAGCATAACCGCTTGTTGTAGATCACACAGAAGCTCGTGCCAGCTACACGCTCTACGCTGCATAAGCTTTTGCCTCTTGTGATTATTATCTAAGCAGATTACATTAGTATCTGTTTGGATTACTTTAATTGGTATTCTTGTTCTTGCTTACAGAAGTTTGATTACCTAAAGAATCAGACTCACTTCCACATAAGCTTTAAACTCTGTGAGAATTAAACAGCCATTATTCTATAGAAGCTTACGCTCTATCAGAATTCAATTGTTATTCAACAGAAGCTTACGCTTTATCTAAATACAACGATGATATAAGTGTTCTATTCAAGAGACCTTGAATTGACTTTTTGCATCCTATAGAAGCTTTAAGCTCTGTGAGAAATAAACTGCTACTGTTTTACACTCTATCAGAAGCATATTGTTGTTCAACAGAAAGTTCCGCTCTGTTTTGATATAGGTGTTCTGATCAACAAAGACTGAATTGTTATGTTGGGATCATACAGAAGCTTGTACTTTCTGCGCGGTTGATACTCAACAAAAGTGTACGCTCTGTTACTATCCATATTCTCTTTCATGGTTGGCATCTTAGTTCTGTTCTGTAGAAGCTTATAGCTCTGCGAGAATTCAACAACTACTGCCAGAAAGGAAATTTCAGATTACTCCTATTGACATCCGTGCTCTGGTTGACATAGGCTTGATTGTCGGTTTCACAATTGATTTATACCCAACATAAGCTTGAGCTTGTTGAGGTTCTACGCTATAATCGTCCACGTTCTGTTTTCTATATGAATTGAACTAATGGCTGATAACTACCATGTACTAAAATCACATGTTGGGAATCCGCCCATATTTGATGGTAAGAATTTTGCCTATTGGAAAATACAGATGAGTGCATTTGTAGATGCTATTGACAATGAATTATGCTCCTATATAGAAGATGGTCCACCGTCTATAACAGAGAACCAACAAAATGATCGAGATGGTCGTCCTACACGGGAATACCTCAAGGTCAAACAACTCGCTAAAATAGCGAAGTACTTAATGTTTAGTGCTATGTCTGAGAAAAATGTCTGACAACCGGTTACCTTTGATTTAACAGTGTATTCTTTAGATTTAAGAACAGGGGAGTACAAGAGTACATATACACACTTCTGCTCGAAATGTGACTAAACAGATGGACACCTGTGACTAACAACCATCTACACGGTCACACCGTGAATACTCCGACTTAGTTTCTAACAGTGCCCATGGATTTCACTCCGGCGGCTACCATAGTATATGCACAAAGATTACCTTCTATGTGACTTCCTTGCATGCTCCTCACGTGGCTGACTCTAGCACAACTCTCTGCTCTCGTGGCCTACCCTTCACTCCACTACGTAAGGCCCACATGTACTATAACTTCCTTGCACACTAGCCTGTGTAACTAACACCCAACAAACAAATCAAGACAGCAGAACAACCAGTCTGTTGTTTACAAAAGATTCTATCTCAAAGAGGTGATTAACTAGGTGAATGATCAAGGACGCTCTCAAGCTTTTGAAATGGTGAAGAGCCAAGACTTTTCTGATAAGTTCTCAGGTAGAACGACAACTTTCAAGGTTGCCTACATCCTTACATTAAAGCTTGAGGTTGAGCGAAGCTTTCCCAAATTGATAACAACGACTAATTGATTTCTTGCCATTGTATTTCATGATTTAGTCTGCAAGATAGCTTCAAAAAACACACCGAACAGTATACATGAGTGACCAAATAAGAATTAACACAGTAAAGTAATCGATCAACGATTAAGTATTTTTCACATAATGTAATTTGTTATCAGCATATTCAACACTTTCCATATATTGAATTGGCTATGGGAATTGATTGTCTCATGAGTGGGACATTCCAATCTCTAGATTATCCTCAACATAACGGAAAGATTTCAACTTGATCAGATTGTGCGAATTTCCATATATTAAAAGGATCACCATAGTTTAGGAAACATATCTCACAATATCCTTTCAAAACCAATGAGTGAACTTGACAAGCAAATCAATTCCATGAGTGAACCTGTACTTAATATATGCGTTAATTCAATAAGAATTGACATTAAGTCGTGTAGGATAATTATTCCAATTGCTCGTACATAGAATAATCTCAAATAAGGAAATTGTCCTTAAGAGAAGCACTATTTTGTAAGCGTTATATGTACTCTAGTAAGGAGAGTTATAGCTCCTCTAACACAAGTGCTTATTTCTGCTATAAAGATAGTGGATATTAATGATGAGTTTAACACTCAAAGCACCATTTCTGAGGATTAGATCGCTATTATCCATTGAGATCATCTACATAACTCGTGTCTTGTTGCTAAGATCACAAAGACGAACTTCTACACTCAAAGACTTTCCCTTCGTACACTTAAGTAGCACATTAACAATACTCACACTTGTCATCATCAAAACCATATTATACCAACAATATCCTCCTTTTTCATGATATCAGAACCATACATATCGTGAGAATAAAAGTTGAAGTTTAAACAGTCTTACAAATTTCTTTGTTTCGAGACATTATGGAGTAACTCCCCCTCGATCTAAGTTATGTGGTTCAATCGTACGCCTAATTTGCTTAGATCGATAATAAGCTGATAAATGAATATTGATTTTTGAGTTTAGTCGATGTTCATTAACTTAACTCGAGTTGAGCACTTAACCTTTCAGAGTTGTAGAAACATATTATGAAAGCTATACAAAAGCATAATTCTGTTAAAGCCCCATGAGTGTAAGCGGGATAATTTTGTTTGAATTTTACTTCGCTTAACCATTATTAAGTTTTTAGATGAACTTGAATTTTAACTTAAGCATTGAGTGATTGGAACAAACTAGGGCTCAAGATTGATGCTCAGTTAGAAAGGCGTTCTGATGACGTATACAAGTATACTTCTATAGCGCCCACAATAGTTAGTCCACATAAAGTAATTATATATAACTAATCTCAAGCATATTCAACATACTATAGATAATTGGTCAAGCAGAGAATGGATTCCACTGAGAACAAATCGAGGAGGTCTCTTCAATTTCTTCACCACCTGCATGCAAAAACAAGAGAAACGAACTACAACAAAATTTTCTACCTCCACTCCAAAAATTGTAGAAAACTTGTCTTATTTATCCACAAACCTAATTCTCCCCCTTTTTTCATCATAAAAGTTACCTAAAGATAAGAAACAATGACAAAAGAGAACACATTACGAGGCAAATTGTAACAAAAAGAAAAACATGCGTAATCTAGGATTTAATACAAAACACTAGAACCTGTTATGATCGTATCAAGGTCTGCTGTCAAAATGTTAGTGCTTATCCCAAGAGTAAAGATAGAGGAGTACCTCTGGCTTTCGTAAGTAAGATCAGCTGCTCAGCAGTGCCCTTTCTTTTGCATGTGGCTGAGCCCTTATGCTTATAGGATTGTGACAGGTCCGACACACTTCCTCTACCTGGTGGTCGTACCTGCCTTCGCTTACTCATATAAGGCAGTGGTGTCACTTCATGATTCATGTGCTAATTAACGTACTTGATCAGAGGCACATGCTCTTGAGAATGAATCTCAGAGGTTACATGCTGTGATTGCTCATCGAGAGTTGTTCCATCCAGAGTCAATTGCTGCCTCAAAGTTGGAGAGTGGTTCTTCTCCTTTGGTAACTACATGACCTTTTCTAGAGATTTCTCTGTCGATTTCTACTTCTAAGAAGTCAAACTTTGATCCATAGGTTTGAGTGTCTCCCTCAGAATGGCAAAAAGGTCTTTCTGTGAGTTGTTGTTCGATAGAGCAATGCTCTCAAGAGGTCACTGATTCTTGGCTTGGTCTTTTTTTTTGGTAGCTCGGGCACGCTTGACTCATGGTGTCATGAGAGGAGAGATGGAAAGATGAAGGAAGTAAAATGATGGAAGGAATAAAAGGATTTGGAAAAAATATATTTTTCAAAATTTGTTTAAAAAATTTGAAGGAAATAAACAAAACTTTTGGTGATGGAAAAAAATTTTGACGTGAATTCAAGTAACACAAAATTAAGATCAATATTATCTTTTAGAAAGAATAACAAACCTTAAGATCCATTTGTAATTTTGAGAATTTCTCATAATTCAATGGTTTTATGAAATTGTCAGAGCTGTTGTTCTATGCTATATATTCCACTTTTATCATACTGTTTTGAACATTATCTCTACTAAAATGATGTCGCAGTTCCTTGTTCTTAGACATGGAAAACAAGATTCTTAATCAGTTTTATATCACTGGTGCTATCACACAGAGTTGGGACGTTGTCATTGTCGAAGCCGTAATCTTTATGCTGTTGACGCACCCATAGAAGTTGTGCACAACATCTTGTTGCTGCAACTTATTTTGTTTTTATTGTAGACATAGCTACAAAAGCTTGCTTGCTTAAGTACCGGGATATTAACATATCTCCTAATAACCGACAATTTCCAGAAGTACTCCTTAGGTTTATTTTGTAGCCCGCAAAATCTGCAAATGAGTATCCCACAAGATTAAATAAATGGCCTTTCAGAATACCATAGACCTAGATTTGCTGTCCCTGAGATATATCTAAATATTCTCTTCACATGGGACAAGTGAGAATCCTTTGGTGCAGATGGGAATCTAGCACAAATATAAACACTAAACAACATGTCAGGTTTTCTGGTGATGAAGTACAACTGTTATCCAATCATGCTTTGATAGAGGTCGGGATCCGCATCTTATCATGTCTCGTCTTTCTCATCCTTAGCACTAGTACTCATGGGAGTCGACAAGTATTTTTTAGTTGCTTAATCCAAATTTCTCCAGAAGTTGTTTCGCGTAATTTTCTTGGCTTAAGAAAGTACCTTTTGAAGTTTGGCGAATCTATAAACCAAGGAAGGTGGTTAATTCTCCCATCATGCTCATCTCAAATTCACCTTTTATGAGTTATGCGAACTCATTGCACAATGCATTGTTGGTAGATCGATGTTATCTACACAGATTTGTACCACTAGAAGCTCGATTTCATTTTTTTTTTAAGAAAAGAGTTGTATCAATCTTTCCTTTTCTATAGCCCTATTCAATAAGAAAATTGCATAGTCTTTCATAACAAGCAAGATTTAGAAGCTTGTTTTAGATCATACAAGGCTTTGTCAAGCCTAAAGACGTGGTCACTGTATCGAGGATCCTCAAAACCAGGAGGTTGTTCTATGTAGACTTCCTCCTTAATTTCACCATTCAGAAAGGTGATTTTCACAACCATCTGATATAGTTTGAAATCAATATAATACACATAGGCCAACAGAAGCCGAATAGCTTCTACACACAGTACAGTTGAATATGTTTCATCATAGTGGATATCCTCTGGTTGAGAGTGTCCCTTAGCTACGAGTCTATTTCTGATTATAGAGCCGAACTCATCTAACTTGTTGAGGAAAATGTACTATTCCAAATCAATCTGAGGATGATATAGGAGGAATAGGGACATGAAATTATCCCCAAAGATGGATGCTGAAATGGTAAGAAACTACTTAGATGAATACGTGATATGGAGGTACAAATAAACTCTTATGGAGGCTCACGGATGTTTCACTTCATGATTGGGCGGAGTCAACAAAAGCGGAGATAATGAAGTGATATCAAGTGGCTAGTGGTAGGACAAAAGGGAAGGGAAGGGACATGACTTATTTCCTTGTAGGTGCGTCCCCAACCTCAACCATACATGAAGGGCTATAAGATTGAAAAGAAGAAGAAGGCGGCTAAGGCGTGATTTCTTCGGGCTGTTGAGAACGGGATAAAGCCATGAAGAGAGGGAGCCCAAGCGTTTACATGGGAGAAGCCAAGGATAAAGGAAGCCAGGCTAAGGAGGGGACGAATTGGGCGAGGCCAAGTTCATGGAGCTCACCCTCTCATAAATGGTGAAGAGCCTAAAACCAAGAGGGCCAAGGTCACATGAAGGTAAGCCTAAGGGGAGAGATGTGGGCCTTATCCCACATGAATAGTAGAGTTCATTACTATTCATGTCTTATAATATAAGCTAAGTAGGAATTAAAAATAAAGTAAGACATAATCATATCATAATTTGGTAATAAATGTACAATGATCAAATCATCCTTCCCTTACACATGAGAGTTTGGTGTTTGAAATTAAGAGGACAAGAAAGGGAATTCACAATTCATCCCCTCTCATGGGAGTCTAGCATGTAACACATATGAGAGGGAGAATAAAAAATAGTTTTTTCTCCTTAGTCTCCTCTACTCGTACAAACTTCAACAAAAGGGAGAAAGAGGAGAATAATTTCCCTTTAATTTCCTTTTTGGCATTCGTAAGAAGGGGAGGAAAGGTGTTTAATCCTCGTCATTTTGCTCCTGCATGCCCAGGAGATGTGAGAAGGATGAAGGGAGGCCGATCTTATGCTAATGGAAGAAGAAGCACGGAGAAAAAGAAGAAATGGGAGAAGGATCACAGAGAAGAAGGGGACATGGGAGCTCGGAACAGACGGCCGGAGCTAAGGGAGTAGAAGAAGAGCCAAGGGAGAAGAGAAATGAGCTTGGCGACAAGGAGATTGGGCAAGCACGGCTTCACAAGCTCCGCTACCCCTTAGAGATCTTGCAAAAGAGAAGGGAGTTGGAAGAGCTTGGACGAGATTTGAGCACAAGGTATGATCCCTTCCATCTTATTCTCATTTTTGCTTGAAAGGCCATAAGATTGTAGCCCCCAGTGCATTGTTGGATGTGTGGTTGTGCCAAGATGCTGTGAGTGAAACTCAAGGGCTAGGGAAGTCTCGGCTTTGGAGTGGAGGGCGAGTCTCCCGCTCCCTTGATTATTAAAGGATGGATGGAGTCCCTCGGTGTTGAGGAGGTCCATCCGAATTCAGGTTAGGGAGAGATACACTCACGGATGGGTGGAGTGATTCTCAATTATGAATCATAATAATGAGGAGTTTACTTGTTATTGGGGAAGGAGCATATGTATCTCGTGTTAATGATGAGTTGGTGTTGTGATGTGAGAATGGAAGTTAATGAGAGTGAGTTTGGGAACATCCTTCCTCGGAATGGAATGGAAATGACTTGGAGGCAAAAAAAGACCTCTATGCCGAAGTCGGATGAAGTGATAAATCTCCATCAATGGGAATTAGAAACTCGTGGAATAATGCGAAGTATTTGGCTGCCTTTGAGGCACCGAGTTGAGCAGGAGCACGGAAGGTATCCTGACCCCGAAATGCTCGATTTTAAAAGCTTAAGGGCTTGTTAAAATGGCCTCAAACAATGGCTGGAATGTATGATGGAATATGATCATGGTTGATACTGCGGACGGACTTAGACCGGGAACAATGTGAAGTGGATTCATATGAATTTTTTCAAGACAGAAGGAGTCGTGGCAACTAGGGGAGAATAAAAATTTTAGGATACCAATTCCAATCCCAATTTTTTAAAATTTCGGGAACTCGGGATCGGTATTTCGGTATTTGGGATCGGGTTTCGGAGTACGTTTTTTTTAAACAGTATTCGATATTGGGATCGGTAGCGGAAAAATAAAATTCGGTATTTACCGAATACCGAATTTTTACCGGGCTGGACGCCCTTTTAAAAAAAACCAAGGCCGACCCAACAATTACTTGTTGTCAACCCTATCGTATCGAAGCAAGGGGCCTCGGGACAGGAATCATCACACGATTCACTCACAGTTCCTTACCCACCCGCCACCGCCTTCTCAAGCTTTCGTCTACGAGTATGGGCAATGGGTGCTCCTCTGCTACAACTACTCCATCGTCACCGACCTAAACGACCTGGTCTCCTTCTACGAACGCAGCTGTCGCTCCCTCTCCCTCCTCGGCTCCGTCCGCATCTCCTCTTGCGGCGTCAACGTCACTGTTCGTTCGTCCCATTTCTTTGATACCCTTTATCTGCTTTTACTAGAATCGCGCTGAAAGATCTTTTCTTTTTGGCTGAAAAATGACTCTTGGGGCGCAATTAGGTTGGTGGGAAGCTTTCGTCTGCGTGTATGGGGTGCTCCTCTACTACAACTACTCCGCCGTCACCGACATAAACGACCAGGTCTTCGAACACAGCTGCCGCTCCCTCTCCCTCCTCGGCTGCGTCCACATCTCCCTTCGCGGCGTTAACGTTACTGTCCGTTCGTGCCGTTTACTTGGTTGCATTACTAAGGTAAGGAAAAAATTCGGCAATTTGGTATTTACCGAAATACCGAATTAAAATCCGGAAATTTACCGAAATACTAAATTTTCAATTCGGGATCGGGATCGGGATTTAAAATTTTAAGGTTTTTAAAAATCGGTATTTCAGTATTCGGTATTTCGGAATCCCGAAATACCGAACTCTCACCTCTAGTGGGAACAATGCTCACGCTCAGCAATTCGTAGCTCAAAGGATTTTCACATAGCATGTTGTCGCTTTAGCGTAAGTCTGTCTATTAAAACACAAAGACAACGTTGAAGTTAGAATATAAATCCTTATAAAATGATTCCTTTCAGTGACAGAACAACATCTCAAAGAGCAGCCTGTTTCTGGTTCACAGCATGCGGAATGCTTCCGTACTTAATAGCTTGGTAGAGGATGTCCACACAACTTTTGTCTCCTCTTAATAAGAACGTGTCTATAAGCACAAGAGACAACTACAAAGAGTCACTTAGAACAGAGATAAATAGAAGGGGTTGGTTCCTCACACAGTAGAACCTGACTTCTCACATAGTAAAGTCAGGGTATCCGTCCTACACATAGTATGTACGTACACGGTTACCACAATAGTGACTCACTACACTATACACCCAATGCAGAGGATTGAAATTTTCAACTACGGCGGCTCCCACGCAATCTCCTCTACTGTGCCTCCAGGAGGTAAAGACTTCTACACAACACACATGTGCTTGGGAAGACCTCTTTTCACTCCGATGTTCCCAATTCCTACTCTACCACGAGACTTCTAACGGGAACCCGCAAGTGCGTGTCTAACTGCCCAAACTCCTTAGGTTAGTGGCTTCCCTGCAAAACGACACAACATGAACGACTTCCTACTGATGGGTTAGAAACTGGTTATTGCAATAAGAACAGGTATTCACTTTACTTTCCTTAGACGATTCGCCAGCCGCTCGTTGAATGCACGAAAGACACGTAGTCCCGCTCAAGACGACCAAGGTAGCACACAACCCTTGGCACTCTCCCACGCAGTTGTGAGAGGTAAAAACCAGGCGATCACTCATCACCTTCCGTTCTCCGCCGAATTACACAGATCACACAACCTCAGTATTTCACAGAGATAACACAGACTCTGGAAAAAGACACTTTGATCGTTTAACCATGGCTGGGATATATGGAGGAGAACATTAAGGGAGTATCCAAATTCATTTGGCAATCCCATGAATATGTTTCCAATTTTCAACGAATCAAACCAATATGAGCGGATACCTGCTCAACGGTCGCTGCAACAGAGATGAAAACTACTGAAACAGTAAGTTCTCTTAGTTAATTTATTCCATTCGAATGAAATAATTAAAATACCATACATATAGATAATTGGCCTGACAACAATTTTATCAAAATAATTATAGAATTCAAGTCATAATTTAAAATTATTTGATTTGACGATAAGTCTGTTACAGTTAATGTTGCTACAAATAATTATTAGTTTCCATAATAAAACATATTGTTTCCAAATCTTTACTTGGAAAGACAATATTTGATTTTGAGTTGCCTAATAAAAGGATTTGGAAAATCTAAAGATTATCCAATGTATTTAGACATCTCAATATTTGTTTTAAATGTATTCCGAAATAATTCAAAATATATTTAAACGTAAAAAAGAAATATTATTTTCCATATATTCAGTGAGCAAGAGTAATAAAACTGGAACGACTTACCATAGAGTAACAACATATAGCTCACTCTAACTGAGGTTCAACAATGCCTTATTCAAGCTCATCACTACAGATAAGCATACAATTGTACGTTCATATGTAGTTTGTTACTTGGGTGCATAATCAAAACCAAGGTTAACATTATCCCACTTTTTGATAATGACAAAACATGACAGGAAACTTATTTAGGGGTGGAGCTTAAGGTACAAACTCCCCTTGAGAGTAACCATAACTTTTTAAAACATCCCAACTTAACTCTTCTCTCCCTTTTTGTCATCGCAAAAAGAAAGAAATAGTTAGGATAGTTTTATTACTAGTACAGCAAAAACTTGCGAACCCCAAAATATCATAACATAATTCAAGGACAACCATCTCCTGAACATAAGCATAAATGAGTTTTTCAAAAGAAAACATCGACAAACTATAAGCAGGAGAGCACAACTCAATTATCAATAGCGAATAGTGGTAGGAGAGCACATCTCAATCCTCAGCACGATCGATCATAATTGTATAAGCCTCTCCAGTCGTCCAAGCCTCTCAACGAAGCCATCCATCCTTTCAAGAATAGAGTGCCTAGTGAAGCTGAGATCCTCACAGAGGACTCTCTGCAATTTAGAAGAAGATGAGACTTCCTCTTTAGATTTATCAGTGTCTCTGTCACGCTTAACATAGCATTGTTTTCCAGCAGCAACAACAGTAGCAACCTTGCCACAAATAGATGCAACAATCTCTCGCATGGTTGGTTTCTTCACAAATTCACAATCAATATATTAGTACCCCATAATCTCAACAGAGTTGGCACAAATAACCTGAGTAATCCATGCATCCATCTTATTCATAGGAGTGACATACTCTTTATACAAGTTCAACAGTGCTGTACTAACATGCCCAAAAGGAAGAGCCATATTTTTTTTCATATCAGCAGGGTTTGTGGCGAACTTACTTTTTGCGAGCCCTCTCACGAGGCTCGGAGGCTCTTTCACAAGCCCACGTGCCTCAAGCCCGGCCCACTACATCCCCTCTGGGCCCGACTTGAAGACTGTTCCCCTATTGGTCCAATTTCAGTTGAGGCCCAAAGGCCTAGCAGGTGGCTCTTGGGCTTTATTAGTGAGAACAACTGTAAATCCAAGTGGAGTGTGCATGGTGGGGTTCGAACCAGGAATCAGGACAAGGTTCCAAACACCCACCACCCACCTTACGCCACTTGCGTGTTCTCGGATGGACGAAGAGCCCTATTTTGATCCTTCACACATGAGGCCACATGACCAAATATCACACTTCCTAAATTAACAGGAATGGCTCGCTTGAGATGGACCATCATATTCCAGTCTCCTGGCATAATAGAATCAATACTGCAAATCCGAGGAGTCAAGCAGGACATCACTGCTTTGTGAAACATCCCTTTATTGAATGTCAACGTCGTATTCCGAAAATAGCCATTAGTTGAGATAACTTCACCATTATTGATGGTTTGGCAAGCCTCCAACTTTTCCTCATTGATCACTCTCAAATTATTAAATGGGTCAAGTATCCGATTTATCTCAGCCAAAGAGACATCTTGATCAACTTTAGGAACAAATATAGGCAAATCAGCAGTTTTTAATTTCTTATGCCCTGGAGAGCCAGAGGGCAGATCGTCCCCGACACCTGCCATATGCTGCTTTATCTAAGTACGCGATGCAATACCAAGAGAGGAGGAAGCAAGAGCATTATCCTTGGTCATGATCTCAACCACTTCTTCAGTACCTACCTGTTCCTCGACGAACGGGGTAACATCAACATCGTCGTCCTTCTTACCCACAACCACAAGGGTTTCCAAATATCCAGTGAGAGAAGACTCTTCTTTCTCAAGAGACTCAGGACACGCAGGGGCTGACTTGGTAACCACCGTCGGAGCTACGGTTTCTCCCTCAACAACAAGGGATTTATCCGCATCAAATTCTGCAATGGTGCTTGGATCAACATCCATGGGATCAACAGTTGACACCACAATGCCCTTTACCGAGATAGCATATGGCTTCATTGCGGTTTCGAGAACCGTTGTAGTAGGAGCATGAAGCTCAAATGTCTCCCCTTAAAAACAAGAGAAATCTTCTCAATGAGAGGTTGTTGGACAGAAGCAGACATCAACTGTGACCGTTTCTTGGGAGTTCCCTTGCCCTTCGACAATTTTGCAGATTTTGGTGCCACGGAGGAGTTAGGGTGAAGATGAGAGCGATGGAGGTTTAGGAATTTGAGAAATGGGTAAGGAAGGAGGGAAGAAACCGGGTGGTTATTTTCTTTAAAAAAATTGAAGGAAGCAAGGAAAGTGGCGCCAAAGAAAGGTAAGAGAATATCTTTTCCAACTTGTAAATTTTATTTAAAAAAAATCTTAAATCAATGTATGATCATTGTGTCATCTCAAAGATTTGGATTACATATTCCTAAATCATTTCGTAGATATTCAAACCTCTCTTTGTCGAGTGGTTTAGTAAAAATATTAGCAAGCTATTACTCAGTGTTAACATATTATTGTACATTATCATGTACAATGTGATGTGTCAAATCGATATGCTTTGATCTCGAATGATAGAGATGATTTCGTGAGAAATTAATTCACTTGTGTTATCTCACATTAAAGGAATGTTATAAAAATGAAGATCATAATCTTCAAGTTGCTGTCGCATCCAGAGTTGTTGGGCACAACAGCTGGTTGTTTAAACATATTCAACCTCAGTTGTAGACAAAGCAACTAACGTCTATGTTTTAGAAAACTAGGGAATTAACATATTTCCTAGTAATTGGCAAGTATCGGATGTGCTTTTTCTGTCAATATGACATCCAGCATAATCAACATCTAAGTAACATACAAAATGCAGCGCGATCCTCTGGGATACCATAGACCTAGGCTGACTGTTCCTGCGAGGTATCGAAAGTTTCTCTTAACCGCAACCAGGTGTGATGCTTTTGGGCCAGATGTTATCTAGCGCATAAACATATGCTAAACATAATATCAAGTCTTGAAGCAGTAAGATAAAGCAATGACCTTATCATACTTCTATATAGTTTGGAATCAATTTCTTTTCCACTTTCATTTTTATCAATTTTGGTATTGCTACCTATTAAAGTTGACATAGGTTTAGCATTCTCAAATTCAAATTTCTTGAGCAACTGTTTGATGTGCTTTTCTTGTTGCATAAAGATTCCATCTACAGATTGTTTAATTTGAAGTCCTAGGAAGAAATTTAGCTTTCCCATGAGACTCATTTCAAATTCTCTTTTCATTAGATTAGAGAATTCCGTACATAATTGCTCATTAGTTGAACCAAATATAATGTCCTTCACATATATTTGAGCGACTAAGAGATCAGCTTCATGTTTATTTAGAAACAATGTTGTATCTGTTTTTCCACGCCTATATCATTTCTCAATGAGAAAAGAGCTAAGCTTTTCGTACCATGCTCTTGGAGCTTGCTTAAGCCCATACAAAGTTTCAGAAAGCTTGTAAACATGATGACGGGATTTCGGGTCAGTGATTCCAAGAGGTTGTTCAACATAGACTTCCTCTTTTAGATCACCATTACGAAATGCACTTTTCACATCCATTTTAAATAGTTTGAAGTTATTATAGCATGCATACGCTAGGAATAGACGTATTGCTTCGAGACGTTTTCATTGAGTGCATCAGGAACATTTTGTCATTCCGCTACATGTTCACCATCTGGATCACGTTCAATAGTATTCTGTTTTGTTCCTTCATTTGATTTTTCCTTTGAGGATCCTTATACTTTTTCAACAACATCTTCATCCTTTGGTGAACCATCATCAACCTTAATGTTGATTGATTCTTCAACTATTAGAGTTCTTTTATTAAAGACTCTACATACCTTGCTCGTGAGCGAATATCCTAAGAATGTGCCCATATCGGATCGAGCATGAAATTTCCCATCTTTTACGGGTTTTAGAATATAACATTTACTCCCAAATGGATGGAAGCATTAAATGTTAGGCTTTCTACCTTTGTGTAACTCATAAGGTGTTTTGCGTATGGAATGCTTTAAGTGAATTCAGTTTGAGATATAATAGGCTATGCTTATAGCTTTAGCCCAGAGATTCATAGAGACCTTATTTTCCAGCCACATCTTGCCATGTCCTGTAATGTTCTATTCTTTCGCTTTACAACTCTATTTTTTGTGGAGTGTATGGAGCTGAGAAATTATGGTCAATGCCACGCTTCTCGCTGAAAGAAACAAAATCATGGTTCTCAAATTCAGTGCCATGATTTGTTCTTATACTTTGTAGAGAAACACTTTGCTTTGCAGAAGCTGAGCACATCGAAACAAAGGAGGCAACAAAAGAAGTCGTCTAGGTTAGAAGGTTACTCATCGAGCTACAGTAGAAGGTGGACAAACCTACAACAATCTTCTATGACAATAAATCTACAGTTGTTATGACCAAGAATCCGATTTTCATGTAAGGTCGAAGCACATAGAGCTGCGTCATCATTTCATCAAAGACATGGTTTCCAGAAGGAGATCCTTCTAGAGTTCATCGGTATTTATGATCAACTAGCAGATGTTCTCACTAAGGTAGTGACTTCGAAGAAGTTCGACACTTTCAAAGAATTTTTGAAGATCACAAATTAAGAAGGGTTGTTGAAAGTGATTTATAATTTCATGGTAACGGAGCAATAAAAGCACCAAGTAAATGGAGCATTAAAGTAAGAACTAAAGAATGATAAATACGTTATTAAATCTGTCATTGAATAGGATCACAATGTTTAGAGTGTTTTGAATTTTGTCCTCAGCCCTATAAAGAGATGAGTATATTATATTTTAGAATATGGGAGATTAAGAAAGGGTAAACAATTTCGCAGCCTAAACACTCCAAATATCTAACCCGAGTAGGTATAGTAGCTCTACCGAATGTTCAAGTTACCCTACATAAGGTTATCGGCAGTACAGAACCTATATTTTGCTCGCACCGTCTTGTTTTCTGTCCACGCCTTTCACACTTGACTCAAACATAAATTGCATCTTAAATTGATAAGGTCGGCATAACTACACTCTAAGTCGACACCATTGAACATAATCAAAGAAAAATAATTCCTAGTAATCACTACAGGTGAAAATCTAACAATGAAGGACAATGTACTAAAGTAAATTTTATATTCATTAATTTAAGACGAAATTTTAACAAAAACGTATAAAATCCTTATTACATTTGTTTTGGCATGTAGAAGTTACATCACCTATTTTTTTTATCCGCTTATTAACATATATATATTATCATATAATATTATAATATATATATATACCAAAAAAGCTACCCTATAAAAAGGACGACACCGTTTCAATAGATCAAACCACAAATAAGGCTAAGCAATTCCAAGCATAGCACAGCCAAAATGACGACAAACGCAAATGTTTGTCTTGTAAACGGGCCGGGCTAGGACGGGCCGGTCCAAAACTCAATCATAGGTGTTGGTTGGATTTATTATTATTATTATTATTATTATTATTATTATTATTATTATTATTATTATTATTATTATTCACTATTGAAATAGATCAATAATCACCGCGGTTTCCCAAAGGAGTAGGAATAGGTCGAGTGGCGACAACCTTCGATATGTATTAAATATATGATGATGGATCAACTTAACACGGAAGACAAAAGGTGTTACATGTCTTTATTTATAAACGTCTGCCATCAAAGTGCTAACAATAATACTTGGGTGACGATACTCTAGAGGACTTCACGTGGAGTGTTTCTCGAGGAGATGCATATATTGATTGCCGCCTATGTTTAACAACAGAAATTTTGGATCATAGACTTTAGTGTCATCTCTGGGTTAATGGTCTAGAAAACGGGTCCAAACTAGACAAGGCCTCTTAGTGAGATAATTATGGAAATACGCCATGCGAAGGCTTATGAGCGAAATGGCTACCGAACGACAGAGGCTGCCAGGCGGCATAAGAGGATGAAGCAACATTTAACTGCGCAAACGAGGTTCGCAGCGAAGGCTACTGGGCGGTACAGTCGATTAGTGACTATCATAGAAAGATTTGAACAATCTCAAGAGATGGAAGGGAATAGTTGCCAAGAGTACTCAAATAGAAAGGAGATATTTCACAAAGATTGGGAGCATGGCTACTAAATATTGTACATATATTTCGTTTTCTTTTTCACGTGGGATTAACATAGTATAAATAGGACTTTTATTTAGCCATTACACACACCCATGTGTAGTCTTTTATCTTTTTCACTCTTACGATATTGCTTTCTTGGGTTCTTGCGATCTTGTGTTCTCAGAGGCATTGTCAATTACATCCGTAAGTGTTCTTGTTTTGGGTGTCATTCCTTGTTTCCTTTTTCTTTTTCATTAACAACGACCACATACATTCAAAGACCCTTTACGGACTAGTTGCTTGGTGTGCCAAAGATTTCCGATGTGTTCGACGCTGATTGTCTTAGCGGTCACTTCCGGAGCCAAGACGCCTTTGGCGACCATAGTGGGAGCAAGGCTGATAATGCCGAGAACCAGAAGTGCTAATAACTCGAACAACATGAACAACAATCTGACGGAGATAATAGGGATGGGAAGAACAACCCAAACCCTAGCATATTCGAAGAGTTGTTCACCATCATGAGTACCCTCTAATTCTTAATGGAGATTGTCCAAAACAGGGAGACTATCTTAGGAGTACATAGAGGTAGCCTTGTGAAAGCACAGGGTGAATCAGCCACCAAACTCCAGTCTGACTATGAGGCCTACAAGGCGTGAGTAGCCGAAGGGAAGAAGAAAGTTGGTATCGGTAATACTCCCAATAACTCAACCGGACTTAAAAGAGCCGTGCAAGTTCAACATCCGCTCGTGACTAATAATAATGAGAAGTGAACGGCCGAACGTCATGACTACTAGGCTGTGTATGAACCTCCGTTCCATAGAAGGGCTATTACAGGCCTATCGTGGCTGACGATTTTGGTCCCTTTGAGGAAAATCGACACCCAATATATCCCCCAACCTCCGTATAGAGGATAAGTGAAGGCACAGGAGGCAAGGGCTCTAGTTGGCATTATCTCTGAAATAAGGGACAATGTTGTAAGGTTGGTCGAGTAGGCTATCCTAGGGTCGAATGACCCAAACGAAGTAAAGCTTTATCATGTAGCTTACCCGGAGAATTTCGACAGGGACTATCCGGTCCCATGGAGATATTGGGTACTGAATTCGCTCGTTTCTCAAGCGAAGCAGGCATATTCCCTGCAGGGCATATCTGTCGCTTCACTCACCAAGCTGGAGAGGTTGTCAAAAATGGGTACTAGAAATTCCGTTTGTTTACTACTCTCTTACCAGAGCCTTCTTTACGTGGTCTATGAACCTACCTCCAAACGCGGTTCGCAATTGGGAAGAGTTGCATGTACAATTCCTACTTGCGTTCACCCAAACCGATCCGGCGGTCACCTTGCAAGATCTCACCCACATGAAACAACAGCCTGGTGAACCTGTGACGGTCTTCTTGAACAGTCTTCCAAAGGCTAGGCATAAAAATGACAATAAGAATGAGTTTACAATTGTAATTGAAATATTAATTGGAATAAAAAAATGCTCTCATTAAATTATTCGTAAAAAAAAGAAATGTAGAATTAATACAAAAATCCTATTTGATGGTGTAATACTTTGGTGTCTGAAGCAGAACTTATCGCCATCACTCAGGACTTTATTCTCTTCCTGCTTAGAAAGAAGCTAGAAGGAAAGTCTTCAGGGATTGGAAGGAACTGGCCAGGAGGACCGTTCGATATGATAACCCCCTGAAAGAGAAGACCAGGCAAAAGGAAACACAATCACAGGACCCTTGGTAACCTATCAGGCTGATCATGTAATTGACGTCGAGGTCACTTAGTATGTGAAGGGGTATCCCCTATCGTGCGACGAGCTGACTAACAAGAACTTCAGGGCCAAGGCTTACTATAAAACACAAGAGAAGAGGAGGAACTCCTTCGATGAAGGAAAAGCTGATAAAATCTTCGATTTTATGCTCCAAAACGAGCGAATTCGGATAAGAAAGGGCAACGACTTCCCCATACTAACAGAGAGAATTCAAAGAACTTTTGTAAATGGCACTAGTCCTTCACTCATCCCATCAAAGATTGCATTACGTTTAGAAACCTGGTGCATGACTTAATGAAGTCCAAAGAATTGTGTTTAGCAAACTCAGGGGACAAGACTCTTACTGAATCACAACCTTTTGGCGATCAATTTGAGATTAACGCCTTCGATGTTAACTGTCAAACTGTTACTTCTTCTTTGATGTAGAGGAATGGGGGCCAATCAACCGAGACATGCGAGACAACCATTGCCAATAAGTTGTTCAAGCGCCTAATCAGTAAAGGGGTACTTCAATGCCCTATTGATCTCAAGACCATGTGACATAATCCTTGTCGTTGGCTTGTGGATGCGTCGCACACTACATACCAGTGCTACACATTCAGAAAATACCTGCTCAATAAGAGAAACCGGAGCAGTACGACCTCAAGTATCTTGAGAAAATGGCTATCAGGATCCCGGGGGGTATCCAAATACAACCCACGAGCACTACAACGCCCGAAAAAACATCAAGAGCCAAAGAAAACTACAGCTGCTGATCACGAGGCAGAAGAGTTGGAGACCTCCTACGAAACTCCTGAGGCTAGGTATTGCAGGCAAGGACGAGAACGTCCAAAAGGGCCCTCGCAGCGAGAAACCTCCCTAGGAGCTCAGAAGGCGAAGGGACAGTCTGGGCGATAAGTGAATCCGCCAAATGATCCCAAAGACGACATGGATGTCGTAAGGAACGGGACTTCGCTGGCACATTTGTTAATGGCAAACATGCTTTGTTACAAGTGTAAGCCCATAGCGAACCACAAGATCGTTATTACCCATTTGTTGTAACCAATACTTCTTGTTTCTGGCCAAGATCTATGCTGAAGGGACTGTCAAAGTAGAGACCATCAATCCTCCATCAGGTATTACGTCAGAGACTCTGCTTTAAACTGTTCTCCAGGTACTCCTCAAATGGAGAAACGTCGATTGGGTTATGACCCACATAAACGAGATTTTGTACGAGGGAATACTTGCTACAATTTCTTAGTCATTCACGTTTTGTCTGTTTTCTGAAATACCTGCAGTCGTTTAGGGAAAGTCAATGCTGCACCGTGCCTCCAGCCACCCACTGAGGGGACGAAAAAATGGAAAAAAAGATGACCACGACGTGCCATGAAGAAATGCACAAAGCAAACATGTTCCGACATACTCAAAGCTGAGACTAGCAAGAGCGATCTCAGATCTAATACGCTAAGTGATTACAACCCCATTCCGTTTAGGACCCAGCAAGAAGCAAATGGAACTAACTGCAATGTCCTCATCCATTCAGTTGAATTTGCCAAGGGGATGGAAGCAATGCGGAAGGTAATCCTCTATTTCCTTTCTATCGGAGTAACGTTACTAGTGTGTCGCGAAACTTTTCGGGCGGATGCCGAATAGAGCCCTCGGCATCTCTTTGGTGACATATGTATCTCCATCTCCAGGCAACGTTCAATAACATAGTGATACACCATGTCCTCATTAATAAAGGAAATACCATCAATGTACTCCCTCTAGAAACATATAAGCGCTTGGGGAACAATGTAGTTGAGTTAGAAAAGAGGGACGTAAGTGACAGAGACTTCAATGGGACTACCTCCTCATGCTTGGGGGTAGTATCTATCCGGCTTCGTGTTGGCACTCACGAATAGAAAACAGCCTTCTTCATCACAACATAAAGCCGTCCTTCGGTGCCCTGTTGGGAAGAGATTGGCTACATAAAGTCGGCGCCATCCCTTCCACCCTCCTCTTTCTATGGGGAAAACATGGTTTAGATGTCATTACTAGCGAAGTGGTTGAAAATGTTAACCTGTCCTATCTATGTGCCGGGGGCTGTAAAACAAGTCAATGACATGACACTTAAGCCAAGGTACGCATTCGAGGAACCCAATGTTGGCCCCTAGGCGAAGCGGGAGATGAATTCCTGGTATCATACGACGGACCACTCCCAACGACGATGCGATAGACGGTCCTCCCAACTAGGTGAGACGCTGAACAACCGCATGAAGTGAATGAAGACCAGACCTCGCTCGAGAAAGACGGGCGTGAAGCAAGCCTAGAAGGCGACGATATGAGCTAGCGGACACAGACGGATTTGGAGCCCGATAGACTCCTCGACTTTCCTCCAATGTCAGATGTCCTAGGATGCCTAGGTGAATATAGGGCGTCTAGAATAAACAGGGGAAGTAGTAGTTCGTCCTCCCAGATACGCCAAGATTTGTCGACTATTTATTAATCAATAAAGAAGTCTCTAACACTTCTCTTATCCCTTGTGACTCTCTAAAGGAAATCAACTTGGGAACTACCGAAGAACCACGTATTACTTACTTCAGCTCGCTTCTGAAGGAAACATAATCGGAGGCTATTAAAGGAGTCTCACATACTTAAAAAAATTGCTTCGCATGTGATTACACTGATATGCCTAGCCTCGATCGAAACTTAGTCGAGCATAGGCACACCTGATGGACAAGGTGGTAGGATATGAACTAATGTCCTTAATGGACATGAACTCTAGATACAACCAAATTTTCATCGTCGAGGTAGATGTACACAAAACGACGTCCAGATGCCCCATAAGAATCTTCTAATAGGTCGTCATGCCATTCGGACTAAAGAATGTCGCACTATCTATCAAAGGGCAATGAACCTCATTTTTTGCCCTTTTATAGGAAAAGTAGTCGAAGTCTACGTAGATGACATGGTAAAAAAGTGTAATCGAACCCAGGACCATCACGCCCATCTAACCGAAGCCTTTGAGAAAATTCAAGCACTCAACCTTAAGGTCAATCCTTTGAAATGTGCGTTTAGAGTCCGAGAAGGACAGTTCCCCGGGTTCTTAGTACACCAAAGAAGGATCAAAGTCGACCCTCTCAAAACACGCACCGTCTAGAACCTTCTGCTCCCCAGACCAAAAAAAAATCCATACTTTTCTAGGGAGAGTTAACTACATATGCCGCTTCGAAGGGAACATCGTGAGTAAGACTAGCATATTTGAAAGAGAAAGGGAAGACATATGTAACCTGGACGCCGCAACATGAGGGAGCCTTCTAGGAGATAAAGGAATACCTAACGAGTCCTCTTATGCTAGCACCACCAGATACAAAAGCCCTTTACATCCTATACGTAGTCGCATCTCGGTCCAATATCAGATCGATGTCGACACAAGAGCAGAATGGAATAGAAAGGTTGTTTACTACTTGTCTCGATTTCTCACAAAGGTAAAACAATGGTACAATCCTACAGAGATATGCCTTACCGTATATTATGCGGTGACTAAACTCAGGCACTACATCAGGTTCAACGATGTGTATGTCGTGTCGACAATGCCCATAACCAATGTTTTCTTTGACAACCCGACGCTCACGGGTAGGATTAGCGGATGGAGTTTTGTAATTTCGGAACACACCTTCTACCATAAAGAACAAGCCTCGGTCAAGGGACATGTCTTAGATGAATTCCTCACGCACTATGGTGAGGACAATATCGACTGCTCTTCTGATGAGGCAGACCCAACGAGTCAATGGATTGTTTGGTTTGACGGGTCGTGCAATAGGTTCGGATTTGGTGATGGGCTGAACACCAGGCCAGGGCGCTCATGCCCAAACCAAAGGGGGCTTTCAGAAGGGTGATCGACATTAGTCACTTTGGGAGGTAGAAGCAATTGACGAAGGGATTTCATAACGACAAGAACCCAGCACACACTAGGGGGTGAGGCTCCATCGAGGAGGTCAAGACGCGTACTCATATGGAAATGAGATATTTCACGAAGATTAGCAATATGGCTACTAAATATTATAAATAGATTTCATTTCCGTATTCACATAGGACTATCATAATATAAATAGGACTTTTATTTAGGCATTACACACACACACACATCAACACAGACAGACTTGCTTTCTTGCGTTCTTGGGATATTGCGTTCTCCGAGGCATCGTCAATGACATCCGTAAATGTTTTTGCTTAGGGTCTCATTCCTTGTATCCTTTTTCTTTTGCATTAACGGTGACCACCTACATTCAAAAAACCCTTCGAGGACTAGTTGCTGGGTGTGCCAAAGATTTTCAACATGTTTGGCACCGGTCATCTTAGCGGTCACTTTTGGAGCCAACAAGCTAGTCGAGCTACCCGGTCTGAGTGCAACAGAAATCCTTGCGTGTAGTTTGTGATATATCAAAGCTTGTTTGAGTCACAATACCATCTTCCCCACACACACTCACACGTACTATTTTGTCCTCTCGTCGAGAGACTCTGCTCGACTAACCATTGATCATGTCGCATATCCCTCGTCATTTAGAATCAATGCACAAGGTTGGAAGATGAATAAACGATTTTATCGTGGCATGTCTTTTGGAGCATTAGGTGGAAGATATTCGGCGACAGTGGTACGCATTAAAGACGGTCACACGAGCAGCTTATTCCTTCACCCTACTTGAAAGGATTGAAGAGAAGAATCTCGAGTACAAAAGAGGACATAAAAGTGGAATCTCGAGTACCCATATCCGAAGTTAGAGCCGATTACATGAGCGCATCACATTCCTCAGTACGAGCCGAATATACGATCACATTCCTCCCCAGCATCAGTCGACGTGAACCTCCCCATCTCATCTCCCTAATGGACACCCATATTCATTATTATTTTCCCAAGAGAGAGTCGAAGTACATGAACTAGCTTTGTTCTCATCCGTTGTCGAACTGTGTCGGTGCATGAGAGGCCATACAGTACGGTACAAACTCATAGACGTCAACGGAGCTGTTCCGAGCCTAACCTCGAAGAACATGACCAGGAGAATAAGAGCACAGGCACTTTTCCAACATAATTCGCACAACAGCTTTACCTCCGTACCAAATCCCCAAAGAGTTTCGCATACCAAAGATATTTATTTCTTAAACATTTGTTTGCCCATTTACGGTGAAACGCCTTTCACATTATAAATATGCTTTTGAGCGAGAAGTGGAGAACTCAAACCCACTCATAAACACTTTTCCTAAAGAGATGAGCGTAAACACCTCAGAATTTTATTAACATTGGTTTTGATGATGAGCTTGAGAAGCTATGTTACAAATTCATAGCACTGTGTTGCTCTAACACTTCGCTTATCTTTAGTGATGAGCTTGAGAAAAGTGTTGCTTAGTCACAACTAGTTTGAGCTATACGTTGCTACACTACAGTAAGTCCTTATTGTTTTAGTACGCTTGCTCACTAGAAATTTGGAAATAATATTTCCTTTTGCAATATATTTCGAATTATCTCGGAATATATTTAAAACAAATATTGAGATGGCTAAATACATCGGATAAGCTTTGGATTTTCCAAATCCTTTTATTAGGCACACAAAATTAGAATATTATCTTTCTAATTAATGATTTGGGAACAACATAAGGGAATTTACCGTTTGAGGACTTTCCATATCCGTTTCTGCAACCGTTGAGCAGGTATCCGATAAAGCCCAATCAATGGAAATCGTCCAAAGGAACCTAGACACCTCCCACAAGGTTTTTCCCACAAAAATCAGACAAAGCTCTCAGATATTATTCTGACAATAAATCATACGATGATATTTATCAAAAAAAAAATAAATCATACGATGATCACGTGTGCATCAGAAATGTGTTATTATACCGCTTGAGAAGTATCTTGCTACACTACAACAAAGTTATACTGCATTACTACTCTACAATTACCAAAACGAATGAATAATTATTATTTCAGCTTAATTGCTGTGATCTTATTAAAATATATTACCTTAATGAGATAATCACGTGTCGGAATCAGATAGTTATGTTTGGAGATATTTGCAAATAGAATCTCTAATGATAGCAATATGTTATTTCCTATCTTATCTCTACAGTCATTAAGGAATATTGTTATTCCGGTTTTTTCATGGCTAAAAATTAAAACAACAATCAGATAGCATTCTGATGGTGATTGTATCAAACCACATGAATTAGGAAAGTTGACAACGATTCCTTTCCTTCTTGGTCGTTATGACCGTTATGCAGCTGTCCGCTGAACCTGATTACAGCGTGCTAAAAGCTGGTTTTGGGGAAACAAAATATTTGATTCATTCCCTATTAAAACAAGACGACATTCATACACTTTACAATGAATCTGTGTGGTCTGTGTGGTTGCCCGAAGCCTGTGTGATCTGCATGAAGCTTTGAGGAGCTGTGTGAGCTGTGTGATCGGCGGAAAACGGAAGGTGCTAAGTGATCGCCTGATTCTTACCTCTTGCAATCTGCGTGTGGGAGCACCAAAGGCTGTGTGCCACCTTGGTCGTCGTGAGAGGGACTATGTGTCTTCGGTGCGTTCAACGAGCGACTGGTGTATCGTCTAAGGGAAACTAAGTGAATACCTATGCTGATCATAGTAACCAGTTGTTGAACCATCGGCAAGAAGACGATTTTGTCGTGCCTTTTCGTAGGGAAGTCACGAACTTGCGGAGTTTGAGCAGTTAGACAGGCATTTGCTGGTGCGCGCCAAAAGTCTCGTGCCTGCAGGGAAGAGCAAGAGTTGGGAACGCCGCCGGAGTGGAAAGAGGACCTCTCGAGCACAGGGGTGCTGTGCAGAAGTCCCGAGCACTGACTCTTTGTGGTTGTATCTTCAGTGCTTACAGGCTCATCTTGAGAAGAGACAAAAGCTGTGTGGAAATCCTCTACTGAGCTATTATGTATTGAAGCATTCTTCTACTGTGAACCAGAAACGGGCTACTCTTTAAAAAGACGTTATGTCATTGTAAGGAATTATTTGTGAGGATTTATACTCTAACACAATGATTTATTTGTGGTTTGATAGACAGACTTACGCCTAAGTAACAACGTACTGTGTGGAAATCCTTTGAGCAATCATCTATTGAGTGTGAACGTCATTCTGCTGGAAACTAGAAGACATCCACTGTGTGAGGAGCTTATCCTTGCACAGGAGTGATCTCTTCTTATGAAGGATTTCAAATCTCACTTGTTGTGATACCGAAAGCCGAGTGCAAAAGGTTCATTTGCACCCATTATATTTATATAGTGGAATCATCTCCACGGTGGAAAGTGGATGTAGGTCGATTAAGGCCGAATCACTATAAAATAACTGCGTCCTTACGATCGTGCTTACATCTATACGAGTATCTAACGATCAAAATCCTAACGCTTACAGCGAGCCGACATCACTTCTGAGAAACACTTTGCTGTAACACAGTACGCTTCCGCATACAAAGACGAATGACGACTCGCTTACACTACAGCCATCATTGAAACAAGGAGGTATCAGTTTGCTCGTCATCAATTAAGCAAGGCGATGAAAGGCACCGAGCAACTGATCATTCAGGCAACGAATGATTCAAGCGACGAAACCATCCAGGCGAAGAGAACATTTTCATTAACGGAAGGAATCTGAGCACCAACATTGGAGGCAACCTAAGATCTCAGACCATCCATGGATCTTTCCATTTATGCATTACTGTTAATGCATGTTTTTAAGTATCACTTCTTTCCTAATAAGTCATTTATGACTTGTTCATGAATATGCCCATGCATGCATTTTTCTAGGTTCATTATCTTGCATTTAAGATCTAGTCTTTGTAATCCATATATATAGGGCGCCATTGTAGGGACTAAAAACAACTACGATTCATTCATTCAAACCCAAATTAGACTTTTGTCTTTCTATCCGAAAAAGTCGATTCTTTTTCAACCTTGATTCTTATTTGGTGGATTTCAAGTGCGGATTGTGTAAAGCGTATCAACTGGTGGTGGCGTATATGTATCATCCATATTGTTATCGCCCTCGTTCTTGTTCACGGTGGTGTATCAGTACCGTGTGACAGACAAAATCTATCTGAGTCCTCTTTCGTGGTGGTGTATAGGTTCCCTGGAGGTTGGTCTCAACATATCATTCAATCCCCCTTTCTTACCCATCCAATTTAGCCATCTGACGTCATCTACCCTTCCGACCATACACGTCACTCCATTACGTGCCCTTAGTGACATCACGCATTGTTTCGGTATTAGAATCATCATACGGTGCCCTCACCTCTTCATCTTGGTATTAGAACACCTGATTGTCAATAACCGAAAGATTTCGACGTGCTATGACTCTAAACGAAACACATGTTGCTTGGTTGGAGCAACAAATCACATATTGTCAGGAGCAGCTACAATCGTTGCAAACCGATCGACGTCGTCATCTCATAGTCGATTAAATAGTAGCGACGAGGAGAATCCATGGCGAGATTCTAGAGTTTGAAAGGAGAGCTTAAATAATGAGTGTCCCGATTTCGAAGCTTGAGGAAAACCTTGACCCCGATGAGTTCATCAGTTGGATGTGCACGATCGAGTGCATCTTCGACTACGAAGAGGTGCCCAAGGACCAAACGGTAAAATTGGTTGCATTAAAATTGAAGAAATATGCCAGCCTATGATGGGAGAATACCCATCCACAGCACCGTAGTGAAGGACGTGATAAGATCCAGACGTTGTCGAAACTAAAGAGGGCTATGACTAAGAGGTTTCTGTCGGAGCACTATCAGCGAGATCTCTTCCTCAAGTTGTAGTCGCTTCAACAAGTCTGAAGTGTGTCGGAGTACACGAGGGAGTTCGAGGGACTTGCTGCAGTGTGACATCCAAGAAGCCCCAAAGCAAACCATCGTTAGGTATCTTCGAGGACTTAAGCCTAGATTGTGGATGCTATAGATCTTCAACAATATTGGATTTTTGATGATGTTCGAGCATTAGTGCACAAAGTTGAGCAGCAAAAAGAAAGGAGGTCAAGTACTCGCACATTTGTGAAGGCTCTTCCTTTCAACAAGGGGAGTAACTTCCAGTTGAAGCCATCGTCGACCACATTGAGGAGAACCCCACCATCAACTACTATACCTGAAGTCAAGTCAAACGAGCGAGACAATATTCGACGATGTTTTAAGTGCCTAAGAATAGGACACATTGTTTCAAAGTGTCCCTCAAGGAGAAATGTTGTGATCAAAGAGTTTTCTAATGAAGAAGAAAAGTTACTAGGGAGTGCATATATGATTTGGGATCAAGAGGAGACTGATGAGTACCTGGACGAAAGAGAATTGCTAGATGTCCGCAAAGCTTTGAGCACAACACCAGTTCGCGAGGAGAATCAACGTGAATGCATCTTTCATACCAGGTGTACCGTTAAGGATAAAGTTTGTTTGGTGATCGTAGATAGCGAACGTTGCACCAATGCTGTCTCTAGAACCGTGATTTAAAGCTCAAGTTGCCCGTAACACCACATCCTTATCTCTATCGACTATAATGGCTTAGCAAGGACAACGATGTTCGTACGACATAGCAAGCGTGAGTTCCTTTTTTGATCGAAAAGACCTACAAGGATGAAGTAATTTGCGATGCGATTTTGATGGATGCGTGTCACCTGCTGCTATGAAAGCTATGGCAATTTGATTAACGCGCACAACATGATGGGTATCGCAATATCTATTCCAACAGCATTGACGAAAAGAAGATCACCCTGATACCTTTGACCGCCCAACCCGACGAAGCACCTATCAACCAGCGACCCGCTCAAGTTATCAAGCGAATGGAGTTGATTCGGGAGATGCGCGAAAGCGAGGAGGCTTACCTTTTTATTTTTGTCGAAGCGACCTAGGATCAATCGACGGGTCATCTCCAACTGTAGCCATACTCCATGAGTTCATGGATGTGTTCCCGGAGTTACCAGTTAAACAACCACCCTTACAAGGTATCCAACACTATATCGATTTGGTTCTAGAAGCGTCCCTTCCCAACCGACCAGCTTATCGATGCAACCCTGAGGAAGCTAGGAACTTCAAAGACAGGTCTTCAAAGGACTCGTGGGCCTGAATTTATGTTGCCAAACACTTATGAATGCACGCATGTTATTATGTGGACCATCACAATATCATTAGTGAAGAGTGCATGATGAGTATAAGACTACTTACTTCACGTAAGAAGATCGTGTTCCTCTCCCTTCCACGATAACCTTGACAAAGTGTCTAAAAGCAAATTCAAATGGGCGTGTGAGGCAAGTCAAGTCAAGTAAATCCAGACCATCCACACGAGAACTACATTTACAAGTTTGATGACGTGTTTCCATAAGACATGATAGTAGAACTTTCATCGTTAAGTGATATTCACTACCAAATCAACTTTCCCAGAAATTGCGGGATTCACTGATTTTTAATGTGTAACACCTACGATAGATGATGATCTATAACGGGGTGGTTGCTTTTCATATGGGACAAAATGCAACGAATGAATGAATGAAAAATGAAGAGAAAGAAGGAGGGGGCTAGCTCGATAAGGAAGAAGAGAGCGAGAGGAAAGGATTACCTCCGAGGAAGAGAGTGGGAAGACCCCTTCGTGGAGAAGTCACTCGGAGGAGGAAAGAGTTGAAGCGTTTTTGCTCCGGACAAGCCGGAAGGTATGATACTCGATTTCCTCCTTTTTTCTTCTTGCGTAACGGCCATCAAACTTGTTAAACTTGACTTTTGCTCGTTGTGAATGTGTTGTTTGATAAGGGAAAAGGGATGGCCAGACCCTTGGGATAAAGGAGACGGCACCCCGGACCCTCGGTTATGCGAAGGATGGGTGGAATATCAACGCATGTGGGCTGGTCGGAGGTGTACGATTGGGAACGTGGGTGTTGGACGCCAATCATGTGGGGGCTGGCCATGCGAGAACTCATCCGTATACATGAGGTGGAGGTTGTAATGAGTTACAAACGAATGCTCGTGGTGAATATAAGCTGTTCGAGAGTGAATTTTCCGGTCTGTGTGCTTGGTATTGGGCTGAAAAATGGATTGTTTTGCGTATGTTCGTCTTTGTACGTGGCCGCCCATTCGGAGTGTACACCTTGGCATATAATTGAGGCCCGAGAATAGGGCAAATGGGGATGGAGGGGCTGGTCCGTCGGTTTTGAGAAAAAAAAAGGTTGAAACTCCGAATGAGAAGGTTGCGGATAAGCATGAACATTCATGGATGCAAACATACGAATATTGGACAATATTATAGAATGAACATGGGCTGAAAAGGGGACTTGTTATAGTCATTCATAGCTGATCCGGAATTGATACTCCTTGATAAAAGGAGGGTTTGTAAGGTACGGGAAGCATGGATAAATGAAAGTGATTGAACGAGCCAAGTTTCACGGACGGAATGGAAGTTTACGATGATATATTGACACGCCCATGGGGCTGCCTTATGAGGCGGACATGAGAAGGGTCTGGACAGAAAAAAATCAATCGTAGAAATGGTATATTGGTCATCCTAGTTTGCTGGAAAAGATGGACGAAAAGCCAAGGCACGGAGGGAAGTTCTGTGGTTTTACGCACCCGGCTGGATTGATATATGGTAGCGGGTTGTTGTGTGGCTGAAATATATGATTATGAGGCTTTTATGGGGCGTGTGTAGGCTGAAAATGTGACGTTCCTGGATGCCGTGGGAAATAACTTAGTTAAAGAATTGGAAACGTAACGGTATATGTGAGAATTTTGAGACGACATCTCAATTTTGAGATACATTAAGGGATGACATAGGCGATTTTGAGATATATTGAGCTGTCGTACTTAGTCATTTTACTAACGTTATTGTGTGTTTTGGTAGGTTATAAAAGTGAACAAACACATGCTTACATACATGTTCGGTAGATAGCTTCCGTTGTACAAATTTTTATAACTAAAGTGTAAACGAATTATATAATACTTTTCAATTATTAATGAAATGGTTGATGAGTTTTATTTTAGGAAACCGTTGGTCCTTTCACCTG
The DNA here is from genome assembly GCA_023653495.1 of Melastoma candidum. NCBI lineage: Eukaryota > Viridiplantae > Streptophyta > Magnoliopsida > Myrtales > Melastomataceae > Melastoma > Melastoma candidum. The sequence continues at coordinate 4,923,041 of CM042887.1, forward strand.
GTCTGGAAGCTAAGGCTGCCAGAGGATGCGCGCTACTATTTCCACGGAAATTGGACGCTGAATTGGGAAAGTCTTTTCCATGTAATTGCGACTCACCTTGGGAACTCATATTGCATAAGGGGCTAGACAGGTCCACGCAAGATCAAAATCAATGGCAAGTATCTGAAAAGGTATAAACCATTGATTTGGGAAACAGACAAAAATACCATTGCTCAAAGGTTTCCCGAGATATGGGAGAAGCTAAAAATGTAGTAGTTCAATCACTCGACAAAGAGGACAGCAGGCGTTTTGCTCGGCTCAAAACTCCGGCTGCCACAATCTCTTTCGCCTCTACATCGACAACCCTTTCCCAATCTCCTTCATACGAGTCTCGCTTATGGACGATGGCCGCACGCTCAGCTACCTTCGCCGCTCTGGCAGCATCAAGAGCCTGATTGTTCGCAACAATGTGCGTGGTTGTGGCGTGTTGCTCTTCCTGGAGACGACGGATAGTGGCAGACAGCTCCTCATGCTTCCTACGGAGTTGAACCCCCTCGAGAGACAGCTCCTCCACTCGAGTAGTAGGTGGAGGCGGTAGGGCCCACGCATGCTCCTTCTCTTCCAACCTCGCCTTAACCGCAAAGTCCTTTTGTCTCTCAGCCTACGAGCGCCAGAAGGATTTTCGAAGGAGTGAGAGTGTAACTCGCAGCTCGCGTGAATCGGAAGTAACTTGCCCCGGCTTGTCAATCACGGATGTTAAGGCGACAAAGTCGTCTTCGGTGCTCGTTCCACAAAGCGCAAAGATTGTCATGAATGCACTTTGATCAAACACCAACAAGAAGGCAAAAAAATAACCTTCCACAAAGCGAAGCTTAGCTTCTTACAGATGTCGCCTAAATTTAGGAACCTTGGGGGGCTTCTCTCGCCTCATCAGAGTTGTCTTGGGTGATAGGGACACTATCAAGCAACGGACCCACGACCCTATATCCTGAGACTAATATAGGGACACCAGTTACGACTTCTCTAGGGGACTCCTTCGCGCTTTTGTTACTCTCACCTGGCCTAGGCTCTCAAGACCGCCCAACCAAGCGGCGATAGGGATGTTGTCAGGGGACCCCTCATTATCAATGATTTCAATTGTGGGGGAAGGACCAACAATACCTACATCAAGGGAGATGGCATTATTCAGTCGAAACGTTTGCCACAAAACGAAGCATGCGAGATGATTTGATACATGACGCGTCAAAAAAGTCATTTTTTCTAGGACAACAGCCCCAGCAACATCCCACGGCAATGGTGAGGGAGAGCATCCGTACGAAACGGTCCATGGGACACCTTCTTCTTCAAAATTCCTTCTTATGAGGACGACCAGTGGAGAAGTTTTGCCATGGCATATTTCACTTTCATTTTCTTGGTCCTTGCCATAGGAAGAAAGCGACTTGTTACAGAATGACTATAAACAAGGAAGTCATTACCTAGTGATCTGCAGTATACCCGAAAAGGACGATTCATTGCCTGATGACAGCTTCTTTGGAGGCTTCCCGCTCAGGCAAGGGAGATCCCCTGGAGAGTTCAGACTACTCTCTCCAACAAGCCCTCCAAATGGGACAAAGCCTCCAACATTCTCCAAAATCGAACCAGACCGTAAGAAAATTGGAGAGCGACCACCGAACACCTCCGCTTGAAGGTTGATCATGGGGGGGTTCGATATTTAGAAACGTGTGGCCGACCCATGGTCAACAGGGAGCATCACAATGTGCTTGTCCAATGGGCAGTTCATGGACTCAAAGAAGGGCATTGCCAAGGACTGAGTAAAACCCAGTCGAGTATACCCCGATCAAGTCTCAAGCGAAGAAAGCTGGCCCGAAATAATTCGCGGAATTCCTCCCGCTTCAGGGAGAAAGGCCACCAACAGGAAACTATTCCTACACTACCCTCTACACACCCATTCATTAGGACCTGGATATAGTCAATAATACTAAGGGGGGACCAGTACTCGGCTTGCTGGCCGAGATAACATCGCTTGGCTTGAGCATCAGACAGGGAAACTTCGTGAACCCCGGAAAATACAAGATAATCCAAAGGTAGACAATCCACAAGGGACCATCCGTCGAGCTCCTAGGAAAACTGGCCAGGTTGGTCGTCGCTTGGTGGAGGCCACAATAAACCAAACTCAAGAGAAAAGGGCCAAAGGCCAAAGCTTCCATGTTGTCTGCCTTGGAAGCGTCGACAAGGCTGATGGCCACCCCGACCATGAATTGACTAGGAGGTTTCCCTCGGTTGTAGAAGATATACTTAGATAACCACTCCAAGTAGAACTTGAACTCTTCATGGGGCGCCCACTGGTCAACAAGAATGGATAATTGTCACTCGATCACCTTTTCGATGCGCTCCAAAGAGTTGAATATCATATTGGAACGCCGGTTGTCAAACCGAGGGGGGGCTCCAGAGGGAGGACACCCAGTCAGGAAGCATATATCCTCAAAGGTGATCGACATGAGTCCCCTTGGAAGATAGAAACAGTTGACAACGGAATTCCAGAATGACGGGAATCCGACAAACCCTCACAGATTAAGCTCAATCAAGGAATGCGAGACGTTGATCAAGGGCTTTATCCCGACCTCCCATGCATCGTGTTTCTTGGTCATCCACCTAGACATCCAAGAGCCGTACGCCGCCTCACTCCTCTGGGACGAGAAACAACGTAGATTTGCTCGTACTGAATGGTTGCTCCATCCCGAAGGTTGGGAATCGCTAGTAGCAAAGATGGCGAGCAACCTGCCGGTGAAAGGAATGATCTTTCGACCTCCGAGAGGTGATGGAACATGGATGTAGGGATAAAGGAACCCATGGTTTGCTAATCCGACATCGGTTGGCCAAAGTCCGACTCCGCATCAAAGCTGGGGAAGATATGGAACTTCGTGGCCTCCGTGTACACACAGCGGAACACTAGTCTATTGCCTTCCACATGGGACGGAATAGTTGAGTCGGGTTGCGTCGAGGTAGTTGAGGTTGAAAGGTTTCTAGGGTTTCTGAATACGTGGGCGGGAACCTCACCCCCCTTCGGGTTTTATAACTCGGAAACCAATAAAAAAGCATCGCTTCGCCTGGAAATTTATACCGATACGAACGTCGTTCAAAGGAGGTGGACAGGCGAAGAGATTCAAAATGTACATCGATTTTCATTCAAGTTCATAATCATTACATGAGTTTGTTTGAAAGCTAGTGAACCAATAAATGAAAAAGGAAACATAAACGACTCACACGACGACACTTTTTCTTCTAGACGGTGTGCTCCGTGATGAGGAGACGTAAACCCTTGAGCTTTGTGAGCTACACAAGTGTTTATCTTCGGAACATGAAGAGAAATATACAGGATACCATGGGCAAGAAGATCCTTGGCTGCAAGCTGAAAACTTCACAGCACAGTGAAGATTTTGTTGTTGCTAGATTCTTTTGAACCAAGGGACCCTGGTCTTCGTATTTGAATCCACATCAGAGCCACCAGAGGCCATGAGATTGAGAAATTGAGCTTTTGGCAACGACCTCATCCACGGTGTTCTTGGGCCCGAAGAGGTTTGAAACCACCTCGGGAGCGGGAAGCGAGGTGAGCATTCAATATTCCAAATCCGAACCAAACCAAATACCGAAATTCCAAATTTCAACTTATAATTTTTTACCCTTCAAATACCAAACGGAATTCCAAAGTTCTAATTACCAAAATACCGAAATTATTTCGGTATTTCGATTCGGTATTTGGAACTTTTAAATTTTTAATTGGGCCGTATTATGAGCCCAAAGCCCAATAAAAAAATAAATCCAAGCCTAGTTACAGAAAAAGGTAGGCCGTGCGCACAGGTTTTGATCTTCGACACTTCGGCACATGGCTTGACATAACTCATCTTAAGCCAACTCATTTTGCTAATCCTCATTAGCGACAAAGCCGACAACCTCTTGTTGTGCATGCGAATACTCCGTGTCTGAACATTGTTCAGATTCAAGTAGTACAACATGGCATAACCATAATCATCATCGCCCTTACCCATCACCGCAACCATACCACCCAAACTAGCCTGAGCAATGGCTACGCTCCCGGTCCCAGGAGGGCACCCACAAAGCATCAATAATCCTGTCGGTAATTTCATAATCTAAGAGACTAATGGCCCTCCTTCTTGATGGCACAAATGCCCTGAGGTGTTTGTCCCCTGTTACAGAAAAAGGCCGTGGACAGAGAAAGAGAGCTTAGAATACTCGCCCCCTAAACCTCCCTCTCCTAGAATATAGTAAAAAATGAAAATAGAACAACACCCATGACTGTAGGAAAACAGAAATAGTGCATGCCATTGCAGGAGGTGGAGCATCGAGCCGTCGGAGGAGGTGGAGCGCGAAGAGCCATCAAGGGGAACGAGGAGAGGCAACCCTAGGGCAACATTTCATTTTTTGTGCAGAAAAGATGTTAATGGGCTAAGAAAAAATTTAAAGAGTAATGGGCCAAAAGCCCAAAATGACATGAGCCCAATAATATTTCGATTACTTTGAAACACCGAATTAATTTTTCTAAAATACCAAAATCGAATTGAAAACCGAAATTTTTCGTAAACACGACACCGAACAAAAAACCAAATACCAAAATTTCAAAAATTTGGTTTGGTATTTGGAAGTCCAAACTTTATGCTCACCCCTAGCGGAAAGGTTAGTTCAGTCAGAACACGACACAAGGCTAAAAACTTTCTCACCGTGGCTCCGCCCAGGTCCTCGACCCTTCCACATGGGCTCTTTGTGAAGGAGAGGGGAGCCTTTAGAGGGAGAGATACCACTTGCATAAGGTGATGAACATAAGCTCTCAAGCGAGGTAAGGTGATGGACATAGATCCTAGGTAGAAGGAGAAGAGGCTGAAGACTCAAAATCCTAATGTTTTCTATGGTGATGGTTTGTGATTGGGAAACTGATCCGGATATCGCCATTTATAGCGAGGTTATGAGGAGGATAAGATCTTTGACCGAAAATATCATGACAGAGATTTCGGGGATTTCAACAGGCATCTCGGATATCTCCATCGATACGTTTCGAGGAATCAACGGTTAGGGATTAATTTATCACTTGCACACGTTACAAAGGAGCAGGAAAATCATTACTTGGTTTTTTTTCAAAAAGAAACAGATTACAAACTCTGTCATCCTTGAGGGGGACTTATATGTTTATTAACAGAATGAGACTCAAAGCGCACAAGGCCTTTTAGGGAGGTAGCTGCGGAAACACGCCAGGCGAAGGCTTGCGGACGAAATAGTTACTGAGCGACAGGGCTACCGGGCGACGAGGGTTGCTAGGCGAAGATAAGATGATTAAGCGACAGTTAACTAGGCGAACGGGGAAACTCTGCAGCGAAGGCTAGTGAACAATACGGTCTATCAGTGGTTTTTATGGAAACATTTTGGACGATCTTGCAACATGAAAGGAAATAGTTGCTAAGACTACTCGGATGGAAATAAGATATTCCACGAAGACCACTTATAAAACAAATTATGAATATTAAACCATATGCGTTTTATCCTAGTGATTTACTTTTTTAAAATACAACAACGGGCGTCCGTATAAATGTAGAATGGTAATAAAAAATGATTATGGAACTAAGAAAAAAATAAACCTTAATCGGAATGTTGGTGTTTTTAGAAATAGAGAATATGTAACATCAAAGAATGGTTGATCATCGTGCTTGCCTAATCAATATCACGTCATTTTCGCTCTTATCTTTCTATCCGGAGAGTGCGTTGAAGTAAAATCACCTTCCAATTTTCATCAGGCCGTCGATGAATAATGCATGAAAGAAGAAGGATGCCGTCGCATTTGTTGAATATAAAATGATCGGGCCCTGTTGTTTTCGCACGCTTCCCATGCCCTGTCGATTTCAATCTTATCACCCCACGCTTTCGCTCGGGAGGATTTGGTTGGGCCATTCGCTGTCCCATGACTTTTCTCCCCTAATTATCCCCACCGAACAAAACAGTCCTCTCTACTTCTTCGAGGATTTATCGGGTATGGTATGGCATAATAAATTTAATATGATTTTGTTAAATGATTAATTATTTTTTATCATAATTATCTTAAAACGTTTCCCCACCTCTCGTCACTCACAAGCGAACGGGAAACCCGTGGGCAAGCTTTTCCACGCATATAATTAAGAAACTAATAGTAGTATAGATATAGAAAATCTAGAAGGAGGTGTGGGGAATATATAAAATAATAAATGTGGAGTTGTCCATAAAGAAGACGCGTGAATAACTTTTGGAGTTTGAAATGCGGACAAGTTTGAGGCAAAATAATTGAAACATTAAACCCCAGTAACACAACTGACGACACCGCACGTGGGGGATTCCCTTGGACAAAGCGTGGGGTGTTGTAGGATGGATTCATAGGTTCCGGACAAATTAAAAAGGGATTGCCATTTGGACATACTGCTGTCCTGAATGTTTATCTTTTAGGACGCGGTTAACGATATGGTAAAGGATTTTGTAAAATTTTCTCGAGGGTATATTGGTAATTTCATAATGAACATAGGTTAGTAATTATGTTCGAAATGTACTATTTAACTTAGTAAATTATTAAAATATTTAGTAACTGTTTATCAAAATTTTAAAAACATTTCACGCAGAAATTAGTAAAAAATTACGAAAATTCATTTTTAGTAATTTCCAAATAATTTTACTATGTTCAGCCGTATTAATACTAATTTCGTTCGAAAGCCAAACGAAAAAATTACTAACCATTAAACTTTTACTAAGTAAAATTAGTAATTTTTACTAAATATGAACAATAAATATTTAGTAAAAGTTACTAAACTATAAGTAGTAAATCGGACGACAATATTACTAAAAAGTTTAGTAACCATTTACTAAACTTGAACAGTGAATTTTTAGTAAAAATTACTAAAAAAAATGAGGAAATCACCGATTTTTTTTGTAAGTGATTACCAAAATAATCTGGAAATAAACGGGTGAAATTACTAAACGCAAATTAGTAAAGTTTACTAACTGTAAACTGTGAAAAATTAGTAAACTTTACTAAATATTTTACTAATTTTGAAGTGTTTTTTTACTACGAACGGTCGATTTTTAGTAAATTTTACTAAAAATAAAAGCCATTTTAATAAATTACGTAATAATTATGTGCACGTATAGTTAGAAGCTTTCTTATCTTTTACTCTTTTTTTTCTTGCTAATATTTTCATTTTTATTTAAGAAAACAAACATTACGCAATGTAATTGGGAGGACAGAAAGGGAGCTGCTGATTATTGTTCTTTGAATCACAGGAGAAACATTCGCATCTGAGGTGGTCTTTCCCAAATTCCCCCTTTCTCTTCAAGAATGGTCGGAGGAGGAGGGAATGAGGCGGGGATGGGGGGAAACGGGGCTGGGAGGATGCCGACATGGAAGGAGAGGGAGAACAACAAGAGGAGGGAGAGGAGGAGGAGGGCGATCGCTGCCAAGATATACGCGGGGCTGAGGTCTCAGGGGAATTACAAGCTCCCCAAGCACTGCGACAACAACGAGGTCCTCAAGGCCCTCTGTTCCGAAGCCGGTTGGATCGTGGAGGACGACGGCACCACTTATCGCAAGGTCGATCCGAACCTCATCCTTTTTCTCTTCCCTCCTCCTGGGGATGGTGGTGGGTTTCTTTAGCTGTTGGATCGATTGGTTTAATTGTAGGGCTCCCTCACATTCATTCATTCGTTGTTTGTTAGAGCTTGGAAAACTTAATATATTTTTGCTGAGAAGAGATGCTTTTTGTTGGGGATTTGGGGGGCTTTGTCTGGAGGAGATGATGAGCTTCTTGCCCTCCATTTATTTGTTTTGTGTTATCAACTCAGGGATGGAGGCCGCCACCGAATGGGGAGACGGCGGCGACGACCATAGCAACTCTTAGTGCTTGCTCTTCTATCCAACCTAGTCCTCAATCATCAGCCTTCCCAAGCCCAGCACCTTCCTACCCTACCAGCCCCACTTCCTCTTCCTTCCCCAGCCCCACTCGATTCGACGCCAACCCCTCCTCCTACCTTCTCCCCCTCCTCCGTAACATCGCCTCCTCCCCTTCCAACAATCTCCCTCCCCTTAGAATCTGCAGCAGCGCCCCCGTTACTCCTCCCCTCTCCTCCCCTGCTAGAAACTCCAAGCCCAAGCCCTTGTGGGAGTCTCTTCCCAGGATCTCCCTGTCCAATTTCCAGCAGCTGCCTTTCGCCACCTCCGCTCCCTCGAGCCCCGGTCGCAAGCGCAACCACACCCCGCCCACCATCCCAGAATGTGATGAGTCCGAGATTTCTGTGGTCGACTCTGGCAGGTGGGCGAGCTTCCCAAGCGTGGCTGCCATGGCTGCTCCTCCATCTCCCACATTTAATCTCGTGAGGTCAGCAAGCCAAAGCCTAGCAATCCCTCTTAAGGATGTGCCTGAGAGGGGTTGGGGTTCGGAGTTTGAGTTTGAGAATGGATGGGTGAAGCCTTGGGAAGGTGAGAGGATCCATGAAGTGGGAGTTGATGACCTGGAGCTAACCCTCGGGATTGAAAAGGCTCGTGCTTGAACATCCAACAGGATTCAGAGTTCATCGGAGAGTACTCCCTTGCACACACGACTTATATCCCGGTATATACAGCTGGCCTGTGAATGTGGAGACTTCGCTAGAGAAGGATGTGGATGGTCAAATTATCTTCATGCAAAAGCTGGTTCTTACTTGAGAGAAGGATCCTTCTTATGTCTCGATGTGACACAAAGGTATGCGAGACCGAGTTGGAAGTTTAAAAATTACTTTCAAATCTTTATTCGCGATGTAATGATTACGATTTTAGAAGATATGCAGAACTAGAAATTGTAAGGTTGTTCTTGCTTGGACAAAGGCAATTGGTTTCCCATCGAGCTTCTCCTATGTTTTGTTTTCTCCTCGCCTAACTCCTACAACTCCCAGTTCTCAAGAATTTTCAGTCTCTTTCGCATTTTGTGGACGTATTCCTGTTTTAATGGCAGCTAAAGCTTTTTGTATATGGTCTGACCTATAAAAAAACCTCCTATCCTATGTATAAAGAAACCTTTCTGGTCCATTTTCATACGCCGGCAGTTTCTTATGCCCTTTTGCTGATTTTGAATCCAGCGGCATTGTGTATGTTAATTTCTTTGTTTTCTTTCAAAGGATGGTGATTGACCACAAGATTTAATAGAGCATTATACTATGCTCCTTTCATGCCAGATACAATTATTTCCACTGTTTTATTGTTTATTAGTCCTCAGAAGGGGCATGAAAACACACTGTTGGATTGGGAAACCATGAAACTTTTTTAAGCCACAAGAACTCTCATAACCAAAAGGCAGGAATGATGTGAGGAATGATTCCCATCCACATTTGCATGATGGGGGAGTGTGACCAATCCCTGAGCCATCTGCAAGAAAATGGAAGCCAAAAGGTTATTTTCCTTCTGCACTTTAGCTTCTTCGGAGCGGAAACGGAATGTTGGTGTGGATGGATCAAATAATTTCTAGAGCCAAGCGGGGATGCGTCGTTTGCATAAAGTTGGGTCCCTTGCCATGTGATGTTCCCTTGTATTAAAGTGGGGTGGGGGACATGGATAGCCTTTCTTATCATGTTATTGAGGACTTGTAGTTCCTTGTGATAGTGACCAACCAAAGTTCATAATGTGGCTTTTGACTTCTAGGTTTCCTGGCTTAGGGCCGGCCACTTTCATAATACGCTTTGAATTGGTTTTCTCTATTGGCTTGCTCGGTGTTTCTCTGGCAGATTATGCATGATGTGTAGGGACATTTCCATTTTGGCAACTGTGATTTTTGTCACCTGCTCTAAGCCTTCATATAGTTATTTGCATGTTGTCACGGCTGTGGAGTATAATGATAAGACTTGGAGACTCTGGTTGCGAGACCAGACAAGTCAACCTCGGTTTGGTTGGGTCGAGCGCATTGTTACACACTGGAGTACACCTCCAGTCCTGCCTGTTGATGTCTCCCGGCTAAGTTCTGAGGGGCCTCGATGGTGGGCTGGGCAGTACCGAGTGGCGGCCTCAGCTGAATCTTTGTCAGGTCTAAGTGCCTCGGATGGACGTCCCCACGCCTCACAGAACCTCTTTAGGTGGCGTTTCCCTACCGCTTTAATCACATATAATAAATTTAATAAAGAAAACATTTAAAACAAAAAATAAAAATAAGTTTTGACTTTAAAGATAACCTAAACTACAAATGATTTTTTTTTTTTGTTTTACATTAGCCTTCTTTGAACTATTTCTTTTCCTTAGGAGTTCTACTTCTTTAATCCTTGTCCTATTCTTTTAGTTCGTGGGATGCCGCCAAATATCATCAAGGTTAATTGTCCTAAAAATTTAAATTTATAGGTGAAATTCAATATTTTTTTATAGATAAATAAAAAGAAAAAATCTCAAATTCTTTTTTAGAGATAGTAGCTCAAAACCTTTTTTTTCTAAAGATGCGACGTACTTGATATAAGTTTGCCTATCCATCAAATACATTTGACTTAAGATTTTATTTTATGTTTTATCTTAGAAATAAATAAAGGAGAAAGGTTATCTTTTGGCAAGGACTGTTCGGCTCCTGCCAAAAGAGTCGACGCACAGTAATAAGGAAAGAACGCGTAACTTTTTCTTAATTGAGTTTTATTAACTGATGTTAGGGCAGTTATGTTAAAAACGGACGTGTATAGAATTTTATAGAATACTATAATATAATATTGGCAATAACTTAAATAATTTATAAATTTAATGTTATTTCATATCAACCTAGAAGCATTTAAATTTTATATATATAAGCATCCAACTACTTTTTTAAATTTATAATAAAGGGTTTAACTTTTTTTTTTATATTTCTCTTTCCGGAAATTATCCCAAGAGGAAAAGCGTAATATTTTTCTTCTCCAACTTTTTTGACATGTAGTACTTTCAAGATTCTAAATATAGCTATTAGATGTACATCAGCTATGAATATACATAGAGTGACATGACATCACACTTTGAGAGCCATCGATAATGCCTTTGGAAACAAATATAAAAGGAGAATTATTTAAGAATAAAATTTATAATTATTTAAGTAGGGAAAAAATTTTACCAAATATAAAAAAGTAAGTCTCATCCTATATTTTAATTATTTATTATTATTTATACAGAGTATCAACAAGTATCACATATACGGATGAACATTTAAAAACCTTACCCCTAGAATAGAATATTCGCGTTCTTCCAAGCACACCCAAGTGGCATAAGGTGGGTAGTGAATGTTTAGAACCTTGTCATGATTCCTGGTTCGAACCCCACCATGCACACACTACTTTGATCCTCAACTGAAATTGGATGGGGAACAGGCTTCAAGTCGGATATAAAAAAAATAAATAGAATATTCACAAATCACTAAATATTTTTAAAAAGAGTTGTGTTAACAGTGTATTATGTCTTAATATAAATGTCATTAGATATAATTTTACAATTACAAGATATTCTAAATTAATATTAAAAATAAAATATGAAGCGGGTAGGTAATAATTAACAAAATCCTAAACAATGTAACTAAACATATCTATTAAAAGTAGTTGTGAGTTGGCACCGCGAATCCAAAGCCCAACCCAATCCCCACACATCCCTTCCACACGCTACCCGCCCAACTCTTTCTCCCACTGTTTTTATTTGTGGTTAATTTTTAGTGTCAGACAGCAGCACCCAACACTGCCTCTGTTCGAGACCCACAACTCCTTATCCACAGTGACAGGAGACACAACCCCTTAAATGCTCGTCCTTCTGTTAACTATACCCTTGCCCTTCTTTTTTCATTTATTAGCGGCCGTCTTGCTGTTGTTTTTCACCCCCCCCCCCCCCCCCTTGTTGGTTGGGTTGGGATGGGTTGTTGTGCGTTGGGGGGAATTGGACGGCTACGATTATTGGCGTGGATGTTCTCCTTTTTTCTCTTTCACGAAAGAAAATCCGTTTTGTTGTTGATGTTGTTGTGATCTTTAACTAGCGTTTATTTTTTTTTTCTATAATTCCAGCTAGATTTCCACCTCATCCTCAGAAACCAAACCTCCAACCCCCCTCTCCCTCTTCCCACCACCATCCCCCTCCACACCCCGTGTGAGTCGCGCGCTCTGGAATCTTTTTGGTGCCAGTCCCATCATCTTTAGTTTTAACAATTTCTTTTTGTTTTACGTCTTGGGTGTCTCCGCGTGTGTTTGTGATGCCATTTCTCCACTTTGGCCTTTTACTTGTATGGAGTTTAGTTTGCTTTCTCAAGGGAGTGATTTCTTTTTCTTTTCCTCTTCTCTAACTTTCAGTAGAAGTGGTGAGTTGATTCTGGGATTGCGAGTTGAGTTTCTGGTTAGCGTTGTTTGATCTGTTTGGTGATTTCCCAGTCTGCTACTTTAAAAACGTAAAGATAAAATATAATAAAATAAAGTAAACGGGAAAGGGAAACAGGGAGTTGTGGATAGGATTTGCATGTGGGGATTATGCCCTTTCTTGCGTGCCCACAGAACAGGGTTGACTTAGTTTGGAAACAGTTGGGAACTGTGAGTGTTGGTCTTTAGGGTTCGGATGATTTTGTTTCAAACTTTTCCCATCTTCTGAATATGTGTAGTGGTGATTGGTTGACTACTGACTTTTTTATTAACTTGTGTTTGGGTAAAGGTTCTTTGTTTAAAGCCCTGAGAATATGATGAGTCCTCTGTTTCTGCTCTCCTTGATTCTGGGTGGATAGATTGTTTAGTATTTCGCAGGAATTTTACATCGTGATCCGAGTGTGTGGATTTCTTAACTTTTTGGTCATATTCTGAAGCCAAAGAATGTTGCCGATGAATTCACTTCATAATATATGGCTTCTAGTTGGTGCCTTGATATTGGAATTTCATACTTTGTCGTATCAGAGAATGGTTGTCCCCATGAGTTCTTGTTATTTTTGCATCGACCTCAGATATCCTTGTTTGCACCACTCTTCACGCCCAGGGGCTGGAATAATTTCATATGTTCTGGAAGAAGACTTTTGAATTAATTGGGGCTAAATAGTTCCCCATCAAATTCTACCGAACAGATATTATCTGCAAATTTCTGGACTTCTGTACCCTGTTGTGCTCGAGTTGTATAAGTGGGAGCTTAGTGATTTTTCTTTTTCTCTTAGGACTCCTCATCGATTGATCGAGCAATCATTTGCTGATTTGGTAGTGCTTTCGGTATTGTCCGAGTGCTGATTACCTCTAAATGGGGAATGGGGATGAAAGTACCCCTGCCAAGCCTTCCAAGGCTCCCCCTTCTTTGGCTCAAGTAAGTGTCTAGCTACTTGACTGGGTGATTGGGTCACTTTGTTGTTGCTTCTGTTAAGAAATTGCTTTGGATGCCATATTTTTAGCATGATATGTTTTGTATTGCAATGTGGACTGCTGGCAGAATTGCCTTTTTAACTTATTTTGTTGGACTCTACTGGCAGCGTTGTTTAGGTCTTTAGAGTTCAGTTGCTCTCTAGAATGTATTGTCTAGTAAAATGTTGGAAGTTTGATATTGCATCTGTCTTTTAGGTATCATTGGTTATGTGACTCGTGTGATTCTAGAATGAAAAACCGAAGCAAGCATGTTCTTAAAGAAAGGTGCATCGCCTAGTTAGAGTTTGATGTTCTTCTATTGTACCCTAGTTTATTATCTTGTGTATGTATGCAGGAGGCCCCGACTGTACCCGCATATCCTGATTGGTCGAGTTCTATGCAGGTAATAAATTCTTTGAATTTCCTTCCCTAATCTAAGTTTTTGCCTTCTGTGTGCAACTGTCCAGGACTGAGTAGTTTCATGAGAAGAAACCTTCCATTTATTGTTCTCAGGCTTATTATGGTGCTGCTGGTGCCACTCCACCTCCTTTTTTCCCATCAACCGTCACCTCGCCCGGTCCCCATCCTTATATATGGGGATCACAAGTGAGTGCAAATGATACAGGAATATTCCATGTAATCTCTTCCTAGGATTTCTGGCAATGTTCTCATTGGATGAGATTACAGCATTCCTTGATGCCTCCATATGGAACCCCAGTGCCGTATCCGGCTATTTATCCTCCTGGGGGAGTCTATGCCCATCCCAATATGGCCGCGGTAATGTTTCTTTGTGCTTTTCGTTATTGGAGCCATTTTTCTCACATGTTTGATGCTGTGACAATACAATCTTGAAACAAGCAAGCCAATGTGAGATGTTGATGTGCAAATTCCTTATGATTTAGGCTCATGTAGCAGCACCACCCGCAACAATGGAGTTGGAAGGGAATGGCGGGGATGGGAAAGATGGTAACTCGGTGAAAAGACCAAAAGGGACTGCAGGTAACAGTAACTCAGCTGGTGGGAAGACCAGAGACTGTGTGAGGGCAACTTCTGGTTCCGGTAATGACGAGGCGTCCCAAAGGTTAATATTGTAATGTAACTAGTTGTGTCTTTGGAGATATTTGTTGCCCAAGGACTTAAATATCTATTGATTCCTTTGCAGTGGAGATAGTGATAGCGAAGGCTCATCGGACGCAAATGCGGAGAATAATCAACAATATCACTCTGCCAGCAAGAAGGGAAGTTTCGATCAGATGCTTGCAGATGGTATGTGTCAGATGTCGTCAATTCAATTCAGTGAATTATATGGAAGTGATGAAATCTCCCTGGGCTGATTTCTGAAAATCTGCAATTGTATATTACATAAGGGAAGCCAGCAGCAGTGGGACCTGCAACGAACTTAAATATTGGGATGGACTTGTGGAGCGCGTCCTCCACATCAGGGGCTGCGAAAGTGAGACCGAACCTTGCCCCCGCTTCATCGGGCCTCATCCCTGGTGGGATGATACCTGATCAGTGGATGCAGGTCTGCACCTGCAAATTTGACTTTTTAATAGTGGAATTGAGTAACATTGCATACGTTCCATTGGTTGGTTAAGTAATTCATTTTGCATCCTGTATAGAGGGCGAATTCTGTGAGTTGACTTGCAATTCAAGCGGGCTGTTCAATTTTAGCAAGTGCTTCCTCAGAATCAATTCTCTTTTGATTGTTTAATTTATGTCAATGCAACTGGATTTATTTATGCATCATTAGTATTAACAGAAGGTTGCTAAACAAACATTTTGAATGTTATTGTCTGATAGGATGAACGAGAGCTCAAACGGCAAAGAAGGAAGCAATCAAATCGGGAGTCAGCCAGGAGATCGAGATTGCGTAAGCAGGTAGGGCTATCCGACTTGCCCAGCAAGCTGCTGCTCAAAGCGGACATATGTTATGCTTTATTGTTTTTGCCTTTTGGTTAGGCAGAGTGTGGGGAGTCGCAGGCAAGGGTCGAGACATTGAGCAACGAGAATAGCTCGTTAAGAGATGAACTCAAGAGACTCTCGGAAGAATGCGAGAAGCTCTCCTCGGAGAATTCTGCTATCAAGGTTTGTGAGGAATGCTTTCTTTCTTCTTCTTAAATGGGTGGGGATGCTGTGGTTCCTTTTTAACCTAAGAAGCTCATCCAACAGGATGAATTGATGCGGATGGGTGGGTCAGATGTGTTGGCAAGCCTTGGGAAGAACCCAACTGCGGAGAAATAACTGAGAGCCTAAGGTGATCTCAGTCAAGCATAGGAATCATGTTTTGACGTGATGATCTGACTTCAAAGAGGAGATTTCCAGTTGTCTTAGGCTAATTAACAAGCTATTTTTCTTTCTTATCTGTGAATTTCTTTTTCTCCCCTCTCCGATGTATCTCTTCCACAGTATACGCCAAAGAAGGTCAGGAAGAATCTCAAGTGTTTTGTTACGTTTTGAGAAATTTGAAGACAGAAATTTTGGATTATGTTTCTTTCTTTCCATTCTTTTCTTCGTTGCCTTCTTTCAGTCTCGTGGTCGGGGTCGCGGTAGTGGTCATAGTCGGTCGTGGCCTGGCCGTGGCAATGTGCTGAGCTAGAAAAGTTCACGTAAAAAGTAGGAACAAAATCTTGATAGCTAAATTGAAATGTATAAAATTTTGAGAACCCTGAGCCCAATTTTAAAAACAAATAAGACAATCCTTCTATCTGTTTATATTCATTCATTTTTCCTGTTCAAACATTAGAATCACCATAATTCCGTCTCATAACACAACCAAGTCTGTTAAATCCTTTATCGACCTACAATGCCGTACCTAAACAGAAGTGCCTCGAAACCTAAGTTTTTTTATTAAGTTCACCGGAACCTTTCGAGTTTTGTACGAATGCATGGTTAGTTTTTAAAAAAATTTATGAAATATGGTTCGTCTTTCGTAAAATACGAATTTGCCGCAAAATGGTTTAGGGTTTCGGGTTTCAACGGATTTTAGAAAACAATGAGGGTCGGGTCTTCAAAACCCATCTCTATGATGCTACTGGCATCCACATGAAGGCGCGTTTTGAAAACCCGCTTTTATGAAGAGGCGTTCACTACTTCTAAGGGGCAAGTTTTAAAAACCCGCATATCCAACACTTGTGAATTTTCTTGAACAGAGAATGGAAAGATATTCGGTGTCAAAACTCACTCCCCTTAAATACAAAAGAGGCAGGCTATCAAAACGCTCCCCTTTGGCGGTTAGTCCATATTTTACGAAATACGAACCGTGTTTCGCAAATTTTTTTTTAAATTTACCGTATATCTGTACAAAACTCGAAACCTTTCCACCCGATCATCTAATACTTGTTAAATATCCCAAATATACTCCAATAATTTATAACAAGATTAAAAATTAACTACCGACACTTATTTTATGCACATAAACGACTTTTAGTACTTTATTATAAATGTTTGTATATTTAAGAATTTCTCCTTGTTTCTGAATAGTTTTGAAAATGAAAGATGCATTCATGTAACGACTTAAAATTTTAAACAATTAAGTATGCTATTCATTTACCTGTCTTAGGAAAAATGTGTTAGACTTTTGATATACATAAGGCTCACTTTC
The DNA here is from genome assembly GCA_023653495.1 of Melastoma candidum. Lineage (NCBI taxonomy): Eukaryota > Viridiplantae > Streptophyta > Magnoliopsida > Myrtales > Melastomataceae > Melastoma > Melastoma candidum. The sequence continues at coordinate 4,939,962 of CM042887.1, forward strand.
TTGGTTAGGTAAGATTTCCCTCCAACCAGATGAAATAAATAATATGATAAGTGTTAACTTTTGCTTTGGTTATGAGCTTGAGAAGCTATGTTATAAATTCATAGCACTTTGTTGTTGTAACACTTTGGTTATTTTGATGATGAGCTTGAGGAATGTGATGCTGCGTTAAAGTAAGGTCGTAGTAATACTACATCTATCCTTTTTTAAACATGGAAATAATTAGCTTTTCCATAACAAAATATTGAAATTAATTGATATTTCAAATTGTCTAGGTTAATTCGATGTTTTAGTCATTATTTGGATGTCCTAAATATTCTAATTTAACTTAAAATATATTTTACTATAATTATGGTAATAAAGCCTCAGTTCCGTGGAAATTAATCAAAATCCTTTTGTATAATTTCATTCATTAAAAAGAGAAAATCTTTAGTCATTAGCTTGAGTAAGTGTTGTTGAGCCACTGCTAGCCTGAGCTATACGTTGCTACACTACAATAAGTCGTTACTATTGCTACGCTTACTCACGGGAAATTTGGAAATAATATTTCCTTTCGGAATATATTTAGAACAAATATTAAGATGTCTAAATACATTAGATAGGCTTTGGATTTTCCTTTTGCAATATATTGTCTTTTCAATTAAAGATTTGGAAACAATATATTTTTATTATGAAAGTTAAGAATTGTTTAGAGCAACGTTATGATGCAAAGGGTTAATCGTCAAATCAAATAATTTTTAAATTATGATTTGATTTCAATAGTTGTTTTGATGAAATTTTTGTTAGGTCAAGTATATATATATATATATATATATATATAGTATTTTAATTATTTCATTTGGATGAAATTAATTAACTATGAGAAGTTACTGTTTGAGAACTTTCCATCTCTGTTTCAGCGACCGTTGAGCAGGTATCCGCTCAGATTGGTCTGATCCACTGAAATTATAGAAACAAATCAATGGTAATCGTCGTAATGAACTTGGACACCTCCCACGAAGTTTTCCCCACAAAAAACCATACAAGGCTCTCAAATCATTAGTATTTGTGTGATATGTGTGGTGTCTGTGTGATTAGGCAGGGAACGGAAAGTGCTAAGTGATAGCTTGGTTTCTACCTCTCTCAACTGCGTGTGAGAGTGTCAAGGGCTGTTTGCTACTTGATCGTCTTGAGAGGGACAATGTGTCATCTGTTCGTTCAACGAGCGGCTGACGAATCGTCTAAGGGACAATCTGATTATCGGCAAGAAGCCGTTCTTGTGGTGTCTTTTCGTAGGGAAGTCACGAACCTACGAAGTTTGTGCAGTTAGACACGCACTTGAGGGTGCCCGCCAGAAGTCTCGTACCTGTAAGGTAGAGTAGGAGTTGGTAACACTGCTTGAGTGGAAAGAGGTCCTCCCGAGCACAGAGGTGCTATGCAGAAGTTTCGACCTCCTAATTCAGAAGGATAGTATAACAGGTTGTGTGGAAGCCGCTGGAGTTGGAAATTCCATTATAGACACTAGGTGTGCAGTATAGTGAGTCACGGCTATGGTAACCATACACGTCAGAACTGTGTGTAGGACGGATTCGTCACTTCGTTGTGTAAGGAACCAACCCTTACTTTTCTTTTCTTTTCTGTTCTAAGTGACTCTCTTTGTGATTGTCTCTCATGTGCTTATAGACACGTTCTCATTAAAAGGAGACAAAAGCTGAAAGGATCTCCCATTTTATATTTAAGAAAAACAAGGTCGCATTTCATTTATAACGGAAGCAATTCCAAAATAGTATATTAAACGAGTTCTTAATGTGTCTTCACTATAATGTCCGCATAAAAAGGGAAATAATGAACATCCAAGACTCCCAAGGAACCTGTCAAGCACAAGCAAACTTGTTAGCTAAGAACTAAGCACGACATAACACGCTCACTCATCATACTTAATACGATCACTACTTTGCGCAACTCATACACCGTGTCTTATTTCCACACTTTAAGGCCGACTACTCGGCTAATCCCTGGGACGGAAATCCTTCCTTCACGCCCTTCATCAACTGCCTCATATAGCAACCCACAGTTGGGTGTTCCCGACAATTTGTTTCGCTCGTATCAACGAACCTTGAAGATTTCGGTCTCACCTCCCAACCTCCCCCGAGTATAACTTTAATGTCTCCAGTTAGCATGTGAGGTAAGCCCTTTTTGGCCTTCCTTACTCTCTGTTTCAATGCAACTAATTCCAGCCCGCCGGCCGAGTCGATTTCGAGATGTACGTCTTGCGGATTCCGACTCTCATATGTTGCGGTTCCAATACTCATGTATCGCAGTTCCGATACTCATCTATCGCGATTCCAACACTTCATGTTTCACGGTTCCGATACTCACGTATCACGGTTCCGAGACACGTGTCCCGCGGTTCCGATGCTTTATATGTATTTTCATCTCTCTCTTATCTATGGAACTTAGAAAGTCCCCAACTTTACCTACTCACACCATTCCGATCACAAGGTAATTGTCTCACCGGTCCCCTATAATTACTTCTAACACATTTCCAAACACGGAAAACCCTTAAAGACACCTTTCCGCTATTTTTCTTGTCATCCGCCACTTACACTCACATAACCGAACGAACATATTCCTCTAAGGTTACGCTTTTGCCTGCATAATCTCACCCACGTTGGATCCGGAAGGATCCCGTCATAACCCTCATTTCCTTTCTTACACAAACTTATACTTGTCCAACACATGATCCACAAGTCTATCACACAAGATTATCCCAAGCGACAATGATATGGCCATTATATGCGAGGATGAGTACGGGGAAGTGTTACAGGCCGCACCTTTCCAACGATCCGCCGCAAAGCAACATGAGTTCCTTCCTCTTCTTTCTCCGTTCTAGCTCCAACTCCACTTGGTCGTCCCCCTAAGGTCCCTCTCATAGTTGCTTCCTCTCGGCCTTGTTTTCGGGTTCTCTTGGATCTTCTTTCAAAGTGGGAGAGAAGAAAGAAGAGGAAGTCGGGGGAAGGGGACTGAATGGGGACCGAAGCTCCCCTCTTCCTTCATCCTCCTTTTCATATTTATTTCTTTTTTTATTTTTATTTTAATGCATGTTAATGTGGGCCACATGAAAGAATCATTCATGGAATATTCTCCCTTAATATCTACTTACTATTCATGACATGACCATTATCAATTTAATCCTTTTTCTTTCATGGGTTGGACTACTCCCATTTCACTTTCACCATTCTTATTATGACACCTTCACCTCCATCTCTTATCCATGTTACATACAACACTTCAACTAGTGGAATTTAATTTAATAAAATTCGGGGTCATTACTTTCTCCCTCCTTAGGGAATTTCGTCCCCGAAATTGGCTATTCAAACAAGGACGGATGCATCGCCTCATCCTCTCCTATGACTCTCAAGTTTGGTCATCTGTTCCCGCACCTTTCCATAGCACATGCACTAGTGGCGTCTTCTTTCCTCGCGTGCTCCGCTCTTTCCATCCCAGTATCCTCACCGGTTCCAAAGTAATGCTCATGCTAAGTTGCTCATGCTAGTCAGCATCTCCTTCAAGACCATCTCTGAAGCTGGTTCATACTTCCTCAATATAGATACATGAAAAACGTTGTGGCAATGCGACAACTCTGGAGGTATAGCCACTCGGTATGCTACCTTGCCTGCCCGCTTCGTGATCGCATAAAGTCCAATATACCTGGGACTTAATTTATGCGCTTTACCGGTGCGAAACATAGACTTCATTAGTGCTAATTTGAGGAATACCTCGTCCCAACTCCGAACTCTAATGGCCTCCTCTGCCGATACACGTAACTCTTTTGGCGATCTGTGCTGTCTTCATACGCTCCCTTACCACCGTGATCACCTCCGATGTTTCCTTGACAATTTCAATTCTGTCAAAAGTACTTTCCCCCGGTTCATTCCGACATAGAGGTGACTTACAATTCCTCCCATACAATGCCTCGAAGGGTGCCATGCCTATACTCGCATGAAAACTATTATTATAAACAAACTCAACCAGAGGTAACTGATAGACCCAACTACCTTTCCATTCCAAAGCACAAACTCGAAGCATGTCCTCAAGAGTTTGAATGGTGTGTTCGGTCTGTCCATCTGTTTGGAGGTGGAACGCTGTGCTCATATTTAACTTCGTACCCCATGCTTCTTGGAGACCCTTCCATAGCTTGGAGAAGAACCTTGGATTCTGATCGGATGTAACGGTGTGTGGCACCCCATGGTATCTTATCTCCTCTCACACATATGTCTTGGAAAAAGTTTCCACTGACCAATTTATTTGAATCGGAATAAAGTGGGCAGACTTCGTCAATATGTCTACAATGACCCACACCGAATCCATGTTCCTTCCTCCTTTCGGCAAGCTCCTGACAAAGTCCATGGCAATGTCCTCCCACATCTACTCAGGCACCGGAAGAGGCTCCAACAATCCTCCTGGCCGTTGGTGCTCTATCTTAACCCTTTGACAAGTAATGCACTTACTTACGTACCGGGCAATGTCATTCTTCATCTTTGGCCACCAATAAAATTTCTTAAGGTTCCGATACATTTTCATAATACCCGGATGGAGACCATTGGGGTTCTTATGCGCCACATCCATTAGTCTCTTCTTTACCCCCGGCTCATCCGGTATGCACACCCTATCTTCGAACCTCAATAGTCCATGGGTCGAGAGATTGAACTGCGCATAAGTCTATGTCCCTAGTCCTTCTCGTACCAACCTCAGATATTCATCTCGTGCTTGCGTTTCACGAATAATTCCTATCACCTCCGGCTCCACTTGTCCCCAGGCAACATATAACCGTGCATTAGATAATTCTACCTCTTGATTCTGCTCACTCATCTTTTCCATTAGTTTGTCCTCCTCGAGTCTCATCTGCATGAGAGCGCAATGCTTGCGACTTAGAGCATCCGCTACTACATTAGCCTTTCCCGGGTGGTATAAAATTTCGCAATCATAGTCCTTGAGTAGCTCTATCCACCGCCTTTGTCTCATATTCAACTCTTTTTGTGAAAAAAGATAACGCAAAGACTTATGATCCATGTACACCTCGAACCTTTCCCCATACAAATAGTGCCGCCATAACTTTAAAGCAAATACAATGGCTGCAAATTACAAGTCATGTGTAGGGTAGTTCTTTTCATGCTTCCTCAATTGCCTTGACGTGTACGCAATCACTTTTCCGTGTTGCATGAGGACACGTCCTAAACCTTGTCCTAAGGCATCACAATACACCACGTAACCATCGGATACTTCAGGTATGGTCAACACTAGGGCACTTGTTAGCCGTTTCTTCAATTCCTCAAAGCTCTCTTCGCATTTCTCCTTCCACTCAAACTGGACGTTCTTCTTTTATAGCTTGTTAATGGTGTCGCTATTTTAGAGAATCCCTCGACGAATCTCTTATAGTACCCGCTAGTCCCAAAAAAGCTCCGAACTTTGGTGACACTTGTTGGCCATCTTTGTGGGGTCTACCTCAATACCCATTGCTGAGATCACATGACCAAGAAATGACACCTTATCTAACCAGAACTCGCATGCTTAGCTTTGCATACAATTTATTCTCCCTCTAGGAGTTCAACACTATGGCCAAGTGTTCCTTGTGCTCCTCCTGGCTTTTCGAATATACAATAATATCATCGATGAACACTACAACAAAACGATCAAGGTACGACCAGAAGACTTGGTTCATCAATCCCATGAACACCGTCGGCGCATTTGTCAACCCAAAGGGAAAGGTATGCTCTGAATTCGTAATGACCATACCTTGTTCGAAATGCGGTCTTGGGGATATCTTCTTCCTTAACTCCGATCTGATAGCACCCTGACCAAAGATCAATCTTCGAATACATTACCAATCCTTGCAACTGATAAAATAAACCATCAAATCGAGGTAGAGGATAACGGTTCTTAATCATTCTTTGATTCAGAAGACGGTAGTGAATACAAAGTCTCATTGATCCGTCTTTCTTCTTTACAAACAACACGTGGGCACCCCACGAGCTTACACTAGGACGCGCGAAATTCTTATCGACAAGCTCCTGTAACTATGCTTTCAACTCCTTAAGCTCAGCCAAGCTCATCCGGTAGGGAGCACGAGAAATGGGGGCCGTCTCGGGAAGGAGATCGATTGTAAGCTCCACATCTCTTTCCAGCGGCAGCCCCGGTAACTCTTCTGAAAAGACGTCCGCAAAGTCTCGGACTACATCAATCCGCTCCAATGCTGGCAATTCTGCTTCTTTATTCAGCACTGTCGCAATAATTACTTCATGCCCCGTCCTCAAGAGCCGGCGCACCCGTATAGCAGAAACCATCAAAAGTCTGCAGCATCCTTCATGGCCTTTGTACTCTTGTGGTTCTTCACCTGCCGCGCTAAGGAAAAGGCACTTCTTCTCGCAGTTTACTTGGCACGGCTTGAAGCCAACCAGTCCATACCCAAGATCGCATTGAAATCATTTATCTGGAAGACAAGAAAATCCATCCCAAACATTAGCCCAGCCACAACCAATTCGCACCCACGAAATATGTTCAAAATGCTATGTTCTTCCCCCATGAGTAATACCATTAGCATGCGCTTCCCTATGTTCTCAATCGGCCAGCTATTCTTTTCTACCCATCCTTCCGATATAAGTGAATGCGTGGCTCCCGTGTTGAACAACACATGCACTAATACCCCTCGGATTCGAATAGTACCGAGGGGTGCTGGCATCCTCGTCAGTGAGTGCATTCAGCCTTGCGGGCTCCACTGGTCCACTCACGGATGCACGAGAAACCAACATCGTTGGAGCTAGTCTTATTCCTCCTCTTCCCCTCGATGCACTCAATCTTGGCATTTTGCTCGCCGAAACTCCACTTCCTTGGGGGCAATTTCTCCTTAAGTGCACTGGCTTCCCACATTGATAACATAAGGGCTCATTCGTTGCGCACGATAACCCAAAGTGAGGCTTGTTGCATCGTGAGCAAATGGGATGTCCGCCCGGCCTCAGGCTTTGGCTCCCTCCTCGAAAAGAACTCCTAGATGATGTGGGGGCACGAGGGGGACGTGACATGAAACTCTTTGAGGCTGAGTATGAGCCTCCGGACATGAATCTCTTGCGACGGGGCAGTCCGCTTTCCATTTTCCTCTTAGCGTCCTCGACCTCCCCTAACTCTTTTACTGCCTTCAATGATACTTCGACATCTTGAGCCCGATGATAGACCTTTTCATAGGTTGTCAAGCGAAGGGTGGACAAGTGTAACCTTATGCACGGGTTTAATCCAAGCTCGAATTTCCGTACCCGGCTCTCTTCACCCATGGGTGGGCCGTATTGGGACAAAATGGCGAATTTCCCTTCATATTCATCCACCGTCATCACCCCTTGCTTTAATTGGGCAAACTCTAGTGCCTTGTCCGTGCGGTAAGAGAACGGAAGATACTTTCCAAGAAAGGCGGCCTTGAATGCCATCCACACATCTCCGTCCTGGTTTATCCGGGCGTTATTCTTACTTGCCTTCCACCACGCCTCCACGGCCCTTGGAGAGAGTACTTGGCCAGGTACAGTTTCTCTTCGGGCGAGCATACAAGGGAATCATAGATCTTTTCCACATTGTTCATGAAGTGTTCCGCATATTTTGGCCCTTCGTCTCCTTTGAACCTCGGCGGGTCCATTTTGCGATATTGCACCATAAGAGACGCCTTCCTCTTCCGCGGAAGGTCATGCTTCCTTCCCAGTGACACACGGACTGCAACTAGAGTACTTTCCTCAGCCATGATGCTGTAACAACCAGGTGACTCGGTTAGCCATTGCTTTCCCGAATGATCATACATAAGAATATCGCAATCTCTCATCATTCGAGCATGCGATCATTTCAACAACTTCAACACACGAGTGTACGTTTCAGCTGTGTTATCACTTATTAGTTATCATCCGTTCAATCATCGAGCATTTTTCCTCCTTTGAGGAGTCTCTTATCCGTAGTTCCTCAGGGAGGATAGCTTTGCATGGCCTTTCCTTTTTTCACGTTCGACTCCAGCCGTATCTCATTCCGAGTTCTTGTATCTTCTCATCCAAGTGCATACATTCCCATGCAACCGTTCATCGCCCACTCACACGCACACAATTCGAAGAACATATCGCATTTTGATTCACTCTTTTACCCAAAGAGTCCAGCCACTCACACTTACAGTGAATTTGACCACTTTACGCACATGCACATGCGACTACACTCCATTTTGACTCGAAAATCGACTCATTTTCCATCAAATTCACATCCTTATCACTCCATACTTAAACTAGGCTCTGATACCACTTGAAAGGATCTCCCCTTTTATATTTAAGAAAAACAAGGTCGTATTTCATTTATAAAGGAAGCAATTACAAAATCGTCTACTAAACGAGTTCTTAATGTGTCTTCACTACAAAGTCCGCATAAAAAGGGAAATAATGAACATCCAAGACTCCTTAGGAACCTGTCAAGCACAAGCAAACTCGTTAGCTAAGAACTAAGCACGACATGACACGCTCACTCATCGTACTTCAGATGATCGCTACTTTGCGCAACTCATACATGTCTTAATTCCACACTTTACGGCCTGAAGCGAGAGTAGGGCTTTGGTTGGAAGTACATCATGATTGGATTAGGAATCCCAAAGTTGATGGAAGTGGTGACTGGAGTGTAGGGAGTTGGCCCTTCTGTCGGCAAAGACGTCTGCATGTAGGGAGATGGCCCAAACATTGCTTGCATGTAGGGAGTTTGCCCCAGTGTCGATGTTTGAGGGAAGCATGATAGCGTAAATGGTCGTGTTACAGTGAACGATCCCGCCTTGTTCGAAGGTAGGTAAGGTTTAAAGGTCGACACATTCGTTACTCCCAATCCGCTAGCAGTGGAGGGTAAGGGCTGAATGCGTGTGGTGTGTTGGTTGGCACCGAGGATCTAGGCATGTAGGCTGATAGGTGTGGGTTTTGGGAGACAACAGAAACGTAAGGTGAACTGTTTGTCGCCGCTGGAGGAACTCGGCCATCATCATTTTCAGATACAACAGCTTTGTTGTTAGGGATTCTACCTTGACCCCCAGGGAAGAATTGGTTGCGCTTTGGGCCGCCTCAGACATGTTGAGATTGAGTGGTGATACTGCTGATGGAGCCGTTGATGGTTGCATTGCCGGTGTCGTGAAAGCCGTTAAAGGTGGGATGTAGACAAGAATGTTGACTCCAGCTATGGATGGCCCGATGGTGAAGATAGGGGGCTCTAAAGAATAGCGAGGCGAGAACGGGTGACCTAGCAAGAGGCGACGCCGGTGCTGATGTTTAAACCAATCCCGTGGCAGTAACAGTTGAGATAGCAGCAGAGTAGTTGGGTTAGCCTCAGCGGTCACGAGAGAGCTACTAACAGCGGAAGTAGTTGAAGAAGTGGAGGTGCGGCTTGGAGAGGTTTCAGCCATAACTGCTCGGGTTGAGCGGTCTCTCGGACATTTTCATTGCGGAGCAATTTTTGCCGTTCGGTACCTTGGTATGTAAAAAGAGTTGAATCAGCATCGAGCAATGTTATACTTTGGATACATGATATGTAATGATCCATGATCATGTCCAATGCAAGGATTTGATTGTAATTACAATGAATTTAATCCAAGAGAGAGAAAGCAAGTCAGCGAACGTCGTCTAAACTAGAAAGAGTACTAAAAAGTTTAACGAATCAAAGATGAAATGGGCTTGCAAGCCCGTTATGATGGAGTCAGTCTTCAAATGTGATTCCAAGGAGTGATGCGTTTCCTCTGGAAACGGCTGATTGGGCATCGATGTCCTCTTGACGTTTTGTGGAAGGTTCGAATGCTTTTTCTGTGAGAGACATCCACACACGTGAGATGTGTGCCGTCGCTCGTCGAATTATGCCCTTTGGTGGTGGGTTGTCCAGGTCGATCGGATAAAATAGTTTAGTTGGTGTTGTTCTGATCCGGGGAGTTCCCCCGAACTGGTGCATGACTCGCACTGGACAGTAGTAGGATGTACCAGTGATACCGACGATCGGGATGTAATGTCCATTCAAGGAGCTTATGATGGCCGAGTCCACGTCAACGCATTTGGCCATCCGGTAGAAGTCCTCTGGCTCCAGAGAGCGGAAGAGAGGTGGTACGGGTCGGAAGACGAGCGCGCTCTGATATGCTGTCGAACAAATCTTGAAATTGTTGTCGTCTGAATGATTCTCTAGTGATGCTGATGTGGATGTAGAACCATGCCTAGAGTAGTGTCGGGCTGATCGTAAACTTGTGATTTTGCACACCCAATCTAGCTTTCCGCGCGATCCGGGTGATGCTGTAATTTTTTTCGCTAACTAGCTTGGGAAGAAATGTTCTTTCTTCGAGGATCGCTTTTGTCAGATAGACTGTTCGCTTGTTAAGTAATGCTTCGTTGTAGGGGTAGAGTATCGTCCCCGTGAACAAGAGGATAAATGCCCTCGCTGAGCCTTGGCCGTCTCCCATGCATGGTTCATACGGCGTTTGATGTAACTCGAAGTGTCTAGTGACGTTGATGTGCCCTTCTTCGGTAAACAAGCTAGGTACAACTGCTGGAGAGATTTGAAGAAAACGAGTCGTGTAGTTCCTTGGCTTGTTGTCATAGGGCAGGGCGAGGATTCTCGAGAGAGGAGGGAATGCATATAGATCCCCATATGTTTGCGCCAGTTCTAAAGCGCCAAATTTTGAAGGTATAGCTCTCCGGATCCCAGCGAGCGATGAGTTGCTGAAACAGGAACCAGTCAGCTTCCGTGCGGATCAAGTGAAAGAGACCTTCAAGCTTTTGTTGCACAAACTCACGTTCTGAGGGTCTGAGCACATCGAGCCATCATCGAAGTAAATCGATAGATGGAACCCCCTTGTGTAGTGCTATTGAATCCATGAGGTCAACTTGCATGCTTGGACGTCATTCAATTGTAACAACAATCCAATCCAAATCCTAATATTAGGCGAATTTGCACGCGAATTCTTTATGTTTGAAGAGTGATGACATTGAACATATATAAATGTGTTGATGCATCATCTATTGATCAGCAGGTACTCATGTAGAATGAATGCAAATGAATGTAGTAATGTAAATAGGGGAGATAGGAAAGGGAGTAAAGAAATTGAGGAACCCCACTTTCAACCAACCCAAACCGCTGCAAAATGAACAAAATTAGTTCTTATAATTTATCGCATACAAGGCATACCTGATACCTGTCCCTGCACAAGTAGCAGTCACTTAGTAACAAACAAATGCATATGCGGCGTCTGAAACCTGTAGTGGATAAACAATACTAGACCTTCAAATGAAGGCTTCTAAACCTCTCTCGGATAAAGGGAGGTGGAGCCACGACCAAAGACCATACTGCGAAGAGCAGTACAGCTGGGCCTCACGGTAACTCCCCTAAAGCTCCTAGCCCAGGGTTTGGGCACACCTAGAAATGCTTAGTAAGGGGTAAACAAATACAACCATGAGGGCAAACAAAGCGCACTTAGCCAAGTAAGTACATGCGCAAACAAGAACTCCTCTCTGCATGTGGATTGAAAATGTAAGAGCATCCGAAAATAATCCACATGTGGAGTCCCCAGCGGAACAGCCATCCGGGATGTACGCGTGCCTTCTGGCCTGGCATGTTCGTGGCGGCTTGGATGACCCGAGGATCCGGATCCTCTCCCCCAAGGCCCAACCGGTCGACGTCACGACTCGAACGTCGGACGCTGCGGAAGGGAACTAGGTTGGTCCCTTGGTTCCTAAATGGGCTTGCGAGGTGTTTCACTAATCGTCTACAATTTCTTGTGAATGAACTAGAGGCGACAAGTGAAAGGTTGCTTGTAGGCCTCACTAAGGACCGTTCGGGAGGACCGGGAGCGGCTCGTGTCGTCAGTCTCTCATCCAAAATGGCTCCGTAAAAAGGTTGTTAGTTAACCTAGGTAAACTGTTAGGGAGTCGCCACCGATTTAGTTTATTTAGGTCGAAAAACCAGAGTAGGATTCATGGATTCCTTTACTAACTCTTACATCTAAACATGCGAAATGGTGGCGTTTGCTCCAAAAGTTTGCTTTTGGTTAACGAGTGTTGGACCCGATCTGGGCATAGCTCCGGACTCATGTCAATGTTTATGGGCTTGGACCCGATTCAGACTTTTTGGGCCCGTATTCATGTGTGTTCGTTTAGCAAACAACATGCGACGATAAAATCCTAAAAACCTAACAACATGCACCTCAACCACAGATCAAAAATTTAGATCAAAGAGAGTGGGGAAAGGTGGTGATCGTGGGCCTAGGCAATTGGGCCCACGGCCCATTACAGGTGGAAAAGGAAAGAAAATTCGGAAAGCCCACACTTTATTTTATACCTTAGGTCGGGATGGCTTTTCATCGGCTAAGCTCGTCATTGGGGGCCTCTTTCGAAACGTGCTTCCACCACGGGTTTCCCCGCTCGCCTCCAGTCTTCGAGCTTTGTTTCTCCAATCTTCGGGGTCATTTTGTCAAATCCTCAAACTCGTTGATTGATTTTTTCATGTAAACCAATAATGAAATTGGGTGGGTTAGAATATTTCAATTGAGATAAACAGAACGAAAAATGAAATTAACCACTTAAGTAGAAGTACCCCGCTCTCGGAGGAATTTTTGGCGTAAGTAATCATGCAAAGTAAGATGCAACACACATAAGCGACTTACCATTATTAATTAATTTAGCCTGACCGAGAATCTAATTGAAAGAAATCAGACATGTAAAAAGGCCATGTGAACCATGAAAAAATGATACTGCAATACGGTAAAATGTTAATAATATTAATAACAATAATTAAAAAAAAAACACATCCTAGATCATACCAAGGCGAATAAGGGGGAATTGACCAATTTTACCTCTACTACGACGGTGATGGTGAGAAAGCCGATGGCTATCGTCGGGAAGTCTACCGCTGCTGTCATTTCACCCAATCAGGCCTAGGTGAGGCGGAAAGCGGCTCTACCAAGTCCAGGGCGCGGTGGCAAAGACGGGTTTCGATCAGGTCAAGGCGAGGTCGATGGGAGCTCTCCAGAACCCGGGGTATGGTGGCTGATTCCGGAGATTCTGAATATGGCTAGTTTGGGGATGGTTGGTCGGCGGAGATGCTGGTTCGCAGGGGAGAGACGCCAGTTGGGATGCTCCGTTGTGTGGGACGGCGCCGTGTAGTTGACTGGTTGGATTGTCGCGGGTCAGAGCAAGGCTACTGTCTGGGAAGTGTCGGACTCCCCGTCATTGCAACCACGGAGATGGGGGAGCATCTCTTTGGAGGAGACCTACTGTCGGTTCATGACCCACACACGGAGGACTCGAGATCGAGGCTTGGTGAGGCGGTGGTTGAAGGAGGGAAGCGGAGATAGAAGTGCCGAGCCGTTGCTGTCTGTACGCGTGCCCTTCATGACCTCGCGACGCACGACGGCGATTCGGACGACACGAGGATCTGAGGTCCGCTCCCTCGATGCTCCTCTGGTCGACGTCGAGACTCGAGGGACAAGGCGCTGCGGAGGAGAGCAGGGTTGACCTTCCCATGATTCCTAATAGGGCTTACTAGGGCTCTCGCCCGTCGTCTGAAAAAAGGAATCTTCGGGAAAATCGGGAGCGGCTCACGTCGCCTTCCCTTATCCATGATGGCTCCATAAGAAAATGGTTGTTGTTGCTTAACGTAGGTAAGCTATTATGGAGTCACTACCGACTTATTTATAAAACGGTTTAAGTCGAAAAAACCGTTGATTCGGGGATTCCTATTTACTAACTTTTACATTACAACATGCGAAACGGTGGCGTTACTCCAAAATGCCTTTGTTTACCGGCATTGGACCTGATTCGAGCTTTTAGGCCCGAATTGGTGTTCGATTAAAAATATCACATGCGACATAAACCTTATGGGCCTAACGCATGCAAACACCCACAAATCAATTATTTAGATCAAAGGGGATGAGGAAGGACGGTGACCGTGGGCATATACACTCGGGTCCACGACCCATTACAGATGGAAAAGAATGGAAATTCGGGAGGCCGGCACCTCCCTCATGTACCTGAGGTAGCCGCGATAACACCATGACGGCTGAAAATTGACGGTTGGGGCCACTCTAGTGAATCCTTTCTCTGCGCCACTTGTTTTGTTCTCCGCTTCCTCCGGCCTTCAGGATTCATCATGTCGAATTCCTCGAATTTTTCATTCGATTTTTAGGCAAAATAAACAAAAATAGGTGGTTAGCCATGCTCTAAGGTGAAAGAGTGGCTGCATGATTATGAGTAAAAAGACTGAAAACTCACCGAGGGGTTGCCTCGCCCCGGGTGTCTGTAAGAAGGGTGGGAAAGAAGGGTGTCGGCTGGTCGGGAAGCTTTGGCTCATCGGCGCTGGAGAGGGAGAAACTTTGCCCCCGATTTTGTGTGTGCAGAGGAGTTGGTCTCCGGTTTCTACGTGTGAGGAAGGCGTTGGCCTCCGTTTCCCTAGAGGGGGAAAAGAACGTCTTTGAGATTTATGTCTATGTTTCTGTGTATCGATCCTTTTGCTAGGGCTGAAGGTCTGTCCTATTTATAGGAAGCCAATAGTGCCTTATTTATTTATTTTTTAATTAGATTTGCCTGATTTTGTGTGATTTTTTTAGATGTCGTTCCCTAGGATTAAGGCTTTGGAGATCTTATTTTGAAGATTTTCTCCTCCTAAGATTTTGTTTGTTTATGAAGATTTTGCAAAATTTGGGGTATTACAGTTACCCATCTTTGCGAGGGAAGCTTGGAAAGATTTTCTTGCAAAGACCTCATTAATACCCCAAATTGTGCACTTAGGGTATCCCTGATTGACCTGTACTTTGGATCTCGTCAAGAAAAATGTTAGTAATAAACGAGACCCCGTGAAGTACAAAAGTAATCAAACATGTACTATTATGACATTCATGAATGCTGTGATTTATTTTGACAAAGTTTATTTGGATGCTTCTGAGCAAGGTCGAAGAAAGGCTTTTGACATTTCTCATGGCTCACTTTTATTTCAAAAAGCTATCTCGTTGGGATTTCACAATTCCTTTGACTTGGATGCTCATGTACCGGTCGAAGGAGACTTTATCTAAGTTGTAATGCAGTTCTGGCGTAAGGCCTTTGGATAGAGGATGTGAAAGTTATTATTTGAAGGAACGCGTCGAAGGACCTCATCGGAAGTTGTTGTACCATAGAGGTTTCACCGTCCAAGCGAGTTCTCCATCTACCAGACAGCAGGCTCGTTGAGACACGCCGTTAGGGACTGATGGCATATCCACTAGAACTTTGGAAATCTGCTTTGGAGAGTGTCTTCTCCTCGTTTCGTCTGGGGGATAGCACATTTGCTTTTGCGATCGTTCATGTCGGCCCCGGTGCTTTAATTTGATCTTTTGCATGTTGCGCTTTGCTTTTGAAGAGTTAGATCTCTACGCTAATTTTGCTTTTTCTTGATGATATTTTTTTGGAAATGCCTCATTTTCCTTTCTTGCCTATTTTTGTTAGAGATGCGTTGGACATACTGGAGATTTGATTTTTCGTTGTTTCGATGAAGACGATTATCTTTGGAAACGTCTCAACTTGTGTGCATGTCTGTTGATGGTGCTTATGCACTTCAACTTTGAGGAAGTATCGCCTCTGTGGTCCATTGAGGGAGTAGTGTATTAGAAACTTCACTTTGGCTCCAAAGGGCTAGCAACGGTCAATGTTAGCTCGATCTCATCTCGGTCTGAGCATCTTTTGTCAAATAATTCTTCGTCCGCCCGGATGCTTATGTGGGTGAATTCTCATGGTGTTTACGCTCATCCCTCTGGGGTAAGTGTTTGCGAGTGGGCTTGCCTTCTCCACTTTTCGCCCAGAAGCATTTTCTTAATGTTGAAAAACCTCGTGGGGATGAAAATCATCACACGAATAATTAAGAAATAAATACCTTTCGGTAAGTGCTTGTATGGAAGAAACTCTTGTGCGAATTCCGTGGGGAAAGTGCTTGTACTTTTGTGCCCCACATCATGTTCTTCGAGGTTGGGCTCGAAATGACTCCGTCGTTGACTAGGAGTTCGTACCGTATATGTGGACGGTACCTACGTTGACTAGGAGTTCGTACCGAAATGACTCCGTCGTTGACTCATGTACCTACACACGGACGAGAACGAAGTTAGCTCATGTACTTCGACTCGCGCTTGGGGAAATAATAATAAATTTGGGTGCTCGCTGGGGAATTGAGATGATGATGTCCATCTCGACTGTTGTTGGGGAAGAATATGCTTGTATATTCAACTTGTGTTGGGAAATGCAGTGTGTTCATGTAACCAATTCCGACTTGGGGAAGTGAGAAACATGACTCTAGCTGTGGAATGATAAGAAGATTTGCTAGGGAATAATGTAAATGAAAATTCCATTTCATGTGATGATCTTTGGTAATGACAAAGGCAATCCTGAAGCTTTGGTTCGAAATTTTCCACCCGACCGCCAACGCCTTTGTTCGAAATGTCAGATATTCATGTATCTACAAACGCTAAAAGGCGAAGTTCAAGTGTGCTCATGTAACTTGTCTAGATTCAGAAAGTATTGGATTAATACTTTCCTTTCTAGTTGCTTCGTCAGTACATCTTCGTCCGATGGAATCGAAGGTTTGGCGAAGTGCTACTCCAGCCTTATGTCTGTTGTGAGGGTCGAACTTGTACCTGGTAAACAATGGCGAGAAAACAAGTGAGTTTGTGTGACTTGCTTCTTTTAGAGTTGAAACGATTCTTCATGTAATTTCACACATTTGATAGGAAAAATAGAGTCTTGATACTTCCCTATTTTGTTTCGTTATTGCGTCTTCGTCCGATGGAATCGAAGGATTAACAAAACTGCAATAAGTCTTTGGCTTGAAGCTTTGCCACCCTGCCACCCTGCCACCCTCGCCTTCGTCACAGGAGTTTTGTACCTTTCGTGTGAGGAGCTCTTGACTTGCCCACGGGACAAATGACATAAAACAAGTGGGCTCATGTAACTTGTTGTGTAGACAAAGTATTAAAAGTGAATTAAAACTCCCTTTTATGTCGCTTCATTAGTGCTTCTTTGTCGATCGAATCAAAGGACTGACGAAATATTGCTCTTGCTTTGTATCCGTTTTGTAATGTTGTTCATATACCTATCAAACAAACGGCGAGAAAACAAGTGAATCCATGTGAGTTGTTTCTTTTTTTTGGGAGTGAAAACGAAATTTGCTCGTGTAAGAAAGGTGAAGTAGAGTTTTGATACTTCCCTTTTATATGATCTTGCCATTACGTCTTCGTCTGCAGGAATCGAATGATTGACGTAATACTACTTTGTCCATAAGGTTGATCATGTACCCATCAAATAGATGGCCATAAACAAGTGAATTCACGAGACTTGTTTTTGTAGAGTATGAATGAAGTTTGCTCATGTAACTTCATTTGTAAGAAATGTGAAGTAGAGTTTTTGGTACTTCCCTTTTGTATGATTGTTTCATCAGTGCATCTTCGTCCTTAGGAATTGAAGGTTTGATGGAATGCCTACTCTGGCTTTGTATCATTGTATAGGGTTGCTCATGTATCTTTTATGTTATTTTGTCAGTGCATCTTTGTCCGACGGAATCAAAGGATTGACAGAGTACTACTCCGGCCTTTGTTTCCGTTGTATAAGGTTGATCCTGTACCTATCAAACAGATGGCAAAAAAAAACAAGTGAATACGTGCGACTTATTTCTTTTAAAGTAGAAATGAAATTTGATAATGTAATTTTTGTTTTTGTAAAAAAAAGTAAAGTAGAGTTTCTAGTACTTCCCTTTTATGTTATTTGTCATTGCATCTTCGTCCAATGGAATCAAAGGATTGACGAAATGCTACAAGTTTTTGGCTTTGAAGCTTTGCCATCCATGCCTTTGTCTAGGAGTCATGTACCATACGTGTGATGAGTTCATGTACCTACCCACGAAACAAAGGATGTAAGTGAGTTGGTTGTGTGAAAAGAGTTGATTGCTTTAGTGGATGAAAAGAGTTTGGTTGTGTGATTTCTCCCTTTTCATATGTGTTGTCAATGTGGTTTTTTGCCCTAGTTGACTATCTGGGGATATGAAGAATGTTGCTGATGAAGTTTGTTTTGAAGCTTTGGTCTGAGTTTGTTTTGAAACTTTGGCTGTCATGATATGATGTTGATGTACCTACCCGTGACAAGAATAAAAACAAGTGAGTTCATACGACTTGTTTTTGCAGAGAAGTATTGATAAAGGAACAAATATTCCCTTTCATATGTGTCGTCGCTTTGAAAATGAAGGTTGTTTCAGAACTTTGGCTAGAGATTGTTTCGAGACTTTGAAAGTTGCTCTTTGCCCAGTTTGAAGGAAGTTCGTCGATGAAGGTCTTACAATGCCCCGGTTTGATTGTCTATGTTCTTTGCCCCAGTTTTGGGGATTGAAAGGAGTTCGCCAATGAAGGTTGTTTCGATGCCCTGATTCAAAACTTTGTTGTTTGTCTTCATTGTCTGCCTATGACGCTCATGTACTTCATGTGTGTCGAAGGCTATTTCAAAACTTTGGTTTGAAAATTTCCACCCTGCCACCCTTGCCTTCATCGTCTGTCTAGGATGTTCATGTACCTATGAGACAAGCCGAAGGGCAAAACAACTAAGCTCATGTAATCTGTTTTGCGAATAAAACTTAGTTAAGGAACGAATAGTCCCTTTCTTGTTGTTTTTTGTTTGTCAACAGAGGATTCTTCAAGATTGATCGGAGTCTTGCGCAAGATCGCTCGGATTTGCCCCAGGCTCACTCGGCGGTTTGCCCTGAGGATCGTTCTCGTGCGTTGTTGTCTTCATGTGCGTAATTTTTGCCAACGAAGACTGTTTCGAAACTTTGGCTCGAAACTTTTCCATCCTACCACCCTCGCCTTCGTTATCTGTTTAGGATGCTTATATACTTATAAGACGAATGCAGGGCTAAACAAGTAGGCTTATGTAACTTGTTTTGCACAGGAAGTATCAAATCAGGAACAAATATTCCCTTACTTGTGATTGTAATGTCAGTGGACGTCTGCGTTGATTGCTCGTAACGGTTCCTCTTCGTTAAGATTATTTCTTTATGAAAAGCATGCCTGACGACGAACGATCCTTCGTAATTTGGAGCGGATCGTCTTTGGAATTTGTTGCATTCGACATGATCCATTTGAAGATATGGTTGTTCGGTTGAATGCTCTAGACGTGTATTGTTGATAGCACTTTGTGATGGGCATACTAGGAAATTGGCCTCTCATGTGGGGGGCCGATGCATTTGTTTCTCGATAATGAGGTGTTGATTGAACTCTCCTCTTATCTTTGGGAAGAGGTCTTGAGAGTCGGTGGCTGACTTTCTCCGGAATGACCGCTTTAGTGTCGTAGATGTGTTCGAAGGGAGTTGCCTCAGTCGTGGTGCCTATCGTTCTTCGACAGGCTACATGTTCCTTAGTGTCGGGAAGTTGTTGTCCGAGAATTGCTCCAGACGATTCACCTCACACTATGAGAAAAAATGAATTCTCCGGTGTTGGTGGTTTGAATATCGATGGCTCAGTCAAGCATGTCTTGAGCTGTTGAAAGGCGAGTAAGGCGAATGGGAGCTTGTGATGCCTGTCACGCTATGTATTCGCCGTCTCTTGAAGAATATGGTCCATGTTCATGTTTTGGTTGTGGGGATGCTTTGGATTCGGCGTTCATCGAGTTCTTGTTATCTAAGAGACGGTGAGGTTGAATCACCATAGACGTTGAGTGACTGTATTTGGAGGTCGATTGCTTGCAGGTGTCCCGGTCTCGCGAGGTCGTTTGTGAAGGTTGGGGTTTATCCCTTGTGCTAGAATGTACTGTTGGTCAAAAGATTTGCCTCTTGTCCCCGATTGACAGATATTGATGATCAGGGATTGAGACGTAGATTTGAGGATTGCCCCTTGTTGAGGATCGAGGTTTGGGTTGTAAGCAGGGGGATTGCCCCTGTTTGGAATGGACGTTTTCGTTAATGCCGAAGTTGTGGCGACTGATGACGTAGTGGGATCGGTTCTGCTTCTTTGATGCGGTTGTTGAATCAATAGGGCTGTGATGTTCCCGGCATATCTAATCTTAGCATGTCTGTGAAGAGCTCTTTGGGCTTGTCATTAGCTCTGATGTTATATGAGATATGTGAACTTTTGAGTATAACCTCCTTGGGGTTTTCATGTGGTTATAGATTTGGCCATGACTTTGTAGCTGGTGAGTGATCTTTGGTCCTCATGTCGTTGGATGTTTGGCTTTGGGCCTTGGCAGCCGTCTATGGATTCTTGGTCTTCATTCGTTGTATGTCTGACTACGACTTTGGTCTTTGGTAGTGATCGAGAAATCCTTGGTCACTGAGTTGTTGTTCATCTGGCTTTGGACTTTGGTACGCATCGAGGATCCTTGATCTCCATGTTGTTGTATGTTTGGCTATGTACTTTGGCAGCCGTTGAGTAATCCTTGGTCTTCGTGTGATTGAATGTTGAACTTTTGACCTTGGCAGCAATTAAAGAATCCTTGGTCTTCCTGTATCACATATTTGTTGTATCCTTCTTGCCCCTCGTATTGTACGAGGAGCCATCTTATAGAAGTAAAACCTAAAAAGGAAGTAGAGAGAATGTTGGAATTAACATCGTATGACAATGTAGTCGATGCATAACAAATTTGTGATGATGCCTAATCGGGATTTGTGTATGTGTAAGAGAATGCAATCACGAACGAAGTGCAGTAATGCAATGGAGTAGTTATTGGAATTTTCATGTGAGTATTGCAATCAAACAGACATGATTATGCAAATGAGTGATTGCATTAAGTAGTAAAGTGCGTAGATAAAAGATAAAAGAGACTTCATGAAGTCCTTTCTAATAAACTCGATCTATCTGCAAAACGAGCAATGTTATTTTTACAATTATCGCAGACAAGGCATACCTGATACCTGTCCTTACACATGTAACAGTCACTTAGTAACAAACAAATGCACATGTGGCGTATAGTACCTGTAGTGAGCAATCAATCCTAGACTCGGATGAAGGTTTCTATGACCTCTCTTAGACAAAGGGAGGCACCGGTCCATAGCCTATTAGCCGCCAAAAGCAGCGAGGCCGTACCGTTCGGTTACCCCCTAAAATCCTAGTCTCGGGTATAGGGACTCACCTAGATATGCCTAAGAAAGCAGTAAAAAAACACAACCATGAGAGCATACAAAGGGCACCGAACCAGAGAGCATGCGCAAACAAGTGTATTCCTCTCCGCATGTGAATTTGAACGTAAATGCTTTCGATAGAAATTCACATGCGGAGTCCCCAGCGGAGTCACAATCCGGCATGTACACGCGCCCTTCCGTGCTCGCGGCGAGCGACGGCGGTTTAGACGTCACTAGGATCCGAGGACCACTCCCTCGATGCTCCTCTGGTCGACGTCAAGACTGAGTGTCAAGGCACTGTGGAGGAGAGCGGGGTTGACCCTCCCTTGATTCCTAATGGGGCCTACTCGGACTTTTAGGCCCAAATTCGTCTTCGATTAAAAATATCACATGCGACATAAAACTTATCGGCCTAAAGCATGCAAACACCCACAAATCAATGATTTAGATCAAAGGGGACGAGGAAGGATAGTGACCGTGGGTCTATGCACTTGGGTCCACGGCCCGTTATAGGCAGAAAAGAAAGAAAATTCGGGAGGCCGGCACCTCCCTCATATACCTGAGGCAGCCGGGATAACACCTCCTCGGCTGAAAATTGACGATCGAGGCCGTTCTAGTGAAGCCTTCCCCTCTGCCTCCTGTTTTGTGCTCCGCCTCCTCCGTCCTTCAAGATTTGTCATGTCGAATTCGTCGAAATTTTCATTCGATTTTCATGCAAAATAAACAAAAATAGGTGGTCATCCATGCTATAAGGTGAAAGAGTGACTGCATGATTATGAGTAAAAAGATTGAAAACTCACCGAGGGGTTGCCTTACCCCTGGATTGCCCGGGGAGGAAGAAGGACGTCTAGGAGTCCGTTAGGAGCTGCTTTGGAGTCGAACCTTGGATTGTGGCTGTGACGCAAGTGGGGTCGGAAAGAAAGGTGCCGGCTGGTCGGGAGGGTTTGGCTCATCGACGCTGGAAAGGGAGAATCTTTGGCCCCGATTTTGTGTGTGGGGAGGAGTTGACCTCCGGTTCGATCCTTTTACTAGGGCTGAAGGTCTGTCCTATTTATAGGAAGCCAATAGTGCCTTATTTATTTATGTTTTAATTAGATTTGCCTGATTTTGTGTGATTTTTTAGATTTTTTTAGATTTTATGAGATCTTGTTCTATAGGATAAAGATCTGTTTAATAGGTCTGTCCTATTTTGAAGATTTTTCTCCTCCTAAGATTTTGCTTGTTTATGAAGATTTTGCAAAATTTGAGGTATTAAGTGTCCATTAGGTGGTGCAGTTGCGGCTACCTTGGAACCGGAGCATGGAGCTGGTTTGGGGATCAGTTTTCGATGTGATGGCCACTAGTGTCGACCTTGGGTAAGACCTCTGTGGTTGGGGAGAATCGCTGTCACGTCCGGAGTTGGTGTCAGTGGCAAGGACAGGCGACTAAGAGGTAGGGATTGCCGATCTGTTTCTCGGTCTGGGAACTAGTGACTGAGGGCAAAAGGTGCACGGCCGCCATGGTTGGATCCTAACTGTTGGCACCGGAAGGAGGAGGGGGCTTTGGCATTGATCAACACTTTGGAATGTTGGTTTAGATTTTCATGGTTCGGACGGAGAAAATCCTTCCGTCGCGGTTGGCTCGAGGAGTGAAGAGGTTGCCGACGACGTAGTTTGAGAATGGAGTCAAGCTATCGCAGAGTGTGTTTGGCTTGTCGCAGATAGGGGCATAGCCGACTGCTCTGTGGACCTGCATAAACATATAAAAGCATCAAGCAGAAAGGAGGCCTCTTGCGAAGCTACAAAGCTGCCGAAGGTGACGGTTGGAGGTTCTCTGTTTCGTGACTAGTGATAGACGCTGGGGACAATGCATGAGTAGAGTGACTGGAAGGCTCTCATTGCGCTTTATATTGTTGGCATGACGTCCTCCTGATCACGTACATTTCGGCTGGCTAATTGAGCAAGCACTCTTGTTTGAATTGGCTGAACGGGGTTTTCATGCCTTTGAAATTGTCCTACTTTGGCTGGAAAATGACAAGGACGCGTCAGGGAGAAAGTGATCTCTTCTTCCAGTGGGTTGCACGAGGACCCGTGATGAGGCAATTTGTTTTCTCTTTTTCTGTCTGTCTCTAGGTCCCCTCTCTTCACCCACAGTTTTTTTAAGAAGGAAGGAATTTCTGGTGCCCTAGAATCTCGGAGATGTTGGGATTCTCGTTGGAAAACCATTGTCCGCTGAACTTGACGTCGATATTTTGTCAAGTGAGATCATGGGTTACGGGATACTTCGTGATTTGTTGGGGTTGCTGATTTTTCAGGGATGTCGAGAGACAATTTTATAATTGTTGGGGATCGTGGGATCTTAATTTCCAACTGACAGTGAGCATGCCGAAATCCGTGGGAATTTTTCCTGGAAAGGTGATCAAGTCTTCTCCCGAATCTGTTCGTTTAGGGATTTTCTCCAATCGGGGTCAACGATCCCGAGTTGCCGAGGTCGAACCAGGTAGCTGGTTGCCGGTATGAGTCCTTTAGGATTGAGTTGTCGTGGATCTTGCCATCAGGATGTCGTGGCTTAATGTGCCAAAATGAGTAGTTGTTCAACAGACATAGTGGAGTGGGTCGTGGCCGATCTATAGCCGCATCCGAGGAAGAGCTAGAGCAATTAGAGTTGTCTTCGGCTATCCCGTGACTCGTTTCGAAGTTGAAACTTGGCTGTCTATTTGTTGCCGCTGGTTAGGTGTGATCCTAGGCAATTTTCTTTCGATTGTTTGTTAGGCAGAAATTGTCTCTCCTTGCAGACCTTAATTGGGAGTGGAGTCACCGTTCGATGCATTTTTAGGATGACCAGAAACTCCTTCCGCTGGATCAACCGCAAACTTTGTATGATCAATCGGATAAAACCCAGCAATAAATCTTTGTGTATTGTTGTCCTTCATTCTAAAGTTGTCCATTTCGTCGTGTTTGTACAATTTGGAGTATCGACAACCCCTCTTAGTGCACCTGAACGGTCCAATAATAAGCATGATCATAGTTAATGTCAAACACAAGCATAATTCATATGCATACTTGTATGAGAAACGTGCATCGTACTCGGACACATCATACTTATGTGTCACATTCCAACACAAACTCATGTATTTTTCACTTACTCGGACTCAAGATATTTTATCATCATTAAACAATCCACTTGAGTTGTACGCATCTGGCTGATGAAATGTCGTCTATAGTTAACAATTTCCCTTATAAGCTCATTGGATACAACTATCAATTATAGGCGTATATTATGTAATACATGCATATTTATGTATTAGGATGATGCCACTCCAATGCACACCAAATTGACCAACTAAATAATAATATGTTGGAAGATGTCATTTCTGTAGGAATCGCTACTACCAACAAAAATAACATAATCAATAATATTAAAGAATAAAACAAACAATATTAGCAATAATTGTAATATAGAAATTCACAAATACCTAATTATAGTTTTATATATCAAAATAATCATTCGTCTGGAATTTATGCGCTTTAAACAACTCACAATTTCACTCTGAATTCGTTGTTTTCCGTTATTGTTTTAAAGACTTTTAAAGAAAAAGATAAATCATTAACTATAGAACCTAAAATAAGAAATAAACCAATGCTCTGTAAATAAAATACAAGTCAAATCAATGAAGATTTTTTCGAATCTCTAATGGGATCTATTGATTCCATAATCACCAAGTAATGAACTAGCAAAATGTTCTTGTAAAAGAAAATACATAAATTTAGGATAACTTTTCTAACCTATTTGATTAAGTTTGAATCTATAAGTCCTAGGATGATAGGTCAAACTTGAATTGTCTAGAAAGTTAGTACACATGAATGTAGGCAATCTTTAACATACAAAAAGTCATATATAAAACCTTCAAAATGAGAAAAAATATACTTCTCGAGCTGAAGAAGATATCTTATAGTTTATTTTAGTAAGAAACTCTTTATCTTGATATAAGTTATAAAATCAAATGAATTTTATTTAAGTAGATAATATTCCACGAGAACATTTACCATTACCGAATTTTCTAATAGAAAGCGCAAGAAGCCTCTACGAATTACAGAAGACAAGATACTTGTGTTATTCATTATCAAAGCCATGCGAAAGCGTACCAAAGAGTACCCTTTCGAATAACCACACTTAAAATAACGAATTTCACCGAGATAAAAGCGGACACCTCAAAAAAAAAAAAAAAGTGCAGAATTAACTTTGGATGCAAAACTCGTTAAATTAGTGTTCATTCCCTCCACCGTAATACCTTCCGGATAAAACATGACATCAAATCCAACAAAGGCCAACTAGAGTTGTTAATTTTGTTAAAAGTTGGGGAGGACGACATAAGTGCCGGCAAAGGGATGATATGTCCAAGAGCCACTGGGCATTCATCGCCCAAACAGATTATCATTACACCATAAATATATTCATCTTTTGCTCTATCAAATTATAAAAAGAAAGGCGAGCCAAGATGGTCCATAATAATGATAATAATAACAATTTTTCTTGACCTTTGACCAACGGATAATGCCAAGTCAGAATCGCCATGCAGACGTGGAGACGAGGGGTCGGTCGTGCCAGCAGAGCACGAGCTCACCCTGTTGTTTGCCAACGTGGAAGCCACGTACCTGGACCCTCCCCAGCAGCAGCTCCGCTTGGAAGTCTGAGAAATGGCTCATCCGAACTCCCCTCAGCCCTGCCCCTTGAAACACCTCCCTCCACAGCGGCACCGCCCTCCTCGCCGCCCCCTCCACCGCCGCCTCTATCCTTGGCTGCATCAGGCACCCCTCAATCTTCCTTCCCCAGTCACTTCCCCTGTCCCCTCCCACTGTTCCGCTCCCGCACCCGATGGCGGCATCTATGGACTCTAACAGGGTCACATAGTACTCCAGGCAGTTGATGAAGTTTGTCCGGAATGAGGTCGGCCCTCCTTCATGGATCCCGACCCACGGCTCATTATCTACAAAGACCACTATTGCAGGAGAGGTCTGCTTGATGTCGTTCATGAACTTCGAGACATTATTCATAGAGCCGAGGCGAATAAATATGGTCGGCGAGAGGTGGACGGCGAGCACTTCCCCATCAACAAACTTGATGGCCTTGAAGGAGATCGTCTCAAAGGTGTGAACAAGCACGAAATCGATGGAGACCCGGACCTTCATCTCGTTCGCATACTGGGCCAGGTTTTCCTTGATCAACCTAGACTCGATGGCGAATTCCTCCTCGACGACAGCCGTGATACGAACTAACGGCGTAGGGGACTTGCAGGACTCTGATCGCTCTGCGATTTCCGTCAGCAGTGAAGCATACTGACCACCGAAGCCGATGTCGAAATCGACCACATGGAAAGTTGCAGCTGAGCCTGAAGGGGAGGCGACGGCTTCGAGTAGGGCCTGGTTGGTGGTGAAGTGTGTGAACATGGCAACAGGGGAAACGCCAGAGAAGGCCTTGTAGGCCCGAATATTCTGGATGATGTCGGGCCACGAGTAGGACCGGGAGGGTTTTGGGCGGTTGTCAGCGGGAGAGAATAGGAGGGAGTTGAGGGCCTCCTTGAAGTAGAAGGCTGCCCGGTGAATTGGTTTACAGGATGCCGGAGAACTGAGACGTGGATTGAGCGGTGCCAATATCGCCTGGGCGAGCTGGAAGTTGTTCGAGTCGACACAGTCGGAAACCTGAATCAGGTCCTCCAGGGTCGGAAACCCTCCGACACCATACCCACCATTGCACTCCGTGTAACCCCCAGCACCTCCCCCGGCGTATTGATGAGATGGCAGCAGGGGGAGGCCCTGATCGAAGTAAACCTCAAAATCAGGGGGAAGGGGGAGGTGACCCTGGTCGAATTGGATCTGGGGTGGGTAGACAGGGTCGAGATACTGGTGATGACGAGGGGAAGGGGAACCTGAAACGCTGGCGGCAGGGGACGGCTTGATAGGAGGGGGATTGGAGTGGTTGTCGCCGAGGCCGAGGTCCTTCATGATGAAATCCCAGTCGAGGGTATGGAGGACGTGGTCATCCCACTGGGGGATGGTGGCGGCAGAGGCATCGTCTGGAGCAGGAGGGTCGGGGACAGGGCTGTCAGAGGAGTTGTCGAGAGGCCGAGGTAGTTGTGGGTGATGGTGGGTGGTATGATTAGTAGTAATAGGTGATGTTGTCGTTGGAGGGACTCTCATAGCTTTCTGACTCCACAAGTGTTTGTTTTTTTTGTTGTGTATGTCTTTAGGATGTCTTCTTCCTTTTTTCTTTGGGGTGTCTACTTGAGAGAAGAGGAGAGGAAAGGAGAGGAGAGGGGTCTAATTTATCTTAATATGTTGTGACGATGATGATAACATGAAAGACAGCTGTCAGTGTGTTGTATTTGTCTTTGTCTGAAGCTTGCATCTGAAGACGCCCCCCCTCCCCTGCTGCTTTTCTCCTCTTGCCTCTAACTCAGAACATCCATCAAAAGATGGGGGCATTTTTGGCCTACGAATTCTATACGGATTACATTGGATGCCGTACGGACACACAATCCCACGAGCCCATATAATTTTACTTGTAATACGAACAGACATTTAATATAAATTTAGGTCGATCTACTTTCTTTGTTCATATTAATCAAAAGTAAATCCTTCATAATTTTTCTTGTTTTATTTGAAAAATAAGTCAAAATATCATATCGTAGCGGGATAAAAAAAAACCGACCCGACTGTTTATTCGAATTTGACTTTGACTGAGCTCGAACCTTTATACTTATAGTTCGATAGCTTGCGAGCTCGCAAGCCGTATAATATTATATAATAAATATTAATAATTTATTAATAAATATGTCTTCGAACAAATCGATCCAAGTTCAAGACAGTAGATCCAAGTTCAAGACTGTCGAGCCGAGTTTCAGCTATTTATGTTTTCGAATTGAGTTCGAAATGTCGAGCCGAGTTTAGACTTCGTCTATATTCGAGCCTTGTGAGCCGAATTCAAGCTACCTATAATTACCGAGTTGAGCTCGAGCTCGAATTCGAGCTTTGTTTAATCATGGCTCTACTTGTCTTCACCCCTATAATATAGCCTTAACGTCCGACGTTTCAAGAATTTATAGCTCTAAGAATTCGAAGTCTATGAATCGATGAATATATAAGAGGGAGAGAGAGATAGTTTCATTGCTAATAGGTTAATTGGTTATCAAACAAATAAGAGGTAAAAATAGTTGGGAAGGAAAAATATCGATCAGAAATAGAAAAATATATATAAGACACATAGAAAATATGAATTAAACTTGTATCCTTGCATCTTATTTTTTTAGTTTATTTTTTGAAAGCAACGTAAACGTAAACCAAGGTGCATTTGGTCACAGCGGTGCTGTAACAATTCTTATATTTGTCAAGCAACTCATGACGTGAGATTGTTTTGACTATGCAGTCCAAAGCTGTGGAACTAATCGGTTCCAAACATTCGTTATAATAAGTTATGGCTTGTTTGGTACATGGATAAGATTTTTGTAATTGCAGCGGTGGATTTTTATTTCTTTATTATTTAGAATTGGATTCCGACTTCAAATAAATCACTCATTCACACACCCTCTTTATAAAATATAAAAAATGTCTATTTCTACTTTAATTTGGCAAATTGTTTTTATTTTTTAATTTAAAATTATTATTATTTCATTATTTCAAACATTAACATTAACTAGAACTCTAATATATACTTACATGAATCGAGCGATTAGACTTCTTTGTTCTTATTCCGTAGATCAACCCATTTAAGATATAAAAGATCACATAACACTAGTTTTTGTTATTCAATATATGAGATTACACAGCCAATAACATATTTAACCAAAGATCAGATATCCAACTAGAGCCAACAAGTATTAACGGTTGAGGTGGGTTTTCAAGTGTTGGTTTAAGGAATGAGATGGGGACATCCCAAGCGAGACACTTTCGGTTTGATAAGTTCAAATCCCATCTTTGTGGATTACTTTTTTTTTTTAAGTTCTTGTTACTCATAAAGAAGAGGATGGATGAAGAGTAAAAAGGAAGAAAAATGGGAAAGGCTAATTGGATCCTGATTGTTTGGAGGAGTTCCATCGGGGAAGGTATACTTTGGAAGAAGTAGAAGTTAAAACCCGGACCCCACCCTCAAATCAAAAGAAGTCGGTATGCAAATGACACTAAAGAAAGGCAAAAGCTTTGCTGGCCTCGAAAGAAACTTGTGGATCATTAGTTGTAAAGTGACTGGAAAACACGAATAAAGGGAAAGTGTCCCCTCGGTCAGGTCATACATTTCTTTTAAAGTTAGAAAGTAGGAGGATGTTAGTGGAGATTGCAAGTAGTCCGAATGCTAATTTATGTCAAAACCTGTTTGCTCAAGGCCTCGGGTTTTACTATAATTACGGAGAGGCTGCTTTGAAAATGGTAAATTCCAGGGAAAGAACATAGTTTTGTCGCTTTTGCTGAAAGTCCTCTGAGTATGGAAAGGAGGGGTTGGGTCCATTTTTTCTCTTCATTTCTCTTAACAGTTCATAAAGTAAAAAGGGAGTGACGTCCTGTAATATATGATACATGCATAATTACAAAAAATTGTTATTTAAATTTTTTATCATCATGTGAATATCCATATCATTTCAGAAGATTGGACGGATAATAATAGTACACGTCATTAGGGAAGATTCGGAAGCGAATTTAGTAAAACATATAGGCGAACATTATAACCGGAAATGTGTAGGAAGCATGGTCGAGAATTTTTTTAAAATATCATAACCGAAAGTTGCATCAGAATAAGGGGAAGCGGCTAACGTCCCCCTTACAAGCCTTCAAGTGCAATGTACAAAATTTTAACATTTTTTAGTATAAATGTATAAAATAATTAGTTTTTTTTTACATTACTAGTAAATTACTGTACAAATTTTGACACAACAAGAATGACTTCATGCCGATGGGTCAGCAACTAGTTACTGCAATCATTACAGGTAATCACTTAGCCTCCCTTAAAAGATTCGTCAGTCGCTCGTTGAACGCATCGATGACACACAGTCCATCTCAGGAAGACCAATGTATCACACAGCCCTTGGCACTCTCATACATAGTTACGAGAAGTAAGAACCAGGCGATCACTTAGCACATTCCATTTTTCGTCGAATCACATAGATCACATGGACAAAGAGCTCACACAGATCACATAGTGCTATCTATTTTCTAATATGTGAGGCTTGTATGATTTTATGGAAGAATTATAGGAGGTGTCCAGGTTCATTGGGACCATCTACACTTTCCTTTTGTCAAGATGCCGCTGCGTTTTTCCCTATTGATGTTGATGATGTCCTTGATGACATCCCTGTTTCCTCATGGCTAGGCGGTGAAGGTCGCTTGGCCAAATCAGAGTCGGAGAAGCCCCCTAGTAGAGTTGAACATGAGGCTCTGGCTCCTCTGAGTCTCGAGATCGGGCCCCCCCAGGTAGTGTCGCCATTGCTTAGGAACTTACAGGCAAGGCGATGGATGTCTCCGAGGGACAGGCGACAGAGACCCCGCCGGGACGAACAGCGGAGTTGCCCTCGAGCAAGGCGAGGGAAGTGTATGGGCATAAGGCGACAGGAGCCCCCTAGGCGAAGCGGCGGAAGCCCCCCAAGGCTCGCAAGTACGTGCTCCCTTGGTAAGTGTTCCGAGAATCTTGTCGCTTGTCTTTTCCTTAGATTACTATCTGAATTAGGTGCCTTCGCGGCAGCCTTTGCATTCTTTGCTTGCTTCTGCCATCGTCCTCCTCGAGCATGGGGTCAACTCTAAGGAGGACTTCAACCAACTGCTGTCCATGGTGGTCGAACTCGAACAAGCAAGTGCTAGTCGGCCGGAGTTGGCAATTCTGGTCTCCCTTTTTCTACGATCCTTCTGGGCACTCTTGGGGCGAGCGGCGTGAGGCTCTTGTGCTTAAGGCAAAGCAAGAGGAGAGGGAGCTTACTTTGTCGCAACCGCTTCCATCCTCTGCTCAGATAGGTGAGCTCTCTAGGAAAGAGGCTGCCCTTCTGAAGCGGAGGTAGGAGTTGCAGAATGCTATCCAGCATCTCCAGGTGGAGCTGGACGTCACTTCTGCGGACCTTGCTGCGGTTGGCCCGAGTTTGGTTGCTGCCCGCATGACAGAGAGTGCTGAGCGTGCAGCCCTTGACCATACGAGGGAGGCGTATCAGCGAGATTGGGGCAAGGCCCTCGATTTTGAGGCGAAGGACACCATGGTGACCGGTATAAAGGATCGGATGAAATGCTTACTGTGTTCCTTGCCTCATGTTTGATTTGTTACGTTTGTATTTGCCCTCAAATTATGGGGAAACGTTTTGAGATGATGTTTTTGCGCATTTCCCACATTGTGGGCCTATACCTCTTTAGGTACTTGCCGTTGATTTTGAGGTTGTGTGTCAATCCATCGAGCCCCCTAGGCGATATGAATTTCCAAGATGGGATTCAACTACCCGGAATGGCCCTTCCCAATTTGGTGTTCATTTCCCTTGGAAGTAATCTCGGACTCCCTCGGGGAGTCGGAATTTCCAGACTAGGTCGCCCTTGTTAAACGACCGAGGGACCACCTTCTTGCTATAGTAGCGGGCAATTTTCCTCTTGTGTGCTTCTAAATGGTTTAGCACGTTAATCCTGGCGGTCTCTAGACTCTCTTGCACGACGTGCATGTCTTCCTCGTATCTCTCGTGTTCGCCGAGGTGCCTGAGAAATCTAAGCGACCGATAACGCACCTCTATCGGGAGCATAGCGAGGTGCCTGGCGGTCTCTAGACTCTCTTGTATGGGGCGACGCCGTGCTTTCTCTTTTGGTAACCCGGAGGGCCCACAACGTCTCCTGGAGGACGGTATGCTACGTGCGCGGGCTATTCCCTATCATCCTTTATATCACTCGCTTGATGAGTTTATTAGAGGCTTCTGCTTCCCCGTTTGACTGAGCATAGTATGGAGTTGAGTTGAGCACTTTAAGCCCAAAGTCTTCGGCAAATTCTTCCATGAGTTCGCCGTTGAACACTCTTGCATTGTCTACCACAATACTCTTGGGTACTCCGTATCAGTAAATAATTCTTAATAAACTAAATCACGTCTTTTTCATCTATTGGCTTATACGCCGCCGCCTCTACCCATTTGGTAAAGTAGTCTGTAGCGACGAGTATGTAAGCATCTCCTCGGCTTGAGTAAGGGTAGATTTCTCCCATGATATCTAACGCCCATGTCCTAAAAGGCCATGGTTTTATTAACACATTCATGCCTGTTGCGGGGGTTTGCATCACTAGCCCGCATCGCTGGCAAGCCTAGCAGGCTCGAGCCATTTCGATGCAATTCTTGACCATTAACGGCCAGTAAAAACCGTGTCGCTTAATTGCCCAGCTCATTTTGATACCAGACTGGTGTGCTCCGCACAACCCCTCATGTGTTTCCATCATGATTGGGATGGCTTCGTTTAGATCAACGCATCTTAGAAGGACATCTTCACTGGTCTTTCTGTACAGGACACTATCAAGGAGTACGTAATGTCTGGCGATCACTCAGATCCTCCTTTCCACTTTTGTACTAGTATCCTTGAGGAATTGTCGTATTGGTTCTCGCTAGTCCTCTCTCCGTTCGAATAGGTTGGCAGTACGAACTTCTTTAGTTCTTAGCCCGTCATCGCAGAACTCTGGCTGTTGCTTATGAACATGGTCGTATTACTTTAGATACCTCTGAGTCACCGATCAACCCTGAGGGCCACTGTGCTAAACAATTGGCCTCTTGATTGTTGTTCCGCTTTACATGAGCGATTTTAGCCCCTCGTAGGTTGGCGAAGAGTTCTTTTGTTCTGCATAAGTATTTACCAAGATGAAGTGCATGGAACTCACTTTGGTCAAGGAGTTGCTGAATCACTAGTTGGGAATGCCACATATTTTTACATTTTCTATCTTCTAGTCTAGAACAATTCGCAGGGTCAGGATTAAAGCCTCATACTCTATTTCGTTGTTGGTACTTTTCCATTGATGCGGCAAGCCACTCTGGTTTCTGTTTTCCAAGGTGTCTCAATAAAGACGACCACGCCAACTCCAAATTTGTCAGAGGACCCGTCGAACCAGATGGTCAATCATTCGTTTGTTTGAATTTCCTCATGGGTGGCATCGAGATTGCCTTCACCATAATGGGCGACGGACTCGGCTAAGGCATGGCCTTTAACTGAGGTTTGCGATTTGTGGTAAAGGTTATAGGCTGATAGCACTAGACTCCGTTTACCTGTTCTTCCGGTGAGCAAGGGATTGTCGAAGAATACTTTGGTTATAGGGGTCTTAGAGACGACATATACATCGTTAGACCAGATGTCGTGCCTAAGTTTCATTACAGAGTAGTATATCGCTAGGCAAATCTTCTCGTTGAGGTATACCTCTGTTCTGTTTCTGTGAGTAAGCACGACAGATAGTAGATCGCTCTTTCTACTCCATCGTGCTCCTGTGCTAGCATTGACCCAATGGTAAACTGGAATGCTGCCACATAAAGAATGTATGGCGCATTTACATTTGACGGTGCTAACACGGGGGTTTAGTCAAATAATCCTTCAGTTTTTGGAACGTTTGCTCGTGTTGCGATGTTCATTCTATTTGACTTTTTTTCCCTCCCTTTAAGAATAGTCGAGAAGGCACTTGTCTTAGATGCCACATTGCCTATGAATCGACGAATGTAATTTACCCTGCCGAGAAAGGCTTGTTGGTGCACAAGGAACCCAAGGAACTGCCCTTTCTATACTCCAAAAGCGCATTTCAACGGATTAAGCTTGACGTTGTGGTTTCGCATCTTTTCAAATGCTTCGCTTAGATGATGATGGTGATCTTGTCTCTTCTTGGACTTTACCACCGCATCGTCGATATATACTTCGACTGTCCTTCCTATTAACGAGATGAAGATCAGGTTCATTCATCTTTGATATGTTGCTTCAGCATTCTTCAATCCGAAGGGCATAACAACCCACTCGAAGATGCCTATTGGGCATCTGAATGCTGTCTTATGCACATCTTCTATGGCAATGAAGATTTGGTTATACCCAGAATACCCGTCCATAAAGGACATTAGTTCGTGGCCTGCCGACTCATCCATAAGATCGTCAGCGATAGGCATAGGGTATTCGTCTTTAGGTGTCGCTTTGTTCAAATCGCGAAAATCTATGCATACCCTGATCTTGCCATTTTTCTTGACAACAGGTACTATGCTGGAAATCCAGTCAACGTACTTAGCCGTCCTTATGTATCCGGCTTTGAACAATTTCTTAATTTCATCGTTAACCATTTGGGCTACTTCCCGAGACATCCTCCGTGGGGTTTGTTTCTCGGGTTTGAAATTGCTGTATCTCGGGAGCCGGTGCTCGACTAGTTCTCGGTTGAGGCCAGACATTTCGGTGTAATCCCAGGCGAAGCAGTCCTTATAAGTGTGTAGGACTTCGCTTATGTCCCGAGTTTCGACTTCGCTCAATAACGAACTGAGGTAAGTAATACGTGGGGAATCAGTAGTCCCTAGGTTAGGGGTCGCAAGGAACAACATAAGTATTAGGAACCTCTTTATTATTTGAATAAATAGTTAGAATGTCTCGGTATGTTTTGGGAGACACATTACTCCAAGTCTCATTTATTCTGCATGTCCTGTATCTAGCTAATCTTTCTAGGCCATCCGATATGGGGTCGGTTTGATCACTCTCCATTGGACAAGGATGGGTTGAGGAGTATATCGGGCTCTAAATCCGTCTCAGTTTGCTGGGTGCTGTTATCATCTCGTATCCCGGCTTCGTGCATATCCTTCTCTAGTGGAGTTAGATCTTCATTGACCTCAGGCTGCAGCTCGTCTCCCCATCCAGTTGGGACAATCGGGTTTTGAGGTGGCGCCAGCGGTGGTCCATTGTATGAAACTACGAACTCGTAACCTGCCACACCTAGAGGGCCAACGTTCGGCTCTCCTGTGGCATACCTCTGCTTTAGTGTCATATCTTTGACCTGTTTGACTGCCCCTACGTAGACATAAGGTATGTCAGCACTTTCATTTGCTTCTCCCATGACAACTTCTAAACCATGTTTCCCCCATAATAGGATTTCCTGGTGAAGAGTAGAAGGTATGACTCTAGCTTTGTAAGGCATTGAAAGAGGGCTTTATGTCGATGATGAAAAAAGCTGTCTCCTTTTCATGCGTGCCTACTCGGAGTTTAGTAGAAACCACGCCTACTCAGAAGGAGGTAATTCTATTGAAACCGCTGACTCTTACGTCAATTTCCCCAAGTTCGGCTATGTCATCCCCTAGGCTTTTATAAGCTTTATGGGGGAGCAAGTTGAAAGCCGCTCCATTGTCTACAAGGACACGACGTATTACTACGTTATTGATTGTCGCTTGGATATGGAGGGGAAACATGTGTTTCCGTAACGTTGTAGGTGGTTCTCTAAACCACCTACTTGGGAAGTTCCAAGCTATTTCAATTGTGGTATTAAGATTGAAGGGTAGAGCTAGCCTACCTTTCATCTGACCGCTTTCCTTTTTAGTGAATTCAGCTGGTAGCATGAGGACGTTGCAAGCAACTTCTTTCGCCTTGGGTGGAGTCCCCGATTGAATTGGGTTGTAGTCGCTCAGCGAGTTAGATGCAAGGTCACTTTCTCTTGACTATTTTGCTTTCTTAATATCAGATATTGCTGTTTTGGTGAGATTTTCTGCAGCACGTCGTGCCCTCCCTTCTCTTCGCTTCTTGGTTTTCTCGGTGGGTATCTGGGGTTGTGTCCCTATGCCCACTTTCTGCCATGTCCCTATATTTGGGAGAACGGGTACCCGAACGGAGCGTGAGTTTCTGAGAGATTACGGCGATTATCAACCAGAACAAACTCCCTTTGGTGTGGGTCATAGCCCTTTTCAGGCTTCCCTCCTGACGAAGCTTCCGAGAAATTAGTAAATTCGGATTCAGATTGGTTACCGGAGGGTCAACCTTTTCCAGTTTGATCTTCCCTTCAGATGCCAATCCAGCTAGAAGCATGAAGTATTATTGATTACAGCAGAGCTAGCACATCTAGGTGATGAGTATCTTGTGGGCTGCTATTGGTTTGCATATGTAACAGAGCATGTCAGCCGTTAAAAACTGAGCTATAGACGTGCCCTTTTTCAATGCATCCTCATCGCCTCGAGGGTAGTCTTGTCGCTCTGTATCATCTTTCGCATGCTGAAATCCAAGGTGATCTGCAGCACGTCGCTCTCGCCTACAAGTGATCTGAAAATCCTGGAAGCCTTTTTGGTGTAAGCCCCTTTTTGACTGGACTCGCTCTCGCCTACAAGTCCTTGTCTCATGAGTTCTTCAGAGGTGTAGAGCCCTTTATTTCCATTTGATGGAGTATCATTCCGCTCCAGACGTTTCTCTGTACACTGGAATGCTCTGGGACCACTTTTGATTCCCATCGCCATCTCTTCGAGGCGGTTAAGGCCATACCACTCTGTCTTTCTTTCATTGAGAAGGTACTTCCTGAAAGTATGGCAATGATCGATAGTATGTGTCTGATCCATATGCCAGCGACAACGATTGTGCTGCATTCCTTTAAGGTTAACAGGGCACTGAAGGATTCCTAGCCGCTTGAACATCATGTTGGCTATGAACGTTTTGCGAGTC
This sequence comes from Melastoma candidum, assembly GCA_023653495.1. NCBI lineage: Eukaryota > Viridiplantae > Streptophyta > Magnoliopsida > Myrtales > Melastomataceae > Melastoma > Melastoma candidum. The sequence continues at coordinate 4,976,678 of CM042887.1, forward strand.
TCAAGTTATTGGTCCCTGTCACCTGCATCGGCGAAAGAGAAGTAGTCAAGCAATTGACGTCAACGGTGTTCACATCAACCAAATCATCAAAATGATGTGACTCTATTAAGCAATATGTTCCTTAAGCGAAATCAATTCTCCGCCCGAAAAGACAAGCAAATTCAGGAACGCGATATCCCCTAGGAAAAGTGTAGTCATGGTCAATATTGTTAGGATACGGAGCCTGGTATAGTTGAATCTCATTTGCCTCGTTTGCCCCCGGAATTGCCCGTTCAACTAGTTGAGTAACGTAGTCTCTGATCTCAGGCGTGATCTCTGGTGGCGCGATTATTTCGGGCATTGCCATCTCCCTCCTACGTACCGGTTGGGGAATATATTCAGAGTGTCGTTGATCCTCCGTAGGGTGAATAAATTCGCTTTCCACGAGCCTGACATACTCTTCCCTTCTTCGGAACGGAGGTTGGTATGCAGCTTGGTGGACTGGTTGCACAACCCTTTCGCCTTTGTTTATCATGAGTGGCGGGTTATTATACGCCCTTCTCCCAGACTTGCTTAGGTGGGGACATCCTCAATATCAACCTTCCTTTTCCATTCGGCAATTATTGCCCTGTGGGAAGAATATTCAGGTTGATACCTGGTAGCCGACTCGACCCTTCTGTCAACGGGGCCGCTCAATGGTACTCCTGACACAGTTCCAAGGTTCTGAAAGACAGCCTCCATCTTGGAGTCGATTGTTTCCTTGAAGGCATCGTGCTTCTAGTCGATAGCACCAACTTTCTCCATTAAGGGCTGGAGAGTGCTCATGATAGCCGATAGCTCCCCAGCTAAGGCCGGGTTTGAACCACGTCCATCGTTGGTTTTCTATCCATCGGAGTTGTTGCCTCCGAGGTTGTTTGAATTACCACCAGATCGAGTTGTTGGTATTGTGTTAGCCCTTTCTCCCACTGTGGTCACTAAAGGCGTGTTCGCTACGGAAGTGACCGCGGACAAGCCGGATCTAAGCACGTCGGAAATCTCTGGCACTACGGGCAACTGGTACCTGAAGGATTAGTTGAATGTGTGGTCACCGTATGAAATAAGAGAAGAGAGGGAAGATAGTGGATCGGTAGCCTTAAGCGGAAGCACGTACGGATGTCATTGACGATGCCTTCAAAAGTGAGCAGGAGCACAAAGAGAGCTTGAACGCTTGAATGCTTGAGATGATAAATTGACAATATGTCCGTCTATAGAGAGGTGTTTTATACAATGCCTAAGAACAAATATCTATACTAAGCTTGTCCCACGTATATACGGTAAAGTAATATTGCACATATATTACGTTTCCTTTGTTGTCGGTCTTCCTGGAATATCTTCTTTCCATGTGAGCAATATTGGCAATAATCTCCTTCCAGATCCTGCAATCATCTAGAGCCTTCCTTAACAGCTAAGTCGATCGATCGCATTACCCATTGGCCTTCGCCGTAGAGTTTCCTCGCTTGCTCAACTAACTGTCGCTTGTCGCTTCCGCTGTCCCTTGTCACCCGTCGCCTGGTAACCCCGTCGCTTGGTGACTGCTTCGCCCAGTAAGCCTTCGCCTGGTGTGTTTCCGTTATCACCTCCTTATTGGATTTCCGTCTTTTGGGCCTTCATTCTGTAATGTTGATCTATAGACGAGACCGAGATCTGTGGCCCAGAATTTCTGTTGTTAAACAACTTTATAAACGATTACGAAACTCGTTTCATACTTTACGAATCGTTTACAAACAGTTTCGTACTTTACGACCGGTTACAAAACTCGTTTCGTACTTTGCGAAACGTTTACGAACATCTTTCGTAAACGTTTCGTAAAGTACAAAAAATAGTACTTGATGAACGATTACGAAACTCGTTTCGTATTTCTTTAAGAAACAGTTTCGTATTTTACGAAAGATTTATGAACGATTTCGTACATTGCGAACGACTAGGAAACTCATTTCGTAGTTTTTACGAAACTTCGGATTATTTTCTTAAACCAGTGGAAGGTTCCAGACGTGAAAGAAGAGCCGAGTCCTTAGAATTGGTGACTAAGGAAGACATCTTTCCTTTTAAAATTTGCCTACATCTCCAACGACATAGCCATGAGCCAAAGCTGAGAGCCGAAACAACTACATGCAAATAAGCAATATCTCCATGATGTTAACCTGGAGCATTCATTGGTGTCCGTATAAGCACGAACAGAGGGCATGGTTGTACATTTTCCGGAGTAAGGCGAATCCCAACCGACGTTTTCTTTGGCTATTTGTCATGGAGGGCAACGTTGTACCTTCCGGAGTATTGTTATTATTTGGGACACAAGAAAAATATTGAAGATGAGGACACGGATAAAAGTTATGATCATATATATATTTTGCCTTATTTTATTATCCACGTAATAAAACTAGAAATTCACGTAGCAAAAACCAGTTCACGTCGAATTTGACGAGTAACTCCATCCTCAATAGACCAGAAATAAAAAAAAATTATAATTTAAAATACAAAAGTAAGAATTTAAAGATGATTAGACAGATGCAAGTTTGGAAAAAGTTATCTACACTTAAGTATGTTTTTCCAAATTGTTTTTCTGAATATATGGCATGTTCCAGAGAGTGGGAGGGAGGTCCACCCCTCCTACATAGGAAATTAAGTTCGGAGTGGAAAGTAAGGGTTCCACGCGGGCATTCCCGCTCAAATTGTGATTATTCACGCTTTTAATCATTTCCCAAAATCACATGTATTCTTTCCTTGTTATTTTGTTCTCATCATATTCGGATTATTCATGTAGTGTCTCGTTGTTCATGCTTATACATATGTTTATGTAATTCGACACGACAGGGTGCTGACAAAAAAAAAAGAAATATGGGTGCGGTGGAGAGATGGTCAGCGCGGATTACAATAAACAAATAAACAGCTAAAGAAATTTAAAAAGAAAAGAAAAAGGCACGTAGTTTTTCTCTAATTGGGGGATGGGAGGGGAATAAGAATATGTTCGAGCAACCATTGTTTTGATATGTAAATTGATTGTATGATCCGATCAAATCCAGCCCGTCCAATTTCTCCATTTTAAATATTTTTTTTTTAGGAGCCAAAAGGGAACAAAATCCCCATCCCCCACCACTTACTTCTTCATCCGAGAGAAGAAAATGCAAAAGAAGCCCGAAATCACTAGAGTTATAAGACCCCCTGCCTGTTTCAATGCATGTTAATTCTAGAGTTATATTTTTGTGGACATATATTCTTTCATCTTTGGATGTGATTCTTGCAACAAAGAGATTTTTTTTGTGTGTAAAAAATCTCTTCTAGTTAAAAAGATAGATGAATTATGGAAGGTTCTGTGTGCACCGTGCCTAATACATAAAAGAGCCTAAGTTTGGGGTTCTCTCGTCGATAATAATCCGAATCCCAAACCAACACGCTGGCAGTAAACACTGGTTGTTATTAAATTATAGTTTAACATTAAAAAAAAAAATACGACTCCAGTTTTTTTATTCATAATAAGGAAAGAAAAGAAACACGTGTTGTTTTGGGGGGTTTCTACTTTTACTCACACAAACAAGCACTTGTTTTTTAATGTTATTTCCCCAAACAAATCTTACATAATTTGGTTTATATTCAATGCACGAGAGTGTGCGACCCACATGAAGCTTCTTCCTGCCTATGCACATTTGGAGTTTCCAGTGTGAACACTTCTTTCAAGGGAATCCAATGTGCTCATTACCATTTCAAAAAATATTCACCGATCACTGACATGCTTTCGGTTGTTGAGTTACTCTTTATCTGGTGACATTCAATTTTCTTTTTTCTTTTTACCCCGGTTCTTATTCTTATTTACCTCATAGAACTGATAATACATTCTTATTTTGTAGGCAGGGATCTCAACCCTCTAGAAATTATACTGAAGTTAGTCAAATTATTGTGTATGAAATGTAGATTATAACTAACTTTATTTAAAATTAAACGGGGTTAGTGGGTAAGTTTGGAAAACCCACGGTAGAGAAAACAGAGGTTACCCAATACAAGATTATTTATTGCCTAAAAGGAGGAGGGACATGCAAATGAGATGGAAAACAAAGAACCCTTGCCCAAAATCGGAATAAATCTGGTGTCGGCAAAGTGGAGAGATTTCGTTCCTCAATGTTGGTATATAATACCACATCATCAGGTGGTCGTCATTCAAGTTTATCACTTGCGTCACATTACTTAGGCATTAAGGTTGCCTTAATCGATATAGTTGATGATTTTACACGGGGAGAACACGTTTTGGATAGGGGGAAGCTTGTTCATCACAAAAGAAAGATTTCTATTGATTTGAGATGAGATGATGGTGTGCTCGTTTTCTTTATGGAGATTCTTGTTTTTGTGGACGGGAAAAGGGGAAAAGCTCACGTTGTCTCCATTTTCATCAATCCCACCACCTTCCAAAATGAAAAGAATGAAAGTAACATAAAAGCCATGTTGTTTAGTGGTTGCGTGCGAGTTTTCTCGTCCATGCACAAAGTCTTTAAAAAGTGAAAAAAAAGGATCTTTCTTTCATCTTCTATCCATACAAGCGAAACCCTCTCATCATTTTGTTTATGGTTTTATGTTAAACCAGTGGAGGGTGTCCTCGTCTGTTTAGGGAAATGGAAGATGCGATTAAAATGATTATGTCAGCCATTTGTATCTTATAGGACGACGTTGTCTAAAGCATCCATCCTTCACCTGATATCACAAGTCATTTTGCGTACCAAATTCATGTAGGCTGCAGAATATATCACGGCAGCAACAGTTTGGGGAACCTCGTCGTAACTCCCCTCCGCATGGGCTTTTGACCATTTCTTTAATTTTTTTCCCTTTTCAAGTGGCTTTGGCTACAAATATATAACATGGACCACACTTGTCTAAATTCTTACTACCTTTATCGGGGAATTGGGAATTTCTTTCCAGTTATACTATCTTTATTGTAGTAGTGGGCAAAATAATATAACATGCTTGCTTAAATTGAGGGGATGTGTGAGGTCGTACTTAAATCCCTCTTCGTCTTTTTAAGAAAAAAGATTTTCCACTTGCCGGTAGTTGACGTTAACGATTCATAATAATGTCCACTTGATTGGTGGAATTCTTTTTCGCTTTCTGGATGGACCCACCTAATGCACATGCGAATAATTTGGCAACAAATGATATCATATTAAGTTAAAAGAAGCTTCCCAAAGTGAAATAGTTACAATTGGGCTTATTTAAAAAGCGGTGCTTTATTGTATCATAGAAAGGGTTTAGGGAACTACTATGACACAACGAAGTATTTCTGAAAATAAAGAATAAGGAATTTTTTATCAGAAAATTTTGGCTAACTACGGAGCCTTTTTTCTTTCTTACGACCAGAATGCTTTCTTGGCCTTTTCCCACTTTTTTCTCTCTAGGAAAGATCTAGAGCAAGCATTTACTCTAACATAGTTCCTATTATATTAACTCCCTTATAGTTTTGAGACCATTTAATTCTAATAATTTTCTAGACCACTAATACCACTTAATGCAGATTACAAATTACAATTAATCATTTTCGACAGAAACAAGTTATTCGTCGTCATCTTCACTACAACAATCATCTTCTCATTTTTGTCAACGATCTCACATTGACCATCAATAAAGGTACCCTATAACATTTCTTCATCATTTGTCCAACGCTCAAAAGATTTTGAGCAACTAGAGAATAAAACACGTCATTAATATGCTTTTCTCCACCATTTGCTGCTCTCACAACAACGATTCCCTTTCCTTCAATTTTTATCTTTTTTTTGTCTTCAAGCTCAAATTGCAAGTTGTAGGTGTTGTCGATCTCGACAAAGTTTTCCTTATTTATTGTCACATGATTGTTACCACTACTATCCAAAAACCATACTTCATTCGTATCTTGTATTGCAATAAAACAAGAAAAGAATACTTGCTTTGATTCTTCTTCTTTTGAAAAATTTATCGAACCTTGATGGGAAAATTTTAGCTAAGTGTAGAGCCTTCTTTCTTTCTTACGACCAGAATGCTTTCTTGGCCTTTTCCCACTTTTTTTTCTCTCTAGGGAAGATCTAGAGCAAGCATTTACTCTATCCTAGTTCCTATTATATTAACTCCCTTATAGTTCCTAGACCATTTAATTCTAACAATTTTCTAGACCACTGACACCACTTAATGTATATTACAAATTACCATTAATCATATTCGGCAGAAACAAGTTATTCGTCGGCATCTTCTCTACAACAACCATCTTCTCATTTTTATTAACGATCTCACATTGACCTTCAATAAAGGTAACCTTATAACCTTTCTTCATCATTTGTCTAACGCTCAAAAGATTTTGAGCAACTGGAGAATAAAACACATCATTAATATACTTTTCTTCGCCATTTGCTATTCTCAAAAGAACGATTCCCTTACCTTCAATATTTATCTTTTTTTTTTGTCTCCAAGCTCAAATTGGGAGTTCTAGGTGTTGTCGATTTCCACAAAGTTTTCCTTATTTACCGTCACATGATTGTTACAACCACTATCCAAAAACCACACTTCATTCATATCTTGTATTGCAATAAAACAAGAAAAGAATACTTGCTTGATTCTTCTTCTTTTGAAAAATTTACCGAACCTTGTGAGGCAAGTTGATGTGGCTGCTACTGTTGTTGCTTTTCTTTAAAATAACCATCTCGTTCTGAATGATTTGGATATCGGCATCTCTTGCACCTGAAATAACAATCATTTGACTCTAGTCCAACTTTTATACAAATATAGTAACTACCTTATGAACTTCTCGATCTACTCCAGGTTTGGTCTTCTCTACTGCGAAATCGGCTTACTGTACGTCTTCTACCTCTTCCTCGAGAACGGCCTCCACGTCTACGGCCATAAAACTCCCTACTATTGTTCATAGTACTTTCCTTATGCTCCGACTTCTTTTCTGAACCATTTAACTTCATTTGAAAAGCTTGTTCAATGGGAGTTGAGTCCTTACTTACTCTTCTTTCGTGGGCTTCAAGAGAACCCATTAGCTCATATACAAAATTTCTCTCGGATTCTTCGTTTCTTCAATCACATCATTTCCATCATCCTTCACCAACTTCAAATTAGCCACAAGAGGAGTCGGGACTGACTTTGCTTCAGTCATCTTAAATTTTTTCAACAAGTACATGTCATATTTCTTTTGAGTGAAAAATATGCCATTATCCTATTGATGAATCTCGAAGCCCAAAAAATAACGCATCAATCCTAAATATGACATTTCGAACTTTTCGGCCATGTTGAGCTTGAACCGATTCATCTCTATTTCATCTCCCCCTGTGATAAGCAAATCATCCACATATAAAGACACAATAAGTAACACGTTACACCGTGACTTTTTCATGTAAAGTGTTGCTTTTGTCTCGCTTCTACAAAAATCCTTCGTTAGGAGATAAGAATCAATCCTGTTGTACCACGAACGACGAGCTTGCTTCAACCTCTAAAGTACTTTGCGGAGCAAGGAGAGTTTCTCTTTGCTTCCATCCATGGCAAATCCATCGAGCTGCTCTACAAACTGTCATGCCATGCAACCAGTGCGAAAGCTTTAAAGAAATCAACTCAAGCTTCCTGAGAGTATCCCTTCACAACCAATCGGGCTTCCTGAGAGTATCCCTTCATAACCCACTTTACTCCGATTACTTTCTTATCTGAAGGTCGATCGACAAGATCCCGAGAGTGTGAATCAAGTCAATTTCTTCTTGCATGGCATCCCTCCAATTTACATCCATTGAAGCAACCTCATATGAATCGAGATGATCCACTGTCAGATTACATCTCTGATAAACATCCTGCAAAGTTCTTACTCCCCTCACCAATTCGTAGTCAAATTCGGCGACATCTAGAAAAGATTGTCCAAGTTCACCAAGACCTATAGCTGGTTATTCAACACACCAATCTCAATTCGCATCTTCATCAAACGATAAACTTTTACTCACCGAGAAGTTTTTAGTAGTGGGTTATAGATCCTGTAACCCTTGGTATTCGAGCCATATACGGTAAAAATAGATTTTTCAGCTCGACGGTCAAGTTTATCTCTCTTTTGTTCCAGAATATGAGCATAAAAAATACTTCCGAAAATTCTTAAATGATCCACCGAGCATTTTTTCCCAAACCAAGCTTCATACGGAGTATAATTTTTCAAAGCTTTGGTCGGTAACAAATTTAGCAGAACCCAAAAATCCTTCGACAATGCCTTTTCAAACATCAAACACCTCGACATATCCATTATAGACCAGTTTTCCGTTCATTGACCCCGTTTTGCTGCGGAGAATACGGCACCGTGAACTGCTGAATGATTCCGGCTTGCGCACAAAATTTTTAGAACTCCCCAGAAGTATATTCACTTCCATTGTCTGATTCAGCGCTTTAGTTTTACAACCAACCTAATTTTCAGCCAGCTGCTTAAACTTGACGAACTCGTCGAAAACTTCACTTTTTCCCTTGAGAAATACAATCCAGCAAAAACGTGTAAATCATCTGTTGAAGTGGTTTTGATGATGAGCATTGACCTTCTACGAAACAGAAGTCAACCCTCTACACTACAGAAACCACTCCTGATGAGAACCTTCTGTAATGAAATATTTTTGTAATTAATAATTAATTAATAAATTAAGTGCGAATATTCCATGGGAATTATCCAATATGACCAGGACAATTATCTGATCGAAATCAAATGATTTCGTTACCAAATAAATAAAGAGAATAATATATTTCTAATTGAAGGAAATAAATTTTCTATTTATGAAAGGTTCTAAATAATTGATTATGTGTCATACGAATGTTATCTTTCATTCTTAATTCTTCTTTGGTTAACAAAAACATGCTATTTATCCATATTCATCAAGATAAATGAATGAATCTAACAACATAATTCGTGAAAGTTAATTTTTATTATTTTCATACATAGAAGGTTATCGTAGTCTGTAACCTTCTGCAACGGTTATCCATGGGGATTTGATTAAATCAATTGATCTTGATCAGATCTCACCCCAAATGGATACTTACTAATGGGAGACGACTTTTGGTTATTAGTGCTATTAATATCATTGATTTATTAATTTTCCATCTAAGTGTAGAAGCTATATTAGTGAATTCTACCTTATATGCTTAGCGTTTTGTAAAAGTGTATAAATAGGCATTCAGTTGTCATTGTATAAAGTACAGAAAACACTAGATACAATGGTCAGATGTTGTAGCTTGTAATTTTTCGTTAGTTTGAGTTTTGTTAGTCACACACGAGGGACGTGGGCTGCAGAAGGCTGTATCGTTGGTGAAGTCTTCTAGAAGGGTGACTCAGGGGCCACGAGGGTCTCAGTTGGGAAACTGCAGGAGACGTTGGTGGGAAGCAAGCGACTGGAGGCTAGCTTGGCTAACGTGCAGTGGGCCGGAGGGAAAGGCAGAACCCCGGGAGCAAAGAAGGTGAGGGACTAACCAGCTTTTGTGGTGTAACGTTCTGTGTGTGTAGTAACCTAGGACAGAGGTTGCTGTCTGCTTGCGTGGGGTTTGCCGTGTGCTTGCGCAGGGTTTGCTGCGTGTTTGCGTAGGGTTTGCTACGTGCTTGCGTAGGGTTTGCTATCTCGAGGTGATCGTTCAGGTCGTGTGGAGCCGTCGGAAGGAAAATCCATCCTTAGACAGGGGACGCTGTCTGGTTGCGTAGCGTTCGCTACGTGCACATGTGGGGGACGCCATGAAGTCGTTGTCCTTGAGGGATTGCATATTGGTTACCTTTGTTAGTCACATTAACGTGTGCACCGAGTCATTATAGTACAGAACCTTACGGTCTGTGCTTTGAAACTCAGTCACCTGTAATACAGAACCTTACGGTATCTGCTGTAGAAGGTTGACATCTTTGGTACAGAACCTTACGGTCTGTGCTTTGAAAATCAGTCACCTGTAGTACAGAACCTTATGGTTTGTGCTGTAGAAGGTTGACATCTTTCATACAGAACTTTACGGTCTGTGCTGTGAAACCAAGTCATTTCTGATACAGAATCTTCGGGTTCGTAGAGGATTGACGTATAGTACAGAATCTTCTGGTCTGTGCTATACAATTCAATTACTTTAGTACATAACCTTCTGGTCTATGCTTTGCCACTCAGTCTTCTATGGTGCAGAACCTTCTAGTCTGCGCTATAAAAGGTTTATTGTAGATCACCTTCTGTAATTGTTACAAAGCTAAGTCTGAGTGAAAACCATCCAAATTCTAGGTGAATAGTAGATATAAGCAAGTTGCTGAACCACTATAAAAGTCTTGCGTGCATCAAACAAATCACAATCACATTCGTACGTTCTGTCTTACAGAACCCTGTTTCTAAGGTTCTGTTTTACAGAAGCTTTCTTCCGCTGTAGGGTTTGTCGAAAAGGAGTTAAAAATCCTTAATTGGACTTTAACACTAATTCATCCCCCTCTTAGTGAAACAATTGGTATCAGAGCGGTTCAATAGTAGCTTAACCGCTTGTTGTAGATCCACAGAAGCTCGTGCCAGTTACACTCTCTACTCTGTAGAAGCTTTTGTCTCTGCGATTATTATCGAAGCAGATTACATTTGAATCTGTTTGGATTATCTCAATTGGTATTCTTATTCTGATTATCAGTAACTTGACTACCTAAAAGATCAGATTTACTTCCACATAAGCTTTAAACTCTGTGAAAATCCATTTGCTACAATTCTATAGAAGCTTACGCTCTATCAGAATCTAATTGCTATTCAACAGAAGCTTACACTCTGTTTGAATACAACGTCTGGTATAAGGTTTCTATCAAACAGAAGCGTAATCGCTTATTGAGATCTTACAGAAGCTTTTATCTTCTATATTCTCTTTCAGAGTTGGCATCTTAGTTCTGTTCTGCAGAAACCTGTTGCTCTGCAAGAATTCAACAACTGCTAACAGAAAGTAAATTTCAGATTTGTCATATTAACACTCGTGCTCTGGTTACCAAAGGCTTGATTATAGGTTTGACAACTGATTTCTACCCAACACAAGCTTGTTGTTGGTTGAGGTTCTATACTATAATCCTCACCGTTCTGTTCTATAGAAACGTAATACTCCATACGAATCGAACTAATGGCTGATAACTACTATGTACCAAAACCACATGTTGAGAATTCTTCCATTTTTTATGGTAAGAATTTTGCCTATTGGAAAATTCGAATGAGTTCATTCGTAGATGCTATTGACGATGACTTATGGTCTTACATAGAAGATGGTCCACCTTCTATACCAGAGAACAAAATGATCGAGATGGTCGTCCCAACTAGGAATACCTCAAGATCAAATAACTCACTAAGACGGCAAAGTACTTAATGTTTAGTGCTATGTCTGAAAGTGAATTCGTGAAAGTTTCTACTTGCACTGCGGGCAAGGAAATCTGGGATAAGCTTGTCACCATGTACGTTAGGACAGGCCAGATAAGAGAAACTAAGATGAATCAATACGAAAATTTTACTATGAAGGCTGATGAATCTGTGGAAAAGATGTTCCATATATTCAACCTCCTAGTTGATGCCTTAACTCACATAGGCAAACTTTATATAAATTCTGAGCTAGTTCGAAAGGTTCTGCATACTCTACCCAAATCTTGGGAAGCTAAGAAAACGACTATAGAGGAAGCTAAAGATCTTTCTACTCTTCGACTAGATCAATTAATTAGCTCCTTAATATTATATGAGATGGAAATACCCTCTCAGATTGATACAAAGAGAGCAGTAGCTTTGAGAGCATCAGAAGAACCCACAGAAGGTTCTGATGATGAAGCAAAAGCTAACTCGGATGATGAACTTGTTATGATAGCTAAACGCCTTTTGCGGTTCGCCTCCAAGAATCGCTTCAATAAGAGAAGCCAAAATTGTGATAAGCAAATTGATCCTAAGTTGATCATATGCTATGAATGCAAAAAGAAACGCCACTACAAAACATAATGTCCTTTACTTAAAGAGAATGAAAACCTACTACACAGTCTAAGTCTAAGAAGGCAATTGCTGCTTGGGCAGATCTTGATGATTCTGCCGATGAGGAGGAAGAACCACTAATGTGCCTCACTGCTCACACAGAAACTCAAAATGAAATTCATACCTGCTTTTAAACAGAAACTGTTGAAAGTGAATGGTATATGGATAACGGATGCTCCAGGCACATGACCGGAGATCCATCAAAATTTTCTCAATTGACTATACAGAATGGAGGGTCCGTTAAATTTGGTGACAATAGCAAAGGCTCCGTCATCGGTAAATAAACCATTGGAAGCCTCGACTCCATGGTCATAGATGAGGTTCTGTTAGTCACAGAACTCAAGCATAATTTGTTGAGCATTAGCCAGCTTTGTGACAAAGGTTACACAATAACTTCTTATCAAGGTAAGTGTTCTGGTATCCTAGACAGTGAAGTTCGCTTATTGGAAATCGAAAAAGAAACATCTATACCTTGACACAGGAGATCTTCTGTACTACAGAAAACTGCATTCTGTCAGTTGAAGATGAAAGCCATCTGTGGCATAGAAGGTTGGGATATTCCAACTTTAAATTGTTATCCAAGCTTGCGAGAAAAAAGTTGGTGAAAGGTTTACCTAACATCAGATTCGAGCAAGACAACTTCTGCGAAGCATCTTCACTTGGAAAACAAACCAAATCTTCATTCAAGTCTAAGAATGAAGTTTCTACTACACTGCCACTTGAACTTCTACATATGGATCTATTCGGACCTACTAGAGTTCAAAGTATTGGTGGTAGAAGATACTATCTAGTTGTAGTAGATGACTACTCTAGATATACGTGGGTTAAATTACTAACTCACAAAAGTGATGCTTTTGAAAGTTTCATAAAGCTCGCTAAGATATTACAGAATGAAATTAGATCTTCTGTAAATGCTATAAGGACGGATCATGGTACTGAGTTTGAAAACCATGAATTCGCTACCTTCTGTGACGAACATGGTATTAATCACAACTTCTCTGCACCATATATTCCTCAACAGAATGGAGTAGCAGAAAGGAAAAATTGAACACTTATAGACATGGCTAGAACCATGATTTGTTAGAGCAATGCTCCATAGAACCTTTGTGCAGAAGCTACTAAATACAGTCTGCTACATCTCAAATAGGGGACCCATACTAGAGAAAACCCCTATCAACTATACAGTGGGAGGAAACCAAACATTTCCTATTTTCATTCTTTTGGAAGTCCATGTTTTATCTTGAGACCTTCTAAGGACAATCTAAGAAAATTTGAAGCTAAAACAAATGAGGGTATCTTTCTTGGATACTCTTTGTCTAGCAAAGCGTATAGAGTCTTAAACAAAGAAAGATGTGGGTGAACCCTTTGTTCATGATTCTAAAAAAGATCCTATGGAAATATCTCTAGAACCTACAGAAGGTTCTGTAGAACATCCACCTTCTACGAAAGATGTGGGTGAACTCTTTGTTCATGATTCTCAAAAAGATCCTGAACAAATAGTTAAAAATTCTCATGAGGCATCATCCTCAGCGTAGAATAATCAACAAAATGATTTTAGAGCACATGCTCTATATCAAAAACGACATCCAATTGACCAAGTCATAGGATACTTCAATAGTGGTGTACATACAAGACGTTCTGTTATTAATAGTGGTGTAGAGACAAGACATCCTATTGACCAAGTCATTGGAGACATCAATACATGCTTTTTCTAATACTGTTCTTTTGACCAAGAATCCGTCAACACATAACATCAATTGTCTGATATCTTTACTAAACCTTTGGATAAAGAAAAGTTATTCTCTTTCAAAAGTGAATTAAGAATCTGCCATCCCTTATAACGTCTTACAAAAGACAAAGGAAAGTTAAGTAAATAATCTATCAAGTAGAAACTTACTACAGAAGGTACAAACATTTGTACACTTCACTATAGAAGGTAGAATCCTCTGTATGCTATACTACAGAAGGTACAAACATTTGTACACTTCACTACATAAGGTAGAATCCTTTGTATGCTATACTACAGAAGGTACAAACATTTGTACACTTCACTACAGAAGGTAGAATACGTTGTATGCTACACAACAACACTTCAACAGAAGGTACAAATCTCTGTACACTTCATTACAGAAGGTACACATCTCTGTACACTTCACCATAGAAGGTAGAACTTTTCATTCTACTATGCAGAAGGGATAACGAAATGTATACATCAATCCGAACCCAAATTCAAATAACTTTCATTTATTTGAAAGATTAAATCTGGAAATATATTATATTATCCAAGAAAATCTTTTTGAAAAATAATCTCCTTGGGAGATACGTACAGAAAGAAAATCTTTTTTGTTATAACTTGAAACGAATAAATATTTGTTTTAGTTGGAAACATTTCTATTAGGGATTTTAAAATCCTAATGCAAATCCTAAAAATTTCTATTTTAAAAATAGTCATCTCTCCAAGAAAATTTTGCGCTCTTTTTTATAGGAGAAGCTTATAACAGAAAGGATGCGGCTGCACCTTCTGCTCGACTCTCTACAACAAAAGCATCTGCAGTATAGAGACGACCCAAATCTTCTGATGAAGCATCTCTCCCCTTGGACTACAACGCTCTTCTCAAGGAACTTCTACAACAAGCTGTAGCCAATGGGGAAGACATCCGCGCCCTTCAGCGAATGGTCTTTGACCTGACTCGCTTGATGGAACGCCAGGGATAGCTTCTGAGCGACATGCTTGAAGAGGACTCTTCTGATGATGCAAAGTGAACTCTTTTGTTGCCTAACTTTTCTGTTTTCATAGACCAAAAACTGATTTTCATAGTCTAATGGTTTTTGTAATAAGTGCCACTTTGTTGGACACACTTCTGCATGATGGTTTTGAACTTTTTGTCTTACCCTCTTCAGTACATAAACCTACCTTCTGCATAATGGTTTTGACTGTATTGTCATACTTTCTACAGAAATCGACTCTTCTCTATCATTTTTCTCTTAATTATCTTTTTGATGTGACAAAAAGGGGGAGAAATTGTGTTGAGGGAGAGTACCTTACTAATGAGAGGTATATGAGATGTTTTACTACAATGGGAGCATAAAAAGGAGTCCTTTTTTATTCTTTCAGCTGAACCTTCTGTTCTTGAATTTTTTCTCGAGAACGCTCTTCCTCGTTTCATTTCTATGAGCATATTTTTCCTTCCCCATTGCATTCAGTAAAAGTGCGCCTTCAGGTTGCTCCTCCTGTCTCATTGCTCTCCTTTGTTCTTGTGCATGAAGAGAACCAACCAATTCCTCAACTGTCAACGTAGTGAGATCGTGGGATTCTTCCAATGTAGAAATCTTTGACAAATATCTCTCTGGAATTGTCACAAGAATCTTTCCAACAATTCTATTGTCCAGCAACTCAACCTGCAACAGTCGAATCTGATTGACAACCCTCATCAACTTGTCGACATATTCCTTTAGACTCTCTGAGTCCTTCATTCTCAGCAAATCAAACTCTCGCCTTAAATTTGAAATTCTTATGCTCTAATTTTGACCACTAACTTCGAACATCTCCTTTAGTCGATCCCATGCTTCCTTTCCCGTCTCACAAGTAAGAATTCTTGCAAGAACTCCTTTAGAAACAGAGGCATGAATAGCGGCGAGAGCCTTATATGCCTTGGTTGACTCCTCGTTGTGTAGCCTCAACTGATTTAAAGTGGGATTTGGAGGAAAGACTCGAGCTTCAACGACCTGCTCAATAGTGCTCCAGAGATCCTGAGATTTCAAAAAAATCTTCATCTTGACTGCCCAAATCTGATAGTTTTCACCATGAATCGGCCATGGAGGTTGCACAGAAAAATCATCAGAAGAAGACATGACGACAGAGTAAAACTAAATGATTTGCGTATGAATAGGAAAGAAATTTTCCAGGTGTTAATCTTACTTACAGTCTCCAAGATTGTGCATTCCAATGCCATGTTAAACTTGAATCAAAGGTTGAATTGGAGGAAAAAAATTCTTCATACTAAAACGACGACCCAAATAATGTTGCTCCCTAAAGACGAAAACATTCTGCTGTAAAAATTAATAAGGTAAAAATCTTCCTAAAGTCTCTCTAACTAAGAGACCTAAATTTAACTTATTTTACTAAGAAATCAATTCCTAAAAACCTTAAACTCTATCAGAAACCCTCCAACGTATGACATAAGCTCCAATTCTTATTAGAATTGGAACCTCGTATTGTGCAAATAAATCAGTCCCTGTGAAACATCATATTGTACATGTTAGGACTAACAAGAACCCCGCATAGTAGGAGGTGTCCTTCTGAGGGATGAGAAAACAGGGTGAATTATGAGCCCCCGTAACGCAACCATGAGGTTTTTTTTTTTACGATAGGCCTCATTAATTTGAGGAAGGAATCATCAATGAAAGGTAATCTATGGAGCGTCCGCCTCAAGGCAATCTCAGGCATTTAGGGAGCATTGATAATCCGAGGGAATATGCCACTCGAGTGATATAATAGATGTCCATGGATGAATAAATGGGCTGAGGTAGAGCTGTACCAAGCTTTATACTTAAAATCCATATGCATAGACTGTCATTTTCCTCGATGTTAACATGTGCGTGATTTCGCCCAATTTTTCAAAGCAGAAGGGATGTCCCCTACAGAGCATATCGCCCGCTTTACACATCAAGCGGCGAAGCGGCTCCTAATGGATTCTAAAAATTACGTGCTTTTTTAGGAATATTACATGTGCCACTTTTTCTTGGATTATAAACTTATCTCTAAATTCTTTCGGAAATTGGGGGGAAATATATGTATAGTTCACCATGGCTTTTGCCCACAGTCACCCTAAAAGAGTTGATTCACATGAAGTCGCAACCAGGTGAACCAGTCTGAGGTGTAAAATGTCTGCATCGGAGGATGAGCTAATCACCATTGCAAAAAGATGCTCTCCTCCTCTGGCTTAGGAAAAACTTGGAAGATGAACTTTTTAGAGATTGGATTAACTTATAAACAAGGTAAATTGATATGTGAATAATGTATGTTGATATGGAAAAATATATAAAAGGATAACCTTTTACTTGTTAGTTGTTAGGAAGTTACACCTTTATGATATGACGGGCTGGACTAGAAGAAATGGCCATATGAATGGCTAGTGGATCATCCAAGTTCCATACATATCCTGGACAACATTCCATTGTACAACAGGTTGCATTGAGGATGTGGCAAGGCAAGTAGCGTCAAGACGTGGCCTCCTACCCCCAAGCAGCTGTTCAACCAAGGGATCATATGTGCCTCATTTGTAAGTCAAAAGAAGGCGTTAAGCAAAACCCAACCAATGGGGATTCTTCAACCTCGACAATCTGTAGGGGTTCAATAAATAGAAGCAACAATGGAAGCGATGATAGGAACACATGGGACTTGTTAAATCATATAGGATAGTGGGGAGACCCCCTCTGTGTTTTGAAGTCAAAATGGGGATAGGACCCCTACACCTCTTGGAGTGCGAATGCAAAGTTGCTCGACTCAAGGAATGATGTGGACCTAATCAAGAATGGCCTTTGATCGCTCAGTTCCTCACAACTGAGATGTTGTGTTACAAGTGCAAACCAGTGACTACTCAAGAAATATTGATTACATATTTGTGCCACGGTTGTTGATTCAGTACTTCCTACTGCTTATCGGAATGTCCTCTTGGGGGACTAGAGTTATAACCCCTAAACATCTTGATAAAGGTAACATTTGAAACCCTACTAAATGATTGAGGGACCTTACTTCGAGCCAGGCAAGTGCAGGCATAATGAGGGGCTATGACCCTCACATCAAGGAATTTGTCTAGGTTATCATTAACTTGTCGGTTCCCTTTCCTCAAAATGCCAACCACACTCCTAGCTTACTACTGGGCGACTAGTGTAAAATCATACCCTCTTGTACCCACTAATAGTAATAGGATTTGAATGAGATTGATATAAAAGATAGGCAGGAAAGAAAATTAGGAAGGAGGTGACAAGTTTGCCATCTAAGGGACAAGCTCTAACACCATCCCTAAAGAGACGTTGTCAGCTATGAGAATATAAGCTCAAACGTGTTGAGCGACTATAATCCCCTGAATAGTGGCATGACACCTATCGAACCAATTGCTGATAATCAGTATAATGCTTTGATGCTTCTAGCTGAGTTCGGTAATGAGGAGAAGCCCCAATCAGAAGGTAATAATACCTTTTTTGGTAACAAGTCTCTGATTCCTTCAACCTTCCTGGTAAACTGGTAAAAGAGGCTGCTTGAATCCCTCAAGCAACATATGCACCTGTTGTACGTCCAATTGACATTCAATGGTGTCCTAATAAGTGGTGTTTTTGTTGATAGTAGGTCCACAATTAATGTTTTTCCCCAAGAGATCTACGGGCAATAGGAAAGAGACATAGCAAACTTGGAAAGAATAGGGATAAACATTAATGGGTGAAATAGGAAGGTGTTTTTTTGAATAGGAGTCACACCTTCTCACATGCATGTGGAGTTTTATGAGCAGGATACTGCTTTTCCTCTCAATTAATATAAGACCAACATTCACTACTCTGTTGGACAGGAAATGACTACATGAAGTAGGGGCAATGCCCTCCACACTCCATGATTTGGTTGTCAGAGGGAGTACTAATCTAGAAGTAGTCCAAGAGGAGGTCTTCGGTGAAAGTGCCATATATCCTATGTATGTGCAGGGGCCTTAAAAGAAGTGAAAGACCTGACAATCAAGTAGGAATATAAGTTGGGAGACTCGATTGTGGGGCCATTAGGCGAACCATCTGGTGGTTTTGATTACCCGGTATCGTACGTCCCAAGGTGATGGAACACTCATCATTCCTACTTATGGGGATAATGACATATCACTAGAGAAATAGAAAGGCACCTCCAATGCAGATCTCCGAAAGAAACAGAGGAAGTTGGAATTGGTGACTATCCGTTAGGAGAAAATATGGAACAACAATATCAAATTGAGTGGGACCCCGAAAGACTCATCGCCCAGCTAAAAGCAAGCAAAGTGAAGCAATGTCAGACACACTACGTATGATACGTATGTATAAGTCATCCAGAGTTACTCATGTCCCATTTTCAATTCCAAAATATTCGAAAAGATGCGTATTGCAGTATTTCAATTCTAAAATGGTGACCTTAGAGTGGATACATACCCCAAGCCAATCACATATATGGATCGAGCAAATGGGTACGTATTTGTACGAGGACTTGAGACTCATTAGGAGTTGCAAGTAGATGCACACTGCAGTGATGTATGACAATTGAGAAATTGGTGTCATTCTTTGTAATCCTTTAGTCGAAGTTAATTTGGAAACAGATGAAGATCCTCATGTTACATTTATTAGCTTGCTATTGAGCAATGATATCTCTTAATATATGAAGCGAATCTTCCTGATTGTAAAGATTGTTTCAATTGGGGTTATATCGAAATGCCTAGTTTAAGATGCAACTTAATTGAGCATAACTTGCCATTGCATGAGGAAACTAAAACCGTAAAGAAACCCCCTAGATAGATGTCAAAGGAGATAACCCAATTAGTGTATGATGAGGTTCATAAACTATTTAAAGCTGGTTATATCCAAACTGTCAGATGTGTCGAATGAGTGTCAAGTGTAGTTTGTCGTAATGAAGAACGGTACAAGAGTATGCATCGACTTTAGGGGAAACCGAGCGACACCAAAAGGATGAATATCCTCTGCCTTTGGTGGATAACTTACTAGATAAGATGACAATACATGATGTCCTTTGTGGATGGATACTCAGGATATAATCAATTCTTTGTTGTTGAAGAAGACATACATAAAATGCATGTACCATCTACCAAAGGGCTATGAACGCGATTTTTAATTATATCCTGGAGGAACCATAGAAGTATATATTGATCTCATGGTGATTAAATATAAACAAAGTATGAACCATCATCTTTACATAAAAGAAGCATTTGAGAAGATGAGATGTTGACACATAACCCTTTAAAATGTCTATTTTAGTGTTAAGAGTGGAAAATTCTCGAGGTTTATAATACACCAAGATGGGACTGAGATTGACTCACATAAAGCCGAAGCAATTAGGAAACTACCTTCCCCTTGTACTGAAAAGGAACTTCAAGTTTTTCTGGCCGTGCATCGCTTCATGGGAAATATTGCCCATAAGACTAAGGTCTTCTCCACCAATTTGAAGGCAAAATTGGTTGGGCATGTAAAGAGAACTGAGCAACATGGAAAAGCTTTTTGAAAGATAAATAGCTACCTAATGAACCATCTAGTGGTGGCTCCTCCTAAACCATCGTTACCATATGTACTTTATGTAGCTTTAAGTTAGTCAAGCATCAAAGCCATGTTAACACAAGAGGAAGCGGCAAAACGGGTGATATATTATATGTCAAGATTGCTTGCAGACACAAAAAAAATTACTCCTCAACAAAGAAGTTGTCTCTCTATATATTTTGCCACAACATAATTGAAACATTAAATCGGATCAAATGATATGCATGTTGTGTATCGATTGTCGGTGGTTAAGACATTTTTAACAACCCTTTGTGCACTAGGGAAATTGGTAGGTAGAGCTTAATATTATCAACTTACAACCTAGTTCATTGCCTATAAGTAGCCGTAAAAGGACATGCACTATTGGAATTCCCAACCCAATATGGTAAACCAAACATTGACGAGCAACTAACTAAGGAAGAAACTTCGAAGAAATGGAGACTTAGTTTGATGACTCTTCAACTAAGGACGGAGTGGAATATGTGTCATATTGGAACCTCCATGTGCATATCAAATGCAAGCACGTAGAACTAAAACAAGTAACAATACATGGAGACTTGTAGCTTGTTATACATTGATTGATGGGAGAAAGTGAGTGCAACCTCCTTCGTCTAATGCAATGCCTAAAGATGAATGCAACCTCCCTCATCTTACAAGAATCTGGAATTGTAATTTTGGAGAAGAATTTGGACCCTTATAGTGATTCCTTCAATGGTTTTCCATGGACGATGACATTTTGTTCCTTGGAAGACTTTGTGTACAAATCGCTTTATACGACACAGTCTACTCGTCAAACTCAATCAAGTTCTCAACATTGAATTTGATTAGATCGCTGGAAAAACCATTTCTCGACAGCTTTGCCTGGATGCCTAGGTGAAACTCGCCCACCTGTCGATCATCTTTTGACCGCTTTGCCTATAAGTTCTCCACACAACATGTCGGTCACAAAAGATGTTAGGCTAGGCTTCGTCCAAAAGGGGAAAGTAGAAAACATAAGCATGGGCAGTTTCGCTAGGAAGGGAAACGTATAAAGGAAAACCATCAGTATAATAACCAGTACGAAAAAGAACATCCTCTTCTAAGGTTGCAAACACAAGTTTTTGGGGAGGATAGAAGATTGATGTAATCGGATCCCAAAGGAATGAATGATGAAGGCTTTCAGAGTAAAGGGATGAGGGTTCATATAATCTATTTCATCTAAAAACAAGGGTGGGTAGACTTAAAGAATGGTTTTTTCCCAGGACATCTTTGGTGAAAGAGTCATAATACCTCAAGGAGTATTTTGAGCGGATACAAGTAATGAAGTAGCTTGAAACTCAGTATAAATAATACGGAGTAAGCTACATAAAAGGGTAAGACAAGACATAGAATATATTATTTTTGGACTAAGATTATCATCGACAAGTTGGCACGTTTTGCTAAAGGAAGATTGTAGTTGGAAGAGACAACTCATCCCTAGAAGAATGATAGAATCATTGCTGTTTGGAATTCGAATTTGTTCGTGTGAAGGGTAAAGCCTTTATAGGGCCAAATGACATTCATAGCTTCACGCAAAAGTAAATGTAGAAAAAGTAACTGCAAGAAGTAAAAATATTGATTGGTCACCTCAAAACTCAAATTGATTTGGGAACCATCGGTCCAATGGATAAGTTTATTTGTTAATTAAGAGCTGCTTGACCACTCATCTCTCGAGAAATCAATTCAGACTAAGCGACGATTGATAACGTTTTGCCGCTTTATGTTGGACCCAAATTGCTGAAAATAGAGATGAACTTTATCAAATGTAATATCCTTAATCAATTAAATATATAAAGATATTCAAATTTTCTCAAGAAAAAGCTGAAAAAAGGTGTTTCCCCCGCTTGAAGGCAAATTCTTTGATAGCACTCTTCACTTCTATCTCATCCGCTAGGGCTATCTTCTTATAGAGGTCTTGCTGCTCAAATTCCCTCTCGCACACTGCTCCACCTCTCTGACTTCCTTCACTTCATTCAGTGCTTCAACAAAAACATCTATCACTTTGGAAATGTTATCTCATTGGAACACGAGTTCTTAGATGAATATACCAATCCAATCCCTTTCTTCCTGGTGGGCTACATTTTTTCTCTCGAGTCGGTCTATCTCTAGAGAAGTGATAGTAGTCGCAGACCAATCTAGCTCATTCGCCTAGAATTTAATTGTGGCAGAGCACGAAACCTAAAAGTATTCCCAGTTGTGCTAGAAACATTGGTGAACGAATGTGCAAAAGTTGCACAGATCCTTCGAGGAAGCTGTTGTTGTCCTAAGTGCATGAATACCCTCCTCAAACGAAATGCTCATGTTCTGCCATATCCTGCCTTACGGTAGAGATTATAGCGGTTAGGGTTGATTTTGGAGTCAAGCCAGAGAGAATTGGGTGACGGAGAGGACAAGTAGCTAGAACTCCTAGAATCTATATGATGGTGGGAGAAGATTAAACTGTTTGAATGTGAGGGACATGTAGAGCAAAACATAAAGAGTTATGCATGTCATTAAGGGTAACAGATGAAGGTGTAGGACTATCACCACGTCTTCTTCTTTTGAATCACTTAGAAATTGGGTGGTTCTTCTACTATTGTCGCATGTTTCGCCTTTCAAATCTGGTTGAAGGCGGGCTATATCAACTATAAATGATCTCTTCCACCCTTAGCATCTCTCTCCCTGGAATACTTTGAGTTGTCCTGTGGAGGAGTATTTTTCTTGGAAGAGTCTTTCTTCCTCCTTTAGGAGAGGGCCCTTTTCTCCTGATGATTTAGGCCTTTCTTATGCGGTTCTTGGGGCATCAACTAGTAACTACCCTCCTTAGCAGAGAGGAATCCTTTACCATCGAAGCACACCATCTCCTAGCGTTTGAAAGATGGCGCCTGTATTGTCTGATTATCCAATCCTTCTACTTGAGTAACCATCATAGTAGAGATAAGCCATTCTCTTTCGATGTCAACAGTAAGATTCGTTAGATCAACAACACTTTCTTGATTGACTTCACTGGATACGTTATTTGGTTTTCTATAACCTTTGCTTGGTCAGCCATGTCTCCCTTCTCGTCAATATCTAAGATATTGAGGGCTTGGTCGTTGTCAATGGCAATTCATCCAGACTCATCCCCAATGAAAGCCTTCGAGTCCCTAGGTGGATAAAAGTGACTTTCTTGAAAATTCGAATTGGTTTCACAACTACAGAAAGGTCAAAGGTTCTATAAGGAATAAAAAGTGACTTACTTCTTATCAATAGAAATGGAATACATGTTGCACAATCCATCATGTATGTTACTTTGGTAATATTGTCACGACCTCCCAAGTAACAAGTGACAACCATCCATTGGAATGACGTCGTATATGATCTCTTCTTCCGTTTTGAGAAGTTTACTCAAGCTTGTTTGGTGACTCAAAAATCGTTTTCCTCACTAAGCCACTAGTGTCGGTATGAGTGTGAGCCTGGTTGTGCTGGCAACTCCAGCTTCTCAATCATAATACTTAAGGTGAAGTTGATGTAAGTTCTGTTATCCACAATTACCATGCAAACCTTGTTGTTCACCGTACAATTGGTTTAAAAAAATGCTCTCCCACTAGCTTTCCTTACCAACCGATGTTGCAGTTAAGGCCTTCCGAATGACCAATAATGGTCCTTCATTCAAATACTCCTCAAACTCCTCAGTTTCCAGATTGAATTGGGTAAGGGTTCCTAGTATACAACATTATCTTCATCATCCTTAGATAGTTCTTCAAGGATGAAGTTTTGTCTGGTTGGACATTCATATGCCATATATCCAAGTCCTTGACCTTGAGACATTTATGAACGTTCTCTCGATCGGTCGACCTAGCTTGTGGTTTCGATGTAGATGATGGTCACCTCTCATCATGAGCCTGGGGTAATGACGAGGAACTGCTTCCCTTGTGGAATGACGTAGTCCTTGCCATGGGTCGACAAACATCTTGCATGTTGTTGCTCGACCTTATGGGCTAATAGGATTAATACGGTTATAACTCGACAACATCTGAAAGATGGGATTTAAGACCTTGAATGTACCTCACAGTGGTCATCTTAGGTGCTTTTTGGACATCACATTGTAAATTAAAGCGCTTTAATTATCAGATACTCCTGCGACTTGCCTAAGCAATTGCAATTTGCTAAATGAATAACGTGGATAGTGTTCTCGCATAAAGTGACTGGTCATGGCTTTCATCATCTTCGACCACGATATGATCTTTTCTCGTCCCTCTTGGTGGTGATGTTGGTTTACATTCTCCCAATAAAGGCTAATGTTTTTTCATAACTTCAATGCAGACATTTTTACCATATTTTTCTCGTGTACCTCTTCATATTCGAAGATACGTTCGACGGTGTTCATTTAGTGATGAACTCTTCCAGAACTAGGTTGTCTTCGAATTGAGGAAACCTAAACGGACATCATTGGGCTTCTTTTCTCTTGTCGATGGTGTGTATGTGTTTCAACTACTTCATCCCTCCAAAAGTTCTCATCGTCATCACTCTCTTGACATTTGGTAGATAAGACGATTTATCGAAAACGCAACATCCTTGGCAGTTGTGCAAGATTTTCCATATGTTGTTCCAAATGGGCGATCGGGGTTCCTTTTAAGAAATTACCATGATAGAAACGTCCATCCATTTATTATTGGGTTTCTTAACTCAACCATAGGCTAAAATTGGGCCTTTGGAGACCATACCTATGAATAGACTCAGGCTTGACGTATGCATCACTTAATTGTCAAAAACCATAGACCAAATCCACCATTTCAAGTTCCTCTTTTGCCCACATGATCACTTCCTGTCGACATTGTTTTGTCAATGAAGGGTATCGATTGGCTTCAACATCCACTTAATTGGTCGTACTCCATCATTCACCTAGAAGAGAGTGGTAGTTTCTAATACATCTAAGCAAAGAATGTAGGAAGACAAGAGGAACATGTACCACAAGGACGTCATTCACCTGAGAGAGAGTGATGGTTTCCAACTCATCCAATGAAGAACGTGAGAAGACAAGAAGGATATGTCACAAGGCCAAGATGTTTGTTGGGGATTTGACGCAACATCGGAGGAAAAGGCTCGACCCAATAATAGTGGGACACAACGTGACCCAACATAAAGATAATTCTGGAATATTAACTAGTTGGTTATGATTCTTGTATAAATAGAATAATCACAAAAATAATAGACAAAAAGCACAATTCAAATATCAGTTTTAGGCGTACTTGTTCTCCCGTTGTTTCTCTCATAGGTGAATGTTAACTTCCTTTGACTGAAACTTGTTACCTGATTTTAGTGTTTCTCTCAAGGATGAAGGGTAACACCTCCTTTGATAGAAACCTATTTTGTTTATTACTGAAAATCGAACCACATGTTTATTGGAGACACAAACTCGAACCGAAACCAAACCCCATAAGTAATTGCCAGTCAATACGTCTTTTAGTGACAACAATGGGAGGATGATATGAAAAGGTGTAAGGTTCGTGGAGCATATGAGATTAAATCTTTGTTCATATTACGAAATATTAAACGTGTTTGCTAGTCAATATAGAGGAAGGAACATGTTGTTGTCCATTCAAATTTTGAAATATTGCATTAGCCATACTCTTGTCCCCTCCCATTGGCCACACACGCTCACCTTCGAGCACAAGATAATAATTGGTCCTTTCCTTTTAACATTTTACGTGCCATACTTTTTAAAACACGAGCTTGACATTTAGATCCTCAATTTTGGGACTAATTTTGAAAAAAAAAAGAAAAAGAAATATTACTAATTCGCGGTAACTTGGAGTTCTTTTCAACAACCAACTTCGGAGTAGTTTTCATAGCAAGTTAGCTTCTTGATATAGAGAAGACCCATCTCGAAAGCCTCCAACACGACTCCTGTCCTTCTATGCACAGTGAACTGAATAGGCAAGGAGGAAGACAATCAATTAAGCAACTAATTCAACTCGAGCTGGATTTTAGTTGAGGTAAAGTTTTTGTTGAGTCGGTCAAGAAGGAAGGTAGTCTCCAAGGTGGATATACATATTGGTTACCACCATATTAGAATGAAGGAAGGTAACATGTGGAAGACAAGCATCAAAACCAAATGGTCTCTACGAATGGTTAGTGATGCATTTTGGACTGTTAAACATACTCTGCGACTAATGACCCATGTCTTGCGATCATTCATGGGGAAATTTGTAGTTGTTTAGCTCGAGGATATCTTCTTTTACAGTTGAAGCACATAGGAACATGTTGGCCATTTGAGTGCGGTGTTCAACAAGAGGTGATAACATGTATGGGAACCTCAAGAAGTATGAACTCGTTTAGTCGAGCATGGTGTTCCGTGACTACATGGTCTCTACTTAAGGGATCTAAGTTGACGAGAGCAAGGTTGAGGCCATCAAGGATTGGCCAATCCCTAGAGCTTCTTTGATGTTCGAAAATTTCATGGTCTAGTTTCATTCGATAAGAGATTTATTCAAGGATTCAGCTCCGTCACATTCCCACTTACCGAGTGTCCGAAGGGAGACAAAATCGAGTGGATGCCATAGTTAACTCAATGAAATTATAGTTATATGTCTTATTTACGAGCCTAATTAGTGTTGGATGGCCACATGATGTTTTGGTGCGGCCACACGAGAGACACATATCTTAATAGAATGATTAGTATGGTCAACCGAGTGAAGCAACCAACATAGAATGTTACGTGAGTATTGTAAGATTTTCTGAAATATTTTTAAAATATTGCCTCATATTGTAAGATTTACCTTAGCTGTGAAAGGGCTTGAACGTGAGTTTTAGAGGAGGAACAGGAGGGGAGAGAGCCGTTGAGAAGGGAGTTTTAGTTTTCTTAGTTTGCATTTAAGATGATTTTTACTTTTACTTTTTGGATTTCGTTCGAATTCGCGATGAACTAAGTTTTTGCTCTAGGGTTATGAAAAGAACCTGACATGTAGCCGACTACTTTTGACTTTTAATGCATGCGGTTGTCTGATCAACAATCCGTATTGATTTCTTAACATATTTGGACTCGGGAGGGAAATTTTAGGTTTAGAAGGAAGATAAAATAGCCTTAGTTAACGTCAAAGAATCATGTTAATTTAACGAGTACTATAGGAATATACATACTTGTCTTAGGTATCCATATTAAGATTGGAACTTAATGAATTCGATTCAACCATTAATTATGGCTGAATTAGGTATTTCTCCTGTGTATGTTGGAGGATGCATAAGAGTGGCTGAGAATCTTAGGTTAGTAAACATGTTTTGGACAATTTAATGATAAAGAGGGGGTTGAGTGATCTGGTTCGGTATCGGGAAAAGTAGGTTTTTTTCATTTGATTAATTTTCATATTTTGTGCTATTTAGTTTCTTGTTAGTTTATTTTTTTGAATTCTCGTTTTACTTGATTTGACTACATCGTGGTTGTTTACCATTGATTGCTAAGATTTTTCTGAAATAATTCTCCGTGGGAACGACTTTTACTCTTTGTTCTATTACTTGTACAACCCGTGCACTTACAGGTTTCATGCCATCGAACAACCACCTGCACAGGTCAGCTTGAAGCAACTAAAACATAATATGAGTGATGCCCCAATTCTTGCATTGCATGATTTTACAAAGATGTTTGACGTCGAATGTGACACATCGGGCGTGAGAATATGAGTCCTACTTTAGGAAGGGAAACCCATCGCCATTGTCCTCGAAAAACTCGGTGATTCCAAACTAAACTACTCGACTTATGACAACTAGTTTTTAGCCATCGTTCGAGTACTCGAGACATGAAGCCATTATTTACTATCACGAGAGTTCGCTATTACACACCGACCATGAATCTTTCAAGAATATCAATTATCAACACAAGCACAGTCGACGGCATGCATTGTGGTTAGAATTCCTACATGCCTTCACCTTTGTACTTAAGCATAAGCCTGGAGTGAAGAATGTAGTCGTCGATGCTTTATCAAGGAAGGTAGCCCTTATTTTTCAATTACGGTGTCCACTTACTGGTTTCGTGCACTTGAATGAACGATTTCCAACCAACAGGAAAAACTAGTTGAAGCATCGAGTGGGAGGTCCCTTCAAGATCCTCTAGCGCAACAACATCAATGCTTGTAAAATCGGTTTTTCTGGAGAATATGAAGTCTCTGCCACCTTCATCATTCAGGACCTCTACCATTCATCGAATATGAAGTGCCTTCAAGTTAGAGGGCAAAAGTTTCTCAACAAGGAGATGATGATGCAAGGAAGACCCATCTCGAAAGCCTCCAACACGACTAATTGTCCTTCTACACATAATCAACTATATGGGCAAGGAGAAAGACAGTCGGCTAAGGAACTAATTCAATTCAAGCTGGATTTCAGTTGAGGTGAAGTTTCGGTCGACCTTGTCTAGAAGGTCAGCTTGTTCGAGGATGCCAAAACATTTATTTCCTTTCCCAAAATATGCATTAATATTTTATTAAGTATAATAGAATCTGGTTTAGCATGTAGGTACTTTTTATCGAAACATTCAATTCCTAGTTAGCATTTATTTCCTAGTTGGAAGACCTCTATATATAGAACTCCTTGAAATCGTTGAAAAGGAGGATATTCATAATTTAAAAGAACTAGAAGAGATTTTCTTCCTTCAAAATGAGTGGATTGTCCTTCTCCATCATTGTTGATTTAGGGGATTGTAATATCTGCATCCGAGCCAGTCTATCTAAGTTCTTCTTTCATATAGGTATATCTATATCCGTGGAGGTTGAACCTTAACCTACCCTTTCATCTTACCAAAGTTTGTCCCTCCACAATTCTTCTTTATTCATTAGTTTGTCCGTGTTCTAGAAATACCCTCTTTCATCTATGTGCGTCACCCAATTTTGCACTATAATGTGATGTCTTGGAGTCGAACTAGCTTTACCCCACCGACCCTATATCACTTCCATCAGAAAGGAGGCTACTAAAATGCAGGGCACAAAGCATTGGATTTTTTTTTTTGACTTTTTTAGGATATCGGTAGGCCAGGACTCTTTATCTCAGTCGATTGATAAATTCATGAATAAAACTTTTTATAGTAATTATTATATAAAATTTCGTTTCAGGACAAAATTTTCTGTAGTTTTTTAACTTTCGTACGTCAGCCATGTCGTTTTAATTCATAGTAAAAAGTGAAATTAATTATTTTCGTATGAAATTTTGTTATGGAACAAATATTTTTTGGCCATGAATATAAGAAAATTTTGTACTACATTAATTTTGTTCCAACCATAAATTTGGCACTAAAAGTGATATTAATGACCGTTATCTTCGTTTCGAATAGAAGATTTCATTATCGAACGAATTTCCTGTAATGATTTCGGCAAACTTTTCTTCATCAATTTCATAAAAACATTTTGTTATTCAGTGACCTAAAAAAGTGAGACCATGGTCATGGATGTTCAGTGTCCAAAGAAATGGAACAAATGATTGAGTGCTTAGAGGATCCTATATATTACATTTTAGCTGCTTCCGGCTAGAAATGATAGGCCAAATGCAAGGTTTAAAAAGAATAATTTGAGAGTTTAATATTGTGATGAGTAAAAGATAAGATTGATTGGATTTATATGGGTTTATTCTCATTAATTAAACATGTTAATGCCGGGTTGATGAGCAAAGAGAGGTGAGAATGGACGAAAGGGTGAAAGGGGCAAATGAATACATGGTAAGGTAAAAATACAAACCGAGGATAAGTGAAGGCATGTTGAGATTGAACCTACACGAATATAGATACATCACCGTGAAAGAATAACCCTGATAAACTCACTCAGATACAGAAACAACAATGCACGACCGTGGATGAAGGTGAGAGCGACGAACGATGCGAAGGATACATATACACAACCATTGGACCACACACTTTAACTCAAACTGCACATGAAATTCACCAGATGAAGAATGAGGGTGAAAAACACAAATCTAACAAAGCAATTTTTTATTTCAATTCTGAATAATCTCCCTTACTCTTACAAGGCACCTATTATATAAGGGACACCAAGATAGACATTAATGGGTCACACTGTACCAAGGAAAATGTATGCAGTGCTTAATAGATGAACTACAATGGCTTATGGGAAATGAACAATGCTTAAATGTCTATGCATGGACGGGTAGTTTCATGAACTGCCTTCAATGCCAAGAACTTCCGAGAGATGGTTTAGATTCGCTTCACTCGAGCAAGCTTGCTTCAGTTCCTTCTCGACGGGCTCATCTAAATCGACTGAATGTTCGATCATCTGGCTTCATAGACTAGGACCTTCATTAGTCGTTTGTGAGTAAGGTGATACCTACTCAAGTCGACAATTACTGAGGATGAGGAGAGTCATCGACGGTCTTTTTATCACATGCCCCAGGTGATTGTATGATGATTGAATTTCTACTAATGAAGATATTGATATAATTTTGATGATGAGTCAAACAGCAGGTTAACCTGCTATGACCTTACAGAAGCTAAGCCCGTTACAAAAGCCTAACAGCAGTAACCTTTTGTAACTAAGATATACTTCCTAAACTAGGAAGAATATCACAAAAATATTTTTTACATTTGCTAATGATCATTTTAGATCAAATTATGTGACTAAAAAATATTTCATAACTATATATTTTAATAATTAATTAATTGTTAATTTATTATTAGTTATCTTAATTATTTTATTAATTCAAATGAAGAATATTTTTTGGAATATTATTTGAGTTAATATAAACTTTAAAAACATCCAATAACCGTACAAATTATATGAATTACGTCCAGATTCAATGATTAACTTATCTGAGACAAATAAATTCAACTTGAAAATAAATCAATAAAAGGTTGTTGGCTTAACTAGACCGAACTTTCTGTAGTACTATATCTTGATAGTAAAATATCCAATTGACATGAAGTCAATTCTGGACAGCTCCCGATGGATATATGCACTATCCCGTAACAATATTTCTCAAGTTAGAAATTAAATCTCTTTTCTTTTCAACTATAGAAGGTCGTTGATCTGTTTAATCTAGAAACTTTTATAACGCAATATTCCTGGAAAAATCGATTTAAATCAGAATCAAAACGATCTTATTTATCCCCAACGGATAATTGCCTATGAATGACGCCTCTTGTACGGTTAATTGCCTATTTATTGTCCCGACTCTTTGAAATGTAAGCGCACCAGATATCTCATTTCCAGTTTTCACAAACGACGGTTATAAATATGGTCTTACTAAGACATGATGCACTTCGTCCACTGTCATAATGTTCTCCCCCTAAGTAACTGCGACGTGATTTATTCATATCGAGTATCAGTTTACAAACACATTCGAAAGCGAACCCACTTATTATACAATATACGGACAACTTTCTTGATGTGAAGTTGTGGTGGTAGTGATTTCGTGTAAACCATTCTGCAACAATATCGATGTGGTTTGGTTATTAAGAGGTTGGTATGAAATACCATTTAAGTTTTAAAGTTGCAAAATACGCTTGTCCTTTACAAAAACTCCCTTTTGCCCTAAGGTCGCAATTCGCGACACTTAAGGGAGGTACGTCACGGGTTGCTATGAAAATATCATTAATTTTTTAAAATTTTAAGAAATATGATTTTAATTTACATTAACCACGTTTTTGCTGACCGCGACATATCACAGGTAACTTTCTCTCTTATAGGCCTGCCGAGAACAAGAGCATTTGGGCCTCTGATTTGAACAAAATGACATTATGTGGGCCATTTTGAGTGGCAGCCTTGAGTGTCAATTCCATTAGACATACGGACAAGGTCCACAAAAAAAAAAAAAAAACACAACAATAATAATTAAGTAAAAACAAACAAAACGTTCATTCGTTCAAATGAGTAATTAATTGTCTGTTAATCGATGATCAAGACAAATGACAGCCTCAGAAAGGTTAACAATGAAACGACCTTTTCTTCAAGTTAAACAGTTCCCATGACATATCCTCAGGCATGTCTCGTGCACCATTGACCACAATGTCCACAGTAAAACTAAGCCAAAAACCATGCCCCTTTCGTTGAATGAACAGACAGTCCTCTGGGCGATGGCATCTCATTCAGCGACTTTCTTGCCATCCGTTTTATGACTAGTCCCCGGATTTAGTTACGAAAGAAACAACCACAGTTATGTCATCTAGTTTTCCACCGTAATACCTGAACCCAGCTTCTTGCGCAGCAGTGGCAAATGGAGTCTGTCGGCTTCGATCAACGGCTCGATGGCGTGCCAAGGCTGCTATCTTTTGAGCTGTTGCTTGGGGCTCCAATCCAGATCTCATAGCATCGACAATGACGGCAGCAATTTCATTATTGTAGAGGTTATCAAACAATCCATCTGTCCCGGCAACAATCACATCCCCAGCAGAGACCGGGATTGTGAAGACCTGCAAGATTAATGTGGGAATAGTTCCAATGACTTCCAGTTCAACAGCTCCGACATCCATCCAAGCAAAAACTTACATTCATAAGATAATATATGGTATAACGGCTTCAAACAGGAATAGACTTTCATTAGATTCTTAGATTCTATACAAAGGCGATCACAGTTTACACTGGGTGGACTATTTACATCCAGCTCTCTCTCTCTCATCGGACTACCATAGTCACATAACCTCCAAATCCTTTCAGTCACCCTCCAATTTCAGCCACCTTTCGTCATGTGGCACTTCCTACTGCCAACTACATATTATTAGCAGTCAACTATTGCCAATGATTAGCGACATCTTCTTTTCTTCGAATTAAGTGTTATGATAAACAAAAGGAAAGATATTTTATGTAATCATCACTGCATTTCGGACTTTGAAGCAAAATATCAAGGCATAAAACCTCATATATTTTGAAGGCATGATAACTACATGATATGCCGAAGGCATTCCAACTCATTTTTATGATTTACCACTCTGTTTGATTAGATGGCGTAGCATTGAATTGGAATAACGCATTTTACGAGACAAAATTACACTCATAAAATTTAAGAAATTTATCGCCAAATTTTACTTATTCACACGGTACCATCAAATCCACTCAAATTCCACAAAAATAAAACAAAGAACAAGGGCAAGAAAACTGAATCTAGGTCGAGGAACATGCATATCTTCATAATTTCTACATGTTCTCCAACTATTGCTGGAGAGGGACAATATTGTTAAAGCTATTTAAAGTGCTCACATAGGTGCCTTGGCAAGGAAAAACTATAGAGCCCTATGGTCCTCACCCTATCCACAGACATCGCCTACCAACTGGCAGCATAGACACTGAAGCACTAGCAATACAAAAAGTCTAGTCCTTAGTCTAGGAATCTAGTAACTGGCCATTTAAACCGATGGTCAAATGTTACTAAATACTTTGCAAGAAACATATAATGCCCTTCTCTCATTGCCGCAACCACTAAATACAGCAGGTTGTAACATAGCATCCAGGTCAAATCCATTTCTTCACATCACAAGGGAAGGGAATCGACTCGCGGATAGGATTGCTAAAGAGGCCTTGTTGCATGAGGAGTTCAACGCCTTTTGTTTCCCTCCGAATGTTATTTTGAAGGGTAGAGATTTTCCATGTCTAATCGAACGGCATTAGTCGTCGAATCTATTTATCCAAAAAAAGAAAAAAAAAGGTACAATAATCTATTATTCTCACTGTTGTGCTGATATTTAGAAAATTTTAAAATAAAATTAGACCACCAGTCAGATAGATTTTATTGGAAAGCATGGCATAAGTCTTAAGCCCTCTGTTTATCAAGAAATTATATTTGCTAAACAAATTCTGAATAGCTTAATTATGCTTGGACAGACACCAGATTTAGTTACTTGGATGAAAAGAAAGTCAAGCACCTTTAAGAGCACCAAGCACCTTTAAGAGCACCAAGCACCTTCAAGACTGATAATTGGATTTGTATGCATGTGCTATCATCCTTGCAACTATTAGTAGATAGTAAATTTACGTGCCTCAAAACCAAGATGTACATTTCATGAAAGAAGCAACGAACTCTGTGGACATGAGAGATGATTAAAAGTGACCTTGTTTTAAATATAAAAGACAATTTGGACGAAGCATCGCACAAAAGACAGACTGATTATCTAAAAAATATTAAAAGGACACGAAATCCAAAGACAAGAGATAACAAAAGCATAATTAGCTTATCGAATCATAACAACGGTCAAACAGGATTAGGTGCTGCATGATAGCATATTTATCTATCATTATGAAGCTACTTACTTCACCAGAGCTAGGCAAGTCCCCAGAGCTACCACTCTCCAGCTGGTAAGTGAAGTTGAAGCCATGCTGCTGAACGGGAGACCTAAAGATAGTGCATCCATCTCTAACTACAATGAAACCACTGTCCCCAAGATTGATAGCATGAATTGCCTAGCATACAAAAGAAGAGGAGAACATGTCAACTTCACCAAAGATTTCAGAACGTTGTATGTTAGAGTAGGATAATCGAAGCATTTATTCCTAATTGGGATCATTGAGGACCGAGGACTTACCATCTTAGATTAAGACAGGAAAAAATAGAAAGAAATTGACTCAAAATGTGGCTAAAATTTCAGAAAGAAAAGAAACTAGAAGTTTCACCATTCAAAGTGATTATGGCCTGAAACATGCCAAGAACAGATAACCAAATTTAAAAGGATCCCAAGATTCCATTAAATATTGTCATTCGAAATTTACAGACAAGAATAAAAACTTCCGTGTTTATTCCATTAACTTGACATCCAGCTGTAGAAAATCAAATGGAACCTTTTCCCTTATAACGGGATACCCGGTACACCTTGTGCCTCGCAAAAGTGAGGGATTAAGATAGTCTTAGTTGTAAATCCAACTTCACAAGAAAATACGCCAAGTGTAGCATTGAGAGAGGAAAACCTATGCAAAAGTACTCACCTCCTCATTATCATTGTTGTTCCTATTTTTATTTTGGCAGAAATCTCTTTGTCATCATTATCGAGGCAAAAAATCTACCCTTTCTGATTGGACAAACATAAGTGTCCTAATAAAGTGAAAACTGCCATCTCATCAATGACCAACAGTGCAAGAACAACAGATGAAATGGCAATAGTAAATTCAGAAAATGCACAAACCTCATCCTTCAGTGTGATTATGCATGCAGTGGATGAACCTTTGGCCTTAGTCTTTGAGTGAGCTTTCTCCAACACTCTTAAAGGATCAACAACACCATCCGGGTCCTCTTTTATTGCATCGACTGCATTAGACATGAGTTCTCTAGAAAACAGACCTGCATCAACACCGACATCTGCCCAACCTCCAACACCGTCTGCTACACCAATGACTTGCTCGTCTGGGCATATGAAATGAGCATCCTCTCCACCTTTATCTTCCTTGTCAGGATGAGGCAAGGAACATGACCCAGAAAGAAGATTCAGTGGTTTGCCCCCTTGCACTACCCTGTGAAAAAACCAACCCAATAAAACCTTGTTTATGTGCACCAACAGAAAGACACAGCCCCTCAAACATACTCATAAAAGGATGAGAATGGTATGTATGGTGCTTCACATAGAGAACCATTAGCTGCTTAAAGACAGCAAAAGAATACAAGGTAGATTACAGTAAATGTTTAAATAAAGCCAGAAAATAATTCATAATACATACTGGCCAACTGAGGTTGCAGAACTCGTGAGGGAGTCCTCTCGCATGCCCCCTTCAAACACATCACTTGCAGCTCTCAAATCACGGTTTGTCCAGGTAAAAGTCCTGAAAGTTCTCAAATGGGGTCCCTGGCCAATAAATGAATTTGAGCCACGGTTTCTCCATGTAACATCATATATGTTATATCCACAGATCAAACGTGTTTCAGAGGTGACTTTTCTTTTTGTGCTCACACTCCCTCTCTCGAAACTTCTTCGACCCCGGTCAAAGAAAACCCCACTAGGTTTCGTGAAGTCCACTGCATTGCCGTTACTTGAAATCAACCCATCCACATAAACTTCCCCAGCCACAGCTTTTGTCCCAGAAGCTGCCATCCCGTTCCTCTTCTCCCACCTAGAGGACAAGTACCTTAAACTTCCTGAAAAGTCACACTGGCCAAACACAATGCTCACACAACTCGAGGAATGCCGAAGCTCCCGGTGGGACACAACCCTTTGAAA
Organism: Melastoma candidum; assembly: GCA_023653495.1. Classification (NCBI taxonomy): domain Eukaryota; kingdom Viridiplantae; phylum Streptophyta; class Magnoliopsida; order Myrtales; family Melastomataceae; genus Melastoma; species Melastoma candidum. The sequence goes on from CM042887.1 coordinate 5,013,023, forward strand.
ACTCAGAGAGACTGTGGGGCTGAGCCTCGTAAGAGCAGCGGATGGCATCTTCAGCCAATCAAACTCTGAACCCTCAACATATTCCTAATCATATGCCTCGTCACGAAAACCGAAAGCCGCGTCGAACAAAGACAAAACCCCCCACAAAACCTGATAAGGGGGGAAAAACCGATTGAACAATTCAGTAAACAGTTCCTCAAATTATTCGCCATTATATATCAAATTAGAAGCACCAAAACCCGGCACAAACATTCGGACATAATCAAGAAGAGAAAATACGCCAAACACTTGCAGGGCAGTTCAAGGCAAATCGAAATCCCACCCCAAAACTAAGAGCCGACCAAAGATTCAGGGGTTCAACGAGAGTCGCCTGACAAGGAGCCCAGCAAAGGGAAAGGGAGTAGGAGAATTCGAAGCGGATACCTTGGGAACGGTAGAGGATTGAAAGGTGGCGAATTTTTCCTGCCCCCGCCGCTCTTTAAAAAGGGGAGAAATTTGAAGCCCACAAAAAAACTTCAAATCACCAAAAGAATCGGGGATTGGGGTTTTTGTTTTTGTTCACCTTCGGGGAAGTGACTATTTTGACCTTATGGCGTGATGATCATTTATGCAAATTCAAATATATTTGAATGAACAACCGGAGGCCCATTGATAAGATGTCCTTAATCAGGAACATGGCTAACGATACGTGCACGTAACGATAACGTAATTTACTAAAATCATTTTTATTTTTGGTAAAATTTATTAAAAATCGATCTTTTTTAGTAAAATAATACTTCAAAATTAATAAAATATTTAGAAAAGTTTACTAATTTTTCACTGTTCATAATTAGTAAACTTTACTAATTTGCGTTTAGTAATTTCATCTGGTTATTTCCAGATTATTTTAGTAATCGTTTATGAAAAAGATCGGTGATTTCTTCATTTTTTTAGTAACTTTTACAAAAAATTTACTGTTCAAGTTTAGTAAATGGTTACTAAACCTTTTAATAATATTGTCATCCGATTTACTACTTTTTGTTTAGTAATTTTTACTAAAAATTTACTGTTCATATTTAGTAAAAAGTATTAATTTTACTTAGTAAAAGTTCAATGTTTAGTAATTTTTTCGGTTGGCTTTTGACTGAAATTAGTAATAATTTACTAATTTATTTAGGAAGATTAGTAAAATACCGTTGAACATAGTAAACTTGTTTGGAAATTACTAAAAATGAATTTTGGTTTCATAATTTTTTAGTAATGTCTCCGTGAAATTTTAATAAAATTTGGTAAATTATTACAAAATATTTTAGTAATTTACTAAGCTAAACAGTAAATTCCGAACCTAATTACTAACCTTTGGTCATTGTTGAATGACCAATTTGCCCCCGATAAAAATTCCGAACCTAATTACCAACCCAATTAGTTATGTTGTCTTCGTCATCTTCGTTGGTTCCATCGTACATCCACCTTCCTCCTCCCGTCGTCCCGACCGATAGTCCCCTCGGAGCAGCATTCCTCCGTTCGTCCCCTCCGACCCCCTTCCCGGTTGACATAATGACGTTAACTGCGATCCCCTTGTCGTTCATCCGCTTCGTTTTGTTGTCCGAGAACCCTTCCTCCCGGATCCATGGAGAATCCTGACATTAGGTGCGATGCCCTTTTCGTTCATTGTCTTCCTTTTACTGTCCGATGACTCTTCCTCCCGGAACCACAGTGTATGATGGACAGATACGAAACCAGAAAAGACCCTATTCTCTGGTGAAAGAAAGCCTCCCAAAAACTAAGTTCATAAAGAGGTAGATTCTATGGAACCAGAAGCCTTTGCCTTGCCTACTACAATTGGTCAGCAGTCAGCATTACGATGAAGTTTCCTACAACCTGTAGCCTGTAAATCTCGACTTTGTGCTGCTTAACGTATCGACGGTTCTCTTCATCCACAAGAACGAGGTTTAAGTAGTACTTTACACCGAACTTGTTGTTCACATTACGATGAGTCGGTAAGGACTGAGAAATAATCTTATAGGTATTGATTCAGCTGCAAGAGCAAGTATAAGCAGATTCTACATTATAATGGAGCACAACCCAACTGGAAAGTCATAGATCAGCAGGTGCAACAGTGGTCTAGAGAGTTTTTGTATTGGGATACCATCTCCCTCCCCTGTCTCTCGAAGAAATGGAAATTGTCTTCAACCAGGAGCATCCACGATTCGGTGGACATCTATTTCCTCCCTTTATCCATCTCTTTGCTTACTCTTGTGCACCCAAATCTGTCCCCCATGACGTGATATATGTGATTATAAGTGAGCAGGATACGAATGACTTCTTCAATATACTCACGGATATGAATGAAGAACAGTTGTTGAGTATGTCATTTGGTACTGCTGAAGAAGTTGAAGAGTTCATTAAAATGTATGCGACGGTTCATGGCTTTTCAATTAGGAAAAGAGATCGTCAAAAACTTTGAAACGGTGAATGCGTAATGAGAAAGTGGGTTTGCTCAAGGGAAGGGGAATGTTTCGATTCCCATGTGTTGACGGCCAATAGTCGGGTTAGGGCGTCTGTGAAGACAGGTTGCAGTTGTTTCTTCAAAGCTAGAGTTGAGGTTAATGGACAATGGACTTTGGTTGATGTTCAGTTGGAACACAATCATGAAATGGTGAGTAATGGTTTGTCATATTTCATGCGAGAAAGGCACAACATTTCCGACCAAGATATGACATTTGTACGCCGAATGCTTGAAGTTGGATTTAGGCAGTGCGATATTATGCGACTACTTGTACACGTATCTGGTGGACACTCACATGTTGGTTTCCTAATGAAGGACCTCAATAACCGAAAGTTGAAGGAAGAGTCAGCTGGGGATAATGGTAGTTGTGATTCCGTCCTTGCATACCTCCTTTCTAGGAAGAATAGTGAGACTGGTATGACCTTTGAAACATTTGTGGAAAAAGACGAAGTCCATCGCATATTGGGCCGATAGTACATCCATAGCTGATTACCAAGCATTCGGCGATATAGTAGCTCTAGACTCTACGTTCAAGACGAACAAATATGGAATGTAAATGGTCATCATCGTGGGTGTTAATCATCATCATCAAACTACTGTCTTTGGTGCTGCCTTGATGACTTCTGAAACCATTGCTGACTACAGTTGGCTCCTACGTACTCATACACAGGTTATGGGAGGGAAACATCCGATTAGCATTGTCACGGACGCCGACCGAGCGATGATTGCATCTGTAAGAGAAGTTTGGCCATCTGTAAGGCACAGGTTATGTCTATGGCATTTCAGCCGGAACATTGCGCGTCGTGTACCAGATTAGGGATTGCGAGCCCGTATTTCGTCCTTCATGTACAGCAGTAGACCATCTGAAGAAGTTGAAGAGAAGTGTTCGACTTTGATAACACATACAGGATCGGTAAGCATTAGATGGCTACAATAGATTTATGCATGCAGACATACGTGGTGGCAAACGTATTTACACAGACATTTTTGGGCGGAGCTTAGAAGCACTCAACGTTGCGAACGAATGCATCGCTTTATGAAGGATTATGTCAATGCGAAACATAAACTGCATGATTTCGTATACAACTTTGAGCGTGCAGTAGTTGATCTTCGTCACAAGGAATATGAACCGGATTTCAACTCATCGCAGAAGGCGTTTAGGCCAATTACGATGTTGCGTCGACTTGAGGAGGATGCACGTTGAGTGTACACCATGACCTCTTTTCGGAAGGTTCAGTCTGAGATACAAAAGGAATCGAGATTTTACATGGAAAATTTACTCGACGGGAACATCGCGATGGTGTACATACTTTCATGTTATGACGGTGAGCACAGGTGCATGCAAGTATCATCTTCGAAGTCTGTTGTCCAATTAAGTTACAGCTGCTTACATTTTGAGACCTTTAGATATCCGTGGTCCCACCTATTCCACGTAGCGAAAGTAGAAGGATTCGTGACCAAACCAATTCATCTTGTCAAGAAAAGGTGGATAAGACAGCTAAAAGTATTTACTCTGAAGGATTTTCAAGCCAGGAATACGGTGTTGATGTTGCATATCTGCGCCAGGGTATTCTCATGACAGCATGCAGACGTATGTGCTTTTTGGTCGGGAAGTCGGATGAATCATTTTGTCAACTGCAGAAGAGTATTAAAACTTTGACATCGGAGCTGGAGCTTAGTTGCGGGGACCACGAGGTTAAGACAAAGGATCATGATCGTGTTAATGTAAATATCGGCGACGAGGTTCGACGAAAGTACGTCATTCATTCTTGTAATATAGACGGTCATGTCGGCACGTCTCAACGGCCTGAAATGTCTAGCATCAACATATGCAGTGAAAGTATGCAGTGAAAGTACTTCGAACATAGATGATAATGTATGCTATGATGATAACTCTATTTATGGACAGCTAAATATGTATCCTTAAGACTTAAGAAGGTCAACAATTCAGGATCGCTTCCTTTTACATCCGCCTGGTAATGTAGTACATTACAAAAACAAAATTTTCCAAGCAGTAATGCAAAAAGAAGCATGTGGCTTAATCGTACAAAAGTACCACAGTCATGCCCTACATTTCAAAATCACAACCCTCAGGTTTGCAAAAAGGGAGCTCTGGTCATACAAGTCGGAAATCTATTGTAGAAATTGATTAACGAGCTTGGCATCATGACAGTTAGCCTGGACAGTGAATGCTAGCGAATTGCAGGGACAGACGTAGTATCATCACTTTTGTCCAATCGCTTCCTCTTGGTTGCGTTATCATCCTTCACCCTCTGAAGTATAACTTTCCTAATGTGGTTCCCAGACCACTTAATAAGACTTATCACTAGCTTCAACCTATCAACATCACCTTCAATCTAACAGTCAAATCGTTGTCGTGTTAGTCCTGCATTTATATCGACGAACGATCGTCATAAGCCAACTAAACTATTTTGAAATGTGACCATACCACTTTCTCAGCCTCTTCTGGGGGTTCAAGCAAGGACATGAACTTCATGACATAAATTCTACATTCGTTCCTGCATAACGCCAAATCATACGAGGATCCATCTAAGTATTTTTCCTTAGTAAGAGGAAGAGTTATTGGTAGTTGATCGTACGCATTTCCGGCGGCCATTTGGTTTGGGACATTTGCCGGGTATGTTATGCTCAATGAGCAGATGTCGGGAATTTCAAACCCTTTTGCCTTGGACTTCACTTTATTCTCTTTCATGATCACGCTCACCAGCTTCACAACACGGCGATGAAGGTCTGCCCTCCCTTGGAAGTTGCTCAGTTTGTCGTAAACTGTGTCCATTATGATCACCTCCGATGTCCTGAATGATATGATTTGTAATACCCAATGTGACTCCTCAACACAAACCGGAATTAAAATCTGCATTCAACGTACCAAGCTTTTACTAAAACTTAAACCAGACACAAACCAGCTATATGTATCGGATAAGTAATTTTCATCGACACATTAGTAAAATTATTTGGAAAGATGCATGAGGGATTGCTTACCTGTTGTACTTCATGGTTCTTCCCGATGTGTGACTTATAGTGAGAATATAGGGAAGCCGCATCCCCTTTTGTGATAACGGGCATTTTCGCTTCACTATACTGGTTTGCAGCAAGATTCTGGTAGTTGTTTTTGTGGTTAGTAAAATATAAGAAGACATTTATAAATCAGTAGTTAATGCATGACGGACCAACCCCTAACCAACTTGTGAGGTACAATATCATTTTCTTCTCTGAATCCACACAGTTCTGTAGCATCACAGTATGAAAGTCTATGATCTGCATTATCGTTGACCATATATATATATTTAGATGCGTTAAGCTGCATGTGTTGATTGAGTTGAAAGAATTTCTTACATCATTGTTTATCCATCTATTAGGTCTGAGAGACAGCATGGTATGCCTATTAACATGGACAGATTCCGTGACACAAAGACATTCACTGCATAATAAAGGAAGAAACAAAGTTACATACCCGAATGGTCAACCTTAAAATAACATTCCAATACATAAAGGCCCAGGACAGTGACACTAACCTATGATCCCGATCCTCATTCCAGGCATACTTTAAGATATTCCATTGAGCCGATATAAACGTTTTCAGCTCACTTACGGGGATATCCTCTGGAATGATTTTTTGAAGTGCCTATAAACGAAAGATTACAACCGTAGATCAACATAGCAAACCGAATGATCTTGATCGACGCTTCATGTTTCCATTCAATAGTGCCACGTTGTTGTACCTCAGGTATGTTTTCACGACCACGTTTCCTTGTTCGCGTTACTGGCTGTGGGGGTACAAATGGGGAGCTCTTGAATGAGGATGGCTTCCTCTCGGTCGTACGACATGTATGCCTTCTATTGAACACATTTGTGGTAGACGATCTGCTTTCTTGTTGCATATGAGCATATAAATATTATTGGTACAAAGTATTCTGTATAGTTAAATATACCATCCGACATGATTCACCTTCATTTGAACTTCGGCTTCTTCTCCCACCTTCTTCTTCCCTAGGTCTGTGGCAACAGCTTCCTCTTCAACTGCAACTGGATCTCCTACCTTCTCCTTCCCTTTACCTTTGGGAACAACTTCCTCTTCATCTTCAATTGCATCTTCTTCACCAATCTCCTCTTTTCCTTTAACAGCGGGAAGAACTTCCTCTTCATCTTCAAGTGCAGCTCCTTCTCCAATCTTCTCCTTTCCTTTATCCCGCATCAGTAAAGACTTCACACATTCCTCAGACTTAGTCATTTCAATCTCAGATTCACTCTCGGCATTTGTTCTATGACCATCAGTCGTACCAACGACTGGCTAATCTTGTTAGGAGCTTGAGCCAGTCGTACCTCACGAGGATCCGAATAATCATCGGTACCCTCCGGAAGTGGCTGTGCTGCTTGAGTAGGATCGTACGGCACTAAGCTTCTTTTAGAAACCATGGTGGAACCCACCTCATAGACAGGTATATTCACGCCAATGTCCGGGTAACCTGGTTCAGTAGTTGGAGAGGTAGATTGAGGGACATGGCCAGACTCTTTCACTGGATCAACTGTATCTTTCACTCCTCCTTCGCCATGATCAACAGTATCCTCTGTCATATCATTTGCATGGGTATTTCTGAAGTCGGGTTGCTTCATCGGAAGACTTTCATCAGCTCTCACTCTTCGAACTTCGGTGAGAATCATGGACAATTTACGTAGTATGTGTTCATTGCTGGCTTGGAGTCTTCTAACCGAAAATTCAACAGTCTGGTCATGCATGAATGTCTTAAAATGTAAATTTGTAACCTATATGATATGCAAATTATAGACAATTGCAGTGCATTGCGATGATTTCAAGTTACCATCATCATTTGCATCTGGCCGGACTCGTTCGCACACTCTACTTCTTCATCTGGAATACTCTCGAATTCGCCGGCTTCCTGTTAATGGAAATAAGAACAATAAACAATGCAGCTGCATTCCGATATCGTTCCATGTGCATCACATCATGGACCACACTTACAATATCCGCAACCTCCACACGATCGTCATCCCAATCTCGACAAAGTGGTGTCGACATATTGCTCCTTGATAACATAGCGCCTGCCTTTGAGCTTTTACAAGCATAGAATAACTGCAGCATACACAACCAACTACACTGATTACAAGAACCAGGAATGATGACAGTAATAAGATCACTCATTAAATATTATTAATCGAGAGTATACAAAAAATTCTCACCAGAAGTAGATGCACGCAACCACCGATGTACTTCGCTTCATGTCCTTGAAATGTCTTCACTTGGGTACACAAACTATCAACCACATGAGTTGCCTAGTCAAATTTGTGTATAGCCTCTACATCTCGGGTGGCAAGGAGATACTCCTTGTCGATATCAAACGCTGTTGTTGGGCACAAGTAGCAGCCTATTATGAAAATTACAACCTCCACTCTCCACAACTCGTCGGGAACTTCTCTGGATCGCAGTTGATTCTCAACAAATTTTAGAGAAAATTTTCCTCTCTTGAGGTGATCCTTTAGCTCTGGCCGGACTGTCTCCATGTGTCCACTAAATGGGTCACCCACTTTGCTAGTCGGTACACCGATTATGGCCTTGACATCAGCAGACAGCAAAGGTTGTTCGACACCATCGATTATCATGACCCTCTTCGCTGGATCGAACAACCTTAAACAGAGCTTCACGACGTTGTGATTGACATGCTTACTTGACAAATGAAGCAACCCATCAAATCCTAGTTCTGCCAGGGCTGATTTCTTAGCCTTGTTGAAGGTGTTGAGGACTGAAAATAACTTCTTCAGACTACACCATGTATAGAGGTAAGCCTGTAACAATACAACCACTGGAAGCTCAATCCATACATGACAATTACTAAAAGCAAGCAATAAAGTTGATTGTGCGATTTACCTAGGCAACACGAACACCCTTCGCCTTTTTCTTTTTCGAAGTATTAGGGGTATTTGTATTGCCACCACTAATATTGGAATCTCGTTCAATCTCTGCATAAAGCACCAAACTAATAACCATATACCCAAAGCCAAACCATCTGATCACCGTCTACCCAAAGCCAAACCTTAAACTACAATTTGCAAAACGTCTACCCAAAGCCAAACCATCTGACCAAAGTTTACCCAAAGCCAAACCTTAAACTCCAATCTGCAAACGTCTACCCAAAGCCAAACCATCTGACCACCAACCCATTCCAGTACAGACACCCAAAAACAAATCCTAACAACATACAATGGATCGGACGATAGAAACTAGGGTTCGTGGGGCGAGGAAAAGGATGGGTAAGTCTTGACTGGAGGGATTTACCCAGAACCATACACCTAAACCAAGAGGGGATGGCCGACGGAGATGGAAGGTTGTGGGTTCTCGTGCGGTATAACGAACACGGATTATGGTTTGGGTTGTCGGACGGCGAAAGGAAAAGGAAGACGACGAACGATAAGGGGATCGTACCTGACATCATAATGTTAACCGGCAAGGCGGTCGGAGGGGAGGATCGGAGGGGACGAACGGAGGAATGCGGCTCCGAGGGGACGATCGGTCGGGACGACGGGAGGAGGAAGGTGGATCTATGGAACCAACGAAGACGATGAAGACAACATAACTAATTGGGTTGGTAAAGCATTTTGTAATTTTTTATCGGGGGCAAATAGGTCATTTCACAATGACCGTAGGTTAGTAATTAGGTTCGGAATTTACTGTTTAGCTTAGTAAATTACTAAAATATTTTGTAGTAGTTTACCAAATTTTATTAAAATTTCGCGCAGAAATTAGTAAAAAATTATGAAACCAAAATTTATTTTTAGTAATTTCCAAACAATTTTACTATGTTCAACGGTATTTTACTAATCTTCCTAAATAAATTAGTAAATTATTTCTAATTTCAGTCAAAAGCCAACCGGAAAAATTACTAAACATTAAACTTTTACTAAGTAAAATTGGTACTTTTTACTAAATATTTTAGTAAATTTTTAGTAAAAATTACTAAACAAAAAGTAGTAAATTGGATGACAATATTACTAAAAAGTTTAGTAACCATTTACTAAACTTGAACAGTAAATTTTTCGTAAAAGGTACTAAAAACAATGAAGAAATCACCGATCTTTTTTGTAAACGATTACTAAAATAATATGAAAATAACCGGGTGAAATTGCTAGACGCAAATTAGTAAAGTTTACTAACTGTGAACAGTGAAAAATTACTAAACTTTACTAAATATCCTACTAATTTTGAAGTATTATTTTACTAAAAAAGATCGATTTTTAGTAAACTTTACTAAAAATAAAAGCGATTTTAGTTAACTACGTAACCGTTACGTACACGTGTCGTTGGCCGCTTCCATCCACAGGAAGTTAAGTTGCTCACTAAGAGGGAACTAACTATCCACACTACACAACTCCCACTCAAAAACAAATTATTATTCACTCATTATCCCCGTTCGCCTTATAGTAATTTTGGAATACGTTTTTCCTATTTACTAACTGATGTGTGATATTCCATTCAACTCCAGAATCCCGAAAAGAAAAGAAACACACTTTATCAAATATATTCTATCCATTATATCCAGAAGTTTCAAAATTATCATAATACATAACTTTCAACTTCATTGAAATTCCAATTTTTAAAATTCGAATTTAACCCCCAGAGTTTCTCGACGAGTAGAAACATATGCGCCGCCGCTAGTCGAGGAGATGTTTCAAAGGTCTATAGATTATAGATCACCATTGCAATATACATGAATAATTGTTGGGCATAAACAAGTATCCTTTTCGGTCGGTGAAGATCCAATAGACTAATTGAATGAGGAGTCATTAAGAATGATGAGAGTCACTTATCTAGATAACTCTTTGACTAAAATGATTCCTAAAGTTTGTGAGGTTGTTGAACTAATAGCTATGGAGAGGTCTATTTCAGTAGATGAATTATGGAGGATGACAAAACATCTCAAAAAGACTCAGGCTCTAGTATTCAAGTTCTCTGGATACTACGAGTATTCTCTAGATATTTTAATTGGCATCGGGTGTAGTATAAGTTGTACTGGACTTAATTCATTATCAGATGAGTGGTAGGAACCACTGTAAAGGCTCATCCAGATTGTAATGTTGATGAAATCACAATTATTACTAGCCACCAAACTAATAATGTGCATGTCTTTATTGGCAGACAAATATTCGTCATTAGAGAGCTTCTTGCACATCATTTCTTAGAAGCAGATATCTTTATTCGTAATATTTTTCTTAACAGACAAAAGGAGAATTGACCTTTTGTGCAAGATATCTAAGACATTATTATTGGTAGGTTGAAAATCGGTACTTTAAGAGAACCCAAGTTATGGTTAAAGTTTGGGTTATATCCGGTCAAATAGATAGAGCATTGAGGTGATTCATCATGTGAAAAAGCAATCAGAGTGTGAACTCAGCCTGGCGATACACAATTAGATGAAAATGAGAATTGGGCGCAAGCCCTGTTTTCTCCAATGAATATGGGGAATTCAAACTGGTATAACTACTTGTTTTCAAAACAAGAAGTGTGTATGACAACACAGTTGGTAGGAAGCAAATGGAATAAGTTCTTGATTAAACTTGCCGACATTTTTAGTTAGTGGAATCATAATAGCCTTAAAGCTAAACTCGAATTGAAAGATCTCAAAATCATCATAAGAGCCAGAAATGTCACATATACGGCTGAGATGATTTAGAAATTTCACAAAATGATTATTGAATTGCTTGGGAAAGTGGTTAGAGACAATTACAATCCACACTATAGTGATGCCTTGATTAAACCATGTCGAGTTGTTGCGAAGTACAAATAGTTATAGTTAGCTTAACTGAGCCACAAGAGATAATGGTTATAAGATTTCTACTGTTAGAGATCTCATTAAATGAATTAGTTTAAGTTAATTGAAATTTATTTTCAAATTTGACCTTAAAAGTGGTCACTATCAAGTCTAGATGGAAGATGACTTGATTCCTCTAACTATTTTCAATACTTCGTAACGGATGTTTTAGTGGCTAGTATTGTCGGTTTAGCCTGAAAAAATGCTCTAGGTGTGTTTCAGCGAAAATAGATAATTGTGTTTAAGCGTATCCAAAAATTTTATGTAGTCTATATTGACGATGTGTTGGTCGTCAAACAAGAAGGCATGGTTCTATCTGGAAGGAAGGTACAATAGTTTAAGGAGTCAATTAACTTTTTAGGCATGAAAATTGGAAAAATGAAAAATCAAATAACATAACCACATTGTCAAGAAACATTAACTTTGTTGAAAGACTTGCGAACAAAAAAGACAAGCCCAAAGATTTTGTTTATTTGTTATCTATCTTGTGAAAAATCTTTCTCATGATTTGGGAAGAATATCTAAGGAAACATCTTTAAAAAAAGTTGGTCATGAGAAGATGAAGACACAGAGGCCATTCAAAGGACTAAAAAGAAAAGGTTAAGGGTTTAACTTAAGTTTTTTATCCTCTAAATAGGACTAGTTAGTCTTGTACATTCATGTTTAACTTAAGTTTAGGGTTTAGGGTTTATCCTCTAAACCCTAAACCCTGAATTCTAGGGAGTAGTTATAAAAATTAAGGGAAGACAGCCTAAACTCATTTGTAATTATTAGTCGGATAGTTTCAAAGGATATGAGCTTCGATACTTGATATATGAAACGGAGGTGTTAGCCTTTAAATATTGAATGAATGCTTTTTATATCTTCTTGACACCTAAGTAATTCTTGGTGTGAACATATTCAACCAATGTTAAGAGGTTCATAAATTTGAATCTCAAGGACGTTAAGCAAACTAGACTTCTAAGGTTACAATATAATGATTTAACTATTATATATATGACATTGATTTTGTTAGATCGTTCAGGTGCACTAAGATAAGGGTGAATTAGTGATTATTACTTTTACGCACTTTCTCAATGTAAGCGAAAGCGTACTGTATCACAGCAGCGCGTTTCTCAGAAGTGAGATCTGCTTCGTTGTAACCGTTACGATTTGATCGAGTAGATTTTCGTACGAATCTTTGCGCGATCGTAATGGACACAGTAGTTTATAGTGGTTCGGCCTTAATCGACCCACGTCCACTTTCTACCATAGTGGTGATTCCACTATATAAATATAATGGGTGCAAATAAACCTTTTGCATTGGGCTTTGGGTATCTCAACAAGAGATATTTAAAATCCTTTACAAAAGAATATCACTCCTGGGCAACGATCAGCTCCTCACACAGTGGACGTCTTCTCGTTTCCAGCAGAATGATGCCCACGCTCAGAAATTGATTGTTCAAAGAATTTCCACAGAGCTTTTGTCTCTTCTCAAATAGATCGTGTCTATGAGCACAAGAGAGACAACCACAAAGAGTCAGAGAACAAAAGAGACAAAACAGGAATTGATTCCTCACACAGCAGAACCTGACTTCTCACACAGCGAAGTCGGGGTATCCGTCCTACACTCAGTTCGGATGTGTACGGTTACCATAGCCGTGACTTACTGCATTGCACACCCAATGCCTAAGGTGGAATTTTAAGCTCCGGCGGCTCCCACACAACTTGCTCTACTGTTCCTCTATATTAGGAGGTCGAGACTTCTGCACAACACCCCTGTGCTCGGGAGGACCTCTTTCCACTCCGACGGCGTTCCCAACTCCTGCTCTACCCTGTAGGCACGAGACTTCTGGCTCGCACCCGTAAGTGCGTGTCCAACTGCTCAAACTCCGTAGGTTCGAGACTTCCCTGCGAAAAGACACAACCAGAACGGCTTCTTGCCGATGGGTCAGCAACTGGTTACTGCGATCAGCACAGATATTCACTTAGCTTCCCTTAGACTACTCGTCAGCCGCTCTTTAAACGCATCGAGGACATAGTCCCTCTCAGGACGACCAAGGTGGCATACAGCCCTTGGCACTCCCACACGCAGATTGCGAGAGGTAAGAACCAGACGATCACTTAGCACCTTCCGTTCTCCACTAATCACACAGCTCCTCAAAGCTTCACACAGATCACACAGGCTTTGGACCACACAGACCACATAGATTTGTTCTGGAGTGTATGAGTGTCGTCTGATTTTAATAGGGAGTGAATCAGATAATTCGTTTCCCAAATACCAGGCTTCAGCAAGCTGTAATCAGGATCAGCAGACAGCTGCCAACGGTCACAACGACTAAGAAGGACGGAAATCTTTGTCAGCTTTCCTAATTTGTATGATTTAATCCAATCATTATCAGAATGCTACCTGATTGTTGTTTCAATCATTAGCCACGACAGAACCGGAATAACTATATTCCTTAATAACCGTTGAGATAAGATAGGAAATAACATATTATTATTATTAGAGATTCTATTTCCAAATCTCTCTCAAGCATCGCTATCTGATCCCCACACGTGATTATCTGAATAAGATAATATTATTAATCATTAAATATGATAAAATTACGACAATCAAGTTGGAATAATAATTATTCATTCATTTTGGTAATTGTAACGTAGTAATGCAGTACAACTTTGCTGTAGTGTAGCCACATACTTCTCAAGCGTAGCAACACACTTCTCAAGTGGGCAACGTATTTCTCATCATCAACACTAAGGTCAACAAATTTATTCATTCTGAGAAAAATATAATAGCCGACTCTCAAACATGTTTGCAAATTGATAATGGCGAAGAGAAAGATCTGTTGGAACTGTAAGAAGGATAGTTTCCATCAACTCCAAAGGAGAGACAAAGTAATCTTTTCTGAAGAGGATGTCTAATTCTGAAGAGAAAGTCTCTATGAAAACAACAAAAAAATGGTTGATTGAAAGGAACAAGTCTAGCTAATTCCCAAAGACAAGCTAAGAGATAAATACGATATACACATCTCAAATCATTTGATCATGAGAAGGTTGCTCCGGTAAAAGAGGATAAGGTTAAAGAACCTTCGTGGCATCCATTGACCATGATGTAATTCTGTTACTACTAAGATCACCTAGCTAAAGAGCCTGGAGATTTCTATGAAGGAAGCAATTAACTTGTATAAAACTTTTATAAAGCCAACTAAAGAAAAATTAAGAAGCCGAAGCCGGATATGCTCAAGAAAAGGCAAAATTCAAAGCATTCATAAGTTAATTGATTTAAAAAATAAAAATTGATGATACGGCATAAATGGAGTATGATGATTACTTAATTACAATATAATCATTCTCATAGATGAAACTCCTAATGCTTTTCAAGGAGGTCTTCAGGAAGCAAATCCGGAAAGAGATTCTGTCTAATAGTTTGGGGAGCGAGCTCAGGATAATGCAAGCCATGAGGCGGGTGAGAAATCATGGTATTCTGATATAGACATTGTGGACTAATCCATTCCGAATGCTTGAATGACTATTTGGACTAATCCATTATCTTCTGAGGCATAAGCGAGCTGATGGATTTTCTTGAATCCTAGGTGAGAAAAATGGTTAAAGGAGAAATTGAGCATAATGTCATGCATTAGATTAAATGGTTCATTGAGAAAGCTATGACATATATTAACGATTTGGAGTCCATGTTACATTATTATGTTATAGAGGGAGAAGAATTGTCTAAAGAAGTAAAGACTAGACAACATATTTTAACCATCACTATGTCCATGATTCTATATGAGGTAGCAGAGATAAAAACCTCAAAGGTTGTGTACATAAGAGAATCCTCACGCAAGGAGAACTCTATACTTCGTTCCGATCTACACTGGATAGAGGAGAAGTTGCCAACCCTGATGATTAATACAAGATTGGTGGGAGTAGCTTTACCCTATTTGTATGTGTTGATATGGGTTTGAAGATGAGTCGTACAATAAGTTCACCTGCTATGACTTTACAGAAGCTTAACTAATCGTTAAAGAAGTCTGATAGCAATAATTCTCTATAACTAAGATATAATTTCTACGATAAGAAAAATATCACGAAAATATATTCTACATTCTCTAATGATCATTTGAGATCTAATATAATTGAATATAGTAATAATTAATTCATTATTAATTAACCTCTTAATTCAAATAAAGAATATTCCTTGGAATATCATTTGGATTAATATAAAATAATTAATATAAACTTATTACATCGTAAGCATACCATAAAAAGTTGAAAACGATATATTTTTTTCCTAACTGTGGAAATTATGTTGCTAAATATGGAAATTCTTGTTAACCCGGTGTGAAAAGATAATGTTAATGAACAAACATGCTATAATCATTCAAATGATATAGTTACGCGTTCAGATTCATTGATGAACTAATTTGGAATGACTCAATTCAATTTGAATGAAACTATATTTCACGTGATGATCTTTGGTGATGACAAAGGCAATCTCGAAGCTCTGGTTCCAAATTTTCCACCCGACTACCCGCGCAATTGTTCGTAATACAGGATGTTCATGTACTTACAAACACTAAAGGGCGGAAAACACAATTGAGCTGTTGTAACTTGTTCTATAGAGAATGAATTAGAAATTAGATTAATGCTCCCTTTTATGTCTTTTTGTCATTACGTCTTTGTCAAATGGAATCAAAGGATTGACAAAGTGCTATTCTTGCCTTCTTCCCATTGTATAAGTGTGTTCATGTACCTATCAAACAGGCAGCAAGAAAACAAGTGAGTTCATGTGACCTGCTTCTCTTAGGATACGAAATTTGCTCATATAATTTCGTTCATAAGAAATGTCAAGTAGAATTTTGGTACTTCCCTTTTTTATTTCGTCATTGCGTAATCTTCCGATCGAATCAAAGGATTCACAAAACTGCAACAAGACTTTGGCTTGAAGCTTTGTGTTTGTTGTATAAGGTTGCTCATGTATCTGTCAAACAGACGGTAAGAAAACACGTGAATTCATGTAACTTGCATCTTATAGAGTAGAAATGAAATTTGTTCATGTTTCATTTATAAGTAAGGTAAAGTAGTGTATTAATACTTCCCATTTATATTGTTCCGTCAGTGCATCTTTGTACGTAGGAATCATATCAGGTGATTGACAAAAATGTCTTGGTTGGTGTCTGCTGTATAAGGTTGCTCATATACTTCCTTTTTGTTTGATTTTGTCATTACGTCTACGCTCGATGGAATCGAATGATTAACGGAAAGAGGATGAAAAGAGTTTGGTTGTGTGATTTTCCCCTTTCATTTGCATTGTCAATGTTCTTTGCCTCACTTGACTCTATAGCATATGAAGAAGTTCGTTGATGAAGTATGTTTCGAAGCTTTGGCTCAAAATTTTATTTTTTGTCTTCATTGTCTGCATATGATGCTCATGTACCTGCGAGACAAGCATGAAGACTAAAATAAGTAAGCTCATATAACTTATCTTCTTTGTAGGGAAGTATTATTTTCTTTCTTTGGGATCGTCATCCATTCCGAAGTTGATTGAGATCGACTATTGAAGTTTAACCTCCTTGGGGTCTTCGTGTCGTTGATTCTAGGTAGCCGATGATGGATCTTTGATCTCCATGTTGATGTATGCTTAGCTTTTGGCCTTGGGAGCCGTCGATGGATCCTTGGTCTTCATGTTGTTACTCTTGTAATGCCCCTTTCTTTCCCCTAGTCTCGTTCGAGGAGCCACTTTGGAGAATTAAAACCACAAAAGGAAAAGAGAGAATATTAGCATCTTGTGACAGCGTAATTGATACATGATAAATTCGTAATGGTGTCTAATCACATTCGTGTATGCGAAAGAGCATGCATTACAGAAGTAAAGAGAATGTTTGAATTAGTATCGAACAACAATGTAATCGAAGCAGGATAAATTCCTAATGATATTTAATCGCATTTGTGTATGCGACGAATCTTGCATTAAGAGAATGTGATGCAATAATGTGATGAAGTTGTTACTATGAATGACCAGATAATGCATCTACTGCAATCGACAGTCGCTCATGTGGTTGTACACATGTATGAATGAATGTAGTAAGCGATAAATTAAGTAGAGAATGGAGAAAAAAAAGGATTCTTGAAGCCTTTTGTAATCAACATAAATTAGCTACTAAATGAGCAATGTTAGTTTTACAGTTTATGGCAGCCAAGGCGTACCTGACCTGTCCCTGTATATGTAGCAGTCACTTATTAACAGACAAATGCACGCGAGACGTATGGTACCTGTAGTGTATATAATTCTAGACATGGAAGAGGTTTCTAAGACCTCGCTTGGACAAAGGGAGGCGGGCCCCGGCCATGACCTACTAGCCCCATACAGCAACGAGGCCGTGCCATTTGGTGACCCCCTAAAATCATATTCTAAGGTGTAGGGACTTATCTAGTCATGCCTAGGAAAATGGTAAATGAAGACAAAACAAAAGAGCAAACAAAGGGTACAAAAACAAGTAGCTCATGCGCAAAAAAGTCGTACTCCTCTCCGCATGTGGATTGAATGAAAGAGCTTTTGGTAGGATTCTACATGTAGAGTCCCCAGCGGAGTCGTCATCCGGAATGTACGAGCGTCTTTCGGCCTAACACGCACGTGTGCTTCGAACGACATGAGGATTCGGGCTCGCTCCTTAGGCCCATCCGTTCGGCGCCACGACTCGAGCGTTGGACACTATGGAAGAGACCGGGTGGATACTCGCTCGATTGCTAATCGGGCCTCCCTGGTTGCTCACCAATCGTCTCCGTGCTCTTTAGGAAGCGACGGATGAAAACCGGATCATGATCCATAAAAGGAAACTTCGGGAGGATTTGGAGCGGCTCTTGTTGCTTTTTCCCATCAATGATGGCTCCATTAAAATGTGTTTGTCACTTATTTATAGAAACCATTTAAGTTGAAAAAAACCGTCGGTTCAAGGATCAATAATTACTAACTCTTCAACTAGACATGCGGAAAGGTAGCGTTTGCTCCGAAAAAGTTTGTTTTTGTGGAACGGTCGTTGGACCTGATCTGGACATCACTCCAGACTTATGTACATGTTTTACAAGCGTCGGAACTGATTCGGGTCAATAAGCCTATGAGCCTAACATCATGCAACAATAAGCCTACAAACTGATGTCTGTTAATTAGCAAACAACATGCAACAATAAGCATATGGGCTCAATGGTATGTGCTCAACCACAAATAATTATTAAGATGAAACTACGTAGGGAAGGATGAAAGTTCGGGGACGCTCGCACATGACCTTTGCACATTAGGACAAACAAGATGGCTATACATCGGCTGAGTGTCGTGAGCTGGGGCTGCTATTGTGAAGCCCATCCTTCACTGGTATCCTTCACGAACCATCTGTTCTTGAAGCTTCAAGAATCCTTTCCATATGTAATAAGGTCGACCTGTGACAACGATGGGCCACATGCACCTATAAGCCAAATAATGAAACAAGATAAAGGGCCAAATCTAGGGTGATACAATACTAAAGAAAAATGTCGAACAATATGCAAACAGACCGAAAAATTTATGAAAATATGGGGATATGTTCTTAACCCAATAAGGATATAGGATGTCAAATTTGGACTCAAGATGTCAAGCCAAAGTAACGGAAAATTCAATGAAATTGGGTCAAGCGGGATGCGTAAATTATTCGAAGAAATATTATGCTTTAAAATTTCCTAGGAAATAGATTTACAGAAAAGAAATGGCGTTAGTTTTACGGAGCCAAGACTATGAAACATGACCAGATTGCATATCCAAATTGTCTTAAGCATATTTTAGCCTAGGAAGGTCAAAATTCAGTGAAATAAAAATAAATTATTTGCGAATCATGTTAGAAATAAAGCATTCTAAAATTTTAGAATTTTTAAACAAGGGTAGAAATTGATATGGAATATCAAGTAAAATAGTAATATGAAAATAGGGCTGAAGTAAGGCGATATTTTAAAAAAATCATAACTTTCACACCATAGATTAAAATTTGATGCATACTATGTTAAAAGAAAGATCGTAAAACGTACTGTCTTATAAAAATAATTACGAAATCGACAGACAAATGGAAAATATAAACGAAAATTAAACAAACACATGCGTTGTTTTATAAAAAAGATTCCAGCGCATGCATCAAAATGCAATCAATCAAAGTATGTAAAAACTAATGAAATAATGCTAATAGTATCACAACAATGGTAAGAGAGTGAATGAGTAATACAACCTAATTATACTTGATTCCGACGTCGGGAACTCATATGTGGATCCAGGATCGAGGAACGAAGAATTTGTCCAATCCTTGATCGGTGTGGTTTGCACAAGTTGACTGCGAATGCATCCCCCGTTATCTGAATTGATACGGGTCATCTACGGGAGGCGAGTTGGCGCCCCGCTGGGTCCTTGGAGGGGGCAAGTGGGCGCCCCCTGCTACGGGTCAAGGAGGAAGGGGGCAAAGAGGTACCCTAGTGTTGGAGGAGGGAACTTTGGCTCTGATTTGACGACTAACGTTAGGAGGCCTTGACCCATGAGCGTTTCTATGTGTAGAGAAGTGTTGGCCTCCAGTTTCCCTTGAGGGGAGGAGGAGCGCCCGGAGGAAATTGTCTATTCTATGGTAAACATTTTTTTATGAAGAACCATAATTCATTTAATGCATGATTTCAAATTGATTTTTGATTGATCAGATTTTATGCGCAAATTGTCCCAATTTGGGGTATTACATAAAACAACCTCACGCCTACGGAGAACGATCTCCAAAAATCTCAGGGATACTCCCATCCTACCATGACCTTTATATGCCTTTATCCTCTAGAGACATGAAAATAACTTCTAGGGAGTCTTGAAATACCACTCTCGCTAACAACACTTACCTAAACAAAAGATCCCATCTCCTTTGACGACATCGTACGATCGAGTCTTGGTGATCTCAAAAGAAAAGTGGGTGTCGTTCTCCGTCTTCTCTACCACCTGCAAGTCATAACAAGGTAAGCAAATAGGTTGAGATTGTCACCGGAAATCTCCTCGCCGCCAACCCGGACCCGCACCTTCGAGGCCCCAAAGTTGCACCAACACTCCCCAATCCAGGATGCGCGGCACCGGCAAAGCATGTCTTCTCGAAGCATGGCCAAAGTTCTTCATGCCTTTGTCCACCTCCAATATTGCCTCTAGAATCTAACTTTGTCCGTCCCAGCATTCAACTTTAAAGCTCCCGACATTCACGGATGTCCACCTTGTCAAAAGTGAGGATCGTCTAGCTACCACCTTCCACAGCCTTTCTGGCTTCGTGGGAGGTTTCCTTTTTAGTCTGATGTGTTGCTTGTGCATGGAGGACCAAGAATTCTATTCCACCGGCAAGACGTGCCAGCCGGAGACTCTAGTCTGAACTAACAGCAACGTCGGCGTTTCGACTCCTCTCCAAGGCAGCTCCACCAGCAGCTCGATACCAACAACCTTGGCATAAGCAACGGCCGAATGGACCCATTTTAAATTAGATCTGCCAGCACCATGGATCCCCCTAACCCATACATACACATCCAGCTCCTAGCTCCGTGATGCAAAAGGGTTCAGAGGCTTGACTAATCCGAGCATTGATGAACCCACACTAGGGAACGGAGAGATTGGGTGTTACAGAGTTGAGGAGAAATTAAAGATCTGAGGAGACTCATCAAGGTAGCCTCTTGTTAGTGTGTACTTATATGTGAAGACACTTTATTGTATTTGTGGATAATTAATAAAGACGAGTATTTGTCATTGATTTTTTTGCTTTTCTGCACATAAAATTATAAATTATAAAGTTCCACAGATTAGTGAGTATATTAATATGAAATAGCTCGTGATCGAATATATGTTTAGAGGGGACATGGACATCTAAATCATCACTGAGTATAATTGATATCAAGATAGACCGATGGACAGTATATTCGAGTTATACTTAGGGGTACCTTGATATTAGGGTTACTGGACACAACCCGTTTAAGAGCATGTACCACATATTAAACATCATTTTTCAATCCTCTTTATGAACGAGTGTAACTGATCATTTGACTTGAGACCTTCATTTATTATATGCGTAGAGTTTACACGTTTTGACGTCGTTAAAAGCAATCTTTAACCGGATTGTGAGTAATACGATTATTGGGTGTGTGATAAAGCATAGAGAAAATAATGTTGAGTCAATATATGATTGATCGCTCTTTTGGATTATAGAGTTGACATCCTGGCCACTTGATAGAGATATTAGTGACTCTAAAATCCATGATCATGGTAGGAATGTCTAACATTCAAGAGAGTATTATATCTTGATAATCAAGTAAAACAATTAATTCATTGATGATGTATATTTTGCGTCGAATTAATTGGGACGTCGGTTGTATGAAGATATTGAATTACACAGTAATCGGTTCATAATATTTTATGATTTATGATCATTATCTAAACACGTTGGGTGACTAAAAATTATTACTAGACGGTTACCTTAATATAGGACCTTAGTGTATGGATTTACACTACCTTCATGTATAGGACTTAGAGGGTCGCACGCATAGCACGTTGACACGAACATTATAT
The DNA here is from genome assembly GCA_023653495.1 of Melastoma candidum. Classification (NCBI taxonomy): domain Eukaryota; kingdom Viridiplantae; phylum Streptophyta; class Magnoliopsida; order Myrtales; family Melastomataceae; genus Melastoma; species Melastoma candidum. The sequence goes on from CM042887.1 coordinate 5,034,921, forward strand.
TGATTATTTTTTGTGATACTAAAATTAATTATTTTATTTCAGAATCAGAATTAATTGGATTATTAATCAGAATTAATTAGATTATTAATTTATTCTGAAATATAGAAAATAAAGAAAAATTAAAACGAATATGAATTTATTCGGTCGATTAATATTAAATAAATGATATAAAATAAATATTTAATTATTTGTTTTTATATATCATATCCATGATATTTTTTTATTATTTATGAAACTAAGATTTGATTAAATCAAATTATCTACGGTGGCTGTTGTATATATTAGTGTATTAGTTTTAATATTTTATTCCAACAGATTTTCAGACTATGCGGACCAATACAAAATATTATTTAATGATTGTATTCGTTACATTTTTGGAAAGCGGAATTAAATATTATATTCTAATGGATGAAAATTAAAAGAAGGAAATAAAATGCAATCAAAGTCAGGGTAATTTGATAGTCTGAAAATTGAAAGGAAAAAGGGAATGAAAAAGACAGATGGGAGCGACAGTCAAAATGTAGGAAAAAAAATTCCCCGAAAAAGTGAGAGCGAAAATTTTGAGTTGTTGCTTCCGAGGCTTTTCTTCGTCTATACAAGAGACTAGTATTTATCGGATCATTAAGAGTTCGTGATCGTGTGCGTGTGAATATCTCTGGAGGAGTCACACCTGGAACTCTTACTTGCTCGCGTTCGTGTTTCGGTTTACCGGAAATTTCGAGATATTTTTTTCGAGTAGGTTTATTTTGTTATTTATCGTAAATTTATATACTTACCAGGAGTATTATGATTTTGGGCGTAAAAATTTTTATTTTACTGCTTCCGCTGTGCACCCAATTTCTAACCCCTCCCGTCTCTTCACGGTAGCCCCAAACTAGCTACATGAAAAGGAAACGGTCGTCTTCTATTTTGACTTTTCCTCAATTTCACATTTCATTTGATTGTTGCGGTTCTATTCGTAACATGTTCAATTTCATTAATTCTTATTTTTGTTTTCACGTTGACATTGATGGACCCACATGGACGATTTTCTCGGCAGTAACTTCGAGCTTTGTTACTTATTAACGTTAGCTTTTAAAATCTTTTGCCCTTTAGAGTACTAAGTTTTCAAAAATGTTGTTTTAGGACAACGAATAACTCGCCATTTGAAAAGGTGAGTTCCCAAAACTTTTGTCAGAAAATCGTTGTTATTTTATTTTGAAACTCGTTTTAAACAATAGCGTTTCGGAAAGCCGAACTTGCTGTTTATAGGAATTTCGAAACTTAATACCCTGATTGAAGAGAAATTTTATGAAATAATGTTAAGTTGTAATATAGCTCGAGTAACTTCATCGAGCTAGCTCCCTCACCAGATAGACATTTCGAGAAATTTCTCTTTCTCATTTTAACTGACATACATTAATACACAAGTTAAGAAAACTAATTATAGAAAGCAAAACTCACCAAGCTTTCTATACTAACATTAAAGTAACAAAAGATAAATATTATTTCCCATTCCAAAAACGACTAGGAGCAGGAACTAATTTAGATTTTTTTGATCCTGATTTGAATCTGAAATCTATTTGACATAACCTTGGGTTATAGGTTTCAGACCTTCTATTTTTTTAAATTGTTCAAAATTAGTTTCCAAACTTGATACATTCGTTAATCAACGACATCAATTTAGATCCAACGTAAAACTAAAGGGACAACCAAAGGCGAGCAAAAAAACATATCGCCAAACTATATCAAAATAATAGTGATATTCATGTATAGCAATTTTCATTCCACAATTGGACTAATTTATTTTCAAAAAAATTTAATTGATAACATACTTGAAGAAGGGAGTACCAAATATTTTCACGAGCGGATCTACATTATATTCCACAGAGTGATAATATATTCATTACATTGTTTTTTCTTCACCGTGATTTTGAGCTCTTGAATTTTTCTTGAATGTCTTCTTTCTACAGAATATTATCATGATAGACTTTCAAGAGGAACTGTTACAAATAACACTGGCCATTATCTTTATAACAAGTAACCAACTACATAGAATCTTCAATTTGGTTATCCGATTTCTCTTTCCATGATTCTAATTTACATTTGTTTCAATCTGTTATATTGTAAAATGATTGAAATATAGTGACATGTTAACAATTTGGTAAATCACAAATTGATGTGAACTATAAAAATGACGAAATTGTTCTAACTTTTTCTTGTTTGGATTAGTTCAAGCGATATATTCAACCTTTACTTTATTTCAACGTATACTACTCGGTCAAGTTTCTTGTCATTTATCTGATGAAAGGTTCAAGGCAATTTTTATTTTATAGAAACCATCTTTTATATTTTCTAAGTAAGCAATTATGACTTCCATTCACTCAACAATTTCGCGTCATCAGTTTGTTACATTCTTCTTGCCTTTCATTTGAGAGCCATAAAATTCCAATTCATGAAATGATGGAATTCATTCTATGATTTGTGAAAAATGAGTTCTAATTGTTCCATTTTGTCATGTACCCTTCATCTACAATGCTTTTATGGCTTCTATTACTAAATTTCACTCGCTACTACTAAACTTTTACGTGCTTGCAACTTTAACATGAAACTTAGAATGTGTTCATACGATCAAGTAAACTTTTAGTTTGCTTTAGCATATACCACTCCTACCTTTTGGTTCAACATATAAGGAAAGTTTGCGTGGAAATATCTTTTCTGAAAAAATTTTTAAAAACATTTTCATGTCATTAAGGATTATTTCTATTTTACACCATAATTCCACATCATCAAGTAAATAAAAAAACGTATTTCCTTTACATTCTTGTTGATTTTGAATTGGAAACCGTAAAATCATAGTTTAAACGACAATAAAGTTCATGCTATGATTTGTTAAAAAAGAGTAGGGTTAGCTCTATTTCATCTCGCTCCACACACCGACAATCTTTTTATGGCCGCTTAACTTCAAAATTAACATCTTGAACTAAAAGAAATCCTGAAAGGAGGTTTCTAAGATGTACAATTCATGGGATAAGTTTATTTATTGTCTTATTTGAAATTACGTTGTTGTCATGCGTATTTGAATTTTCTCATTTCTAGTGTAATATTCCTTCAAACAACCATCAAACAATGAATGCAGAATTCCATAGAAGGGACAACCTGATGGATGAAGAGGTAAAAAGATTGACAACATGAAGTTATGCAGAAGAAAATTCAAGAAATGCAAGGAGAATTTTGTAGGAATATAAATCAATCAATTTTTATGGTGACCTTGGTTAGTATAATTGTTGTTGTGATGTACTTAAAAAATTAACCAACATATGGTGAATGTTAAGAAGTATGTGTTCAACAATGACGTGTAATAGCTCTATGTTGGTAGTTTGTGATGTTTTTGTTTTGTTATGTATATTCCATGAAACTTTTGTATTAAATGCATTCAATAAACTTAATAGTGATATTTAATATTTGGGTAATAATTTAAAATTACATTGTAAAAATATAAAATAAATTTAGTAAATGATTTGTTTTTGTTCTCAAATATTACAAAATTCAAAGACACCCGACTATTTCTATTTTCACTCTGATTATCAGCATACACTATAGGAAGTATGTAATCATTAGCATATAACTCAATGGGTCTTAATATGTGCCTACCATATATACGCTTCATGAAGCAACCATCTAGGCAAAAGTTTTTAAAACCTTACTTCAGAGGTTCTCGAGGCGATGAAACATATTGGCCTCAAGTCATACAACATTATGTAATGGTCATTCTCATTCCCCTCAATAATCTGCCAAGCTTTCAAGATGGACAACCATCTTTGCGAACTACTTACAACCTAGTTAGATCCATGTATTTAAACTTGATCTCATCATGGCCATAATAGATGTAGTATGACTTAATAGTACCCTTTAAATGGTTTAAATCTCGAAACAACATACATTTCTCAAACTTAGGTTTTCCTTTGGTAAAATTTCGATATAACTGGACATATTGCCTCTTGAAAGATGGCTCCTCATGCCATCCTTTGTTTCACTTTCCAACACCTTAAATCAACACATTTTGACATTATATTGTCATCTATATTTTGCATCAAAATTAGATAAATCATTGGTGCCATCAGATATATCCAGCTCATTTGGTTATACGTGTAGCAAGTCTTATTCTTAACCTCATCATCGTTATCATCATTGCAAAAATCTTCCTTAAACTCATTATCTCGTTACCCTTGTCCTGATCACCAGCATTGTTACTACCAACACTATCTCATTATCTTCAAGTTCATAATCATCATTTTAACTACTTTCTCCTCTTTACTCTTGAGATAACGATTTTCTTCCTCATCGTGATATCATCATCATTATCTCAGACATCACTAGCATCATCTTCCTCTTGTTTATCATCATCATGATTAATATTATCTACTTCTTTACCATTACGAGCACCTTGTTATTGTTGCTCTTTCTGAATATTGATAGCAATAATATTAAGAATGATAACATGCTTGTGCATGACATAAATCTTCGTACATCTATCCATATGGACAAACTATGTCATTTTCAATATAACATGCTCGTGCCACAAATGTCATTTCGAGATCTACACATCCTACGTTGATATCGAACATTTACATTATATCCATGCTCTTGAGCCATATCTATTACATCAAGTATAAAAAGCTTGTACGGGTCAACCAATTAAAATAATTATTTCACCGTTCACGTACAATATCTATCATCTTCACATAACTAATTCTCCAGCATAATGCATCTGAATGGTTAAGAAATTATCGTCACAAACTATAAGAATCAAATAACAATATAATATGTATTACCTAGAAAATCTAAATATGAGATGATTAAACTTAATAGCTTAGTTCTAATCATAAATCTCTAAACGAAACAAACATCGACAAACAAAAAAACTACTAACGATATTGAGGTTGTCGTTGTCTTTGAACTCGTTTGGTTGGGGTCATCCCTGAACATTGTATCAGTCTACAATTGTCCTTTGTGATTTGTGATTCAGAAGTGTAGGAATGGTTTCTTGGTGAGTTTCTCAATAGGTATCTCCTTGGGTTTCTCGCTAGGTTTCTTGATTTTCTTTATGGTTTAAGAGAATCAAATGCAAATCATTATTCAATATGGGGAAATTTAAAAAATTGTTCTTTATCTAAAAAAATTATCATGTAGATTTTCAGGCCTAACTTCAATGGAAAACTTGACGGAGTGGTAAATGGCGAAGCAAATTAAAAGTTGACTAGATTTGATCCAAAGTTCCATGGTAAAATTGCAAAAACGGAGTTTAGTAGGCAAAAACAACCAATTGGAAAGCAATAGACATGTTTTTAATCCCCCAATCAAATAACAAAGAATAATATATCATTTGATCCCCAAAAATTCATCAAATAAGGATAAAAGGAAAATTGCTTGATAACACACCGATAAAGGGACTTTCCCATGAATCATATCTGATTTTGTTATAAGTCTTTCTATTATTTGTTTGTACATGAGCTTTACATTAGTTTACAAGTCACTTTTTGAGTTTACTAGACATGATACTTGACATGATTGCTATCCGTATAGATAGATTGACACCTAATATCTAGTCGAAAGTAATAATCTTATTCAACTGCACGTGTTTTATCGGCGTAAATACATGATAAAATAAACCATACGATCGCGAAGAGAACAACAAATCTCATATAAGAAATCCTGGTTGGAGGTTCTACCCTTGTAAAAATCATGGGGTAGCTATTCTTTTACATTTTTTTCTACGAAGTCAAGTTATTTTCTTGTTTATTTTGATTTGTTCATTTGTGGGCTGATCATGCATGTCATTTTTTCTCTTGTTGATTGTTGGTAAGAGTAACTACCCACCAACATAAATGAAAATGTAGAAATCCATAGAATCATTAACCTTATGGAGGAAGAATTAAAAAGATAGATAGCAAATGTAGAGATGATAAAAGGATTCAAGAAATACATCCTCCATAGAAATTTACCATTTCCATTATAGCCACTTGTAGGTTCCCTCACGTCTGTGGCCTCTTTTATGTTTTTTATTTTTTTGTCATTTTGTGTCTTACGTGAACCTTCGACCTCTAGCTCCGATACAACTATTGTACAGTGACCAACGCCAACTATCCTGAAAACTTAATAACTTGGCCATATGATAAACTTGTTTGATGTAATAACTTGGCTTCCTAAAATCAAATTAGCATCGAATAGAAAAACAAATTGTTTGCTCTGGAAAGTTCTTGCAACTCAGGGGTGACAGATATAAACAAATGAACATCCATTAAGAAAGTTTTATAATTGCGGGTGGTTTAACCATTAGCTTGCGTAATTCTTGAGGGCAGAAGCCAGGCTGAATATGGGGGTTGAGATCCGAAGGGTAGTGAAGCTTCCTCGTAGAGCAGGATACTTTTTTGCTACCCAAGAATTTACGAGGCGGAGACAGAAACCTAGTGACATACGTGGAATCTTTCGTTAATACGAGGTTGAGGCCCCGCCTCAATGGTGGTCACACAACGCACCTTATCCCTTTGTGCAGGGTGGAATGTGGTGGTGGTGAGAAACAACCATGCCCAAATCTTGGCTTTCCCCCTCGGCCACAATATGATGCCTCCCTTTCACCTCGGGTTTCACGTGTTGAAAACTCCTAATAAGTTTTTTTTTTCTATTTCTAAAAGGCCTGGAAAATTGCAGAGGGAAAACGAAGGACAACTTTTTCGCGAAACCATAAAATATGGTCCGCCAGTTATTGAGCCTATCTCCACCAGAGGCAAACCCGTCCAAATTCGCAGTCGCCCTGTTCTATAAAATACCTGAGCATTCTTTAATCAGCCACCCGCATCTCATCTCTTGGAAAGAGTTGAGAGACCAGAAGAGAGAGGCAAAGAGAAGTGTGGGGAAGATGGAACTGTTGAAAGTGTTTCACATGAAGGGTGGAACCGGGGAGAGTAGCTATGCTAATAATTCCTCCGTACAGGTAGATATCTGTTGGGAAAACGGTATGAGATACGTTAGCAGATTTTTGTTTGATTCCCATGGTGTCCGTAGCTAATTCTTTTGACAATCATGAATTTATTTTAGCTGATCAATTGTTGCATCATATGTTACACAGAAGAAGGTGATATCAACGGCCATGCCCATAACAATGGAAGCCATCACTAGGTTTTATGCCAAGGCGTCGCCCGCGAAGTTAGCCATCGCGGACCTAGGCTGCTCTTCTAGCCCAAACACGCTCTTCACTGTCTTAGAGATCATAAAAGCAGTGCAGAACCTTTGTGAGACGATTGGGCATCGGCCACCGGAGTATCAAATCTTTTTTAGCGATCTACTAAGCAACGACTTCAATACCTTGTTTTTGTCATTGTCGAATTTCAAAGAGAATGAGCTCACAAAATCTGCCGAGCCACCCATATGCTTCTTTGCAGGTGTTCCGGGATCGTTTTATGGCCGACTCTTCCCAACCAAGAGCTTACAATTCGTCCACTCAGCTAATAGCCTCCATTGGCTTTCAAAGGTGAGTATATTTAGTCTCTCAAGATTATTGACTGAATACACAAAATCTCATCCAAAACAGTTAATCCGTCCTTTTCCTATTTTTCAGGTACCAGAAGGACTAGAGGACAACATGGAGAACATCTATATAGCAAGGACAAGTCCTCCGAATGTGCTCAATGCTTACTACAAGCAATTCTGTGAGGATTTCAGGAGATTTCTGGACTGCCGGGCTGAGGAGCTTGTGAGCGGAGGAGGCATGGTTTTATCGTTAACTGGTAGAAAGAGTTCGGATCATTCAAAAGGTGAGTGTTATAGTATTTGGGAACCACTGGCCTCAGCCCTCAGCAAGATGGTATCCGAGGTACTTCATCTGCAATTTATCCTGGAAACATTTATAAATATTGGTTATATCGCTGATGCTCCCAAAGATGTAGAAGCATAAGTTCGGCTCTGTGATTGATCCAAAGAAAAAGTTTGAGTCAATCATGTTATTGCAGGGATTGATTGAAGAAGACTGATTAACTTCAACTTGCCACTATATACTCCCTCTTACGAGGAAATGAGGCTTGCGGTCGAAAATCAGGACGCATTTTCCCTTGACAATCTGGCCGTTTCCGAAGTGAAATTGAGCTCCTATATTGGTGAGGTCGATCAACACAGCCCGTCCCACGAAGATGTTGTAACCTTGGTGAAGCACGTTCGGGCCGTGGCAGAGCCCTTGCTTCACAATCATTTTGGCGATGGAATCATCGATGACTGCTTCAAAATATACGAGAAGCTGATTGTGGAGCCGATGTCAAAAGAGAAGATGGTGCTCACGAATTTTACGATTTCATTGATAAGGTCTTGAAGCAGTTGGAACCGAGCTACTTTACCGCAATCAATCGAAACATAAACAAATATAAGCAAAAGTATGTATAATTGTGATGCGAGGTGTTCGCTCTCACTTGAAAGGATCCTAGACTTGAATCTTATTGCCACACGGAGTCCGTCTGGCTCTTAGAACGAGGACTGATGGAGACGTGGATAAATTAAATTATACATAAAAATCGTACAAAAACCAAAAAAAGTTTGAAGTGTTTAGATGCTTTCATTTTAAATCGACAGGCATTTTCTCAATGTACTGCTAGAACAATCGCAAATGACACGTAGACAAAGCACGCTCGTCCGCAGGTAATGTAATTAAACTAAGTGCTTTCATTGAAAGTTTGACACGTAAGATTTCGGACGATGAGGTCACTGTGGTTATTTTTTTTCTTGTCTAATTCGTAAATTGATGTTGGAGCTGTTTACATAGTAAACGACATTTTGGGCCTCCAGCGATGGGCTTTGGTGGACACTGAGATCGACAGAGGTATTCGCCAGGATAATGATCGATGCTAGAATGGGCCGAGGGAGTGCTGATCGACAGACAGCGTGATTGAAGACAGAGTTCCATCGACCGCCTTCAGTATCGACAAGGGACCTCAACGTCTGGAGCCGGGGTATTCGAAGCATCGATTGTGACGTCATTATTGTAGTTAATCGATAGGTAGTTTTAGGATAATCACCACGTGGTAAATGTGCATTGGGGCGACAGTTATTAGTTAGTGTTTTATAAATAAGCCACCCCGATCTGTTATAGACACACGACAATCATTCCATGACCCCGAAGGGCTGCTTGATTATCAATTTATTTGTTCGTAATCGTTTCAAGTGTTGCACAATAGCTGTAAGTCTTTCCTTTTACACTTAATGAATTTTTGTTCGTTCTTCATTTCATTTACTTTCATTGATGACCACATTTACTTTCAACACTTGAGTCCACAATATATCGCGATGTGTTTCACCGCGCGAATAGGAGCTAATGCTTGAGTTTCATGTCTTTCTTAGACGTGTTCTAAATTTTCAGATATTTTAGTCGTTTCCCAGATATTCATAGAATATTTGTAGTTGTATTGTATAATTTTGACTAATATTACAAGTACATTTCGCATATATTCAAGTAATATTGTTAAAGATCAAATTTAAGGATATCCTTTTGGTGTAGAGAGATCGATACATATTCATCGTGATATAATATTAGCTTTTGGGGTGTCAGTAAAGAAAGATTTTATCGAGATACATGAGAAATACTCCAGAGTGACTTCGTTTCCAGAAAACGTTATACTGTAGTTGAGTAGGTCAATGGAGTTAGGCAAAATGTTTGCCTAATTTTTGTACTACTTTGTTATAATAAAACTTTTTCTCCCTTCGTTGACTTATATCAATATAACTCAATTAGAAAAGGCTAGTGCCCTATACGTAAGCTTACGGCCATATACTAAATTTCGTCGATTTTTAGTATATTTTTACTAAAAATCGAGGTAAAGATGGGTGGTTTCTGGAAAGCAAAAGCTGTAGATCAACCTTGCCGAATTGGACTTATGGAGTTGATTGTGTCTTTTTATATTTGTTCTCCTTGTCTTTTATGTTCCTAGTATTTTGTGGTTGTGCAGTTAGAACATGATCTTTCTAGATCGTAGGCACGATTGGATCCCTATTTAGTAGGAGCCAAGCACATCGTGTCCCGGTTGACCATCCTGAGTTTGCCATGTGACTTGCTCTATTAATGTGATAAAATATCTCGAGATATAGGTGACCCTGGAATTGTCCCTCTCAAGGCTTGAGATGCAAGTTATCCTTCTACTTTGAGATCTCGTTGTCCGTCACTCGAGATCGATAGGGAAGCGAATCTCGAGAAACGTTTTTCCTAGGCTTTTCTCCTTTTCGAGTTGTTGACACGATAGAAAATCTTGGGCCTAACTCTGACAAAAGCCTATAATAGGCACGAAGCCCATGTATTAACACAATATCTTGGGCCTATTTCTGGTTGAGCCCATAATAAACACGAAGCCCATACGCACCAGGCCTGCGTCTATAGTTTACACAGACTATGTGGCGAGGGAAGTCTACAGGGGCAGAGTGATAACCTTGTAATCAGAGAAGTCTACAAGCCTGAGCTTGCAAAGGACACATGTCAAAGAGAATGGTTCCATAGCCCCGAGATAAATGGGACTTGCAACCCACGCATATGCTAGCACACGTCTTAGAAGACAATCAATTAAACCCAAAGTCAAAGGAGTCTACAATCCACATTTACACGAGTGGAAGTCAGTTAGCTTCGAGATTCTTGGGGGTAGTTGAGTCTGGAAGATCTTCAGAAGGTTGTAACAAACCAAGTATAAAAGGGGAAGATCTCCCTCAGAGAAAATCACGATCAAATCAGTCAACAGAAACTTATCTTGCTCGTTACCCCTTAGTTTAGTTGTTAGGATTCCCCGGATTGGTCTTCACCTCCAACGTCAGAGTGAGCAACCGTAGCTCTGGTAACAACTCTCCGCCTTCGACTCCAATGCCAGGACGAGCAACCGTAGTCCCGGTAAACTTCTCTGCCTTCGACTCCAACGTGAGGACAAGAAACCGTAGTCCCGGTACACTTCTCTGTCTTCGACTCCAACGCCAGGACGAGCAACCGTAGTCCCAGTACACTTCTCCACCTTCGACACCGCCGCTAGGGTGAGCCACCGTAGCCGTGGTATCCATGTCCGCCTCTACATTCGACCACAGCCCGTCCACCAAGCCCAGCAGGTAAGTCCTGCCACCCGAGGAGTGCAAGTCTACAGCGCTCTGTCACCAGGTCCACGGCTACGCTGACCAGATTCTCTAGTCCGGAGTGCCCAACGTCAAGTCCATGACCTCTTTCGCAGTTCAAGTCTACGTCCCCGCTCCAAGTCTACGGAGCACAGTAGCTAGTCTACGACTTCACCACCGTCCTTATTTTTATTTTTATGACCGTAAGCTTTCTTTACTTTGTGTAAAAACGTTTGCATTCAATCATATTTATTCAATTAATTACTGGCGACCACATCTACATTCCCTGTGAGTCTTATTGCCAAACATTTCCGTCGTGATCCGTTTCCTACGCAAATACGTTTTTAGCGACCACAGTGGGAGTCGTGAAACTTAAAGTTTTCAGATGGCAAAAAGTACCAGGAGCGGAGTTAATCGTGATCCTCCTCCTCCTCCATTAGATGCAGATGATATACATCCACCATCAAACTTAAATGTCGAGAATCCGGCTCTAGAAAGCCAAGAAACCGCAAACCAACCCGATTTCGGGGTTCATACTCCTTCTGAGTTTATATCCAGACTTGAATTCCATAAAGAATTCAATGATATGAGGAGCCTAATGGACATACATATCACTGGATTACAAGACAATATGGCTCAGATTTTGGAGCAGCTCGGTGCCATGAATAGGCCAAGCGTCGTGAAGCCAAGCACCCTAGTAGACAGGAAAAACTCTTTCATGGGAGACACCCGACGCGTAGAGAGGCGCAATGTGTCATTCCAGGGGGATGAGCCTTGGGGTGGGGCTAACCCGCGCGCTACGGAAGTCGGTGATAGGGACCGAATGTCCCCATCGAGACCGACTACCTCTCGGTCTCCCACCTGGAGAGCAAATGCAGTGTATGCGGTGAATCCTGTAGACGACGAGATAGAGGTTCAGGGCGAGATAAACAGGTATGCAAATGCCATACCCCCTCGTCGACATGGTAAAGCTCCGGTAGAAGAAATTTCTCTAGGGGAACCTCCCATTATGGGAAATTTACCACGGGCAGAGAGCTTTTACACTAACGTCTCGGTAAACCCACAGCCACTTCGAGCTACACCAAGGGTGCCGTATCCCCCAGAAAAATCGGGACAGGAATATGTTCGAGAACAGTTTGACCCTGTTCCACCACCACCACCGAATCTGAGGCAGACAATCGCTCAGGTTTTAGAGCAGATGGTACCTGGGGCAGTCCGGCAAGACGACCCTAGTCTATACAGGAGACCGTACCCAGCCTACATCGACAGGGAATATCTCCTGCCTAGGGGGTACAGAGTACCCGATTTTACCCAGTTTTCGGGGAAAGATGAGATGACGCCCGTGGAGCATATAGCCCGGTTCACTCATCAGGCAGGGGACGCTGTAGCCAATGATTTTTGGAAGCTAAAGCTATTCTCGAACTCTCTTACAGGAGATGCCTTCACATGGTATGCAAGTCTACCTCCTGGGTCAGTAACATCATGGGCAGAGATGCAGTCTTCTTTTATGAAGGCATTCGCGCGCTTAGATACGCCCATGTCGATCTTCGAGGTGATGCGGCTTAAGCAAACCACCGGGGAACACCTAGGACAGTTCCTCATGCGCCTGCGCAAGGCGCTACTGTGCTGTAGACCTGCAATTCCTGAAAGGGATCAGTTGATGATCGCGTTAAACGCGTTTTCTATGCCTTTCAAGAAAAAGCTGCAGGGAGAAATGTTTAATGACCTGTATGACTTGTCCAGAAGAAACGTAGTCTAAGCACGCTTATTAGTTGGAAACCCTTGAGGTAGACATGGCCGAATTCGTGAAAGGCGAGGCGACGGTTTGTGAGCCTCTGGCGAGAAAAAACTCAAAAGCAAGAGCGTCCCAAAAGTCTGGTGAAGAAAGAAAGTATTCTTTTGACGTAGACAAGGCGGATGCAATCTTTGATTGGCTCATCCAACGGAAGCGCATCAAACTTAAACCAGGCCATAGAGCCCCCAGACAGAAAGGGAAAAGACTAGAAACTACTGCAAATGGCATGGGTCGTTTACACACACGACCAGAGATTGTCTGTCATTCAGAAATATAATCCATGACCTTATAGAGTCCAACGAATTATGTTAAGTCACTATGGTCTACGAAAGGCCTTTTGAAGATGAAATAACCATGCATATGTTCGATGTTCATGATGTAGACATTAATTTCATCGAAACTAATATGGACCTTTCCCTGCAGGACATGAAGATCCCCGGGGAGACTTTGGTGGCGAATGCCCTTTTTCGTCGACTGGCTGATAAAGGTGTAGTCACCTGTCCAGTAAAGGAGGTTGCGCCCAGCCTTTGTTGCTGGCATATGGATGACACGCACACCACTGATAGATGCAACACGTTGAAGAAGTACCTGCAGAACAATCAGGGAGATACCTGGTATGATTTGACCCCACTTGAGGAGGTAGCAATGGGAGTAGTGCCCCCAAGCTCGCGAAGCGCCTCCAAAAATTCACAAAGGGGATTTAAAAGCCCCCCAAGCGCAGAGCGTAGGCTAGCAACCCGGGGAGGAAGAGGTGGCCCTCATGGTCGAGGTCGAGCACCTAACAACAGCCCCGTGCGCCTGAAAGTCCCAGGCGACACCTGGAGTTTAACGATTCTTCTCCCCAACAAGGTGCCAAGTCAGGGCAAGAGAGACTTGGCCATTCTGACGAATCTCGCCCCGGAAGCGCAGAAGCAGACAACCCCAGTAGAGCCCAACGGTCCGAAAGACCGCAAGAGAAGGCGAACAAGCCAAGACGTGGGATGCCTAAAGTAGACATCCAGGTGCTCCGGACAGACCCACCAATAGCTCAGTTCTTGGACGAGAAGATGCTCTGTCAGAAATGCAAACTCATAGCTCAAAACAGGATCCTGATCACTCAGCTAAGCACTTCCTGTTGCGTCAGCTATTTCCTCAAGCTTGTAGACTTGTCCTCAAATGGGAAAATCGTGGTCAAACCCGCGCACTCTACAGCTACATGTACTTGCGAAACTAACAACACTTGTTCGGAAACGCAACAGGTACCCACGCGAACGATAGTGGGATACGACCCACTTGTTGGCGACTTTGTTGAGGTACGTCAAATTCTCCTTGGTTCTAAGAGATCAAGGGTGATTAAAGCAGTTAACCCTTTAAAATATTGGCAGAAGGCAGTGGGCAAGACCACTCTGCCACCACGGGCATGCAAAAGAAGGGACAGACGTCTAAGTCACGTTGCCAAGAGGCCCAGGCCTACCCTGTCAGGAGCTGTTCCGTCGACTAGAGCGCCTACAAAAGGAGTTAACGCCGAGGCAAAACACATTGAGTCTACAGACCATTCAGAAGAGCCTGGCTCAAGATTTGACTATACCCTACTCGAGAGCGAGATCCCAAGTGATGTCGACGGGGAGATGAGACCACTCATGAGCTGTAACCCTCTTACCCTGCCTGTAGACTTCGCTTGTAAGCGAGACATGGGGATCCTAAGAGGTAAAGTGCCTCTTCCTTGTTCTCCAGTTTACCCAGCGGGCTTTCCATTAAATTGGTTGGAAAAGCCGTCTGATAGCATGAAACAACACATGCATTCATTATACATAACTGCTACCTTTGATGGTACAGTGGTGAGTTGAGTCCTTGTTGACAACAGAGCTACTATAAATGTGCTCCCTTTATCCAGGTTTACAATGCTTGGGTACAAGCCTCACGACTTGATTAAAACCAACGTTGCAGTACGTGGTTTAAATGGTAGGAAATCCGAGTGCCTAGGAGTTTTCTCTATGCACCTCGAGGTGGGTCGCCATGAAAGAGAAACTGCTTTCTTTGTGATAAACATAATTCCTACTTTCAATGCGCTGTTGGGCCGCGACTGGCTCCATAAAGCTGTAGCTATTCCTTCCACTTTGCATAGAGAGTTGATGCTTTAGGTTGACTCTGAAATTGAAATTATCAAGGCCGATAAATATTCCTGTTGTGACAAAGATATCTTGCATGCAGAGACAAGCAAGACTGTCAAGGACCTTACACTGGAACAGCGCTATAAGCTTGGCGACCCTACTGTTGGACCCCTTGGTCCACCATCTGGAAAGTTCGACTACATCGCAGACTACGGGACATCGCACCCCAAATTGGACACAGGGCCGATCGTTCCAACTGCATGGGGAGATGAGTTGTCTGCCCAGGATATAGAAGAGGTTCTCCAAGAAGTCAACTCGGGGGAAAACCCTGTAGCGACTGGTGAAGCAAAAGAAGAAGAAATAGAGAAAGACCAAATAATGGTGCTGTGCACTTGTAGCCCGATAGACTCCTGAAGGAAGGTACTTATGGACCAGAATGAAGCAATGACCGAAGCAGTCGCCGACGTCCTTCGACGGCTGCAAGTCTACCAGAGAAATCGCTGCTGTAGACAACCTATCTCTTGGTTTTCAATAAACTCAGAAGCGCTTAGAGCGCCTAGTGCTTGTAATAAGCCCGTGTCTACCGACTTAGGTGGATCAGAGGAACGCAAGTCTTTGATGACTCCATGCAACCCATTGGTCAGCATTAACTTAGGAAGCAAGTCCTCTCCCAGAGTTCTTTTCATTAGTTCTTCTGTGAATAATGAACTTTTTAATGCGATTGAGGGGGTACTTGAGGAATTCAAAGATTGTTTCGCCTGGGATTACACTGAGATGCCCAGGGTTGGACCGCAGACTAGTAGAACACACCCTTCCTATCAAGAAGGATTTTAAACCAGTACAACAAGCACCAAGGCGCATGACTAATGAAGTCACACAGTTAGTCTTCGAATAGGTCAAAAAACTCTTTCGAGCAGGTTATATAAGGACTTCGCGCTATACAGAATGGTAAAATCAGAGTCTGTATAGACTTTAGGGATCTGAATCGTGCTACTCCGAAGGATGAATACCCTATGCCCATTGCAGACGATCTTGTAGACAAGACTGCAGGGCATCAGATTATGTCGTTTATGGATGGATTTTCTGGTTACAACTAAATCTTCATCGCGGAAGAAGACATGCACAAAACAGCATTCAGATGCCCCTTAGGAATATTCGAGTGGGTGGTAATGCCATTCGGGTTAAAGAATGCCGGCGCTACTTATCAGCGAGCAATGAACACTATATTTGATGCTTCTCTTGGCAAGACAGTAGAAGTCTACATTGATGATATAGTGGTTAAGTCGACAAATGAAGAACTTCATGTAGATCATCTTAGAAATGCCTTTATGAAGATGAGAAAGCATGAACTTAAACTAAATCCGCTTAAATGCGCTTTTGGCATCAAAGCTGGGCAATTTCTGGGTTTCTTGGTGCATCAACGCGGTATTGTGGTTGATCAGAACAAGGTGGAAGCCATCCAGAATTTGGCGGCACCGAGAAACAAAAAGGAATTACATGCTTTCCTTGGAAGAGTAAATTACCTGCGTAGGTTTATTGGAAATATCGCAGGAAAAACCGAAGCATTCGGCAACCTATTGAGGGGACAAAATGACTTCAGGTGCACTGAGAAACATGAAGAAGCGTTCATTACTTTAAAGAAGTATTTAATGCATCCACCTGTCTTAATACCCCCTCAACTAGGGAAACCTTTCGTTCTCTATGTAGCGGCCACCGAAACAACCATAGGAGTTATGCTAGCTAAAGTGGACGAAAATAGACGCGAAAGGGCCGTTTACTATTTATCAAGACAGCTAACCCAAGTCGAGGTAAGATATGCCCCGAAAGAAAAGTTGTGTCTATCGGTATTCTACGCCGTCATGAAGCTGAGACACTACATCGAGAGCAGTGAAGTCTACGTGGTGTCTAAGTCACCCATTATTAAGTACTTCTTTGAGAGTCCATTATTAAGCGGACGACTTAGCAAATGGAGCCTAATCTTGTCCCCGTATGACCTGAGATACAAGTCTCAGCAGTCGATTAAAGGACAAGCACTGGCTGATTTTCTAGTCGACCATGACCCAGCCTTGTCTATAGAACAAGAAGAAGCAACCGAAGAGGTTTGGCAGGCTTGGTTTGACGGCTCGCCAACTAAGAATGGAGCCGGGATATGAATTCATATAATTTTCCCTATGGGTAAATACATTAGGCTAGCTTTTCGCCTCCAAGTAATACTTACCAACAATGCGACGGAATACGAAGCATTAATAATGGTGTTAAAGGAA
This sequence comes from Melastoma candidum, assembly GCA_023653495.1. Taxonomy (NCBI): domain Eukaryota; kingdom Viridiplantae; phylum Streptophyta; class Magnoliopsida; order Myrtales; family Melastomataceae; genus Melastoma; species Melastoma candidum. The sequence goes on from CM042887.1 coordinate 5,052,173, forward strand.
CTCTTAGCGCTAAAGGCGAAACACGCCCGTATCAAGGGAGATTCGCAGCTGGTTATTAACCAGGTCAACGAAGAATGCACCTGTCAAGATAGGTTATTGCCCTATCTCGAGCTGGCCCAGCGACTCATTACAAGTTTTAAACTTGTCACGTTCCAATTCGTAGGGCATGTGGTGGCTCAGTTAGCGTCAGGGTATAAAACCAGGCTGGAATAGGGAGACATATCCGAAATAGGCTCGCATCTACAGCCGGAAGCCAAGATCATGGCGGTAGACATTATGAAGCAAGCAAAAGACTGGAGGAAACCGATAGCTGAGTTTTTGGCGGATCCCGGTAAAAAAGCTAAGCTGCGAGTTAAGGTTCAGGCTCTATCATATGTCCTTTTGGACAGTGTACTCTATAGAAAAGATACAAGCGGAGTCCTCCTAAGATGTGTAGACTTGGATGAGGCTACTCCAATAATGTTGGAAACCCATGAAGGGCTCTGCGGATTGAACTAAGTAGGGATAAAAATGTGTTGGATTATTCGTAGGCATGATTTTTATTGGCCATCAATGACGAAACTTACATTGAAATAGCCAAAGGATGTCAGGAATGCCAACGACATGGCCCTATAACTCGCGTCCCAGCAACTGAACTCACTCCTGTAATCAAACCCTGGCCTTTTAGGATGTGGGCATTGGATGTAATAGGAGAAATTCACCCTCACTCTAGTCGAGGTGATGCATATATTTTGGTGGCAACATATTACTTCACCAAATAGGTAGAAGCGTAAGTCTACAAGAAAGTCGATCATAATGAGGTCATCAATTTCTTGCGGACTAACATCATCTATCGTTTCGACATTCCCCAAAACATTGTTGTAGACAATGGAACGGCTTTTAATAATTTGAGAGTGAGGGAATTTGTCGAGGAATTTGGTTTTTCAGTCCTGAATTCCACTCCGTATTACCCGCAGGCGAATGGACAGGCTGAAGCTTCCAATAAACTAATCAAGAACAACATCCAGAAGATGGTCGGGCTTAATCCGAAGAAGTGGCATGAAGTATTAGACGATACGCTCTGGGCTCTGAGGTATTTCTATTCTTTCCCCTCAACAATGTTGTGAAGGCTTCTAGTTTCCTTGCCGGATTTCCAATAAACCGTCTTAAATAATTAACTCTCCCAAGGAAAGCGTATAACTCATTTTTGTTTCTCGGGGGATGTTATTCTTATATTGCTTTGACCTTACTCGGATCTATTTAGATCCCTTTTTGATGTATTAGGAACCCAAGAAATTGTACAGCTTGAACCCCAAATGCACACTTTAATGGGTTTAGGTTTAAGTGATGCGTTTTCAGTTGTAGAACTGCTGCCCGGAGATCATTGACATGCGAATCATTAACTCTCGACTTTACAAATATGTTGTCAATATACACTTCTACCATTTCTTTGATAAGAGAGTCAAAGATAACATTCATGCCTCTTTGATAGGTGACTCCAGCATTTTTCAGTCCAAATGGCGTCACGACCCACTCAAATATACTAGTTTGGCATCGAAAGACTATTTTGTAAGCATCTTCCTTAGCTATAAAAATCTTGTTATATCCCGAGTAACCATTTATGAATGACATAAGAATATTTCCAACTGTCTTGTCGATTAGCTCGTCGGCTATCGGCATGGGGTACTCATCTTTTGAGGTTAACTTGTTTAAATCTCAGGAATTAATCAATTCTTTATAAAAAAAACTTATCAAAAAAAAAAAACTTGTTTAAATCTCAAAAGCCTATGAATACTCGGATTTTCCCGTTCTTCTTAACTACGGAAACAATACTCGAAATCCATTCGGTATATCGGGATCTCCTGATATATCCAGCTTGAAAACATTTCTTAACCTCGTCGTACACTAGCTTGCTTACTTCTCCAACCATTCTTCATGGAACTTGTTGAACGGGCTTAAAGTCTTCTCGTATTGAAAGCTTATGTTCTACTAGGCTTCTATCTAGTCCTGGCATCTTGATGTAATACCAAGCAAAACAATCTCGAAATTCATGCAATACTTCTTTAAGGGTAGCATACATCTTATCATCTAAATTGACACTAATATAAGTGAGTTTGGGGTTATCTTCTAAACCAAGATTAATACTAACCAAAGGATCCGATGCTGTGAAAATGGCCTAGAATTGAAAGAAAATGACAATGGTGTGATGCAACGCCCTTCTTCATCATGACCTCAACATTCTAAGGGATATGCTTTATGGTGCACATCAACAAGTCCTCCTCCTTCTTCTTCTTCTTATTTAATTTTCATAGGCACCCTCTCGCAGAAATCTATGGGATCCCAACACCGTATCGCCTACTTGATTCTGATTTCCTCTGCCATTCTGGTTCGAGCGATTTCTGATCTCGACTGCCATGTTTCCAACTCTAATATCGGCTTAGGTAAGCACTATGTCCCATTCAGGCATTCCTCGAGTCTTTCACCCATCCAGGTAATGGGAATTCCTTCTTCAAGCACAAGTAATTCTGGATCGTTATCGTCCCTAGGGGCTTCCATCGTAAAACTGAACAGAGGTGTAAAGCCTCTGGCTCGAGGAGTACCATCTTCCTTGCTTCCCCAGCCACTCGGGATCACAGGGGGTTCGACCCTTGCTACTTCAGCTTGACGGATCACACCTTTCTTCCTCTCAGGATGCAACGATCTGTCTTCAAGATTATTTTTCAGCTTCTTCACTTTATCGAATTCTTGTTCATCTGCAACGAAATTCAGAGGCTTAGTTTCACAGGAACAATTATTTTTGTCAGCTCAAATAAGTTTTTTTCATCATTTACCCATATCATCCATTCCTTATGTAGAGTAGAAGGTACAGTTGCTGCTTTATGCAACCAATCTCGCCCCAAAAGAGCTTTAAAAGTTGAAGCGATGTCGAGCACAAAAAAAGCTGTCTCCATCTCATGTCTCCCGACTTGAAGGTTCACTGAGAACACTCCCATACATTCCGACTTCCTTTCATTAAAAGCAGTAATTGACATTCTTGTATCTGTCAGCTTGCCACCTTTCCTTGCCCATCGCAAGGACAGTCATGAGGGAAAAATATTCACTATAGCTCCATTGTCGACTAACACTTTATTCATTCTTACTCCAACAAAGTCTGTCGTAATGTACATGGAATGTATGTGCTGCCGCAGGCTTCTCAAACCAATGAAGTGGTGATCCCTTTGGGTATTAGGTATTCGGTCTAAGAACCCTACGCACCGTGCCATTAGCAAGCAAAAATCTCTTACCTCGTCTCAAGCGGCAAGCGGGTAAGTCGACCATGTTACAGGCCAACTCTGTTTCTCTTCCACCTTCACAAGGGGATCCATCAGTGACTCGAAATTAGTCCTCATCCTCATAACAGACCAAAATTTCTTCCTCTTAATTTTCATCAATTTCCTGGGCGGCCTCTCAAGACACTTTATCGTTCTCTCATGGTGGCAAACTACTTTTGCTGTTCTTCATCTCTATTTGGGCACGCCTCAAGATTCTTTTGCTCACTGGTCTTAGGATTACTGGTTTGTTACAAGCATGTTGTCATTTTGAATGTGGGTCCTTTGCGGGTTCTCCAACAAGTCGCCCGAGATTCTTAACAGGGCATTTTACGTAACCAAAACCTTTTTTCTCGTGTCATAGCCCCAAATTTCCTACAAATTAGGTTCAATCAAGACGGTATCAATGAAATTTGTAGCAAAGCTACCTGTGATCTCACCTTTGAGCTTCATATCAATTTCCTCATTAGTTGACATTATAACCAGATTCAAGAAGTACACCACATAGCACTTGGTGCACATTTGTGGGATGAGAAATTTGTTCGATGCAATAAGATTTCACTATTCATAAAGCATTCCCACCTTGAGAAAACGAGCGATCTGAGGACCAACTCGAATCGGTTTAGATCAACCTGAACCTTTCCATTTCCTTTCTCCTTTGCAGATACCACATGAGGATTCTCAACATCCATATCATCAGAACGGGACACCCTTCCTTGAAGACTTATCTGGCATTCTTTCTCGAGTAACTACTTGAGACTTTTTAAGAGTCATTGACACATTCGCGTGCATGAGACCTACCAACTTGATAACTCTCCTGATACCGTCTCTGACGGCGTTCATTCCCAGTCGATCCGGATGACGAGCCTCCCGAGGGCAGATGCTTAGAGCAAACCGAGAATGCGAAGGTATCATCCCCATCGCTACCTCTTCAAGTTGAGTCAGATTATACAAGGGACTCTCTTTGTTCATTTTGTATATACCTATGGAAGTTGCGACACTTTTTCGTAATGTGGGTGAAATCCAGTTGCTAGTGGCAATGTCCATCTCGAAATCTCTCGAACAGGGCAAGTCACAATTTCCTTCTCGACCAGGTGTTTGGAAAAACTGTTGGCAATGGTAGTCTCTCTAGATACCTTAACTCCCTAATATACATCAACAACATTAGTCTCGAGATAAAATGCTAGAACATCGGTATCAACATGGCATTGACTACACTTGCTTTCTGGTTCAAGAACAAACATATGTATTATGGGTTCTTCACTGAAAGGATTATCATCTATGATACTCGACTCATTTACTTCAGCAAAGTGCAATTCCTTTGATTCGATTAAATCTTGAATAAGATTTCTAAAGAGAACACATTCTTGAGTTGCATGAGTAAAAGTCCCATGCCACTAACAATACTTCCTCCTTTTCTCACGATCATTCTTGGGAGTTTATGCTTGAGTTTGAGATTTATGTGACTTTTTTTATGTAAGCAGTCAAAAATATTCTCCATTTGATCTAAATTAAAGGAAAAGTTTCTTTTATCGTCAGACTTTTGAGAAGCTCGAGCTTTTGAGTTTTTCTTCATTAAGGGCTCACACACTATTGGTTCCCTTTTAACAAATTCAACAACATCAATCTCTGCCCAAGGTTTAATCTGGCAATTTCTAACAGAGTGATATTCCCTAGTAAGAAGTTGTGATACTCGGTCGCTCGGCTTGAGTGTTCGTAGAAATCTCGAAACCATTATCCTTGAAATTTTTTCCTCAACTCTAGAGATAAAGCGTGTTGTGCCAACTCGAGTTGATCTTTCTCGGCTAAGGTAGTCTTACAATTCAAAAAGTTTTTCTTAAATTTCTCTTCGACCTAGAGAAATGGAATTGTTTCATTCTCATTACTTCTACGAGGTAAGCTGCAAAGTCAAGTCTAGCAAAGGCTTTAACAAACTGAGTTCGCAACTCGACCCAACCCATGATGGAATTTTGGAGGAAGTCTCGAGTATCAGCTAAATGCATCTCTAGTTACGGAGTTCGGGAAAGTTTAAGTTTCAGCATGTCATTATTCGACATCTCTTCCATTTGGTGAGTAAATCTAGCTACATACTCCATAGGGGTCATTTCATTTTCTCCCGAGAAAAGAGTAAAGCTAGGAACTCGATACCCCATGATATTTCTATCTCCCTTTCTATAAACTCAGGAATCAGGCTCCTATATAGGCATACTTCCACAGCCATTGTACTTCCTGGGACCATTTGTTTCATAACCCGAGCAATCTGACCCCTCAAATTAGATGCGGGTGTAGGGTTTAGTACTGGTTTTGTATTTCTTTCATCTACTCTGGGTTAATAAAAATTCTCAGGCACTTTTCGATGATATGGGGGCGCATAAGTCGGAGATGCATCATTTTCAGGATCCTCTAAAAATGTAGGATTCGATTTCTTGCCATACTCGAGCATTAGGTTTCTCGAGCTACTTACACCGACTCCATATGTTCCACTAAAGTTTCCAAGATAAAATTGGGAAGGTTCATTATGAGAATTTTCGCTAAAAGTAACTTTCTGCTTCCCAGCTTTCTTAGCATCTCCCATGAATGGTTTCTCTCCCGATGATTCGTTTTTCTTTTCAAGTTTGTCAATCCTATCAGTCAATCCCCCAAGAAAGCCTATGATTTCTTTCTGTCATTCTGTTATATCTATTCTTAGTTCTCTTATAGTATTGATAAACTCCTACTTAGACACAAAATCAGTGGGAGAATAAATGGATCAAGGGTTTTGGGATGCCACAGGACACTGAGGCCCCACAGGCACATTCTGGATATGCCGGTCGGTATCACCCTGATTCTCATATGTTCCCTCTTTTTTCTCAGAGTTTCCTTCTTCGGGTAATTCCCGCTTCTTGCACGTCTTTCTCAAAAGATTTTATGGATTCTTAACAATTTGCCTCCCACTATTGCGCCAAAACGTGTTGGCACGAAATTGTGTTCCACGGAACACGCATCTATTTTACTAAGCAATTGTGGTCGCCGTAAAATAATCAAATGAAAATGAACAAAACAAATACTGGAATTATAATTGAATGGCATTGAGTTACAAAGACAGCATTCTTAAGACACTCACAGACATGACGCGAATGAGAAATACATCAAAGGAGACTCGAAAACGACGACAGGATGCTTCAGACGGACGACGAGGATGTGCGGCGGCTACGACAGGCTCCTTTAATGGAGTCTGTCTTGGTGCAACAGTGGTCAAAGGTGATGAAGATGGGTGGTTTCTGGACACTTTTCTAGACGCTTTTACGACACTATGGGGAAAGTAAATGCTGTAGATCAACATTGCCGAATTGAACTTATAGAGTTGATCGTGTCTATCTATTTGTTCTCCGTCTTTTATCTTCCCAATATTTTGCGTGGTGCAGTTAGAACATGATCTTTCTGGATCCTGTGCATTATTGGATGTAGGAGCCATGGACATCGTGTCTTGGTTGACCATCCTGAGTTGGCCACATGTCTTGCTCTATTAATATGATAAAGTATCTCGAGATATAAGTGACCCTAGAACTGTCCCTCTCAAGGCATGAGATGCAAGCTTATCCTTCTACTTCGAGATCTCACTGTCAGTCACTCGACATCAATAGGGAAGCGTTTCTCGAGAAATGTTTGTCTTAGGGTTTTGTCCTTCTCGAGTTCTCGAGGAAGGGCCCAAAATTAATGTGTTAATAGATACCCAATTACTGTCAAACTAAACAAACAAAGAACGCAAGACACTATTAACAATTTTTGTGATAACAATATGTAGGAACATGAAGAGTAATTACGCGGTTTTGCTACGGCTGCAACAACGCTACTTTAAAGTCGTTCTCCCTTAACCCTCTTTTCACTTTCTCCAATCTCCTCTTCTCTCTTAAGTGTGTCGCCTCTTTTTTTTGTCCATCACTTCTCCCTCCAGAAGAACGTCCCCCTTATAGCCATGTGGTGAATTCCAAGTTTAAAAGAGTTTAACAAATTCTCAACAAAATGACATCAAGAAATCCAGATCCATAATAAAATGACATCAAAATAAAACTAACTAATAATCCATTGCTAAGTTAAAATTCAGTTTGACAAAATCCTTTCCAATTCTGATTCAAACAAAATCCAGTTCGGTAAAGGTAGAACAAAACTCAGTTTGGCAAAGGCAGAACAAAATCCAGTTTGGCAAAGGCAGAACAAAATCCAGTGCACAAAGGCAGAACACCTTTCCATTCCTGATAACAAATCTAGTTTGACAAAATCCAGTTCGGCAAAGGTAAACAATAACACCAATCCTTTCCAATTCCGATTCAACATTCAAGATTCAGGAGGCTACGACAACCGGGACAGGCAGCTGACGAGGGAGAGGTGGCTGACCGGGGGAGAGGAGCAGGCGGCTGATCGAGAGCGGGCTACTGACCGGGAGCAGGCGGCTGACGCGGCTGACCAGGGGAGAGGAGCAGGCGGCTGATCTTGAGCGGGCAGCTGACCGGGAGCAGACGGATGTCCAGGAGCGAGCAGCTGACGCGGCTGACAGAGAGAGGAATTGGGCGTCGCTGCAGAAAGGGGGGCGTCGCGGGCAGAAGGGGGTTCGGTGTAGAAGGCAGGAGAAAAACAATCAGTGAGGTGGAATACCGGTTCAGGTTAGGGCTTTTTACAATCTGCGCTTTTTGTAGCGCCTTGCGCCCGAGGCACGCCTTGCACCCTGATTTGAGGCGCGCGCCCGGGGCACGCCTTTGACACGTCGCACGCCCGACGATGGACAGGGCGCTGAGGCTGCACCACGCGCGCCTTTAATAACACTGTATATGTTTTAAATATCACTTTATGTTGTTTTTCACATTATTCCATTAGTTCCCACATTAGGTCTTTAGAGATAAGTTTCTACAAGAGTTGTATGGTATGGGTGTCATGTGGCAGTTGATTTGGTGCAAATTAATAATAATATTTCTTTATGGAGATTTCACTGTTGGACAGTCTTTTTAAAGGATTTTCTTCACTCTTATTGAGTAATTTTTTGTAGAGAAGAAATTGTTTTGGCTGAGAATGTGATGCATCCCAGTACTTCAACAGAGTTCTGTTCTTCATTGCCGATTGTGGAAGGGAACGTTTCTTTCACTCCATGAATTTTGGTGTACTTAAGGGAAAATTTTACCTGGTGGTGATGGTTATAATGAATATCGTCTTCACCCTGTTGGCCAACCTGCCGGCGAAGAATTGCTAAATTTGCTCATTTGTTGACCTATTGTCTCAGCATTGAGATATAGACAACGCTTTTCTCAAATATTTGCAAAGTCAATCTTGTGTACATCTATGCATACTTCCCTTAACCTCTGGATTAGGTGTGCAGAGTCTGGCGCACATGGACGCCTATCATTCATTCATTTGTTCTTTGTTACCTTGATACATATGGTTAGAGAAATAAAGAAACATTTTGGGTTGAATATTCTTATTTATTTCGTTTAATGTCAGCTTCAAGTCATATTGTTGATCTTCTTTGGTAGGTCTTTTTGTTTAAGGGCTGCTTCAATTGGGAAGGGCTTTACTTTTCTCCCGAATTACTTCAATTCATGCATATTAACTACCATTTTCTGAATGAAATGAATTCACTACAAGATAATAGTAGTTCAATGAAGCTTGCATTCTGTTTTTGATATATTTTGGAAGGTTTTCTTATGTGTTGGCTTACCTCTTAAATATTGACTGGTCAATATGCCTTTCTTATCATTCAAACTTGGCATGTTTTCAGCCTTGGACTAAATTGGAGTATCATGACTCAAGGTGTGATCTCTCTGCCAAATTCCTTCAATGAATGAAGGCTGAAACTACAACTCTTATTCCATTTACAATGAAACCGTGAGTCTTTTTTTTGTTCAGCAGATGTTTCAGGCTTTTTCTGACTGTTAAGTACTAATTTTTGGTTGATGCTCTAAAGGCGTGACTATGTGCATTCTTTGTGTCCTGGAGAATACAATCAGAACGTGAAATCTGAAGGCTCTTCAAAACGGTGGAGTTTCTTTGCTTTTCTTTTCGCCTTTACTTTTTTCTTTGATGATGTATTTGGTATTCTAGGTTCAAGAATGTCTTTATTCCTTTCTCAATATCCTTTTACTTTTGGATTTGGCCTTTACATTTTCTTCAAAGTGTTACTTCTACCAAGGGCTCTTCAAAATAGTGGAGTTGGCTTTTCCCTTTCCATTTTTTTTATTATTATTTTTGTTTATGATGTATTCTTAGTATTCTAGATTCGAGACTCTTTTTATTCCTTTGCTCAATATCCTTTTCTACTTATCGATTTGGCCTTTAGGTTTTCTTGAAATGTTACCTCTGCCAACTAAATCGATTTCTTGTTCCCTGCTAGCTCAGGAAACATCATTTATATAGTGTTACTTCTGCTGTAGATGGTTTTGCTCATGCCATTTATGTTGAGTAACTTGTATGCTTTCCTAATTGTTTATTCATCTTAATCTATTTACTAGGATAGTTTTATGAATCAAATATGTGGTGTGGACATGATTTCTGGAAAAGCACCTTTTGTTTAATTCCTGAAGGTTAATGAACATAGAAAACTTGTTGTAAAACACGACTTGTACTTTTTGAAAGATACCTCGGCAGCCCTCTCATAAATGCAACCTTACTACAACTTGATGTATTCTTGGTTATTGATGTTCCATATCATTTTAGGGACTTATGGATTATATTGACTGTAGCCAGAGTTTATGATGCATATCCCCCAGTTCTCTCTCAGTAAATAAAAGTAACTTCTTTGTGGTCCTCTTTTTGGTAGTCTTGCCCTATCTATGTGAAACTGAACAAACAGGACCAAATACTTATCAGCGTTGTCAAAGGTGTTAGTGTGTGCACGTATGTGCCAAGACACTTTGTAATATATGTGAATAGTTGTTAATAAAGGCAAGTATTTACTGTTTATTAATTACTTTTCTGCTCGTAATTAACTTTACGGTAAAGTCCCATAGATTGATTATTTGTCAATCTAGAATTGTCCTTGATCGGATATATGTTTAGATGGGACATAAACATCTAGATCAACGCCGAGTATAACTTAGGTCGAGTTAGACCAAGGGATGGATGTTCAAGTTATACTCGGGGGTGCCTAAGTTTATGGTACACTGGACACGACCCGTTTATAGAGAATACCACATATTAAGCGTCATTGGTCACTTCTCTTATTGAACGAGTGTAACTGATCTCCTGACTTGAGACCTCCATTTATTCTATGCGCGGAGTTGTTCACTTTGATGCCGTTAAAAGCAATCTTTAATCGGATGGTGAGTAATACGGTTATTGGGTGTGCAGCGAAGCGTAGAGAGGATAGTGTTGAGTCAATATAGGATTCATCGCTCTCTTGGATTAGAGAGTTGACATCCTGGCCTCTTGATTGAGATATTAGTGATTTTAAACACACGGCCGTGGAGGAATGTTTATCATTCAAGTTAAGATCTATTGTATCTCAGAAATCAAGTAAAATGATTAATTCAGTGATGACACATAATGCACTGAATTAATCAGGATGTCGGTGAGATGAAGAGATTGAATTACACAGTAATCGGTTCAGAGCGGTTTTGGTTCATGACCAATATTCTATTACGTTGGGTGACTGAAAACTGTTGCTAGACGGTTACCTCAGTCTATGTATGGATGTACATTGCCTTCGTATATAGAACCTAGAGGGTCGCACGCAAAAGCACGTAGACACGGACATTGTTATTTAATTCTAATGGATATTAGAATTATAAATTACCAGAATTAGAATTTGTTGGACTACAAATTTATTCTGAAATATTCGGAAGCAATAAATCCTAGTGTTGGATTTAAGTTGATTAAATATGTTCAAGTTGTAGGTTATAATAATATAATTATAATAATTAATTATTATATTATTTTATTACTATTTTTACAAGTTACGTGGCTAAACCTATTTGGCTGCTCCAAACCTAATTGTAGCATTGCTACGTGGGTAAGCTAACTTTAGTACGTGCAATTTGGAGATTAAAAGAAATTATTTAATGTAACTGATTTGACAATGGCGGTAGAAAACTCACAATATAAAAGTTTGTCCGTGATTGAATTGTGGGATTGAAAAAAATACTAAGAGAGCCACAGAAGGAAATTTTAGTCAAGGGCTTCCGAAAGAATACACCGGAAAGAATTCCGAGGGCTAGCACCGTAGCGAATTCGAGTGTTCGTGTTTCGTGTGCGTGGATACTTCTAGAGGAGTCACATTTGGGACTCTTGAAGTTCGCATCCGCAACAACAAGGTATGTTTTATTTAATGTTACTATTCGATTTATACGTATCACAAGATCCGGGACTGTGTTTCGGACAGTATTTTTCGAAACGAGCTTCCGCTGCGCCCGGTGGAAACCCAATAGTGGTATCCGAGCGATTTTGTGATCGTATCGTATAAATCAAACTAATTTCGAAGTTTTGTGCTTTGATAGTTTTCTAGAAATTGTATTTGCGAAAAACAAGTTTATTGCGTTTGTTTATTCGTAAATCAAACAAATTGTTTTAATCAGTATAATTATAAGTTTTATAATTATTAACTGATGGTTGAACTTTAACACCGAAAGTCTTTTGCTGTGATAAGAGAAATCACAATGTTGGTGTGAAAGCATTGAGTAATTGCATATCATACCTAAATTTGGCTATTAATAATAACGTGAACCCACTATTTCTTGGTTCACCGATCTTCTACTAAGATTAGTTATTATTTTACACAAATTTAATTTATTGATCAATCATCCACATTAACAACAAGTTACTGTGGGTTCAAGTTATTGTGAACCAAGTGATAAATACGACCAAAAGCATGATTATTTAAAGAGAAATAAAAGACCCAAAGTATTTGACTCGGTCAACTAAAGTTGTCCCAAAACTAATACAATTATTAGTGGGTCAATTTCAAAACTAATTCCGCCTAAGTTTTGAATTGTTAATAAAAGGCCGAGAAAGAAAAACGTTTGCCTGCAAAGTAAATGGTTTAGCCAAATATCATATAAGGTTTAGAAAATTAAAACCTATTGGGTCATAAGATGGGCTTGAAATTAGAATAAAATAATTAAGCCCATCTATATACTGGTGAGACAATTAATTAAAATTCCCTAAATATTAAGTCAAGTTTTATTTGCCTTCCATCAATAATAATGAAAATAGTCGACGTACTTCGTGAGTCGGTACAGCTCAGTTGTGGGCTCGTGTTAATACAGTTGTAGTTTTTTCATGATTTATTGATGGGTTGACTTAACTCAGATTAATTGATTTGTTAGCTCAGCTAAGGTCAATTGATTTGATGGGCAAGGGGTTTAAGAAAATATTAACCCAAGTTAAGAATACCGAGGGTCACATGGATTTGTGATTGGTGAGAAGTGCCTACTTAATGACTATGGTGTGTAGGTACAGCTCAGTTGTGTGCATACTATAGGATTTGAGTATTCGGTCCTGTTAGGAATTATTACCAACTAATTCTCGAGCTTAATAGTGGGGGCTATTAGGTTTGAATAAAATAGTGGGAGTTTATAAAAGTCCTTTATATAACTATTCACAAATAATGATTTAAAATTTTATTTGCTGTAGATGTCGACTAACCTATCGCTGCGAAGTATTTTGGAGAAAGAAAATATCCTCCAAGGACCAAATTACCTGGACTGGTATCGAAAGCTCAAGATTGTACTGAAACAAGAGAGAAAGTTTCATGTACTAGATTCTGAGCCACCAGCTGTGCCCACAGCAGACACTTCTGAAACAGATCGGATCATTTATGATCAATATGTGGAAGATGCTATTGACGTGCAATGTCTCATGCTATCTGCAATGTCTCCAGAGTTACAGAAGCAGCATGAGAATATGAGCGCTAGGGATATTGATATCCATTTGCGCGAGCTCTTCCAAGAAAGTGCACGGACTGAGAGATTTGAAATCTCTCGAGCGTTTTTCGGGATGAAATTGCAGGAAGGGAACCCTGTCGGGCCTCATGTACTCAAAATGATAGGGTACATAGAAAAGCTCGCATGTTTGGGCTCCAAGATGGATACTCATTTGGCTATTGATGCCATTTTGTGTTCCCTGCCTCCATCGTTCTCTCCGTTCGTGATGAACTTTAATATGAACAACATGGAGAAGAGTCTTGCCGATCTGTTGACCATGCTCAAGACAGCAGAGAAAGATATGAAACAGAAGACTGTTTCAAATGCAATGTTGGTGAGAAATACCAACAAGAGAATGAGCAAGGGGAAGTTCAACCCCAAGGTCAAGAAATCAAAGATGTCTGCTTACCCGGGCCAAAAGCCCAAACTAAAGAAAGGCCAACAGATTCCCCAATCTGATGAGAAGGAAGCTATATGCTTTCACTGTGGCAAGAAAGGCCACTGGAAGAAGAATTGCTACCTCTTTCAAAAGAAAAATACTAGTGGGGCAGGTGCTTCAGGTATTTTTATGATTGAATGTAATTTTTCTGTTTCATCCTCATGGGTCCTAGATTCAGGATGTAGTTTTCATATCTGTGTGGACCTACAGGGACTAAATGAATGCAGACGGTTGTCCAAGGGCGAGATGGACCTACGAGTGGCTAATGGAGCAAGAGTAGCTGTATTAGCTGTAGGAACTTATAAAATAAGTTTGCCCAGTGGACTTGTTTTGAAACTAGAAAACTGTTGTTATGTTCCAAGTTTTTCTAAGAACATCATCTCGGTGTCCAGTTTAGACACTAAAGGTTTTGTTTTTGAATTTAAGGACAAGAAGTATTCCTTTTATCTAGATGATGTTTTCTATGGATATGGATCTTTAAACAATGGTTTGTATGTTTTAAACTTACATGAGCCGGTACATTACATCGAGAATAAGAAACAGAAATCGTGTGACTCAAACTCAACTTACCTTTGGCATTGTAGACTTGGTCATATAAACGAGAAGCGCATTGCTAAGTTACTCAATGATGGGTATTTGGATTCATTTGAATTAGAATCCATAGATACATGCGAAGCTTGTTTACAAGGAAAGATGACCAAGAAACCTTTTTCCAAGATTGGAGAAAGAGCGAATGAACTACTAGAACTCATACATAGTGATGTGTGTGGACCATTGTCAGTTCAGGCCAGAGGAGCTTATATCTACTTCGTGACTTTTACTGATGATTTTAGCAGATATGGATATATCTATTTAATGCGGCAAAAGTCAGAAACTCTTGAAAAATTTAAGGAGTTTAAGAATGAAGTAGAAAACAGAAGATTAAGATCCTTCGAAGTGATCGAGGGGGCGAGTATCTCAGTCAAGAATTCATTGATTACCTCAAGGAGTGTGGCATAATTTCACAACTTACACCTCCTCGAACGCCAGAGTGGAATGGTGTTTCAGAAAGGAGAAACCGCACACTCATGGATATGGTTAGATCAATGATGAGTCATGCAAGTCTTCCATTGTCATTTTGGGGTTATGCCTTAGAAACAGCAGCATACATGCTTAACCGAGTTCCAACCAAAGCTGCAGATAAGACACCATATGAGTTATGGTTTAGCAAGAAACCAAATTTGTCTTATCTCAAAGTATGGGGTTGCGATGCTTATGTGAAGAACGATAGTTCTGATAAGCTTGCAGCAAGATCCATCAAGTGTATGTTTGTAGGTTATCCCAAAGAAACAAAGGGATACTATTTTTATCTTCCAAGCGAGCACAAAGTTATTGTGGCTCGATATGCTACTTTCTTAGAAAGAGAATTTATTTCTAAAAGAGGTAGTGGGAGTAAAATAAGTCTGAAAGAAGTTTCAGACACTACAGACGGGTTGGAAAATGAACAGTTGGATATGGAGATAGTACCACAAGTACAAGTGACTCCATTACCAGAACCTGTTCAAGAAACGCAAGATATACGTAAGTCTACGAGAGCACATCGAGAACCCGAGAGATATGGGTGGATTATAACACAACATGAGGATGTACTACTCGTCGAGAACGACGAACCGTTGACTTATGAGGAAGCAGTTGCTTCAATAGATTCCGAGAAATGGCTAGACGCCATGAATTCCGAAATGGACTCCATGTATACCAACCAAGTTTGGGAGTTAATAGATGCACCAATTGGGGTAAAACCTATTGGATGCAAGTGGGTCTTCAAGAAGAAGATCGACATGGATGGGAATGTTAATACCTATAAAGCAAGGCTAGTGGCAAAAGGTTTCACTCAACGTCAAGGAATCGACTATGATGAAACATTTTCGCCAGTTGCAATGCTGAAGTCTATTCGGATTTTACTTGCTATTGCAGCTTACAAGGATTACGAGATCTGGCAAATGGACGTTAAAACTGCTTTCTTAAATGGAAGGCTAGAGGAGGAAGTGTACATGGTACAACCTCCTGGTTTTATAATGTCCGAGAATACAGATAAAGTATGTAAGCTGAAGAGATCCATTTATGGATTAAAGCAAGCTTCTCGGAGCTGGAACATAAGATTTGATGAAGCGGTTAAGGATTTTGGCTTCATCAAGAATCCAGATGAACCTTGCGTTTACAAGAAGGTTAGTGGGAGCAGTATTGTCTTCCTAGTGCTGTATGTTGACGATATACTTCTTGTTGGAAATGATAAGTTCAGCCTAGAATCTACTAAAGATTGGCTGAATAAGTGTTTTGCAATGAAGGATCTTGGGGAAGCAACTTATATCTTAGGTATTATAATATACCGAGATAGACAAAGAAGACTGCTAGGACTAAGTCAAAGTACATATATTGACAAGGTACTAAAGAGATTCAATATGCAAGATTCCAAGAGAGGATTCTTGCCACTGTCACATGGTATACAACTCTCCAAGGCGATGTGTCCACAGCCACTAGAGGAGAGAGATAGAATGGGTAAGATACCATATGCTTCGGCTATTGGATCCATCATGTATGCTATGATATGTACAAGACCTGATGTATCGTATGCTTTGAGCATGACAAGTAGATATCAGGGTGATCCTGGAGAGGGTCATTGGACAGCAGTCAAAAATATCCTCAAGTATCTAAGAAGAACAAAAGACATGTTCTTGGTCTATGGAGGCGATGAGGAATTGGTTGTCAGAGGATATACTGACGCCAGTTTCCAGACAGATCGTGACGATCTGAAATCGCAGCTGGGTTACATATTTTGTCTAAATGGAGCAGCTGTTTGCTGGAAAAGTTCAAAGCAAGAAACAGTTGCGGATTCTACAGCAGAGTCCGAGTACATAGCAGCTTCAGAAGCGGCAAAAGAAGCTGTTTGGATCAAGAATTTTACGACAGAACTTGAAGTGGTTCCTAGTAGTCGTGGTCCAGTTTTGTTATACTGTGACAACAATGCTGCCATAGCACAGGCAAAGGAACCAAGGTCTCACCAGCGATCCAAGCATGTACTACGGAAATATCACATCCTCAGAGAAATAGTTCAGAGGGGTGATGTGTTGGTAAGTAAAGTAGACACTAGCGAGAATATCGCAGATCCACTCACTAAGGCCTTACCTCAGCAGAAACATGAGTCCCATGTGAGGGGCCTAGGACTGAGAGTTCATAGTGCTTGGCAATAGTGCAAGTGGGAGATTGTTAGTGTGTGCACGTATGTGCCAAGACACTTTGTAATATATGTGAATAGTTGTTAATAAAGGCAAGTATTTACTGTTTATTAATTACTTTTCTGCTCGTAATTAACTTTACGGTAAAGTCCCATAGATTGATTATTTGTCAATCTAGAATTGTCCTTGATCGGATATATGTTTAGATGGGACATAAACATCTAGATCAACGCCGAGTATAACTTAGGTCGAGTTAGACCAAGGGATGGATGTTCAAGTTATACTCGGGGGTGCCTAAGTTTATGGTACACTGGACACGACCCGTTTATAGAGAATACCACATATTAAGCGTCATTGGTCACTTCTCTTATTGAACGAGTGTAACTGATCTCCTGACTTGAGACCTCCATTTATTCTATGCGCGGAGTTGTTCACTTTGATGCCGTTAAAAGCAATCTTTAATCGGATGGTGAGTAATACGGTTATTGGGTGTGCAGCGAAGCGTAGAGAGGATAGTGTTGAGTCAATATAGGATTCATCGCTCTCTTGGATTAGAGAGTTGACATCCTGGCCTCTTGATTGAGATATTAGTGATTTTAAACACACGGCCGTGGAGGAATGTTTATCATTCAAGTTAAGATCTATTGTATCTCAGAAATCAAGTAAAATGATTAATTCAGTGATGACACATAATGCACTGAATTAATCAGGATGTCGGTGAGATGAAGAGATTGAATTACACAGTAATCGGTTCAGAGCGGTTTTGGTTCATGACCAATATTCTATTACGTTGGGTGACTGAAAACTGTTGCTAGACGGTTACCTCAGTCTATGTATGGATGTACATTGCCTTCGTATATAGAACCTAGAGGGTCGCACGCAAAAGCACGTAGACACGGACATTGTTATTTAATTCTAATGGATATTAGAATTATAAATTACCAGAATTAGAATTTGTTGGACTACAAATTTATTCTGAAATATTCGGAAGCAATAAATCCTAGTGTTGGATTTAAGTTGATTAAATATGTTCAAGTTGTAGGTTATAATAATATAATTATAATAATTAATTATTATATTATTTTATATTAATATATTATTATTTTATTACTATTTTTACAAGTTACGTGGCTAAACCTATTTGGCTGCTCCAAACCTAATTGTAGCATTGCTACGTGGGTAAGCTAACTTTAGTACGTGCAATTTGGAGATTAAAAGAAATTATTTAATGTAACTGATTTGACAATGGCGGTAGAAAACTCACAATATAAAAGTTTGTCCGTGATTGAATTGTGGGATTGAAAAAAATACTAAGAGAGCCACAGAAGGAAATTTTAGTCAAGGGCTTCCGAAAGAATACACCGGAAAGAATTCCGAGGGCTAGCACCGTAGCGAATTCGAGTGTTCGTGTTTCGTGTGCGTGGATACTTCTAGAGGAGTCACATTTGGGACTCTTGAAGTTCGCATCCGCAACAACAAGGTATGTTTTATTTAACGTTACTATTCGATTTATACGTATCACAAGAACCGGGACTGTGTTTCGGACAGTATTTTTCGAAACGAGCTTCCGCTGCGCCCGGTGGAAACTCAATAAAAGGCGCTTGCCCAAAGTGCCCCAGGCGCCTCGGGGAGGCGGGGCGATGGCAATGCGCCCTAACCGGCCCCAGGCGAGTGCCATTAACAAGGTGTGCCCGGGGCAAGCGCCTTGGCTGAAGGCGCCGGGTCCTTTTAAGGCGCCACAGGTGCCCTTAAAACAAGAAACCCCATCTGCCCTCGACTTTCTGATTTACCCGACCTAGACACCTCGTTCCTCCTATCTCGATCTCGGTGCGCCTGCATTGCCATCCCCCTGCCTCCTACTCCCAATCTCGCAAGACTCCTCCTACCTCCTTTCTTGGGTTAGTTTGAGTGCTTCTTTGGCCGAGGCTACCTTTGAATTTTCCCAATCATAGGTGGGGTGGGTTTGAAGACAATTCTTTGATTACATATTTTCCCTTCGCTCTCTGGGTGAATTAGGCAAATCGTATGTTAAGGTTATTTAAGTGTTTACAATGATCCAGTGGGAAAATTCAAAACATTCTTCCCCGGTGTGCCTGCGGAGACGTGGTTCACATTCGAGCTCCAAGTGTTTGATTTTCCTAACCAAACTGGGAACTTGTACTTTTGTTAATTTTTTCTAACTGATTTGAGGAACTGATGCGCATATGATTTGTATCAGCCTGACGCGATTACTTTTGCTAGTAATGTTCAAACTATAGATATCTCTGGATACGAGTAAGATGCCTGTAATTTGTTTATTCTAAATGTGGTATTAATCTGGGGACTTTGTCAAATAATGCGAGCGCCTCACCTAGCGCCTCACGCCTCGGACAATCGGAGACGTTGCCGCCTTAGCGCCTTAACAACACTGATACTTATGTTATTTAATCTTTCTATGCATCATAAACTAATATGAGTTTATTCGTTTAGGTATGACTTGTCTTAACATGTCCTTTTGCTTATTCAGGATTATGTTGTCAATTCCCGTGGATGAACGAATTAAGAAGATACTATGTGAGGTTTGTCACTCACTACTCCTTTAAACAATGGATTTCAGCTGTAACTCCCTTCAAAAAAGGGCAGTGGAAGCACAGATTATTTGCTCCTTTAGTATAGAAGGATCCAGCATGAGCCAATTTGTGTAACTAGAATGTTATGGATTTATCTGTCTAATTTTGGTTCCGTGAAAATGTCATATTTTGAGGCGTCGGCTACTTAGACGTGTCTTCTTCACCTGTTGCTGATTGAGGTTATTCCTTTGCTTCTAGGGTTTTCAAATTCATCGATATAGTGCTCTCAGGTACTATGCCCCGGATGTTTCAGATGATGTACTGTTAGGTGTTCTCCAGCAAAATGCTCTTCTTGTTCAAGGATGTTGGGTAACAAAGACAAAATTGTTCTTTGAGCAATCTTCTGCAGAATCTATGGCAAGAGATTATACTCTTCTTCTTTACAGCAAAAAAAGTGTGATTCACGAGAAGGAAATACCAACTTCTAAGAAACTTCCTGATCCTATGAAGAGATATTTAAACCTCTTTGGTATTGGGAGGAAAACCTTGCATGATTGGAAATTCAAGCATGAACTAGATTTGTCTTTTGTCAAAAATTATCCTGAAATTGTTTGTAATCAAGAAAAAATCTGGTTGACCATTGAAACAAAGCTTATGCAATACTTGAATCAAACTGGGGAGGGAATTGGCTGAAAAGAAGTGGGGATGATTCTAGGACTGCTGGAGCTATACCTACTGCACATGGTAGAGCTGACAGACCTTCCAGTTTGGATAACCTAGCTGTCACGCCTACTACTGGTCCTGTAACCGGTAGGATGACTGCTGAAACACGTGAAGCTTTGCCGAAGGCCTTACAGAAGATTTTCCAAAATCACAAGGTCTGCAGGTATGTTGCTTGTGCCTTTATTTTAACTGAGAATAATAGGTACTAATTATCCATTGATGAGGATATTCTTGTGACAACTGCAAAACCTTTATTTTACCTGAGCACGACAGGTACTAATTATCCTTTGATAAGGACATTCTTGTGACTCCTGCAAATTAATTTCAAGTTAATTATCAGTTCAGAACAATGATTTTGTTGGAATTGAAACATGATGCTTAAGCCCTTGCTTCTTTTATGATGCAACTAGTTGAATTGTGGATTTCTACTTAGGGCACGGCGGAGCTGCAGAATAGTTTGTCTATAGTTGGAGAGTATGTGATTTCACGTCATGTTTGGGAGTAATTTTGACCATTTCAACGGCTATTTAACTTCAGTTTTGGTGTGTTTGGTTTTCGCGACTTTATCTAATGGATGATGTTTGTGTTGTGGTCTACGTATGATATTTGTGTCGAAGGTGGAGCTGCTGGTTACTTTATTTGCTTAGTAATGGAGGAAAATGTGCTGTCTTGTTCGCAGTCTTCACCTTATTTGTGAAAGATTGTGAGATCTAGCAGTTTCTCAATCAACGCTTCCTAAAGCTTTTGCTAGAATGGCTATAGCTGCGGCTTATGGTGTTGATGCCCCTCCAACTGAACTAAAAGAAATCATTAATCAAGTTGCAGCTGAAATTCATGGCCTTTATGTTCTGAAGGCATTCCCAAAACATCCAGAAGTTGATCCATTGAGGCAATTTAGTTTTTTTCCCTTCTAGTTGCAGTAACAGTTGAAATTTGAATAGTGAGATGCATTTGGCTCGCCAAAGTTTGATTTTTACCACAGAAAGTATTGTCACGATATCTTAAATTGTGCTAGATTTTGTTGGAATAATCTTCTTGATCTAGACTGACAACATGGAAGTTGTTTTAAGCATTTGCACTTAATGGGAAGAAATGTTTGGGGAGTTATGGGCGTCAATGGCATGGGATGCTGGACTTCCCTTTTGGAACAGTGTTCCTTTTACAGAAAGGGCCTTCAATCTTGCAGGAAAGTGGTGATCGATCTCTTAAGAGGTAAAGGACCCAATGCGACCCTAAAGAAGGCAGAAATATTAAGAGCTGCCAGTAAGGTCCTTGGGAGATCAATCGCTAACAATGAATATACAAAGGTTAGTAGTTATGTGAAGCCAACCAGAATCCTCGGGCAAACTTTCTAACGATTGATACATGCAAGCGCACTTCCAAAAAATGATTTGTTTCACTTTAATGTGCTAGTCATCTATGGTTATGCAACTTCTACACGATCATTATGTAAACTATGTACAGTCCAAAAGTAAACTAAAACTTGAATTTCATAGAAAATTTCAATCTTCTTGGAGTGGATGAATGCAAATACACTGACTAAATGGAGTTAGCAATTATATTTATGAACTTTCTTTGTGCTACTTTTGCAGGTAATTAATGATTTAAGTGAATCCAGGGGTTCCCTTTGGTATTTGAAAGAATCCAGATGATGTTTATCTGGTCACACTGACAAACACAAAAGTACAAAGGCCTGTAAGTGGTGGCTCATAGCTGCGGCAGGAGTGTACAGAATGGCTTACTATCGCAATACTGTGGAGATAAACTATTCATTTGAAGCGACCAAAGATTTGTCTGCTGTCAAATGAACACTGAAGTGCTTTTTTTATGTCTTTCTGCTTGATAGTATAGACGGGGCTAATGCGGACACTTTTTTCCTCGGCTGATATGCAGAATAGAGTTGTTGATCGTGTTGGCAGAGAAGAGCTAAGTGGCCATTGCCACCTAGTACGGCTTTCTCAGAGTAGAGGTAGACTAACCTGTTCTCTAGTAGCCTGATCACTTCGGTTGGGAAAAATAGCGGTTCAATATTCTTGGTCCTATAGAGAAACCAGATTGTGTTAGCGCGTTTAATCCTTGGGCCGTCATGGCTCATTTTAAGTGACATTATAATTTTGGCCTAAATTATAAGTATAGTAATAAATATTCTTATTTTAATTTTAGGGCTGAAATTTTGTATCAGTGGTTTCGTGTCTTCACAATTTTGTATTTTAAAAATTCAATCACGGGATACAATTTATCTAGGTAATCGTGTTGAAATGTAAAACTCGAATATATGACTAGTTTACTAAAAGTGTTACATGTTTAAAAATTCTAAGAAAACAGTATTATATTACTCTAAAATGTCAAATAGCTATTATAAAAATAATTATTCATAATCCAGAATTAAAATAGTTGTTCTTATAATCCAATAAAATTAATAACTATAAACAAACAAAATACCAAATTGATTATATCAAACTAAAGAGTAGACAGTACAAAATGTTTCAGAAAAAAGCTTAAATAAATAGCTGATGTGTATATTCCAAATGGAGATTTATCGCATCATTCATTAAAATTCTAAGGGTTATCACTGCGCCTACTAGAAAAGTTATTATATAACAATTAAAACACATTTCTAAATATTTAATAATTATTACTCATAAGCTTCATTTTTACAAAGTCAATTCATTGTATTTGTATATATGAGATTTCTGTCGGGGTTACGTGTGAAAGGATTGGATAGAAAGGGAGAAGGTGCTAGCAGAACATAGGTTCTTTACTGTCGACGAGCTTCTGTTGGATAAAGGAAACCTTTTGTAAAGCTGTTGCACCACGGGGAATGTATATTGGAGTGTTTTGGCTACGGAAATGATTTCTCTTTCTTAAACTTTTTTCTTACATGAAATGTCTACACGTCCCTTTATATATAGGGAGGAGTAGGAAACTCAAATGACAATAGAAACCGACATATTTAATAATCTACTTAAATGATCTACTTAATGACCCATTTAAATAACATTTTCGTTATTAACTTTAACACCCCATTAACTTTGATCATAAATTATCTTCAACACTCCCTCTTAATTTATGATCTTCAAGAAGTCTTTAAATGTCTCAAACTTCTCAGAAGACACTGCCTTTGTAAGAACATCTGCCGGTTGATCATGGATGCTGATGAACTCTAAAAGAATCTCCTTCTGCAAAACCATCTCTCTGATGAAATGATGACGAAGTTCTATTTGCTTCGACCTTGCATGGAAAACTGGATTCTTGGTCATAGTAATTATAGATTGGTTATCACAAAAGATTGTTGTTGGCTCGTCCACCTTCTGTTGTAACTCTAGAAGTAACCTTCTGAGCCAGACAGCTTCTTTTGTTGCTTCATTTGCTGCGGTGTACTCAGCTTTTGCAGATGAAAGGCCAATAGTGCTTTGTTTCTTTCAACTCCATGAAATGGGCTTTGTTCCAATGCAGAACAAGTATCCCGATGTGTTTCTGCGATCATCCATGCTTCCTGCCAATCACTATCTATATAACCCACTAGATCATCCTTCTACTCTTTTGTATACTTCAGTCCGACCTTCAGTGTGCCTTTTAGGTAGCGTAGAACCGTTTTTGTTGTTATGAAATGAGTTCTACTGGGGTTGCTCATGAACCTAGACAACAAACTCACAGAATGAACAATATCAGTTCGAGTGTGAGTGAGATAGATAAGAGAACCAACTAGGCTTCTGTAGATCTTCGAGTCAAAGCCTTCAGTAGAATCTTCCTTCTCTAGCTTCTCATTGAGTGACATTGGAGTAGAAATTGGCTTCGCATTCTCCATACGAAACTTCTTCAACAGATCCGCTATGTACTTCTCTTGGGGAATGAAAATTTCTCATTTCTTCTGCTTCACTTGAAATTCGAGAAAATACTTCATCAAGCCAAGGTCTGTCATCTCAAACTCTTCCATCATTCCTTAAACTTCTACAGCAAGCTGTGCTAGTGTAGATCAAATCATCCATATATAGACATGCTATTAAAAAATCAGTACCAACCTTCTCTATGTATAACGAAGGTCCTACTGAGCTTCTGGAGAATCCTTTCTTCTGTAGGTATGAATCAATTCTATAATTCCACGCCCTTGGTGCTTGTTTCAAACCATATAGAGCTTTATCCAGTTTGTAGACTTTGTCTTCTGTGCCTTTCATCACGAATCCTTGTGGTTGCTCTACGTAGACTTCTTCTTCTAGTACTCCATTTAGAAAAGTTGACTTGACATCAAGCTGGAATACTTCAGGCTCCTTCGGTGCTGCAATGGCTAGAACAGCACGGATTGTCTCCATCCTTGCTACATGAGCAAAAGTTTCTGTAAAATCATCACCGGGCTTCTGTGAATAACCTTTTGCTACGATACGAGTTTGTGCTTCTGCACGCTTCCATCTTCAGTGCACTTGGTCTTGTAGACCCATTTCAAGCCGATAGCTTCTTTTCCTTCTGGGAGATCGACTAATGACCACGTGTCATTCTTCTCTATAGAAGTCATCTCCTCCTTCATTACATTTCTCCATTTTTCTTCTTTGGCTGCCTCCTCAAAGTTATGTGGCTCAAATGCTGCAAAAGCAAAGTTACCTTGCTCATAAATTTCAGTGAATGATCGATACCTCGTCGGTGGTGTATCTCCAATAGGACCCTTTACTTTTGGAATGGTTCTAGAGGAACTAGCTTCTGTTGTTCCTATGTGATTCTGTACTGTAACTTATGTTGCTGCTTCTGTTGTTCTGATAGGGTTTTATACAGATGCTTTTGCTACTGGTTCTGTACACTGGAACATCTGAGTCATAGAAGTCTCTTCCTGCCACTTTCAAGCTGCAAGTTCATCAAAGATAACATCTCTCGACAGAACTAACTTGTCAGTATTCGAATTATACAGACGATATTCCTTCGATTCATTACTATATTCGATGAAAATCAACTTCTCAACTTTTTCATCAAACTTTTCTCTTCCTTGAGAAGGTGTGAGTGCATATCAAATACATCCAAATATTTTCAAATGATATACAATGGGCTTCCTTTTGTGCCACACTTCATATGGTGTCTTGTCCCTAACTACTTTTGTAGGGGATTTGTTCAGAAGAAAGGCAGATTTGTTAACAGCTTCTGCCAAGAACTTGTTGGGTAGACATTTTCCTTTTAGCATGCTTCTGGCCATCTCCACTATGAATCTGTTCTTTCTTTCTGCGACTCCATTCTGCATAGTCAACTGCCTCTGTATCCCCTTCTGTTGGCAATAGTCCAAGAATGGTCTCGACAGAAACTCTCATCGATCTGTCCTCAAGGTCTTAATCCTGTATCCACTTTGATTCTCTCCAAGAGCTTTGAACTTCATAAAGGTGGCAAAAGCATCTGACTTCTTCTCAAGAAAATAAAGCCAAATCATTCTAGTATAGTCATCTACGAACAACAGAAAGTATCTTCTGTTACCGAGAGACGGAGTTTGAGTCGGTCCACAAATATCTGCATGAACCAGCTCGAGAGGGCTTGAGCTCTCCATGATGTATTTGGGAACGGAAGACGATGATGCTTTCCGAAGACACATCCTTCACAGATGTCACCTTCTTCAACTCGTATAGAAAGTAGTCATGCCACCATATCCTTCTGCTTTAATAGAGCTAGACCTTTCATGTTCAAATGTCCATACCTGAGATGCTAAATATGATAATCATCTACAACCTCAGTTTCGAGAACCACATTGCTGTAAGGAGTCATCTTTAACGGAAATAAATTGTTGAACGTCATCTTCACAACCGCGACATTCTGTCCGTTTTTGTCTGTTATCTCACATTGACCTTCTGCAAAAATCAACTTATATCTATTTTTCATCATTTGTCCCACAGTTAGTAGGTTCTGTGTGATTTCTGGAGTGTAGAAGACGTCTTGCATCCTCTTCCGTTGACCTTCTGCAGTGAAAACTGAAACAACACATTTACCTTCTATCTTCAACTTCTTGCTATCTCCAAGTTCCATGAGAGAGTTGTATTTCTCATCAAGCTCCACAAAGTTTTTCTTAATCCCTGTGACATGGTTGCTACAGCCACTATCGAGGAACCATATCTCATTCATATCTTGCACGGTGTTAGAGGAAGAATAGAAAACTTTAGAAGGTTCATCTTCCTTAGCTATAACCTTGTTTTATCCGATCTCAATATCGGTGTCTTTTTATGGATTGCCTTTTGAAGTATTGTTCCGATTGGACTTCTTATGTCAGGATATGGATCAAACAACAAATATTCCTTTTTAGGTGATCTCCGAGCCGTCGCTCAATCGATTAGTTATGAACTACCGTTGACTCTTTGTGTGTTATCAATATCTCTACGTGTGAGTCGTTCTAATATTTTTTTATTCTTTAATTCTTTTTTGTAAGTAAAGAAGTTGAATAGGTATCTTCACTTTTTTATTCATCATTCAGGTTAAATTAACTAAATCAGATAGTTATATGAGTGAAAAAAAACAGCTTCTAAATTAGCTGTAAAAGGATTGAGTCTCATCTTCTAAGTACAAGAACGAAAAATCAAATAAATTCAATATAAGCAAGACTTTTTTTTGGCCCATGTTGGTTGATCAATGATTATTCATCCTAGCTTGAAGCGGGCTCAAATGATCAACCGTATATAGTTTTCACTATTCTTTATAAAGGAGTGGATGGTTAGGAACACAAAAATATATAAAGGATTAGTAATAGAAATTTTTATGTCACTTTTCAAAACGAAAACCTTTGGATAACATAAAAAGAACAATAAGTGGGGCTTTCAATTTGTAGAAATAATCAAGCAGTACTCCTCACGATTGCAATCCAGAGTATGCTCCTACTCACGGATTAAAAAACGACTATCCAAAACGAAATAATCCTTTTGTGTTTTGAACTCCCTCTTTGGAAAGAAGAGAATAGGAACAAAAATTCATAGAGATCATTCATAGAGATCAAATAGCCTTCATTATTAAGACATGCAGCTAATCTCTGATTTTGTTTTCATTATAATAAAAAAAAGATGGCTATTGATATTGAGTATTTTATTAAAAAGTTATTACCAAACAAATCAAAATTCAAACTATTAAAGTACGAGATTAATTCATAAGTGCTTTTTGAGTTATGATATTTATATCATTCTGGCATAACGTATTCCATCGGTTTAATTTTGGACCTTTCGGGGGATTTTGGGTCTATCCATATTTTGACCCAAAATAAAATCGATCACGATAAAAAATATCTACTGGGTCCTTAGATTTCTTGATGGCCATCGAGGAGCCGTATGAGGGGAAAATCTCATGTACGGTCCTGGATTAACGATGGGAACAGTGATGTTATCACCGACTATCATTATCTAATAGTTCAAGTACAGTTGATATAGTTGAGGTGCAATCTAATTATGGGTTTTTAAGAAATTTACCGAGCTTCTGTCCTCATGCTTTTGTTCATGCTTATGCTCTTTATCTTTGTACCAGGAATCACGATCTGAATGAGTTGGGAACTTGCATCTCCTACATCGAAGACGACAATATTTTGTTTCATGATTATTCTTTCTGCAGATGCGGGATCCTACTTCTGCTTCTCCATGACCGCTTCTGTGCTGACTTTCTGGTCGTCGTTCTGCATAGCATCTGCATCTGCCACGAGACCTGCCTCCACGTCCTCTACCGTAAGACCTTCTATTGTTTCCAGAACACTCTTGCTTCTGCTCAGAAACATTCAACTTCGCTTGAAATGCTTGCTCCACTGGAGTTGTGTACTTGCTGACTTGTTTCTCATGGGCTTCTAGAGAACCCATCAATTCATAGATGGAAACTTCTGCGAGATCCTTCATCTCTTCAATCACTGTTACGACATGCTCAAACTTTTGTGGCAAACTTCTGAGGATTTCATCCATGACTTTTCGATCCGAGATGACTTCTCCGCAACTCTTCAATTGATCGAGGATCTTCACGATCCTTGAGAAGTAGTCTTTGACTTTTTCTTCGTGTTTCATAGATAGATTATCGAAGTCTCTCCAAAGGTTCTGCAGCTTTATAGAGATCACATTCTTGACACTTTGAACTCCTTCTTTAGGACCTCCCACGCTTCATTCACCTTCTTGAGGCCGAATATCCTTGGGTAGATGGTATTGCTCACCGATTGTTGCAGAATACGCAGAGCCATGGTATTCTTCATGACGTTTTCCTTGTATACCATCTGCTCATCTTCTGTGGGGTTGATGACACCTTCTGCAGAAGTGTTGTCACCTTCTGAGAGAGAGATTCATTCTGGATCTTCTTCAAAGCCTTCCTCCACAAGTTTCCATAAATCTTGCGAAAGGAAAATTGTCTCCATTTGAGAACTAAAAGAGTCGAAGTGCTCACCGTCGAAGTTGGGGATTTGGTAAGGAGAAAAGGTGATGAACATGTTGCCAGCGGATGCAAACATGACCTTCTGTGCTGTGATACCAAATTTGTTGAGGGTTATGTGTGAAAGGATTTGACAGGAAGGGAGAAGATGCTAGTAGAATGTAGGTTATGTACTGCCGACGACCTTCTGTAGGATAGAGGAAACCTTCTGTAGAGCCGCTGCACCTACGAGGAATGTATATTGGAGTGTTTTGGCTACGGAAATGATTTCTCTTTCTTAAACTTTTTTCTTACATGAAATGTCAACACTTCACTTTATATATAGGGAGTAGTAGGAAACTCAAATGACAATAGTAACCGACGTATTTAATAATCTACTTAAATGCTCTACTTAATAACCCACTTAAATGACATTTCCGTTACTTACTTTAATACCCCATTAATTTCGATCATAAATTACCTTCAACAATTTCATCTATAATAAAAATAGTGTAAATAATTTTTATTGTATATTAAATGGGTTATACATATTTAAAAACGTGTCTAATATCAAAACCCACAATCGAACAGATATTTGTCATATCGTATCATGTGTCGACCAATTTGGGTGAAAAACATATTTCGTTGAGCCTAAATACGTTTTAAATCATGTCATGTCGTGTACGTATTAACATGTTAGTGTCTCAACTTGTCGACCCTAATTAATTTTCAATTTTCCATTAGGATTGCAAAATTTTGTATTAACATATCTGTGGCACGGTTATTGGCACAATTTCTACCTGAAGTCTCTTTACCTCCCAATATCAAGATGTCTTGAAAGATGATAATTTTGAGGAACTCCATCGATGTTGCAATGGTTGATTTTCTTTCTCACTCGCTTAGAAGATCTTTATCGTGCGGTTCTCCAAAATGGATAAAGACTTGATTGATTACCGAAATATATCAGAAGACGTAGTAGATTGAGGAGATCGTCACATCCATCTCTCCAAAGTCACTGCACCATACGGGGAGATCACTGAAAGAACTACTTTCAATAAGGTTCTCATATTAATAACTCTTTTGGCGAGTCTAAAATGGAATATGAATTGATCATTGACTGAGGTGCGAAATGAAAATACATTATTGAACAAAAGCATTCTAGTACCAGTTCCCCTATTGAGTGAGCATAATTATGTATTTGGAAATTTTCACATGCCCCTTCTAGAAGTAGTAGCGACTTTGCTTGAAAATTTAGAGGTTATGCTAGTTATGATGGCACATTCCCAAGATTTAGTCGCATATCTCGCCAATGTAGTAGAAGTATGATGAGCTCCATGACAGATATAGATCAATAAAAATTAAGTATATTTTAAATAAGTTAGACAATACAAGTTTGAAAAACATATAGTGAAGTTGGTCTTGTACATGAGAAAACAAAAGGGAAAACATTCTTAATGTGGAGGATTCACTTGCCAACGTCTAGTAGTTCTTCTGTTCCGACTAAAACAATGAAGGAACTAATAAAAGAAGTATTATAAGGTGAGTTTTTGGGAAACTCTTCATCATATTTGTTGGATCGTTCAGGTGCACTAAGAGAGGGGTGAATTAATGATTGTAACTTTTTTGTCATTTCTCAGTGTAAGTAGAAACGTACTGCATCACAACAAAAAATTCTCAGATGGTGAGATCTATTTGTTGTAACCGTTCCGATTTGGTCGAGTAGATTTTCGTACGAGTGTTTGCACGATTGTAATGGACACAATAGTTTATAGTGTTTCGGCCTTAATCGACTTACATCTACTTTCAGTTTATAATATAATGTGTGCAAAATGCCCTTGTAGTAGGCTTTCAGTTTCTCAGAAAGTGAGATTTAGAATCCTTAAAAAAATTAGAGATCCTTTTGGGGCAACGATCAGCTCCTCACTTAGTGGACACCGTCTCGTTTCCAACAGATGGATGCTCACGCTCAACAGTTGGTAGCTTAAAGCATTCTCTCACACAACACGTTGAGCGTAAGCCTATCTATCAAAGTACAAAGACAACGTTGAAGTTAGAATGTAAATCCTCACAAAATGATTCCTTAGAGTGACAGGACGACTTCTCAAAGAACTGCCCGTTTCTGGTACACAGTAGAGGAATGCTTAAGCACTTAATAGCTCAGCAGAGGATTTCTACACAACTTTTGTCTCCTCTTAATAAGAATATGTCTTTAAGCACAAGAGAGACGACCAAATAGAGAAGTCGGGGTATTCGTCCTACACATAGTTCGGACGTGCACGGTTACCATAACTGTGACTCACTACACTACACACCCAGTGCCTAGGGTAGATTTTCTACTTGGCTACTCCCACACAACCTGATCTATTGTCCCTCCAGGAGGTCGAGATTTCTACACAATACCCCTGAAATCGAGAGGACCTCTTTTCACTCTGACGGTGTTCCCAACTCCTACTCTACCCTGCAGGCATGAGACTTCTGGCACACACTCGCAAGTGCGTGTCTAACTGCACAAACTCCGTAGGATCGTGACTTCCTTGCGAAAAGACACAACAGGAATGGCTTCTTACTGATGGGATAACAACTGGTTACTGCAATCATAACAGGAATTAACTTATCTTCCTTTAGACGATTCGCCAGTCGCTCGTTAAACGCACCGAGGACACGCAGTCCCTCTCAAGACGACCAAGGTAACACACAACCCTTGGCACTCTTACACGCAGTTGCGAGAAGTTAGAACCAAGCGATCACTTAGCACCTTCCGTTCTCCGTCAAATCACACAGATCACACAACCTCATAGCTTCACATAGATCACACAGCTCTGAAAAATGACACTTTGATCGTGTAACCAAGGGTGGGATATATGAAAGAAAACAATAAGAGAGTGTCCAGGATCACTTGTCAATCCCGTGGATTTGTTTCCGTATTCTAGCAAATCAAACCAATCTGAGCGAATACTTGGTCAACAGTCATTGCATCAGAGATGAAAAGTTTCTAAACGGTAACTTCCCTTCGCTAATTTGTTTCATCCAAATGAAATGATTAATTACCAAGTATATAGTTAATTGACCTGATAACAGTTCTATCAGAACAATTATCGAAGTCAAATCATAATTTTATATTGTCTGATTTGACGCGTTGCCGAAGATAATTATTGGCTTCCATAATAAAATATATTGCTTCCAATTCTTTATTTTAAAGTCAATATTCTAATTTTGAGTTGCATAATCAAAGGATTTGGAAAATTCAAAGCTTATTCAACACTCAATTTAAATATATTCTAAAATAAATCAAAATATATTGTAGCATAAGAATGAAATATTCATTTCCATATTTCCAACGGACAAGCGTAACAAGACAGTAGCAACTTACTCTAAAGTAGCAACATACAGCTCACGCTAGTTGTGGCTCGACAACACTTTGCTCAAGCTCATTACTAAAGATATGCTTTCCTTTTATGAATGAAATTAATCAAAAGGATCTTGATTAACTTCCATAATTATTGGCTTTATTACCACAGTTATGATAAAATATATTTTAAACCAAATTAGAATATTTAGGACATCCAGATAATGATTGAAGCATCAAATTAATCTGGACAATTCGAAATACAAACTAATTTCAACATTTTATTCTGGAAAAGTAATTATTTTCGCGTTTATAAAAGAACATGCACAACATCACATTCTTGAAGCTTATCATCAAAGACAAGCAAAGTGTTACAGCAACACAGTACTATGATTTTATAACACTTCTCAAGCTCATCATCAAAACCAAGGCTAACAATATAATAAGTCATACAATACGAGGGTCGAATGCCTAAACATACCTTTGGGTAATCAACCCATATATTTCCAACAATTTGATGGAAAAGGAAATTTAAGACAACATGTGGCTCATTTTGTTGATTTAGTAATGGGTGCATTTAGTCATGAAGAGGTACTTGGAGAAGAAGACTGGACATTATTGACTCATAAGAGGAATAGAAGAAAGATCTTAAGCCTCAAGAGATTAGCTTCATGTCCAAACGAAGGTCTTTAGACGAATCCCAAAGAAACTGAGCTTGAACAAGGGTATAGATAAATAGAACCCTACTGTTGAATTGATTCAAAAGAATTCATATGGGATTTCTTCCCTAAGAAGCTTCAAAAGCCTTCGATTTTATCCATGAATTGTCACCATATTGACGCTACTTAAGCACCATATTGATGGGTCATATGTACTATAACTGGTAATATTTGTGTCCGGATATATTTGCAACACAAAAGTTTGTCGCATTTTGATATACTTAGGGTCTACTGTCGCTAGCATTTCATCAAAAGTATTAAATGATATTGGCTCGAAAGGAAATGAGTTCTCAAGTAATCAACATGTAATTTAGGGTAAGTTGGAGAATGAATTCATGGGAAGAATTGTCTTACTCCTAGGACAATTGATATAAAATTTTACACGACATTTTATGTTATTGACTCAAATACGAGCTACAATAAGTTGTCAGATTGAGAATTCATTCATGAATACGGAGTCATTACATCAACTCTTCATTATTGTTTTAAGTTTATTAAGGATGACAAGTGTGGCTAGATGCGAAGCCCTTTACAGAGGTCAAATCATATGTTGCCAATGTCAAGTTCTAGTTGGATAAAAACATCATTGTGTGTAACATCTATTGATAAGGAAGCCACTAAAAAGGTGTTTAAAGAACTTGACCAACCTTACGATGAGAATATATCAATTGCCAATAAAAAAGAGTCTTTAGAAAATTTGAAGCTTGAAATAATAGAGGGGAAGGAACATACTACACCGATTTTCGGCATATTTGAAGATCATTTAGAAAGGAAAAAAAACTTCCCTTTGTTCGTTATCATGGAGGCAAAACTAAAGTACCTGAGTAGCTCTATTTCTTGAAGACCAAATTGGCAACGGTGGCTAAAACTACGTTGTTAAAACATTCTCTCCGAACAAAAGTAAGGGCAAAATTCTCTATTCAAACTCTTTACCAGATAAATATAACAATGGTTTTGACCCGAATGCCTTCAAGCTATAGCCCACAAGCATGCTATATGGAAGATATACGGATTCTTAGCAAGAAAATATCAAACTAAATGTCCGGGTAACATCAAAATTGGGTCAAAATTATACATCTGTGTCAACAAAATATATTGAGGCCGACGAGAATAATAAAGCTACAACCACAACGATATCGATGGCCAATCGACTGCAAATTCCAGTTAGTATTTGATAGACTAGGATATCAAAAAGAATGATCGAGAAGTAACAATATTCGAATGCCAACACGGCTAAGGTTTGGTCAAACTTCTGAAAGTCAAGTGATATAGAAACGAGTCGATTGAAAGAAAGGCCTACTGATTTTACTCAACGATACAATGGATTTTTATAGTAACAGTCCTTCCAGTTATACTGAACGATGTTTCCAAGCTAAAACGTCTATGGCTTGGTCAAACTTCTAAAAGTTCAATGGTAAATAATGGAGTTAATAGAATGAAATATATAATGCGCATACTCAAAAATACAAAGGACATAATATTAAGATTGTCTTTCAAAATTAAGCTTCAAATTGTGATGGAAGTGACCATTAGGAAAGTACTAAAATACAATACCAAAACTGCTGATATTTTTGAACAACAGTGATAAGACACATCAAAATAATTTTGAACATGAGATTGTTGTTTCTAAATATGTCACTTTTTGTGGAGATCATGAAGGCGCTATTTCTGAAAAGGATGATCTCGAGGAAACCCTGGAAATGTTTGAAGATGGAAGTAAGTCAACTATCAATTAGCTAGAAGAGATAAGTATTGAAGAAGAATTAAATCTTGTTGAAGATTTCTCAATGAAAATTTAACACTCGATGAAGAGTTTTTAGCTGCTAAAAGAATATAAGGATGTCTTCGCATAGAGCTATACGGAGATGACCGGCTTGGACCGAAATTTGTGATGCATAAATTAGTAGTCAAACATGAGATGTGTCTAATAAAAGAAGTTCTACACATTTTCATCTAAAATTGATTAATCTAATCAATAAGTAATTTGCATGCAGTCATTTGAGCACAAACATCATATCATCTAATGGTCAAAGAAAACTCTACAATGATGAAATAGATATATTCATCGGAGTGAATAACAACAACAAGGACATCAACGCTATTAGTAAGAATAAAAAATGCAGAAGTAACCCTAAACGCTATTAGATTTTTGGTACTTAGAATCTATTTGCAGAAGTAACTTCTGGATTTTTGGTACTTAGAATCTATTTGATCTTACTTCAAAAACGCTATTAGATTTTAGAACCAACGCTATTTCGAGTTAGTTCTACGTATTCAAGATTTTGAAATAAAAATAAAAATGCTTATATGTAGGTTGTATGCATCCATTGCAAACTATAATTTTCTACCGAAAGTACCCATTGTTTATGGTTGGTAGAAAACAGCCGGCGCCCATATTTGGAACGAAATAGTTGCATCATATTTGATCGAAAACAACTTTCGTCCCACAAACTATACTTATTTTCTGGTGTGTGTGTGTGTTAGAATAAGAACCTATGTGGTGCTAGAACTGCTAATATAGATTATGATCAACTCTAATTATACGATTATACTCGAAACATATAATCACTCTTACATGTCATTAGGGAGCTACTTGGATGAAGGGTTGGGAAAAAAGATGCTTAGCTAGTTGATCTCCCTCTGATGCCAAACAAAATCTTCGTTGCTGTATATGGATAATTGAACTTTTAATATTGATAAAGGGGTTAAGGAGATATCTCTTCTCTGAACATGTACTCAGCTAGAACCTTATGATTCATTGAGAAATAACTTGATTAACACGAGTATCTTTTCCATTATTTTTGTCTGACTCTTTGTATTAAAGCAGTGCTTGACTTATGACACAATTTCTTCTATTTTTAATAAAAAATATGGAAATTATCTCTTGATATTGTCATGACACAATTCTCATATGTTGGTTGGCATGTATTTTTTAAGGAACTTTCTATTTATTTTGAATTCATGAGATTTTCCTCTCAAATAAGCAAAATAACAAGCATTTTACAAATAAATACTTTATCCACCAAAAATGTCATTCCAATTTAGGGATAATGCATCGAGAAAATAATTTTTTTAAGTGAAACATTATTTGGCCCTTGATAAATTCTTTTATACTAATTTTTAAAAAAGTGTTATTTGATTCTTATGGATTTATACCCTAAACCCTAAACCCTAAGAGCTTGTAGTCCTTTCTCGAGTTTTATTATTTCATCATGCTTTAGCTCACATAACATACACCAATATGATAGGCTTTCCATACAACTCTTATTGGCTTACAATGCACCTCCACTGAAAGAATAATATCATGTTGATGCAAAAGATTAAACAATACATTCCCAATAGTTTCGCCTTCCATGACTCGATGTGCCTAAAGTGTGTGTAACAACAATTCATGCAACTGCTGACACATGAATCTTGGATCCTCGAAGATTCGAGGACTCAGAATGAATCTCACTTAAGGAGCGCTTCTCGAGCAAATGTCATTCGAGGAGCGCATCTCGAGCAAGCCTCAAGTAGCCTCCCGTGGCTCGAGAACTTATGATGTCTCAAGTAAGTCTACTCCTGAGCAAGTCATGTTTGACCATGTCAACGAAACAAGAGACGTGGAAAATTGTTTCCGATGGAAACCGCAACACGTTATGATAAAATCGTGGCGAACCCATTGGGTTCAAAAAGAAGAAGAAGAAAGGAAATAATATATTTCCATTGACAAACTATGGACGATTACAAACTTTACAAGAAGATTTCCTTAGATTTTCTAGAAACTAGAACTAAGAAAAAGAGTCTGGATGCGTATGTGTCGTACTTTTTCTATTCCTAAAATAACAAAGCTATATATAGAGAATCTTCGGTTGTGGTTGGCGGTTGATTGGCACTTGGCAATTATCTTCAGATATTCCACGCATGTGCGTAAATCCTTCGATCCTATCTTCAATCAAGCTTTTGTTGCTTCGATGCCATTACTCCTCCATCGACCTTGATTTTCTGTCTCGTATCTTCGACAATCATCGAATAAGATTTTTCTCTGATAATCATCGAATGAATTAGATTTTTTGCCAATCGATGATGAGATTTTACAGTCGACTTGCCTATTTTATTCGCGATTGTATTTTACTTAAACTACAATCGACGGTCAGAAATTACCCGGTGTAAAAATTGCCCCCCTCACAACAATTAATGAAGAGTTCTATCTGAATTAGACATCTTTCTTCAGTCGAATATCACAATCGACCGAAAAGATTTTCCAATCGATTATTTAATATTTTGTCTAAAGGATCAAACACACTGCTTTCAGATTATTGGCAAAAAAACTTTCTAGATATTCTTTTATGTTTGGAGAGATTTTTTTTAAGACTTTCTATCTCCAAATAATTCATCTATGGATATATTTGAAAGCCTTAGTCGATTGTTAGTTTTTCAATCACCCAGAAAATATTCTAATTGAATCAATCGACTTAAGAAAATTAGTCGATTGTCGTTATCAAAAACATAATTTGGGTGGTCCAAAACCACAATCTTTCAAGGACATTTGTTTGAAGCATAACGTTGTCGATGATCCATCAATTACTCCATAAGACCATATTCTTGGGAACATTCGACAAATGGAGTCAACATAAGCTTCCACATAGACAATTTTTTCAGATAACATGATAGTGTTTAGATTGATGTCGATCATGAGGGGACTCTCAACCTTTAGGGTGTGTCCTTTTCTGGGAACAAGGAAATCACCTTCTACCCCTTCGGATCGACGACATATCTTTGGATCAATGGTTAGTTGTTGAGTTTCCGAATGAACATGCGTCGCATTGAGAAATACCGAACGCAAAGTTTCTAACTTGCGACATAGATTGTTTATCCGGTCCATTGTATTTCGGAGGGCATTTTTAAAGTTATCCGCGTATCCGACTAGTGGAGGGCAATTTTCAAAGCGTCATCCGTATCCATTGGGTTCGAAAAGGAAAAGAAGAAAGGAAATAACATATTTTCATTGAAAAACTGTGGACAATTACAAACTTTACAAGAAGATTTGCAAAGATTTTCTAGAAACTAAACCTAAGAAAAAGAGTCTGGATGCGTATGTTGTGCGTCCCTCCCACTCTTTCCGGATGGGAACAAAAGGGAGGACCGTAATCCTTCGTGGCTCCGTAAAAAGAAATTATTTATCGCTTAACCAATATAAGCTAATACGGAGTCGCCACCGACTTTATTAAAAAAAAATAGTACAAAGTCGGAAAAAACCAAAAGGGTTCGGGGATTCATAACTACTCACTCTCTCACACAAACATGCGAAGAAAGGGTGGCGATATTTTCATAAAAAGTTTCTGATTAACGGGTGTTGGACCCGATCTGGGCCTTTTGGGCCCAGACTCATCATTGGGTTACGAGCTTAGGCTCGATTCAGGCGTTGGACCCGAACTCATATGTGATGATCACATGCGCAATCACATACAATTATTTAGATCAAAGTAGGCGGGGAAGGGCGGTGGCCGTGGGCGTATGCACTTGGACCCACGGCCCGTTACAGGTGAAAAAATAGAAAGTCGGGAAGGCCCGCACCTTCCCTCATGTACCTTAAACTTGACGGTTGGGGCCGCTTTAAAGTCATCAATCATCGCGGTTTTTACACACGCGGAGAAAATCCACGCGGTCTATTACACGCGTCTTCAAAGCTTCCTTTCCACACTTGTTGGAATTTTGAGCTCGCATCAAAATTCCAAAAGCATGCCTAGTCCTCTTCTGCCTTCATTGTCTGTCGTAGTTGTCGGTGTCCCATCCAATGCTCTGACGGTTGGGTATGACAATGGTGTCGACATTCCATATGTTGGAGTCCTCGTTTCCATAGGTTGATATTGATATTCCCACTTCGGCGCAAGTGACCATTGGTTTCCCGATGTAACCGTAGTATTTTCTGTATTTGCTTGAATTCGGCTGCTTGAGCCTTCGCCCCCCAGACAAGACAAACCTGAAGGCGGGGTGGACATGTAGAGGAAGTCCTGGGAATATACAGGGGTCCTATTGAGTGGTGGAAAGGGATGTTCTTCCCATGGATAGACGACATCCCTGTCAGGATATGGGTGTCGGCAGAGTCTCACTTGACCTCCCGTGGGGAGAGACGGAGATGTATGATCCTGCAATCTTTGGACATATTCCTGCTGAGGTGCTTGAACTTTGTCTAGGAAATCATTTGCCTCTCGAGCTGCAACAACGGCACACGATTTCTGGTTTTCCGGTGTTGGGAAGCGGTAATTATGCATCATGGTTGATCTCGCCATTCTCCTCGGGGGGTTATCAACAATTCCTTCTGAAGGTTCTTGTTCATCTCCAGAACTATCATTTTCTTCTGATGATTCGTCAGTTATTCCTTCTTAAGGAACTTCTTCTTGTTCGGAGGGGTCCTCTTCTTGTGAGGATTCTTCCATATTCTCCTCTTCTGAACTCTCTTTGTCTGAAAGTTCTGCTTCAATCAAGTTTACATGTTCTGGGAGAGGATTCTTCAGCACATTTGGTGCAAGGGCCGGAGCAGATGCAAACGTAATTACTCCGTCATCCAAGAGGTTCTGAATTTTGAATCGGAGGGCGATGCAATCTTTCGTGTCATGTCCTAGTGCCCCAGAATGATAATGGCACACCGCCTTGGGGTTATAGCCAATGAATGGATGTAGGATGGGTTGGTTTGGCATCGACCGGTTTGAGAAAGCCCAAATCCTTTAAACGAAAGAACATAACATCCAACGGGTCAGGAGTTGGGGTTAAGTCTTCGAGTCTACATCGTGGTCGCTCTTGTCCTATCAATTTTGGTGGTGGAGGTCTCACCGCGGGAGCCAGTGGTCTGAATTTGTTAATAGTGGGTACAAAAGGTCTAGGCGCCGTTGCCATATATGCCCTTGGCGTATAAGAGGCTGGAGGTGGCACCGTTTTCATCAAAGGTTTGTTGTATTCTACTGTTGCGACCAGCTCTTTGGGCTTAGCCTTCATTGTCGGCTTTACTGCCGGGGTTGGAATAAGACCGTCTCGACTAATTTGATCTAAACGGTTAGCGTTGATCATTGCTTGGGCAAGAGTTGAAGCAGTCTGTCCAATCATGTAAGGAAGATATTATCTGGGTAACAACTGCATGAACTCGTCTATCAGTTCTCGTTCTTTGAGG
Organism: Melastoma candidum; assembly: GCA_023653495.1. NCBI lineage: Eukaryota > Viridiplantae > Streptophyta > Magnoliopsida > Myrtales > Melastomataceae > Melastoma > Melastoma candidum. The sequence goes on from CM042887.1 coordinate 5,091,801, forward strand.
GTGGGTTTAATCTGAGATGCCACCTGACGGAAACGGTAAGCGAACTGCTTCATATATTCAGTTTGATATCTCTTCATTTTCCTCAAATCTGATATGATAGGGGCCATTTCCACGTTAAAACTATAATAATTCAGAAAATCAAGTGCCAGCTCTTTGAAAGTGGAATATTGACTCAAATCCTTTGTATAATACCAATGGAGTGCCGATTCTGCCAGACTCTCTTGGAACGTCGCGATGCGAAATTTATCATCAGGCGGATAGACTGCCATTTTGTGACAGAAGTATTCCAAGTGCAGTTCTGGGCAACCTTTTCCTCTGAACTTCTCGAATTCAGGTATCTTGAACTTCGGAGGGATTTGAAATTGAGAGACATGGAAATCGTTGTATTCCCATGCATGTGCTCCGTAACCCTGTAAGAATTTAGGCGCTCTTCTAGTTTCGCCAAGCGCTTTGACTGCGATTCCTACATGGAGGATATCATGCCTCGAGTCTTGTCTGGATAGCACTGGTTTGGCTGTGGTCTCCGAATAGTTCATCGACAAGTGCAGCATTACGGATGGTAGGATTTGGTTGGTGAATCTCCGCTTGAGGAGTTTGGTTGCTAATAGGAGGGCTGGGAGCTTCAAAGTTGTTGATTGGCGGAGCCATAAGGGAATGAATAGTGGTAGAGACGTAAGGAGTTGGCCCTGTCATGGGGAAATTTGGTCCAACAGTAGGTGGTTGGTGAGGATTTGGCCCATAGGTAGTTGGTGGATAGGGAGTCGGCCCGAATCCAGGCTGGGGATAATATGGGGGAATATGAGGTCGGTAAGTGTTTGGTATAGAGGTTCCAAGTATGTTTGGTGGATTATATGGGTGGGCCGGGATAGCCGTTGATCCCATCCCGAGAGTGGGATGGAAATAAGGGTTGTATATTGGAGGTGGGTTTGTCGAGACGGAAGACCCCATCATGTAGGGGGGAAGGGTTATGTGATGGAGCTGGGGTTGGGGTTGCAGTAGGCGGAGTAGTGAAATGGGTAGAAGTTGGGGTAGGGATTGGAATCTCCATGGCAGTCAGCTGCCTCTGTAACAGTTGTTCCATCATTTGCTTTAAACAATCGAGCTCGGTGGTGACAACATCGACTTTCTGTGATATGGTGTTATCCATAGCGCTTTGGGCTGGATTGGTATTGTCAAGTACTTTTACAGCTGGCGGAGTGGTTGATGACTGTATGGCTGATGCAGTAAAAGCGGTGATTAGAGATATGTGAGTTGGGAGTGTACTCCCTGATCCCGATTGCCCTATGTTGAAAGTAGGGGTTGCAACACTGAGTGGCGGGAACATCATGTTAATCTCCGCAGTAGTAGAGGCCGGGAACGAGAGCCCCAGAGCGGGTGCTGAAGTGGCGGTGGTGGCAGTAAAGCTCGAGGCATTCCCGATCATGCTGGCATGAAGCCCTTGCGTAGTCTGGTCTGCAATATGATTAGCCATGAGGTTTCTCAAGGAGCGGTACTGACGTCTCGTAGTCGGAGCAATCTTGACAGATTAGTACCTTGATTGGAGAAAAGAACATTCAATCAGTATCAAATGGTGGTAATATTTTGAATGCATTACATGTATTGATGCATGACATGTCTAATGCAGGGATTGGGTTGTGATTACATTGAATCCAATCCAAGAAAAAGAAGCGCGTCAGATAAAAGCGACGAAGTTTAATTCATCATAATATTCGAAATACAATTCAACGAAAGAAAAGATAGATTGGGCTCGCAGGCCCAAAGTGATAGCGCCGCGGTGTCCTAGATCACATGCGGTCCCAGGGAGTGGTGCGCTTCATCCAAAAACGGCGAGATCGGGCGTCTATGTCTTCTTGTCGCTCGGGAGGCAGCTGATATGCTTCTTCTTCGATGAGGGTCTCCCAAATTTGGGCGATGTGTGACGTAGTCCTCTTAATCTTCGTTTTCGACTCTGACTGATCGAAACTGACTAGAAGAAAGAGGCGTGCCGGGGATGGTCGAGTTCTCGGAAGTCTCCCGATCTGGTGTCTGACACGAGCTGGGAGATAATAGGATGTGCCGCTTATCCCCATGATTGGAATGTAGTCCCCATCTATGGAGCTAATAATTGCATAATCAGTGTTGAAGCAGCGAGCCATTAGATAGAAATCTTCTAGCTCCAGTGAACGGCAGAGTGCGCCGTTCACGAGTAGTTACAGTTACAGTTCACGGCAGTTTGTTAGTGTTACAGTTATCACATACAAACGTACCTGAACCTGTCCCTGCACGAGTAACAGTCACTTAGTAACAAGCAAATGCACGTGCAGTGTCTGGCACCTGTAGTGGGCAATCAACTCTAGACTCGGAAGAGGTTTCTAAAACCTCCCTCGGACTAAGGGAGGCAGGTCCCGGACCATAACCTACACCGCAGAAAGCAGCGAGGCCGTGCCATTCGGTGACCCCCTAAAAATCCTAGCCCCGGGTTCGGGCATACCTAGAAATGCCCAGAAAGCGGTAAACAAACACAAACAAAAGATCATACAAAAGGCACAGAGCCAAACAATTACATGCGCAAACAATCACTCATCCCCGCATGTGGATAGAAAGAAAGAGCTTTCGGTAGGAATCCACATGCGGGGTCCCCAGCGGAGTCGCCATCCGGGATGTGCGTCCCTCCCACTAGTTCCGGATTGGAACAAAAGGGAGGACCGTAATCCTTCGTGGCTCCATAAAAAGAAATTGTTTATCGCTTAACCTATGCAAGCTAATACGGAGTCGCCACCGACTTTATTAAAAAAAATGGTATAAAGTCGGAGAAAACCAAAGAGGGTTCGGGGATTCCTAACTACTCACTCTCTCACACAAACATGCGAAGAAAGGGTGGCGATATTTTCAAAAAAAGTTCCTGATTAACGGGTATTGGACCCGATCTGGGCCTTTTGGGCCCAGACTCATATCATTGGGTTACGAGCTTAGGCTCGATTCGGGCGTCGGACCCGAACTCATATGTGATGATCACATGCGCAATCACATACAATTATTTAGATCAAAGTAGGTGGGGAAGGGCGGTGACCGTGGGCCTATGCACTTGGACCCACGGCCCGTTACGGGTGAAAAAATAGAAAGTCGGGAAGGCCCGCACCTTCCCTCATGTACCTTAAACTTGACGGTTGGGGCCGCTTTAAAGTCTTCAATCATCGCGGTTTGTACACAGGCGGAGAAATCAACGCGGTCTGTTACACGCGACTTCAAAGCTTCCTTTCCACACTTGTTGGAATTTCGAGCTCCCACAAGCAGTGTTCATGCAAAATAAGTGATAAAGTAGGGGGATAGGAAAGTGGTCAGAAAATTCTAATATGAGATATGTAAACAAATTAGAATTTACTAAATAAGTCGGAATGAAACATACGTGGGTAGTTTGAACCCTTTTACCACGAATGCATCCCGAGCGTTAATCGAATTGATGCGGGCCGGTTTTCATATGTGAAAACAAAAAGAGAAATATACGTGGAATTAGCCAATGAAACCATATTTTCAAAAGCTGAATAACATCCCAATTTTGAATGGAACGATACCATGGGTTAATCGTCCTCAAACAATTCCATTGGGGTGAGACATAGTAAAAAGACATGAAAAGAAAAGACAAAAAAGACGACGGACCCATGTCAATGAGGTCAAACTCAAGTGAAATAGGCAGTGAGATTGCTCACCGTCACGGGAACCTCGTTTTCCGGGTCTTCAAATTTCGAAGAACTCAACCAAGGTCCATTCGATTGTTTTCGAGCGTGTTTAAACATCATCAAAAGCAAGTCAAAGGTCTCAGCCAATAGAAACCAACTAGGACAAATTACTGCAATGCTAAGATGAGTAATTCACATAGTTAGCAAAAATCAAGAAGACTAGAAAAGCAGGATACTCGGAACAGAAACAATACTATCATGTTTACTACGATCATACCAGCCATTAGCTCAGAGTCGATATGGATAATTCAAGACGCATTGATTCATGGTGAGATCCAAATAAATGTTCAATAAAAGACTATCGGGCCAGGCAATAGCCACGCAAGCACAAGAAAAGATAAAACGAGTAATAAATTTGTAGTGTACAGAGGAGGGGGAGCACAAAATAACCGTAAAGTCACATTCATACGATGGCCAGGAGCTTGTGAACTAAATTTGCTGCGAAGGGGAACATAAACGAGTAGCTAAACTAAGACGGAATAAAATGTGTTGGGGAGAGAGACGATGCCCGGAACTTGTCTTAGACCTGTACTGAACAAACAGAAACAAACCGCACTTCGACAATGCCACAATAACCAGCCCAACAACACCAACTTCCAGAGATATATGAATCCCGACGTCCACCGAATAGCAACCAGCGCAAAAGGAATAAAAGAGAGACACCAAGATTTTACGTGGAAAACCTCTCAACGTAAGAGGAAAAACCACGGCCCGAACTCCACCTTTCTCCACTATCAATAACAAGAATGGGTTACACAACAAGTCCTTCTTCTCTAGCCAAACTAGAGTATAACCATCGAGATCCTCAATCTCGGCTCACTCCAAGGCTAAACATCACCACTCAAGGGTGGATTACAACAAATAACCCGGCATCTACTTCAAGAGCACTACGGAGATAATGACAACATCTCGCAACGATTCAACCACCAAAACGACGGGCTCGTTGAGAGGATCAATACCGTGAAGTTTTGTCGAAAACGGACGACGAATCGAACCCCGATCGGCCGCGTCTTCTTCTTCTTCCTCTCCTTTTTTTTTTCGCTCTCTGATGTCTTCAGCTATTTATTGTATGTGGGCTGTCACCTTTTTCAAAGCCACTGATGGGATTTCATCCCACAATTGAATTGTCAAACTTGGGTGGGGCCCACATGGGCTTGACAAAAAACCCAACAAATCTCCCCCTCAAGTCCATGTGGGGGACTCGACCATACCCGCTTTGTCTCGACACCATAAGAACTTCATTGTTGACAAAGCCTTTGTCATCATATCCGATGCATTCTCATCAGTATGGATCTTGTCAAGTCGCAAAGTCTTCATCTCCAACTCATTCCGAATCCAATGATAACGGACATCAATATGCTTCGACCGAGAGTGGAAGGTCGAGTTCTTGGCGAGATGGGTAGCACTTTGACTGTCACTGTGAAGAATATAACTCTCTTGCCCAATACCGAGCTTAAGTAAGAACCTCTTCAACCATATCAGTTCTTTGCCCGCTTCGGTGATAGCTATGTATTCTGCCTCTGTGGAAGATAAAGCTACACATTTTTGTAGTCTTGATTGCCATGATACTGCTCCTCCTGAAAAGATCATCAAATAACCTGACGTAGATTTCCTGGAATCAACATCACCAGCCATGTCCGCATCTGCATAACCAACTAAGATCGGCTCATCAATGCCAAAGCATAGGCAAAATCGAGAAGTACCTTTCAGATACCTCATAATCCACTTAACCGCCATCCAATGCTCTTTTCCAGGGTTTGATAGAAATCGACTCACAACACCAACTGCATGAGCAATATCTGGCCGTGTACACACCATAGCATACATCAAACTGCCCACTACAGATGCATAAGGAACTTTACCCATGTGTTCTCTATCCCTCTCTGTCGAAGGACAATGAGAAGTACTCAACTTGAAATGGCTCGCAAGTGGAGTACTAACTGTTTTGCATCCATTCATACTGAATCTCTGCAAAACCTTTTCGATATATCTCTCCTGAGACAACCAAAGCTTCCCACTCTTCCTATCACGGGCAATCCTCATCCCAAGTATCTGCTTAGCTGGTCCCAAGTCTTTCATTGCAAAAGACTTGCTCAAATCTGCTTTCAAAGACGAAATCTTTGCAGTATCATGTCCAACAATTAACATATCATCCACATAAAGCAAGAGAATAATAAAAACATCATTAGCAAACCGCCTCACATAAACACAATGATCAGAATCTGTTCTTTCATACCCATGGTCAGTCATAAAGGAGTCAAACCTTTTATACCATTGCCTCGGGGCCTGCTTAAGGCCATACAAGCTCTTCTTCAGCTTACAGACAAGATCCTCCTTTCCGCTCACTACAAATCCTTCCGGCTGATTCATGTAGATCTCTTCATCTAAATCACCGTGAAGGAATGCTGTCTTTACATCAAGTTGTTCAATTTCCAAGTTTCTACTTGCTGCCAAACCAAGAACAGCTCGGATAGAAGTCATCTTGACCACAGGAGAAAATATCTCATCAAAATCAATACCTTTCTTCTGACCAAATCCTTTCACAACTAATCGAGCCTTATATCTCTGTTGTGAACCACTCTCATCAGGCTTAAGTTTATAAACCCATTTGTTCTTCAGCGCTCTCTTGCCCTTAGGCAGCTTCACCAGCTCAAATGTATTGTTCTCACGTAATGATCTCATCTCATCTTGCATGGCTCTCATCCACTGCTCCTTTTGCTCATCTAACATAGCCTCATCAAAGCATTCAGGCTCTCCCCCGTCAGTGAGCAATACATAATCATGTGGAGAATACCTCTGTGATGGTCTATGCTCTCTGTTCGATCGTCTCAAAACCACTTGAGGCTCAGCAGTGTTGTCTCCGACCTCAACTGTAGGCTCATCTGTAATAACATCATCTGTCTGATTCTCCGTCATAGTAGGAGGCATAGAAGATGATGAACTTAAATCAATAGGTGCTTCTGTAGGTAGTTTCCTCTTTTCTGACTTTTCACAATCATCAATCATCTGGTCTTCAAGGAACACTACATCTCTGTTTCTGACAATTTTTCTTTCGGCAACGTCCCATAATCTGTAACCGAACTCTTCATGTCCGTACCCCAGAAAAATGCATTGCTTTGACTTCGGGTCCAATTTAGCTCTTTCATCTTTAGGGACATGAATGAATGCCCTGCAGCCAAATATCCTCAAATGATCATAGGATACTTCTTTTCCTGTCCACACTCTCTCTGGAATATCAAAACCAAGAGGCACTGAAGGTGAAAGGTTAATCAAATACACTGCAGTAAGCAAAGCTTCACCCCAAAAGGGTTTTGGAAGTTTAGCATGAGAAAGCATACATCGAATCCGCTCCTCTATAGTGCGGTTCATTCTTTCAGCAACTCCATTCTGCTGAGGAGTCTTCGGCACTGTCTTCTCAAGCCTAATTCCATGTTCACGACAATAATGCTCAAATGGACCTCGATACTCACCACCGTTATCTGCTCGGACACATTTCAGTTTTCTGCCAGTCTGTCTCTCAACTGAAGCATGAAAACACTTGAAAGAATCAAGCACCTGATCTTTCGATCTCAAACAGTAAGCCCACACTTTCCGAGAATGATCATCAATAAATGTCACAAAATACAAAGCACCTCCAAGGGATCTATCAACCATGGAGCATACATCTGTGTGAATAAGATCAAGAATGTGCGATCTCCGAGAAGAATATGACCTCTGAAATGCAAATCTATGCAACTTGCCAGCAAGACAATCAGTACAAGTCTTCAGAGATATACCTGTAATCGGGAGTAGTTGCTTCTTCATGAGGATGCCAAGTCCCTTTTCACTCAAGTGACCAAGTCGTCTATGCCACAACTCACAAGAGGAATCTTCAGAGACATTGACCTCCCCCTTGATCAACTTGGCATGAGTCATATACAAGGTGTTGGACTTCTTCCCTTTAGCAACAATGAGGTTGCCTCGGCTCAACTTCCATTTTCCGTTGCTGAAGGTGCTAGCATAACCTTCATCATCAAGAACGCCTGTGGAGATCAACTGAAGGCGCATATCTGGGACATGTCGAACATCTTTCAACACCAATCTGCAGCCAATATCAGTTTTCAAGCAAACATCTCCCATGCCGACAACATTCACAACAGCTTCATTTCCCATCCTTACGCTACCATAATCACCAGCAGTATAGGATGCAAAAGAATCACGCATAGAAGTCACATGAAAAGAAGCGGCAGAGTCAATTACCCAAGTAGAGTCCTGACAAGTGAGATTAATAGAAGTCTCATCAGAAAGAATGGCAACATCACCATCAAGAGCAAGAGCAGCTGTCTCACTCTGTTTCTGGTTACTATCTTCACCTTTCTCTTTCAAATTCTCCCTCTTGAGTATCCTGCACTCTCTCTTAATATGACCCAACTTTCCACAATGATAGCACTTGATCTTATTTCTGGACTTGGACCTCCTCTTAAAACCATCCTTCTTCTCAGGATGAGGAGAACCCTTGTTCCGACTCCTTCCTCGCCTTTCGATCACAAGTGCTTCGGATCGTGGAGTAAACCCTTGCTCAGCTCTTCGCGTTTCTTCATTAAGCAAGCTTTCTGTTACTATCTTCATATTCAACTTCCCATTCGGAGCTGAATTATTGAGCGCAACAACCAAGGTTTCCCAACTCTCTGGCAGTGTACTCAACAAAAGACATGCCTGCAATTCATCGCTGATCGGAATTTCAAGGTTGGCCATCTGATTCACAAGATCTTGGAACATACTCATGTGTTCCGATATGCTCGACCCATCCTTATATCGCAAATAGACAAGTCTCTTGATCAACGAAGTCTTATTCTGAGGCGTCTTCCTCTCATAAAGATTCTTGAGCTTCTCCCACAAGGCATGCGCATTTGTTTCCTCTGAAACATGGTAGAAGATGCTATTATCAATCCACTGTCGAATAAACCCGACCGTCTTCCTGTGGAGCTTCTTCCAATCCTCATCAGACATTGTACCAGGCTTGGAATTTTCAATAGGATCATATAAATCTCTACAACATAAGATGTCTTCCATTCTCGGCTTCCACAAAGAGTAGTTTGAAGCCGTGAGCTTTATCATAGTGTTGCTGGTCGTTGTATCCTCCATTCACTCAGCACAATAGTCTCACAATTGAGCTCTGATACCAGTTTGTTGGGGAGAGAGACGATGCCCGGAACTTGTCTTAGACCTGTACTGAACAAACAGAAACAAACCGCACTTCGACAATGCCACAATAACCAGCCCAACAACACCAACTTCCAGAGATATATGAATCCCGACGTCCACCGAATAGCAACCAGCGCAAAAGGAATAAAAGAGAGACACCAAGATTTTACGTGGAAAACCTCTCAACGTAAGAGGAAAAACCACGGCCCGAACTCCACCTTTCTCCACTATCAATAACAAGAATGGGTTACACAACAAGTCCTTCTTCTCTAGCCAAACTAGAGTATAACCATCGAGATCCTCAATCTCGGCTCACTCCAAGGCTAAACATCACCACTCAAGGGTGGATTACAACAAATAACCCGGCATCTAATTCAAGAGCACTACGGAGATAATGACAACATCTCGCAACGATTCAACCACCAAAACGACGGGCTCGTTGAGAGGATCAATACCGTGAAGTTTTGTCGAAAACGGACGACGAATCGAACCCCGATCGGCCGCGTCTTCTTCTTCTTCCTCTCCTTTTTTTTTCGCTCTCTGAAGTCTTCAGCTATTTATTGTATGTGGGCTGTCACCTTTTTCAAAGCCACTGATGGGATTTCATCCCACAATTGAATTGTCAAACTTGGGTGGGGCCCACATGGGCTTGACAAAAAACCCAACAAAATGGAATACATGGGTTAGTAGTAAGATTAAAACTAATCAAATGGAGAATCTGTAAACCAATCAAACACAGATCAATGGCCAAAATCAAGAAGGTCAGACTCCATCAATGAATTAAAGAAAATATATATTGGCAGAATTGTGTAGACAGTTACATTGGATTCAACATGATTCGCAAGAAGATGAAAGATGAAAACTAGTCAAGTTAAATCCACAGTGGCCATGAAACGATGGTCTAGGTGAAGAATCAATAAAGTTGTCTGGCCAAAGCTAAAAAGAAGACATTCATCCAGCTGTAGAATTCAACCAACATGCCCCAAGTAGAAACAAACATCAGACGCAAGCCTGGTTAGCAAAAATCGGCTGGAGGACGTCGGCTGGTGGATGAGGAGAGGTAGCGGAGTTGAAGGAGAGAGTGAGTGCTGGGAGAGGAGGAACGATTCTGTTTGGGGATGGAATTCTGTTTCCTTTCTGTTTTCTGCTTCAACCACCCCCAACAAAAATCGTTTTATACTCACGTGGGGAGAGTGTGGGAGGAAAGAGGTGGACTCCGTGCGTGAGTGACCTCCTCTTTATTTTTATTTTTCTGTTTGAATTTTGAAAAATCTTTGATTGAGTCCATTGATTTGTTTTTTCTTCTCATATTAGTCCGCTCAATTTTGTCTAAAAGAAAAAGTGAGATCGTGGTTAAAATGTTTCTAATTTCACACGGTCCTTCTAAGATTCACGGATGGATTGTGAGGCTTTATTTTTCTTTTCAATTAATCACATATTAATCTTAAATTAATTTTATCTTACCAAAGAGCTCAACCCGAATAGTAAAAAGGAAAAAATTGTTAAATCTTCAAATTTCTACGAAAACAAAACAAAGCAAAATGTTAAAAGTTTGAAAAATAAATAAAAAGGGGTTTTCTTCGGAAAAAGTACAATGTAATGAGAAATTAGTCTCATGTACTAATTTCTTTAAAATTAGCAACCTAACCATGTCTAGGGGTGATTTTTTATTAACAATGTGAAATGTAGTAAAATTTTGAACTACTAAAATTTTGCTTTTAGTGATGTCGAAAAATAAACATATTTGTAGCGTAGTGCGATAGAATACAATTGGTTGCATGTAACTAATTCGAAATTAATCACCCAATCATGTTCATGATGATTTTCTATGGAAAAAAATTCTAAAACTTCAACCTACTAAAATTTCGATTTAGTTGTTTGATTTTAAATTTTGATTTTTATTCGTAAAATAATTTACGAAACATTGAATCGGGATTTGCTTCGTTCAATCTTCAAAATTTCAAAAGTTTGATTTGGGGTAACTATATATGTGTCGTAGTTTTTACTTTCCTAAAATAACAAAGTTATGTATAAAGAATCTTCGGTTGTGGTTGGCGGTTGACTGACACTTGCCAACTTCAGATCTTCTACGCACGTGTGTAAATCGTTCGATACTATCTTCAATCAAGATTTTGTTGCTTTGATCCCGTTACTCCTCCATCGACCTTGATTCTGTCTGGTATCTTCGACAATCCTCGATTAGGTTTATCGTCAACGAATTAGATTTTGCTCTAATCATCATCAAATGAATTAGATTTTTGCCAGTCGATGATGAGATTTTACAGTCTACTTGTCTATTTTATTCGTCGATTGTATTTTACTCAAACTACAATCGACGGCCATAAATTATCTGGTGTAAACACAAATTGAAAGTGATCAACTGAGGCATGACGTGCATGGCTCGTACAAAATAGGGACATGATCTAGGAAGACTGAACAACCGCAACTACAAGATCTTGAGAACATAAACGACTAAAAGAACAAAGAGAAAGGTACGGTCAACTCCATAAGTCCAAATCTGGCTAAGTTGGTCTATCGCTCTAGCTCTCCACACAACGTCCTAAAAGCATCTTGATCTAGCGTCCTAAAACCTTCAATCACCCTCACTACATCCGACCATCAGTCCACCAAGGTAGATTCCATTAAAGGAGTCTGCCATAGCAGTTGTTCGTCCATCGTCGACCATCGTGCCAGCATGTCGTTGTTGTTTTTGTTGTTTTGTCCTTTTCGTTATGTCGGTAAGTGTTGTAAAAACTCAACCTTTGCAATTTAGTATTGTTCAATTTCAATTCAAGTATTTGTTTCTTATTTAATCTACGTATTTTTACTTTACGGCGACCACAATCTTTGTAAAATTCGATGTGTTGCGGGGAACACAATTCCGTGCCAACACATTTTTTACAACCACACTGGGAGCAAATTTTTAAGAATTCACAAGGTTTCTTGAAAAGATGCCTCGTGCTAAAGATGGAAAAAATCCTGTGGATGTTGACCCTAATAAGATAGGGGAACCCGATGATAACCAGATTGATGATGGTCAGGATGTGCTCATAAGGCTTCCGAATAACCCTTGGCTTGCTTTTTCTCCTACTGACTTCGTAACCAAACAGGAGTTTGGTAGCGTTATAATAGAACTAAAAGTGGGAATAGCAAAGAGTATTAGGGAACCGAAAATGCGAATGGATGAGAAACATCAGGAACTAATCTATATGATAAGTTTACTTAGGGGTGACAAATCTGAGAAAAATAATGAATCCTTAGAAGAAAAGCCGTTTATGGGAGATGCTAGAATTGTTGGGAAACAAAAGGTTAATGAAAATTTTTATAGTGCACATGATGAATCATATCCTAGAAATTCTAATGGAGCATACGAAGTTGGCATTGGTAGCTCGAAGAGCCCGATACAAGAACCTAGCAAAACCATAAATCCTACACTCGTAGAATCACCTTGGAAATCACACGTATCTAGCTTATTCACCTCCAGGTCGGCTAAAGGACCCCGAGAGCTTCTACTATAAACCTAGGGTAGATGAGAGGAATCCAAAGTTAGTGTTAGATCCTATGCCAGCTCTTGACCTGAGAGGTCAGATTGCCCAAGTTGTAGAACAGATGGACCCAAGTGTGAGGACTGAAAAAGTACACTTGTATAGGAATCCAATTCCCAACTGTGTAGATGGAGGAATAGAAATACCTCGAGGGTATAGAATTCCTAGTTTTACTTTGTACTTAGGAGAAGATGAGATGACTCCCATATAGTATATAGCTAGATTCACTCATCAGATGGGGGAAATGTCCAATAATGACATGTTAAAACTAAAGTTTTTTCCTGATACCTTATCAAGAGATGCGTTCAGCTGGTACTCGAGACTTCCCCCAAATTCCATTTTAAATTGGATCGAGATGTAGACTCAGTTCCATAAAGCCTTTGCCAAGTTGGATTTAGTAGTCTCCCTGTTAGCAATAATGAGAATGAAACAATTGCCTGGAGAGGGCCCTGGTTTGTTCCCGATAAATTTTAGAAGGAGTCTATTAAAATGTACAACTACCCTAGCTTAGAGAGATCAACTCGAGATGGGTCAGAGTGCCTTTTCTCTCGAGATAAAAAAGAAACTCCAAGGAGAATGTTTTAGAGATTTTCATGATCTCTTGAGACAAGCAACTGAGTTTGATCTAAAAGAATAAGAAATCTGACCAACTTGAACACCAAACACATGTTTTATTGGGTCCGACTTTTGGTTTAAAAGTTCTCATAATTTAAATGTCGCGCAGAGAAGTTTAGGATGTCCTTATACTTAGCTTTTACAAAAAATGTAATTTAATGTACGCCTATGACCGGACCCCGTTTAACATATGAAAGATGACTTTCGTAGTTCGTTGGTTTGTAACACATGCGATTTTTAAGCCAAACATATTTCAATTTTCCAAAAGAGTGCACGGGGAATCTTGTTTTGTGTAAGTCTTCTTCTGCTAGCAAATATTTAATCATAACCAGAATATTCATATATAAAGAACATGACTCCCTTTGCCTTCTATTTTTCAAGTAAAATTTCAGTCATAAGCATCGGATATTCGTACTGAAAAGTGGCTAAATTCAAATCCGTACAAGCTCTACATTATCTGATCTTTTCATCCTCTGTACAATACTTTAGATCCATTGAGTGTATCCAGAAGTTTTTTATATGATCGGGTTTGAATAATTTCTTCATTTCATCGTATATTGTTTCGAGCATCTTGCCTTGACATCTGCCCGTGCGATTGCTTGTTGTTTATGTTCTGTCAAGTTTCTATCAAGTCCTGGAATTTCAACGTATTCCCAAGTGAAATACTCTTTATCCTCGGTTAACAAGAAGGTAATTGACAAAGCCCATGTACGTTACGGAAACTTGGTATATATGGGGCTTTTGTTATTTTTGTCAAAAGTCTCTGACTAATTCAGCCTAGTTATAATCAAAGCCCAAATAGATATAGTAACATTGCAGGAAGATATTTTTCAATGTTACACATGGAATATGCTTCATTCTTCATTCTTTTCAGAATTAGAGAACATCAGACAAGATTTTGGGCGGTTGAATTGAACGTGTTATTCAAGAAGCATCTCCAAACTAAGTCAGAAAAGGAAAGAAAGGCACGATTGACATGGGCAACTATCGCTCATCCATGAAAATAATCAAAAGAAGGATAAGCCTGGCAATTTGATCAGTTGAGGTCGTGATCGGCATGGTGCAACTTGCTCGTGGGAACGATGGCGACGCAGCCCATTTCTGGAATATCCTCTTTCACACAACACCATCTCCTTTATTACTTGCTCAATTAAAACACATTCCAGGAAAATGACCCCTAAAAGCAAATATCCACAAACCAGCCCACTTGCGAAGTTCAGTGCCAAGAAAAGAGAATTCTCATATATACATTCACATTCCAACTCAATGTGCTCAATTCATTGCATCGATCCATTTTAGTAATAAAATATCGTCGACGACCCCACAGTTGGGTCGACTCTACACACAACTCCCTACATTTAATTATAGATTCCGACTCAAATACAGTCTGTCATTACCAAAAATTAATATTGATGGCGACGGGACATTGATATTTGAAGGGAGCAATATAGTTCGAGTTGTTCTTACATCATTATCCAAAGTCTCATAATATGAATGCGCTGATAGTCGGAATCCTTTATTAACATCAGAATTTATTCCAGAGGGGCCACAGGGATCATTTCAAAACTCAACCGAAAGTCTATTATGGAAATCTAATCACAAGTGAGGTTATTCATACAATGGTACGAACGAGCAAAATAAGCAGGGTCACCAATTTGTGTCGGGCAAGTTATTTGGTATGGCTCAGGACTTTGCCTGCTATAAGTCCTGTTCGCTCCGGAAGTAACCGCGGACAAGCCGGATCCAAACACGTCGGAAATCTCTGGCACTACGGGTAACTGGTGCCCGGAGGATTCGTTAAATGTGTGGGAACTTACAGATGCCATTGCTTGAAAAGATATATTGATAATATGTCCGTATGTAGAGAGGTGTCTTTGTACAGTGCCTAAAAACAAGTATTTATACCAAACTAGACCTATGTATATACGATAAGAAATATTGTACATATATTACGTTTCCTTTGCTGCCAGTCTCTATGATATATCTTCTTTTCATGTGAGCAATCTTAGCAACAATCTCCTTTCGGATCCTGAGATCATCTGGAGCCTTCCTTAATAGCTAACTTGATCGATCGCCTTGCCCATTGGCCTCCGTTGTAGAATTTCCTCGCTCGTTCAACAACTGTCGCTTGTTGCTTCCACTGTTCCTTGTCGCCCGTCACCTGGTAACCCTGTCGCTTGGTGACTGCTTCGCCCAAAAAGCCTTCGTCAAATTTACATCCACGTCACCGGAGGAACTTTCAAATGGAGCTACAATTCCAGTGATTTCGCGTAACAACGATTCAAATTATGATAAGAAGGGAAAAAGAAACGAATAATAATAATTATTATTATTATTAATCATGGATTCTATATTTAGGTAAAAGGTCAACGCCGTGCCTTACCTTCCGTCTTCTCCTTTAGTACCAATAACGAATAATTAAAGGCCTTACCGGCTCGCCGTGGCATCCATCTGAGTTGGGACTTGTGCGGGGCATCCACAAATGATACACCTTGTATTTTTATTTATTTATTCTTTTTGGCAAACAGACCAAAGAACAAATGGCCAAGAGTTGCAGAACCTCAGGAGATGAAAACTCGTCCTAATCGAAACCATCGTGCAATAATTTTTTTTTTTTTTTTTTGAGGGGGGTGTGGGGGGGGGGGGGGCGGAATTGGCCGGTCAGGAGGAATTTAATATGGGAGAAAGGGACTTGTAAAGCAGTGGGTAGGATGGATGCTGCGGTCCCATTTGATACACCGGTGGAGCAAAAATGAGTGAAACCCTGCTTGTGAACTGATTGCTCCATGAGATCGGTCGGTCAGAGTCCAGAAAAAGGTGCAGCAACATTTTGAGCCCTCTCAATCACACCTACAGCTGGCTAAGGCTGTGTTTGTTTTCCAGGGAAAGGAAATAGTATCAATAAAATAGCAGTCTCAACAACACATGATGCAAATATTCTGATGACCTTTTAGTTCTAGAGGGTGCAACAACCTTTGGATGTGGGGCGCGTGTAACAAAAGGGAACCAACCCTTTTCACCCGACCTCCTGCCCTTTTATCAACTTTACGCGGATCCTTAACTTGTCGTTGAAGTCTTAGCCACCATCAAAGATTCGATTACACTTTTTCATCCAATTAATTTTGGCTAAGGATTGTCTCTTTTAGCCATTCACATGGAATTCCCCTGTTTCTTCCTCCCAATTCATTAGTGCGTTTGATGATCTACTATTATTCAACTAACAGTTCTCAACACTTGGAATGAAACACGTGGGTCAACCAAATTAATTACCTCTGACTCAGCGACCGTCCATAAAACGACCGAAACTGCGGTTTTTATTTTTATTTTATAAATCTTCCTGCGGGCCGATCCAAATTTCTTTGTTTCTCGCGGGAAAGAGAAAACAAAAAACAACGTAATTTTATAAGTTAGAAAAGAAGAAATAAAACCGACTGCAAGTATTTTAGGGTGGTTCGGATTACTTGTGAGTCTTGAGACGATTTCCCCCCGCGATCATTTGATTTTTAGTTCGGGGCGAATGTAACACCACCCACAAATTATCGTGATCTTATTGGCACGAGATAGTAGGTGACGTTTGCACTTGTGCAATTATTTAATACACACATATATATATAAAACCCCACCACTCATAAACAAATAGTATTTAGGGAGTCGTCTATTTTGACTAACCCCGTCAACTCGTTCCATTTACTTTTTAGTGTCCACCAGCCGAAAGACAATTTTCTCAATCAGTTGCCGTAAATCATCATCCTGTTCGTTTTTAGGTAATCGAAACCGGAGAGGTTTGAAACCAAAAAAGATTTAAAAAAAGAAAAAACATTTTTGGGCGTTCTAAGGTGAAGTATACTTTCATATAATTAAATCAAAGTTTCATTTCGTTGAAACTATTACAGAAAAAAAGTTCTCGGAAAGTATTGATGAGTACAAATTTTGTATGAAAATATTTAAGCCAAACAAGTAACACTATAATAGAATTTATGAAACCCAAAAGAATGTGAAAAACAGACGTACATGCTTGGCTTTTGACATACCTCTAGGTCTTCATTTCCCTTATTTGTGGACGGCTGATGAAGCGTGTATGTTCGGATTAGGACAAATAGGATACGAGACTTAGCACATGTTAGTATATGATGTGATAATATCTTTTATTACGGGTTTATGTCAACATACGGCGCAATCAAAATGATTACATATATGGTAACGAATTATCATGCATTGTCTTGTATATTGTGACACATCTTTTATAAAAGCATAAAATCTTAATTGATTATAGCATAACTTGAATTTGATTAAAATGAAATAAAAATATGAAATCCTTCAAATAAAATCGCAGCATTTTCCCACTTGAGTTATGATCAATTATAAGCTTTTTTAAAAAAATATTTTACAAATGACTCTCTCATTGTACACAAATATCACCAAAACAAAACATAATATGCGAAACAACATCTACAAAATAAACGCAACTGCTCATCTCACTAGCATTGCACCATAGCTATCATCACATCATTGAACGAAATTGGACATCCATGATCCCAAGTGCCAACAATACTAACATCAATGGGTCAATGCGATGGTGTCGCCGAAAACAACATCCCTTATTGTGATCTTAGTAGTGTTATTTTTGCCTGGTCTTCATATTTATGTAACTTTACACCCATAATGAAATAGAACGAGTATAAGGCAACTGGTCTTCATATTTATGTAACTTTACACCCATAATGAAATAGAACGAGTATAAGGCAAAATTCCCAATTCACATATCTCATGAGCCTTATTACGCTTAACTATACGATGTTTTACTAGAGACAAACTTTATTAATATAAAATGTTATACTTAAGACCAAGCACATACCTGGCTTTAATCTGCTTCTATTATAATATGCCACTAGACCTTGTCTTCTTTCCCATATCAAAGCATAGATCATTATTCGACGATATATGCAATTTGGTGAAGTTGATGATTTCTTCTCCCTAATTTATCGATGGCCGATAGAGCCTGTCTATTAGGGTTAGACTATGTGGGAGACAAGACCTAACACCTATTAATATATGATGTAATAATACAATCCATCACAGGCTTACGTCAAGGTATACACGTCGAACAATATAATCACACTTGTCACATTTCAAGATGCGCAAAAGCCTAACAAAAAATAATCATATAAACATTAATGCACTTTCATAAAATAAAATAAGAAAACCTTAAAATAAATTCTAAAAAGTCGCCCCACACAAGTTGACAAGTCAAACTTTTATCGGTATAGCATGCGGATTACTTTTGATTTCGCATATATATATATATATATAACAATACTCTCGTGCTAATACGTGTATTGCACCAAAGTTAGACACTGTTTCGATAGAGAAGAGTATAATACTAAAAGTAAAATAAAAAAATGTAAATGTTGTTTACCTTTTCTATTACGTTCAGTCATCGTGTTCGTATTTTCCGGATAGATAGTTGAAAAATATGTTATGATAATGACTATCATAGTTCTATGACAAAAGCAATGTCGCCTTTTTTTTTTATCACCATGATATTCTTCTTCTTTCCTTTTTTTAAATGCAAAAGGCAATTCGATTACGAAAACACGGTTATCAAGTGCCAAAGTGAACAGCTCTTTGTCGAAGCAACTGCTGCAACGTTCTATGAACTTATTGCTCCACTACTTATCCCCACAATTGAACCCAAGCAAGTGCGGAATGCAAGCAAAGCGTCAGGTTTTTTTCTTTTGATCCAAAAGACACGTTTACATCGTCAAGTGGTGGTAGTTTTCCATCATTACTCAATTACATACCCACCCAAATAAATAATAATGTAGACGAGATAAACATAGACTTCCAAAAGACGTCATTTTCCAGAAAAGAAAATAACATGTAGAGAAGTTTCCACAAAAACTGCTATTTAATGACGGGATTGACTGAAACAACGGGTGGGAGTAAATTGTTTTTGACGGTTATTGTGTTGAGGCAGACTATGATACAACGGCGGGCTTTCCCTTTTCTCCACGTCGTTATCCTCCCCCACCCCAGTCCATATGATACTAAATATGTTGTTAAAGTCATGGAATTAAATAGGATAACGAAAGAAAACAAAAAAAAAAAACAAAACACATTTGAAACGTCACACACAACCAAGAAGATTATTCAAAGATAGTCAGTCGTTGGCGCATTAATTGTTGTCCATTCTTATCCAAACTCATTTTTCGTAATTTGCTCTTCGATTTTAGAGCCAAAGCCATACCAAAAAAAAAAAAAAAAGAGTCAGGATTTTCTTCCAGCTATACTTCTTCTATCAATTACGATGTTATTTATCTTTCTATTTTAATCCGAAATCCTTCTATTCCTATTATTTCACGATAATATTTGCTGACAAAACGAAGAAAAATCTCTTGAATTTGAAAAACATCCCCTCCTTCGTCATGTCATTTGGTAAAAAAAATTATATCACCAACGGATAGGTTCGTTATAGATTTATGATCCTAATCTATTATTGGGTTGCCACGAGGTGGCCACGAGATCTCCGGATCTCCAAAGTCGTCGACTTACATAATATCGAGAAAATAAATTATAATAAATAAATATGTGATGTTGTTAGGAAAACTATTCAGACGGGATGAGGAAGAAACTAATATTTTTATGAAAAGTCAAAGATTCGGTGTGTCGCTCAAATAAGGGAAAAGTCGTCGTTTGCCACCCCTTACTCCCTCCCCCCTCTCTCTCCCCCTCCTCTGGAAAGCTCTTCCTTCTCATCGGAATAAAGACCCAATCGTCATCCACATTGTCACTTTTCTCTTCATCTTCTTCTTTCTTGTAAGGTGGATATCTTTTTCTGGTGGATTGTGAAAGGGAGCGTGTGGACTTTCTGCGTCCTTCATTCTTCTTTTGATTTTCTTTTTTGTTGGAGTGTATAAATCCCAGTTCGTGCTTCGACTTTTCTCAGTAGTTTTACATAAAAAGGAACAATACTACTCATCTAGTATTGAAGCACAACAAACCAGATCAAGGAAGAAGAAACTCATCATGAAGGTGGCGATTGAGGAAGGGAATCCCTGTCCCGAGGACGAAATTGAAACTGGGTTCAATCGTTACGCTTTCGGCTGCGTCGTGGTCGCTTGCGTTATCACCATCATTTTTGGCTACGGTAATTTTGTCCTTTGAATTTAGCAGTGCTTGTTTGTTCAATTCTGTCTCTCCTAAAGACTGGAAGGGAGTTTGATTTCTGGTAATTGTTGTGTGGATCTTCACAGACACGGGCGTGATGAGTGGTGCCATGATTTTCATCAAAGAGGAGCTACTGATCAATGACACGCAGGTCGAGCTCCTCGCTGGAGTCCTCAACTTGTGTGCCCTTGTGGGGTCTCCCATCGCCGGCAGAATATCAGACTACATCGGCCGCCGCTACACCATCGTTCTTGCCTCTGTTATATTCCTTGTCGGTTCAGTAGTCATGGGGTATGGCCCGAATTACGCAGTCCTCATGGCTGGAAGGTGCACCGCTGGGATTGGTGTCGGATTTGCCCTCATGATTGCACCAGTGTACTCGGCTGAGATCTCATCGGCCACCCACCGGGGTCTTCTCTCATCCTTGCCTGAGCTCTGTATCGCCATCGGTATCCTTATTGGGTATATATCAAATTACTTTTTTGGGAAGCTGACGCTGAAACTTGGGTGGAGGCTGATGCTCGGCGTAGCAGCCATCCCTTCGCTGATTTTGGCCGTTGGCATCATGAGAATGCCTGAGTCGCCCAGGTGGCTGGTGATGCAAGGCCGCCTGGCCGATGCGAAAAGGATCCTGCTCCAGATCAGCAATACTCAAGAGGAAGCAGAGACCCGGTTCCGCAAGATCAAATTGGCAGCCGGAATTGACGAGAACTGCAAGGCCGACGTTGTCGAAGTTCGCAGTGTCACCGCAGGTGGCCAAGGCGTCTGGAAAGAGCTCCTGCTGCGGCCAACACCCACTGTCCGGTGGATTCTCCTGGCAGCCGTAGGGATCCACTTTTTTGAGCATGCAACAGGAATTGAGGCTGTCATACTGTACGGCCCAAGGATCTTTAAGAAGGCAGGGGTCCACAGCAAGGACAAGCTTCTGCTTGCGACTGTCGGGGTTGGCCTTACAAAAACGGCATTCGTACTCATTGCCATGGCCCTCCTCGACAAAGTTGGCCGGAGGAAGCTGCTGCTCGTGAGCACAACGGGGGTTGTATTTGCCCTGACAGCACTTGCGTGCTGCTTGACGGTGGTGGAACATGCTAAGGAGCAGGTCCTCTGGGCGCTGGTGACGAGCATTGTGGCAACGTATACGTACGTGGCCTTCTTCAACATAGGGATCGCTCCCATAACCTGGGTATACAGCTCAGAGATATTCCCACTGAAGCTGAGGGCGCAGGGGCACTCGATCGGGGTAGCAGTGAACAGGGGGATGAATGCACTGATATCGATGACGTTTCTGTCGCTGTCAAACGCAATAACAATAGGAGGAAGCTTCTTCATGTTCGCGGGCATAGCAGTGGTGGCGCTGCTCTTCTTCTACTTCCTGTTCCCGGAGACAAAGGGGAAGTCTTTGGAAGAAATAGAGTTTCTTTTCAACAGAGGAGGAAAACGGAATATGCCCCGGAACAAGGACATTGAAATTCAGGCCAAAGTGATCAATTAGTAATACCCCCCCCCCCCCCCAACATGTTTCTTTTTCTTTTTTCAGCTGTGGGGGAGTCATAGCAATCAAAATATGAACTGCCTGGTTAGTAGTTGTGATGAAACCGAGAAAAGGGGAATATTACTATTTTAGAAATGATAGAAGAAAAGTGGGGGTCAGATTAATTGTGTATGTCAACAATGGTTTAATCAAACCCTATCCATGACATGCGAAAGGATGCCTTCGTTGTCCTTTTTATTTACCTCTGGGGTATCCAACCATTCTTGTCTCAACTTGAGTTTATCACCTCGTCCAAACCCTTACCTACAATTCACCTAATGCCAAATTCTTAGAAAAGCCTCGTCCCGGAACAATTCGTGGTTGTCGCCATAGTTACTTCCGTATGAATTCAGGCAAGAAACCCATCATAATATTTTCTAAATATTGGTAAATGTATCCAAGCGATAACTGTGTCCTAATTTTTTTAAGTTTGGACGCATGATCGTGTGATATTGTATCTCCATGTCCGTATCATGGTTGTACATGCATTATGTCTAATAGAATAATTATTTACAAGAAACAGAAATCTTTTAAATGACCAAAATGCCCCTTAATTGTAAAGTGAAAAATTAAAAGAAAAATTATATAATTTTAATGTTAAAGATATTATTTTTTAAAATGTAATTATTCACCAACGTTAGAAACTAGCCGAAAATGGAAGAGCTTGGAAATTATCGAACATAATAAGATGGGGGGCATTTTTGGCACAATGAAAAATTATAGAAGCAGATTTAATACCATGCTTCTGGAAGGAATCCCCGTTACCGGATTATTCGTAATACACATCCGGCCGAAAAGGATTAGGAGCCAATACATTTAACCATCCAATACAAAATAACTACAGTTTACCAATTAATTACGATGCATTGAATTCACATTACAGTGAAGCAAACTTGTAAGAACATGATGTCTTTAAGTAATTTGGAGTCGAAAATAGTTAGAGAAAAAAAAGAAGAAGGTTATAATCCTCAAATAGGTAAAAGTTTTTTAAAAATAGGGGTGGAAATAATCGCATCAGTTCCTAATTAAAATTTTTTAAAACCATTCAATTTCTGGTTATTAATCATATCGTGATTAAATTAATATCTAAAACTAAATTTACTCAACAAACTTTCTCGATACTTAATTTTACTTAATACATTAGTATTAAAATTGCATAATCCTTATATTTAAAAATATAGCACAAAGTTAATCAATTCAAAATATCATGAATTTTTAGTTATTTAATAATTATACATCAACAATTTTGTCAGTTTCTATTTTTTTTTCTCGCATTCACGTATCAGGAATGAGAAAATAGTTAATGAAATTTTTAGAACTGTTTAACAAATAATTTATCACGATGACAAAATCTATATGAAAAAATTAATATCGATAATTAACTTTTCCTTTCTTAAGCAAGAAGGGTCTCGTATGCCAAATCATTGGAAATTAGGTATCCCATATGGCAGTTCGTATATGAGATGTCAAATTGTGTCGTGTTTTATTTGACTACGTTGCCTTCAAATTTTTATTACATGACACCAATCATCTACTTAATTATATAAAAAAAAAAAAAAATCATCCCAAGAGACACCCCAATGGCAAGAGTGGTGAGCGGGAGCTTTCAGGCTCGAAGTGTGTTACCCTGATCAAAATCAGCTTGAAAAGCCATGTAATAAAATCATAGCATGGTGTTGTTGTAATATTTCTCTTGTCTGAGCTTGAGGAATGTGATGTTGCGTTATAGTAAGGTGTCGCTATAATACTATGTCTATCCTTTTATAAACGTGGAAAAATTATTTTTCCCGAATAAAACAATAAAAATTAATTCATATTTCGAATTATCTAGATTAATGTGATGCTTCAGTCATTATCCGGGTACCCTCAATATTCTAATTTAATTTAAAATATTTTTACCATAATTATGGTAATAAAGCATAAAATTATTGAAATTAATCAAAATTCTTTTGATTAATTGCATTCATTAAAAAGAGAAAATATTTAGTGATGAGCTTAAGCAAAGTGTTAATGAGCTACAACTAGCGTGAGCTGTACGTTGCTAATCTACACTAAGTCGCTACTATCTGGTTACGCTTCCTCACCGGAAATATGGAATATAATATTTTCTTTTTATGTTGAAATATATTTTGAATTAATTCAGAATATATTTCGAGATATCCAAATACATTGAATTTGATTTGGACATTCCAATAGGCAACTTAAATCATAATATTAGCTTTCCAAGTTAAGATTTCGAAACAAAATATTTTGTGGAAGCTTCTCATAACATACGAACTATGATTTGTTGTCTAAACTAGCCAAAAAGGAGCTCATTAAAGGCTTACCTAAAATAAAGTTTGACAACGATAAGGTTTGTAAAGCTTGTTCAATTTGCAAGCAAACAAAGGTATCCTTAAAGCAAAAATATGATTTCAAGCAAGGAACCGCTCAATTACTTCATATGAACTTATTTGGTCCAACGAGGACTCAAAGCCTAGAAGGTAAACGTTATGGATTAGTTGTTGTATACTTGGGTTAAATTTTTAGCTCATAAAAGTGATGTGATTACACCATTTGAAACTTTAATCAAACAACTTCAAAATGAGAAAGGTGTTTCTCTACGAAGCATAAGAACAGATTATAGTACCGAATTTGAGAACCATGACTTTTCTTCATTCAGTGAAGAATATGGTATTAACCATAATTTCTTACCTCCATACACTTCACAATAAAACGAAGTTGCAAAGCGAAAGAATAGAACCTTACAGGACATTGCAAGAACCATGTTGCTTGAAAGTGAGGTTGCTAAAAATCTTTGGGCTGAAACTGTAAAGACAGCTAGCTTGCTACATCTCAAACCTTGTCCATTTGAGGCACTCCTTAGGTAAACCCCTTATAAGATATATAAAGGTAGAAAATCTAATATTTCATACTTCGATCCATTTGGAGTAAGTGTTGTATCTTGAGACCCATAAAAGATAGTGTCAAAAAATTTGATGCTCGATTTGATGAAGGCATATTCTTAGGATATTCTCTCACGAGCAAAGCATATAGAGTCTTTAATAAAATTATTGTAATAATTGAAGAGACAATTAACGTTAAAGTTGATGATTCTCCGAAACAGGATGAAGATGCACTTAAAGTAGCAACACAATCCTCAACTGTAGTATCAAATGAAAGGACACAATAAATGATTGCTGAAAGTAATCCGAATGGAAACTCTATAGTAGAGATACAACAAGTTCTTACTACACTTACAGAAAATATTTCTGATGATTTTCAAGATGTACAAATAGAGGATCGTGTTCCTTCTTTATATGAGAAAAAACATCCTATTGACTAAGTCATAGGACCATTGCATACATGAGTGCGAACCCGACGTACAATAAGTTTGTACTGTGAGCACTCCACTTTTATCTCTCAAAAGGAACCTTAAGGCATTGATGATTCGCTTGATCCAAATTAGATCCTCGCAATGCAAGATGAACTAAACCAGTTTGAGAGAAACAATGTTTGGAGTCTAGTACCTAGACCAAATGATTTTTTCATTATAGGAACAAAATGGATTTATCAAAATAAACTCGGTGAGCTTGGAAATGTTGAAGAAACAAAGCCAGACTTGTAGCAAAATGTTACTCTCAAGAAGAGGGTATCAATTATGATGAGACGTTTTCTGTTGTGGGACGTCATGAAGTAATACGTCTACTATTAGTGTATGCTTATTATAATAATTTTAAACTATTTCAAATGGATGTGAAAAGTGTATACCTTAACGATGATATGAAAGAGGAAGTTTATGTGGAACAACCCCCTGGTTTCACTAACCCGAAATTCCATGATCATGTTTACAAGCTTTCTGTATCGGCTCAAGCAAGCTCCAAGAGCTTGGTACGAAAAGCTTGTCTCCTTTCTCATTGAGAAATGACATAGACTTGAAAAAATAGATACAATATTGTTTCTTAGAAACAGGAAGATGATCTCTTAGTTGCTCAAATACATGTGGACGACATTATATTTGGTTCGACTAATGAACAACTATGCACAAAATTCTCTGGTCTAATGATATGAGAATTTGAAATGAGTCTTATGGGATAGCTTACATTCTTCCTTGGACTTCAAATTACACAACTGTACATAGAATTTTTAGTCATCAGGAAAATTACAACAAATAGTTGCTCAAGAAGTTTGATCTTGAGAATGCTAAAGCTTCTTTATCTACTTCTATTGGTAGTAATACCAAAATTGATAAAGATGAAAGTAGCAAGGAGATTGATTCTCATTTATACAGAAGCATGATAGGGTCTTACTCTATCTCACTGCTTCACGACCTGATATTATGTTTAGTATATGTTTATCGCTAAATATCAGTCTTATCCAAAAGAATCACATCTCACTACTGTAAAAATAATGTTTCATTATTTCTTAGGAACAGTCAGCTTAGAACTTCGGTATTCAAGAAGATCATCTATGGATCCCATGGGATACTCAGACACGGACTATGTCGGGTGTCACATTGATAGAAAAAGTACATCTGGTACTTGTCAACTAGTAGGAAATATGTTAATTTCCTAATTCTCTAAAAAGCATACGTCAACCGCTTTATCCACAACTGAGGCCGAATATGTGGCAGCAACTAGTTGATGTGCTCAACTACTTTAGATGCGAAACAACTTAAAGATTATGATCTTCCTTTTTGTAGCATTCCTATTATGAGTGATAGCACAAGTGTAATTAATTTGTCACAAAATCCCGTCTATCACTCGAGATCAAAGCATATCGAGTTGATATATCACTTTATACGTGATAATGTGCAAATGAGTACTATTGATATTCAGTATGTTAATACTGAGCAACCACTTGCTGATATATTTACCAAACCTCTTGATAGGAAAATGTTTATATATTTGCGAAACGAATTGGGGATATGTAATCCTAATTACTAGCGTGAAAAACTTGCAATATTTTCAGAATCTTATTATGGGAAATAATTGTTCTCATTTGAGAGCATGGGCTATGCATATTCTGATGGTGTTTATTAAGAAACCCACAAAGTGATTAACCGTTGCTTTTGTGCGCAGCAAGGCAGAACCTGCTGAGAATTTATGCGCGCTAAACATGAGAAGGATGTTCCTAAACTTGAGGCTTCGTCTCTTTCAAAACTACAAAGGTCCTCATTGAGGAACTTACCTTTACGAGGCGCTCCATTTTTGAAAGGATGGACAACTTTGTTGAAAAGCTTGGAAAGTTGGAGGCGTTGATCCATACTTTGATTTACAATGATGTTGACGATGCCGATAGGATTGAGATGTGCTCTACTCTTTTTCAAACCTATTTCTAAGGATTGAGTTGAGTTCTCCTTCTTATGAACTTTAGGTGTTAGCATATTTTTGCTACACCATTAATAAAACTATCTCTTACTTTGTCTTTCACTTCATTTTGATTTGACAAAAAAAGGGAGAAGGATAAGTTGAGGGGGAGATCTAGCTCTCTGAACAAAGTAAGCCAGTTGGTGCTTACTCTCAGGGGGAGTTGAGTTTGCATTTCAAGTTCTATGCTCTATTACTTATTTCTAAATTAAAGGTTCGTGTTTTGTCATCATCAAAAAGGGGAAGAATGTTAACCTTGCTTTTCATTATGAGCTTGAAAAGCTATGTTATAAATTCATAGCATTGTGTTGCTGTAACAGTTCGCCTGTATTTGATGATGGACTTGAGAAATGTGATGCTGCATTACAATGAGGTGTCGTTGTAATATTCTGTCTATCATTTTATAAACGTGGAAATAATTAATTTTTTAGAATAAAATATTGAAATCAATTCATATTTTGAATTATCCAAATTAATGTGATGCTTTAGTCATTATCCAGATATCCCAAATATTCTAATTTAAGTTAGAATATATTTTACCATAATTGGTAATAAAGTCTCTAATTGTGGAAATTAATCAAAATCATTTTGATTAATTTCATTTATTAAAAAGATTCTTTAGTGATGAGCTTAAGCAAAGTGTTGCTGAGCCACAACTTGCGTGAGCTGTACGTCGCTAATCTACACTAAGTCGCTACTATCTTGTTACACTTCCTCACTGAAAATATGGAATATAATATTTCTTTTTTATGTTGAAATATATTTTGAATTAATTCAGAATATATTTTGAGATGTCTAAATACATTGAATTTGATCTGGACATTCTAAATCATCTGTTTTGGTAACTCATAATTATAATATTAGCTTTCCAAGTTAAGATTTGGAAATAAAATATTTTATGAAAGCTTCTGATCATCTACAGTAACGTTACACTGCAAAGAGACAAATTGTCATATCAAGTAATCTTAATTATGATTTGACCTTAATAATTGATTAGATAAGATTATCATTATGTTAGTTATATTATAAAATATCGAAATAAATAATCCCATTCAGATGAGATAAATTCACTAAGGGAAATTACTGTTTGAGGACTTTCCCTCTTGGGTGCAGCGACTGTTGATAGGTATCCGCTCAGATTGGTTTGATCCGCTGAAATTTTTAAAACAAATAAATGGGATTGCCAAATGAATCTGGACACACCTTAATGTTTCCCTCCATATATCTTTCCAGAGTCTATGTGTGAAACTCTGACCTGTGTGATCTCTATGATTCGGCGGAGAACGGAATGCCCTAAGTGATTGCCCGGTTCTTACCTCTCACAACTTCGTGTGAGAGTACCAAGGACTGTGTGCTACCTTGGTCGTCTTGAGAGGGACTGTATGTCATCGGTGCATTCAACGAGCTATCAACTGCTAAGCATGAGCATCCATCTACTGGAAACGAGAAGGTGTCCAATGAGTGAGGAGCTAATCATTGTCCGAAGGAATCTCCAATTTCTTTAAGGATTATAAAGCTCACTGTGTGAGAAACTGAAAGCCTAGTGAAAGGGCATTTTGCCCCCATTATATTATATAGTGGAATCGCTTTGATGGTAGAAAGTGGGCATAGACTTTGTCCATTATGATCGCGCATACACTTGTACGAAAACCCACTCGACCAAATCGTAACGCTTTATTGTGACACAGTACCATTCCACATATACTGGGAAAGAGTACAAAAAGTGACAGTCACTAATCCATCCCCCTCCTAGTACACCTGAACGATCCAACAAAGTCTGATCAGAGTCTAGACATGCCACAATCATAAACGGAATTATGTGTCATGTCACTTTAAAAATGGAATTCGATAATGAATAGACTCTGATCATGTCACATAATTGTGTTTATGTCCATTTCTTAAATAATTATATAATTTTATCACGAACTTTGTTGATCATTTTATTTTGGCAAGCATTCTTCCTTCCTTCTCTTGACACTCCCCCTCAAGATGTGTATATATGTCCTTCATACACATCTTGCTCTTCAACCAATTAAATCTCGGTCCTGAAAAACCTTTTGTATACAAGTCAGCCAGCTGGAACTTGGATGAAACATATTCAAGTTCTATCTCTCCCTTCTTCAATCTTTCCCGAATGAAATGACAATCTATCTCGATGTGTTTAGTCCTTTCATGAAAGACGGGATTCTTTGCTATATGCGCTGCAGCTTGATTATCACATCTAACTTTAATTGGTTGAGCAATTTTCACTTCAAATTCTGCAAGTAAAGATGTGAGCCAAATAACTTCACAAACAACTCCTCCTATCGCCCTATATTCAGCCTCTGCTGAACTTCTGGCTACAGTCACTTGTTTCTTCGTTTTCCAGCTTATTAGAGCATCTCCATAATAGACACAATAGCCTGTAAGTGATTTCCTTGTGTCTGGACAATTTGCCCAGTCACTATCCACAAATGCAGTCAATTCCCTTGCTGGTTCTGATGTGAAAAACATTCCTTCTCCTGGTGCATTCTTTATATACCTCAGAACTTGCACAGCAGCTGACAAATGTGCAACCGTGGGCTGTGACATGAACTGAGTTAGCACTTGCACTGAGTAAGTAATATCCGGCCTCGTTAAAGTCAAATACATTAGTTTTCCAACTAATTGTCTATATTCTGTCGGATCTTTCAAAATTATCCCATCATCCTTTGACAACTTATGATTAGGACTGATAGGAATGCAACTTGGTTTAGCT
The DNA here is from genome assembly GCA_023653495.1 of Melastoma candidum. Taxonomy (NCBI): domain Eukaryota; kingdom Viridiplantae; phylum Streptophyta; class Magnoliopsida; order Myrtales; family Melastomataceae; genus Melastoma; species Melastoma candidum. The sequence continues at coordinate 5,121,644 of CM042887.1, forward strand.
GCTAACAACCCATGTTCTTCCAACAGCTCCAATGCATATTTTCTTTGTGACAACACTATCCCTTTTGAAGATCGGGCAACTTCCAGTCCAAGGAAATACTTCAAATCACCTAAGTCCTTCAGCTTGAAAACAGATGCTAAATACCTTTTGAATGCATCAATTTCTGGCATACTTGAACTTCCAATAGCTATGTCATCCACATAAACAAGAAGAGCCATAAAACTCTTGCCTTGTCCTCTAACAAACAAAGAATAATCTGACTTGGACTGTTTAAATCCATAGTCTACTAGAGCTGCAACAAACTTGGAGTTCCATTGCCTTGAAGCTTGCTTAAGGCCATACAAAGATTTTTGCAGTTTACAAACAACCTTACTCTCCCCCTTAAACTGCAGATTATCAATATCAAGACCCTGTGGAACAACCATATAAACCTCCTCTTCCAAATCACCATTTAGAAAGGCATTGTTGATGTCTAATTGACATAAATGCCAAGAATTCATAGCAGCCAGAGTTAAAAATACCCGAACTGTAGTGTGTTTTGCAACCGGGCTGAAAGTATCATTGTAATCAATGCCCTCTCGTTGTGTATAGCCCTTAGCAACAAGCCTGGCCTTGTACTTGTTAACTGTTCCATCGGCATTATACTTTGTTTTAAAGATCCACTTACAACCAATTGGTATTTTTCCTGCAGGAAGTCCAGTTAAAACCCAAGTCTTGCTCTCAGATAATGCAGACAGCTCAGCTTGAATGGCTGCACGCCAATGATCAGAAAGAACAGCTTCTGAATAGTGTACTGGATCTGAATTGACCATGAGATTAACTGCAAATGCTTTGTAATTTGGAGATAAACCAGAATAAGAGACAAAATGATGTAATGGGTATTTAGTAGAAACAGAATTAGGTGAAGTAGTACATTTGGATGACTGAGTTGAACCTGTTAAAGTGAGAGCAAGTGAATGATGATAATCTTTTAAGTATGATGGAATTTTCCTCTGCCTACCACTTGTCCTCAAAACATCAAATGCAGTATGTTGTGCAGTATGATCATGTCCAGATTCCTCAGAACTTGCATTATTATTCTGTTCTTGTTCAATGTCATTCAAAATATGAGGATTTGACAATTGACTATCTAAAGGAACAACAACAGATTTAGAAAAATGAGGTAAAGAAATACCAGACTCCAAATTTTGTCCAGATGATACTGATTCCTTGAAAGGAAAAAGATGTTCATAAAAGACTACATCTCTAGAAACATATACTTTGTTTTCTGCAAGATCATATACTTTATATCCTTTTGTACCACTTTGATACCCAACAAAAACACATTTTGAAGCTCTAGAATCAAACTTACATCGACCATGTTGCAAAGTGGAAGCATAACACAAGCAACCAAAGACTCTAAGATGTAGATAATCAGGTTTATGATTGAACAACAACTCAAATGGTGTTTTGTTTTGAAGAACTGGTGTAGGCAATCGATTGATTATATGAACAGCAACTTGTATTGCTTCTGGCCAAAAAATCAAAGGCATACCCGATTGAAATAACAAAGCTCTTGCCACATTCAAAATATGTTGGTGTTTTCTTTCTACAATCCCATTTTGTTGAGGTGTCTCAACACAAGTGGTTTGATGTATTATACCTTGTTCTCTATAAAAATCCATCATCAGAAACTCTCGACCATTATCTGACCTTAAAACCTTAACATGAGATGCATATTGTGTTTCAGCCATCTTACAGAATTGTTTTATAACTGATGAGACTTCTGATTTAGCTTTCAAAAGGTAAACCCAAGTAAGTCTACTGTGGTCATCAACAATTGTAAAGAAAAATCTGTAACCATTGATAGATGTACAAGAACAAGGTCCCCAAATATCACAATGAATGAGATCAAACAAACCAGTGGTATTCTTTTGATGAATTGGAAAAGGCAGACGTTTCTGCCGAGCATAATGACAAACAGAACAAGCCCCTTTATTACAAGAAGGTTTCAACTGATTACATGCCTGAATGTATCTTTGTTTTTCAAAAGGTGGGTGTCCTAATCTATAATGCCAAACATCAAATTTCAAACTTCTATCCTGTTCAAAAACAGAAGGAACTGCATGTATGCTGGGAGTAGGATGAACATGTGAAGCTTCTTGTGTTTCTTGTAAAATGTAAAGTCCTGCTCTCTCTTTAGCAAGTCCAATCATCTTCCATGATGATAGGGCCTGAATGAAACAAAAATTGTTTAGAAAAAGGACACAATTCAACTTGGTTTTCATGATTTGGCTGACTGAAATGAGATTTAAACGAAATGAAGGAATATACAAAACATTTTCAAGAATCAGACCATTACATAGTGCTACTTCACCTGTAAAAGTAACAGCAACTTTAGTACCATTAGGTAAGGAAACAAACATGTTTTGAACAGGGACTGTTTTAGAAAAAGAAAACAGGTTACAAGATATGTGATTTGTAGCACCAGTATCTACAATCCACTGATTTTCCAAAAGATTACCTGCTGCATTAGAAAATGCTTTTGAAGTATCAGGGCTAGAATGAGGAAAAGATGTAGAAGCAGAAATGGTAGCAGCAGATTTCAACTGTTCTTCCTGACCACCAAGCATAGCCATCATTTGCTGAAGCTGCACCTTTACTTCATTGAGCTTATCATTTTCTGAATTTCCTGCTGTAACCACTTCAGACACTGTAGCCACAGAATTATGTCCTGATCCATAGCTTCTTCTTCCCCTCACGACAGAATTGGATGGATAACCTATCAACTGAAAACATTTCTCCTTAAAGTGTCCTTTCTTTCCACAATGAGAACAGAATATATCAGCCCTTTTCATAAATTTCTTTTTCTGACCATATTGCACTCCTCCTGTAGCCGATAAAGCCATAGATTCTGACTCTGTTTTCACAGTAAATCTAGCACTTCCTACTTCTTTTCCATTTCTGTATGACTCTTCTTGCATTGCCATGTTGTATACCTCATCCAAACCAGGAAAAGGTTTCATGGACAGAATTCTACTCTTCAAATTCTCAAATTCATCATTTAGTCCATACAGAAAACGGAATACACAATCTTCTGTTTGACTTTCTGTAAACCTTCTAAAACATTCTTCATTGCATTTACCACAAATACAATGAGGTAATGGCCTAACGTACTTTAATTCCTCCCAAACTCCACTCATTTCAGAATAGTACTCATCTACAGTCTTTGTACCTTGAACAACAGTCATTAGCATCATTTGCAGCCTGAATATCTTGGACTTATCTGGTTGAGAATACCTCTTCTTTAGTACCTTCCAGATATCAGCCGCAGAAGTCATATAGAATATATTACTGGCTATATTTTCTGCAACTGATCTCAAAATCCATGAAGTCACTAAAGTGTTACATCTCTTCCACAAATGATGCATCTCATCTCCAATAGTAGGCTCTACTATAGTTCCATCAACAAAACCCAACTTATTTCTAAAAACCAATGCCATCTCAAATGCCCTAGACCAGGTAAAGTAGTTTAACCCATTCAACACTGGAGTCACCATGACAGTACTCAGGTTGTCAGACTGTTGTATGTAAAAGGGCGATGTAGGATCTTCAGCAGGCATACCTCCTCTGCTCATACTTCCCGCCGTCGCTGCCATTCCTTGATTCACTCCCGCTGTAGCTATTCCTCCTTGTCGTCCTTGATTACCACTAACGACTGCAGCGAAACTTCGCTCTGATACCATCTCAACAATCAAGGCGATCTGCCATGAAGAGCCAGAAGAAAACAGGGGAGGAAAAAGACTAACTGTATTCTGTTATCTGTTTTTCATCAAAGCAAAACAACTTTTGAGTTGTTGTTCAATCATAAACCTGATTATTTGCAGCGCATATAGCAAAGAATCCCGTCTTTCATGAAAGGACTAAACACATCGAGATAGATTGTCATTTCATTCGGGAAAGATTGAAGAAGGGAGAGATAGAACTTGAATATGTTTCATCCAAGTTCCAGCTGGCTGACTTGTATACAAAAGGTTTTTCAGGACCGAGATTTAATTGGTTGAAGAGCAAGATGTGTATGAAGGACATATATACACATCTTGAGGGGGAGTGTCAAGAGAAGGAAGGAAGAATGCTTCATAGTGAGGAAGCTGATGATGTGAAGTGAGCAATTGGAGAGTGGGACGATGAGAAGTGTTAACTAGTGGGCTAGATAGTGGGCTTATAAAGTTAAATATAGTCGTAGCCCAACTAGAAGTGTATATAAGAAAAGTTGTTTTGCTTTGATGAAAAACAGATAACAGAATACAGTTAGTCTTTTTCCTCCCCTGTTTTCTTCTGGCTCTTCATGGCAGATCGCCTTGATTGTTGAGACACGTCTTCGACGGATTCCATCTAGAATTCGACATGTACTTATCGGACCAACGTGTCCGTCCCAGTCAGACAAAGTCATTATCTACGTCAGCTCTCCCTCTCCCACATTGGCTCTCCCACCTTTGAAAGATGTTATAATCGACAAAATCCTCCAAAACCCCTAATTCTCCAATCTTTGAAAGTGAACCTTCAATCGGACGATTGTTGCATTTAGAGCTCCCTTTCGCCCCCAAATCAAAGGACCCTAGTCCATGGCTCAAGGTAAGTGTCTTCGACCTTTAATTGAAAATGAGTAAAGGTGTATCAAAGGAAAACTTTGTTGGGTCGGTTGTTTCGAGCTCGAGTGTGGGAAGTTGAGTTTGTATCCACGACAAGAAGGTGGATTTATATAGATCTTGGAGTAATATGAACCTTCGTCATTGATTCTTTCGTGATTCTTCCAGGAAGGTAGTGTTCACCATGGTTGTTGGGCATTTTTGGCTTTGGTACTTGTTTGTTTGCACAATTGTGCTCTTTGTGCGGTGTTAATAACAGGAGAATGCCAGTAGTTGTTTTTGAGTGATTGGACGAGGAATTTTCAGTCAGGCAAAAGGAAGTAATAATGTACTTCGTGGAATTGAAAAATCTCTAAGAGGATAGGATTGACATGCAGCATAAAAAGTATCAAATCAAAGAATATAACGTTAAGAAGTTGGAAGGGAAGATTGAGAAGTACAAAAAAGTGAAAAATTATGATTAAAAAGCATATCAATAGAGATTTGATAAAATAAAGGCCGAGTTAATTGTTTTGCGAAGTTTCGTAGTTGCTTTGGTGGGGTTAATATTGTACATTTGTTATTTCTATTGGCGTGCAAACTGATTTGATGTAATTATTGTGGATTTTTAGTGATGTAAGACTGGTAGATGGTAATATTAATGTTAGTTGGATATTTGCTTTGTTTTGGCACTGTGCCAACATAATGCCTGGGCACAAAACGAAAGGCTAGAAACGAATGCATTGTTACTTACAATGTTAACAGAAGGTTCACAAAATGACATTGAAGATTACATCCAGGATACACCCGATTATGATTTACACAGACACATATCATATTTGGATAGCCTAACAGCTAAAATGATTACATCTAAGATACCGTAACAACCAAAATGTACACAAGTACCCATGTAGACATCCTAATAGCATGTCAAAATATCATCCTCCTTGCTCATATGGCATCCTCCTTCTTGTCCGTCACCTTCCTCTCCTGGTAGGTTGTGTTGATGTTGACTCTGGTGACACAACACCTTCATTTTCATTGTTTATAGAAGGTCCACAAAGCATCTGCAATATTTACAGAAGGTCACGGAGAAGCCAACTGTTGGATCGTTTATGTACACTAAGAGGGGGGTGAATTAGTGTTTATCACTTTTTCGCCCTTTCTCGGTGTAAGCGGAAGCGTACTGTATCACAGCAGAGCGTTTCTCAGAATGAGAAATACCTTACTGTAACTGTTACGATTTTGTCGAGTAGGTTTTCGTACGAGTGTTGCGCGATCGTAATGGACACAGTGATTTATAGTGGTTCGGCCTTAATTGACCTACGTCCACTTTCCACCAACAAGGTGATTCCACTATATAAAATAATGGGTGCAAAAAGCCCTTGCACTAGGCGTATGTTTCTCTCACAAAGTGAGATTTAGAATCCCGTACAATAGATGATCACTCCTGGCAACGGTCAGCTCCTCACACAGTGGACGTCTTCTCGTTTCCAGCAGAATGATGCTTATCCTCAGCAGTTGGTAGCTCAATGGATTCCACACAGCTCGTTGTCGCTTAATATAAACCTGACTTATCAAAGAGCACAGACAACGTTATGTTAGAGTATAAATCCTCACAAATAATTCCTTACGGTGAAGAATGTATTCTCAGAGAGCAGCTCGTTTCTGTTTCACAGCGAAGGATTGCTTCAGCACTTGTTTGCTCAGAAGAGGATTTCCACACAGATCTTGTCTCTCCTTAAGATAAGCCTGCACTTGCTTAAGAGACAACCACAAAGTTGAACCACAAAGATCACGAAGATAGGAACCACAAAGATCACAAAGAAAACCACAAAGCCACTTAGAAGGTATACGTCCTACACTCAGTTCGGACGTGCACGGTTACCACAGCCGTGACTCACTGCACTGCACACCCAGTGCCTAGGGTGGAATTTTCCGATCCGTTGGCTTCCACGCAACCTGCTTTACTAACCCTCTGTATCAGGCGTTCAAGACTTCTGCACAGCACCCCTGTGCTCGGGAGGAACTCTTTCCACTCCGGCGGCGTTCCCAACTCCTGCTCTACCCTGCAGGCACGAGACTTCTGGCGCGCACCCGCAAGTGCGTGTCTAACTGCTCAAACTCCGTAGGCTCGAGACTTCCCTGCGAAAAGACACGACAAGAACGGCTTCTTGCCGATGGGTCAGCAACCGGTTACTGAATTCAGAGCAGGTATTCACTTAGCTTCCCTCAGACGATTCGCCGGTTGCTCGTTGAACGCACGGAGGACACACAGTCCCTCTCAGACGATTCAAGGGATCTGACCTCAGCCCCTTGACACTCTCACACGCAGCTTGCAAGAGAAAGAACCAGGAGACACTTAGCACCTTCCGCTCTCCGTCGATGCACAAAGCTCACTTAGACCACACAGACCACACAGACCACTCAGACGCACAAAGGCACAGAGAGAAAAAGTCATCCATGGTCTGATTATAACGAAGAAGGAGGACGGAAATCGTCTAGGCAATCAACAAGATTTATTGCCAAAACTGGCAGCGAGGACACAGCAACGGTCTGCTCAACGTTTGCTGTGTTATAAAAGGAAAGACACAAACGGTAACTTCCTTTACTCATCTCAATCAAGTAGATTATTTCCAATCTCCAACATCATATCTAATCAATATATTTAATTAAATATATTTAATTTGATATTTTCTCCTATTACAGCAAGACGTCGCTGCAGGGAATCAAAAGGATATTTTGTTTCCAAAAATAACAATTGGAAAGATAATCTCAATATATTTTGTTGCCTAATAGTTTATAATAAGATCATTAGGCTACGTTAAACGAACCTAGACACCCAGAATAATTATCTGAGATAGATTAAAATAAATCTTGGAATAAATCATGATTAAAAATATGTTTCCATATTTTTAACTTCTATGCGTAATATCACAGTAACAGTCTACTGGAACGCAATAATATATAACTGCTACTAGCTGTGGTTCAGCAACGTATTGCTCAAGCTCATCACTAAGAATGAACACATAACTTGTGAAACATTATTACTGACCACCAGTAACATGTTGCTTACCACCAGTAACATGTCGCTTAAGTTCATCATCAAAACCAGGTCAACATTCTCCCCCTTTTTGATGATGACAAAATATGTACTTAGGGATCGAGCTTGTGTCAACTCCCCCTTAAATCCTTAACTCCCCCTGAACTTATTCTTCTCCCCCTTTTTGTCATATCAAAAAGAAAAAGAAAATAGGATAACAAAGGATAGTTTTATTACTAGTGCATCAAGAATATGCTAGCACCCAAAAGACAAAGTCAGCAGCCAACAGTTGCTGCGATGCATCAAAATGAAACAATTATTAAACCAGTTCAGAAATAGAAGAGCGTAGCTCATTCCAGAACAACAAAGCAGACATCTAAAAATAAAGGAGAGTAGCTCAATCCTAAACGGAGAGCACGGCTCAATCCTCAGCATTATCAAGCAAGGTCTGGACCATATTTTCCAGGCGGGTCAGCCTCTCAGCAAATCCATCCAGCCTCTCAAGAATTGAGCGCCTGGTGTAGTTTAGTTCCTCACAGAGGACTTTCTGAAGCTTGGAAGAAGAAGGGGACTCATCCTTGGATGAAGAAGCCACCTTCTCACGTTCAGCATAGCGTTGCTTGCCAAGTGCAGCTGTGGACTTGCCACGGACAGAAGCAGCGATCTGTCGCTTGGTTGGTTTCTTGACAAAAACACCATCCACATACTGGTAGCCCATACTTGCTACAGAGTTAGCTCCAATAACCTGAGTACTCCAGGTGTCCATTTGATTCACAGGAACAATCTGCTCCCCATAGAACTGCAGCAATGCAGTGATAACATGCGCAAATGGAAGTGCCCTGTTCTCGTCCTGAACACAAGATGCCATATGGCCAAATATCACACTTCCCAAGTTCACAGGAATACCTCTTTTAAGATGAACCATCAGATTCCAATCTCTTGGCATGACAGTGTCGATGCTGCCAATCCGAGGGGCCAAGCAAGACATTACTGCCTTGTGAAACATCCGGTTGCTGAAACTCAGCGCGGTGTTCTGCAGATATCCGCTGATAGCAACCACCTCACCATCGTTGATGGTCTGATAAGCTTCCAGCTTTCCTTCACTGATCACCCTCAGGTTGTTAACAAGATCAGATTCAAATAGGCGGCAGACATCAAACACAGAGAAAACAAAGGTTTTCTCATCTACCAACACCTTGATGAATTTAATGAGAGAATCTTCCTTATGAAAGGTAATATTGGCATAGAATTCCTTGACCTTTGAGATGGAACTGATGCCATCATACTCACAAAAGGATCGCCAGGTCAACCTTTCAAACATCTCAGCAAAGCAGAGCTCATGTTGAGTAAACCAGTCAAAGTCTACACGCTTGCATGCAGCAATGTTGCGCTTAGTCATGTTTCTATTCGGCATATTATCATCAGCAAGAATCCGATTTAATTCAGCCAGAGAAACATACTGATCAACCGCAGGAATAAAAACAGAGGAATCTGCATTCCTCACTTTCTTGTGAATAGGAGAACCAGAATGCATACCATCCCTTATACCAGCAAAAGGTCGCTTCATCCTGGTGCGAGAGCCAACACCAAGAGAAGGGCGAATCAGAGGATTCTGAACTGAGCCGATCACCTCCACATTATCATCCTCATCAGGAGTCTCTTCAGCCAAAGAGTCCTGTTCATCAGCGCTCTGGAAATCCTCAGGATCCTCAGCGCTTTTCTTGCCTTTTTCGGCTTGAGTCTCCTCATCAGAAGCAGGGGAGTTTGCTGCTTTGGGAGACGCAGAAGTAGACTTGGTAACCGCCTCTGGTGGAGCGGTTTCCTCCTCAACATCGAGGGTTTTCTCCGCAGCATCCTCAGGTTCGCCAAAAGTGGTGGCATCACCAGTCGAAGCCACATTGTCCTTGGCAGGAACCGCAGCAGGTATCTCCTTGGTCTCAGTGACCACCGGAGCAGGGGTTTGCATCATCGAGGGCTCCCCCTCAGTAACTGACGGAGGAACCACAACAGGTAGTTGCTGGGCAGAAGCAGCCACAGCCTGTGACCGTTTCTTGGGAGTTCCCTTGCCCTTTCCAGATTTCGCAAATTTGGGTGCCATTTTTAGAGGAGAAATGGAGAAGAAGGAAGAGGGTCGAGGTTGAAGAAGAAACGAGGGAAGTTAGGGATTTGAAAAGAAACTGTAGGTGGTTTCCTTTTTATAAAATGTTTTGTAGAAGAAGGAAATAAAAAGAAATAGGAATGAAATGGCACCGTAGGAATATTTTTAATTTCCTATCAAAACTTTCTCAAAATAAATAGATGACAATCTTATCATCTCAGAGATTTGGATTACATATCCCCAACTCACTTCGTAAATATTCAAACCTTTCCTTGTCAAGCGGTTTAGTAAGAATATCAGCAAGCTGTTGCTCAGTATTTACATACTGAATATCAATTTTACCGCTTTGTACATTATCACGTAGAAAGTGATGTCTTAACTCAATATGCTTAGATCTTGAGTGATAGACAGGATTTCGTGATAAATTAATTGCACTTGTGTTATCACACATTATTGGAATAGAATCAAAATGAAGATCATAATCTTCGAGTTGTTGTCGCATCCATAGTAACTGCGCACAGCAACTAGCTGCTGAGACATATTCAGCCTCTGCTGTGGATAAGGCGACAGTTGTTTGCTTCTTAGAGAACCAGGAAATAAGCATATTTCCCAATAGTTGGCAAGTACCAGACGTGCTTTTCCTATCAATACGACATCCAGCATAGTCAGCATCTGAATATCCTTTAGGATCCAGCAACGATTCTCTTGGATACCACAGACCTAAGCTAACAGTTCCTGTGAGGTATCGAAAGATCCTCTTAACTGCAGCAAGGTGTGACTCTTTTGGAGCAGACTGATATCTAGCGCATAAGCATACGCTGAACATAATATCTGGTCGTGAAGCAGTAAGATATAGCAATGATCCTATCATACTTCTGTATAGCTTGGAATCAATTTCCTTTCCACTTTCGTCTTTATCAATTTTGGTATTACTACCAATTGGAGTTGACAAAGGTTTAGCATTCTCAAGATCAAATTTCTTGAGCAACTGTTTGCTGTACTTTTCTTGATGGATGAAAATTCCATCTTCCGTTTGTTTAATTTGAAGTCCGAGGAAGAAAGTAAGTTCTCCCATGAGACTCATTTCAAATTCTCCTTTCATTAGTTTAGAGAATTCATTACATAATTTTTCATTAGTTGAGCCAAATATAATGTCATCGACATATATTTGAGCAACTAAAAGATCAGCATCCTGTTTCTTAAGAAACAATGTTGTATCAATTTTTCCACGCCTATATCCCTTTGCTATAAGAAAGGAACTAAGCTTTTCGTACCATGCTCGCGGAGCTTGCTTAAGCCCATACAAAGCTTTAGAGAGCTTATAAACATGATTACGATACTTTGGATCGGTGAATCCAGGAGGTTGTTCAACATAGACTTCCTCTTTTATATCACCATTTAGGAATGCACTTTTCACATCCATTTGAAATAACTTAAAGTTATTATAGCAAGCATACGCTAGGAGTAAGCGTATTGCTTCTAGACGCGCCACTGGGGCGAACGTTTCATCATAATCGATGCCTTCTTCTTGTGAGTAACCTTTTGCTACAAGTCTAGCTTTGTTTCTTATTACATTTCCAGACTCATCAAGTTTATTTCGATAAACCCATTTTGTTCCAATAATGGAACGATCATTGGGTCTAGGTACTAAACTCCAAACTTTGTTTCTTTCAAATTGGTTCAATTCCTCTTGCATAGCAAGAATCCAATTAGGATCATCAAGCGCATCATCAATGCCTTGAGGTTCATCTTGAGAGATAAAAGCCGAGTATGCACAGTACAGGCTTGCTGTATTTCGAGTTCGCACTCCTGTGTGTAAGGATCCTATTACTTGATCAATAGGATGTCTTTTCTTATATAAAGAAGGAACCCGATTCTCAATTTGAGTATCCTGGAAATCACCAGAAGCACTTTCAGTGTGTGCAGCAGGCACTTGCTGTACATCTGCTACAGTGTTTCCGTTCGGATTATTGTCAGCAATCATTTGCTGGGAGGTTTCATTTGATGCTGTTGTTGAGGATTGTACTGCTGCTTCCACAGCAACTTCCTCCTGTGTCGGAGAATCATCAATTTTAACATTGATAGACTCTTCAACGGTCAGAGTTCTTTTATTAAAAACTCTATATGCTTTGCTTGTTAGGGAGTATCCTAAGAATATGCCCTCATCAGATCGAGCATCAAACTTTCCAACACCATCTTTGATGGGTCTCAAGATATAGCACTTACTTCCAAATGGATGAAAGTATGAAATATTAGGCTTCCTGCCTTTATATAACTCATAAGGCGTTTTACCTAAAGAGTGCCTCAAATGAATACGATTTGAGATGTAGCATGCTGTACTTACAGCTTCAGCCCAAAGATTTTTAGCAACCTCACTTTCCAGCAACATGGTTCTCGCCATGTCTTGTAAGGTTCGATTCTTTCGCTCTACAACTCCATTTTGCTGTGGAGTATATGGAGCAGAGAAATTATGGTTAATACCATATTCTTCACAAAAAGAAGTAAAGTCATGGTTTTCAAATTCGGTACCATGATCCGTTCTTATGCTTCTTAGAGAAACACCTTTCTCATTTTGAAGTTGTTTGACTAAAGTTTCAAAGATTGCAAACGCATCACTTTTGTGAGCTAAGAATTTAACCCAAGTGAATCTGGAAAAGTCATCTACCACAACTAATCCATAACGTTTACCTCCAAGACTTTGAGTCCTTGTTGGACCAAATAAGTCCATATGAAGTAATTCAAGCGGAGCTTTGCTTGAAATCATATTTTTACTTTTAAAGGATACCTTTGTTTGTTTGCCAATAGAGCAAGCTTTGCAAACTTGATCATTGTCAAACTTGATTTTAGGCAATCCCTTAATGATGTCCTTTTTGACAAGTTTGGACAGCAAGTCGTAGTTAGCATGTCCCAACTTTCTATGCCACAGAGTAGCTTCGTCCTTAACGGACAAGAGACAATTTTCTCCAGCGGAGATGTTCTTAAAGGACAGGATATAGATGTTTTTCTTGCGTTCACCAACGAAGCAAGTGACACCATCCCGTGAAACGTTACATGTTCTCTCATTGAAAGAAACATTGTAACCTTTATCGCACAATTGGCTGATACTAATCAAATTGTGTTGGAGGCCTTTAACATAAAGAACTCCTTCAATGGTTAGGGAGTTAGAACAGCAAATGGTTCCTGTTCCTTTAACCATCCCTTTTCCATTATCACCAAAAGTGACAGCACCACCATCCTGGAAAACCAGTGTGGAGAATAAGGAGACATCTCCTGACATATGCCTCGAACAGCCACTATCTAAGTACCATACATGGTCCTTAGTGATGGACTTGAAGCATCCCTGAAATAGAGAAAGAATTTAAGTAAGTCGTTGCTTCCATTTAACAATAGAACCATCAACTTTAGAAGTAATGCCAAGAATGTCATTTCGCCGCACATGGCAATTTTTAATGAAATGATCCGGCTTTCTACAATAGTAACAAAGCCTAGGTAACCTTTGAATAATAAAATGAGATTCGCCATTCCTAACGTGAGGGGGAACATATTTCCCATGTCGTGAATGTTTCTCATTTCCAGAGTCATGCTTCTCATGCATACATAATTCTGTTTTGTTGTTTACAGCATCAAGTTGCTGCTGCAGCTCCTCAATCATTAATTTGGATTGAGAAAGTTTCTTTGTCGCTTTCTTAGCCTTTGCTGATAACTCTTCCTTTAGAGAATCGTTCTCAGCACTTAAGAATTTATTCTCCTTCTTAAGAGCCTTATTGTTTGCAGACAAAGACTCAATTTTATCATAAAGTTCGGAGAAAAGATTCTCAATATCTTCAGCAGACAGATCAGAAGGTGAGAAAGCATTTACCTTCTCAGTATCAGCATCAGTTTGCGCCATATAGCAGATGTTTGCTGTTTCGTCATCCTGATCTGATTCTTCGTCACTATCACTCCAAGATGCCATCATGGCATTTTTCTTATATTTTGAAGGCTTGCCCTTCTCATTCAAAAGTGGGCAATCTGGTCGCATATGACCAGGTTTGTTGCACTCATAGCATACACCACCTTTACTTTGGTGTGGTTTGGTATTCTTCTTTTTAATATCTCGCTTTCCCTTAAAGCGATTTTTGCGAAGATACCTTTTGAATTTCTTTGCCATCAAGGAAACTTCATCCTCAGAATCAGATGAAGATTCATCCTCAGATTCATCGGACATTTCGGTACTTCCCTTGAATGCAACAGCATTGATCTTCTTATCGTCAGCAACCTTGTTCTCATTTTCGTAAGCAACGAGAGAACCAAGCAATTGTTGAAGACTTAAGTTTGTCAAATCTTTAGCTTCTTCAATTGCCGTCTTCTTGGCTTCCCAAGTTTTAGGCAATGAGCGAAGTATCTTTCTGACCAACTCAGAATTAGAAATTGTTTTGCCAAGTGATTCCATGGCATTAGTAATTTCGGTGAGTCTATCAAACATTTGATTTATTGACTCATCCTTTTTCATCTTGAATGCTTCGTATTGAGTTACTAAAGCATTTATTTTGGATTCCTTGACTTGTTCTGTTCCTTCATAGATCAAAGCAAGTCTATCCCACATTTCTTTCGCTGTCTTACAAGTAGAGACGCGATTGAACTCATTTCCAGCAAGAGCGCATACTAAGTAGTGCTTTGCTTTAGTGTTCAGCGAGATAATTCTCTTTCTTTCAAATTCATGCCGAGAGTCGCTGGGATTAGATGAAGGAATTACAAGATCTCCTTCCATTATAATCTGCCAGCAATCGGCTTCTTTTGCTCCTATGAACAACTCCATTCTCATCTTCCAATATGAGAAATGTTGTCCAGCAAAGAGCGGCGGACGTTCGGTCGAATGACCATCAGTCAAGAGCATTGACATTCTGTTCAGTACTCAGCAGCACCTTGCTGTGCTTAATGTAAGATTTTCAGCAACAAGCTGTTTTGGTTCAGCAACAAGCTGTTTTGGTTCAGCAACAGAGTTCTGTACTAGCAATCACACAGAAAGCTTTCCAGCAAACCCGCTCTGATACCAATTGTTGGATCGTTTATGTACACTAAGAGGGGGGTGAATTAGTGTTTATCACTTTTTCGCCCTTTCTCGGTGTAAGCGGAAGCGTACTGTATCACAGCAGAGCGTTTCTCAGAATGAGAAATACCTTACTGTAACTGTTACGATTTTGTCGAGTAGGTTTTCGTACGAGTGTTGCGCGATCGTAATGGACACAGTGATTTATAGTGGTTCGGCCTTAATTGACCTACGTCCACTTTCCACCAACAAGGTGATTCCACTATATAAAATAATGGGTGCAAAAAGCCCTTGCACTAGGCGTATGTTTCTCTCACAAAGTGAGATTTAGAATCCCGTACAATAGATGATCACTCCTGGCAACGGTCAGCTCCTCACACAGTGGACGTCTTCTCGTTTCCAGCAGAATGATGCTTATCCTCAGCAGTTGGTAGCTCAATGGATTCCACACAGCTCGTTGTCGCTTAATATAAACCTGACTTATCAAAGAGCACAGACAACGTTATGTTAGAGTATAAATCCTCACAAATAATTCCTTACGGTGAAGAATGTATTCTCAGAGAGCAGCTCGTTTCTGTTTCACAGCGAAGGATTGCTTCAGCACTTGTTTGCTCAGAAGAGGATTTCCACACAAATCTTGTCTCTCCTTAAGATAAGCCTGCACTTGCTTAAGAGACAACCACAAAGTTGAACCACAAAGATCACGAAGATAGGAACCACAAAGATCACAAAGAAAACCACAAAGCCACTTAGAAGGTATACGTCCTACACTCAGTTCGGACGTGCACGGTTACCACAGCCGTGACTCACTGCACTGCACACCCAGTGCCTAGGGTGGAATTTTCCGATCCGTTGGCTTCCACGCAACCTGCTTTACTAACCCTCTGTATCAGGCGTTCAAGACTTCTGCACAGCACCCCTGTGCTCGGGAGGAACTCTTTCCACTCCGGCGGCGTTCCCAACTCCTGCTCTACCCTGCAGGCACGAGACTTCTGGCGCGCACCCGCAAGTGCGTGTCTAACTGCTCAAACTCCGTAGGCTCGAGACTTCCCTGCGAAAAGACACGACAAGAACGGCTTCTTGCCGATGGGTCAGCAACCGGTTACTGAATTCAGAGCAGGTATTCACTTAGCTTCCCTCAGACGATTCGCCGGTTGCTCGTTGAACGCACGGAGGACACACAGTCCCTCTCAGACGATTCAAGGGATCTGACCTCAGCCCCTTGACACTCTCACACGCAGCTTGCAAGAGAAAGAACCAGGAGACACTTAGCACCTTCCGCTCTCCGTCGATGCACAAAGCTCACTTAGACCACACAGACCACACAGACCACTCAGACGCACAAAGGCACAGAGAGAAAAAGTCATCCATGGTCTGATTATAACGAAGAAGGAGGACGGAAATCGTCTAGGCAATCAACAAGATTTATTGCCAAAACTGGCAGCGAGGACACAGCAACGGTCTGCTCAACGTTTGCTGTGTTATAAAAGGAAAGACACAAACGGTAACTTCCTTTACTCATCTCAATCAAGTAGATTATTTCCAATCTCCAACATCATATCTAATCAATATATTTAATTAAATATATTTAATTTGATATTTTCTCCTATTACAGCAAGACGTCGCTGCAGGGAATCAAAAGGATATTTTGTTTCCAAAAATAACAATTGGAAAGATAATCTCAATATATTTTGTTGCCTAATAGTTTATAATAAGATCATTAGGCTACGTTAAACGAACCTAGACACCCAGAATAATTATCTGAGATAGATTAAAATAAATCTTGGAATAAATCATGATTAAAAATATGTTTCCATATTTTTAACTTCTATGCGTAATATCACAGTAACAGTCTACTGGAACGCAATAATATATAACTGCTACTAGCTGTGGTTCAGCAACGTATTGCTCAAGCTCATCACTAAGAATGAACACATAACTTGTGAAACATTATTACTGACCACCAGTAACATGTTGCTTACCACCAGTAACATGTCGCTTAAGTTCATCATCAAAACCAGGTCAACACCAACATAATGCCATCACCTTCACACATGCGATTACATATTAGGAAATGCATCCTTTTGCGCCATCGTTCTTCCCGCTTATCCCTTTACTCTCCTAGTAGGTTTTGTTGATGAAATTTCTAGTGGCACGATAGATAGCCCATCTCCTTCCTCTCCGGTCAAAGATATTCCTTCCTTTAGATTGCTTATTCTTTTACAAGTCCTCTTGTTATATTCTTATTGTCAACATATTTTGCAAGTGACTTGTAGCACTCTTCCTGAAATTAAACAATAAAAAATGACTTAAATTTGTCATGATTTCTGAAATATAAGATGATATATAAAAAACCTGACTCTTGAGATTGTTGAGCATCCATTGGTTCCTGCGAAGATTCTTTATCCTTCCATGCAATATATTTAGTTGAGCTCACGGACTAATTCGTTGTGTTCACCAGAATCAAAATTGAGAAATCTAGGTTCAATTAAAACCCTGGTACCATGTTCCAAACCTTAAGCTGATAGCAACATGTTACTAAAAGGAAATTAAGTAGAAAAGGAACTCACCGCACCCATGCTTCTAGACAATAAACTCTAAAAATATTATTTTTGTGATTTGTACAAATGAACTACTGGACAAAAGCTTAAATATAAAACAAATCCTAACTATCTCCACAAATAACTCGTCAATTTTGTATTCAATGTTTGCCACGTGTCCACATTCTTTACTTCACGTGATTGATTTGAAACCCCTCTTCTCCACTTGCTCCTACATGATCTTGGGTCGAGTTGTCTACTATTAGGGTTGAACTTTTTCTACTATCCAAAGAACTCATGGGCTCTGTAAATCCATAGTCTCATAAGCCCAAAATTACTACTAGTTATCATTTGTTTCCAAACCTTAAACTGAAAGCAACGTGTTACTAAAACTAAATAATGTAGAAGAGGAACTTAGAGTAGCCATGGCTCTCGACAATGAACTCTGAAAATATGATTTTTATGATATGAAGAAATGAACTACTTGACTAAAACTTAAATATACACCAAATCCTATCTATCTCCACAAATCACACTGCAATCTTCTCTCCATAGTTTGCCATGTATCCATATTCCTTACTTCTCGTGATTGATTCGAAACCCTTCTTCTCCGCTTGCTGCTACATGAAATTGGGTTGAGTTTGTCTACTATTCGGATTGGGCTTTTTTAGTATCCAAGGAACTCACGGGCTCCGTAAATCAATAATCATGAGCCCAATATTACTACACATTCCCTCGTTATTCCTTCTTAGATAATTCAAGAAGGAATATTTCTCATTTGTCTTAAGCCTCTAACAGATTTTACCATGTAAAGTGTTCAATCCAAATCATCTATCAACAAATCAAAGATGTCGTTGGGATTTCATCTTGTATTGGCTTATCGAAGGTTTGTTTCTCTTAACTTCATTAAGTAATGACAAAATTTAGCTCATTGCTCCTAACGCTTCAAGAAGGCTTTATTCCTCCAACCCAAGCTAAGATTAAGATCACTCTTATTTGGATTACAAGTATCGTAAAAGAAGCAAACCCCAATACTCATCGATTCATCCTGTTGCTGATATGTTATGACTATGTGTTGGGTTATTCCTTGGTTTTCCTTGAAATTTTGCTTGTCACTTTTGGCCTCCGAGGTTTTGTTTCTTAAGTAATGTTGTCCAAATTGCACACTGCTTAGTCCTTTCGAACCATGCTTTTCAGTGAATTTGAATCTTATATAGCCATCCTCAGTCTTTGAATAGTCTCCGGTTGCAACCATAATTGCGGGAAACAAATTTTTATGTTATCCTGATACACTTCCCATATAATAGGTGTATATTTCTTTATGTACTATCCATTAATCTTCAAGTCATGAAGTACACCCTGTACAGTTGTAAGTTAATAAACATTTTTAGGAAAAGCTTTTATTATTCTAAAAGGGCCTTCCCAATGAAAAGATCATTTTCCCATGAAATAATCCCTTTTTCTTTAGAGGGAAAACCGCTTTCCATACCAAATGTTCTTCTTTAAATATCTTTTTAATGATTTCTTGTTAAAAAAGTCATGTTATCCTATTTTTTTATACTCAAACTTGGTCAAGGCTTTTAACCTTTCTTCTTCCAACTGCCAGGTTAAGTGTACATTGTATTAGAATACTCAAGCTCAATGAGGTTACTTTGTTGAATTACACTCCACGACTTGCTTCGTACCTCCGTAGATAATACCGCGTCATGGCCGTATACCAAATTACGAGGGGTTGTCCCAATATTATCTGTTTTGGTGATTCTATAAGATCAAAGAGTATCAAACAACAACTCATGCCAGTTTCGTGAATTATCTATCACCAGTTTTTTATGACTTGGTCGATTCTGTTTGCCCATTTGATCGAGCACCACAAGGAGATTAATTAAATATCTCAAATCCAAACTCCTGGGTAAATTCCTTGACCATTAATCCATTAAAAACCCATGCATTATCAACCGCGATGGTTTTTAGTAAACAAAATCTATATATAATGTGATACCTCAGAAGTTCTATTACTTCCTTCTAAGTAATTTCTTGAATGTGTTAACCTCAATCCACTTTATAAAGTAGTTCGTTGCAACTAATATGTAGGCATGTCCTTGATTTGAGTTTGGCTTGATTTCTTCGGTGATATCTATGGTCCAACCACGAAAAGGCCATGGCTTAATCAATGCATTGAGCTCTATAGTCGGTGCCCTTACAATCGGTCCATGTCTTTGGTACAATGGACATCCTTTAACATATTCAATACAATTTTTTTATCATGGAAGACCAGAAGAAATTGTTCCTCTTGATGAGCCAACTCACCTTAATCCTAGAGTGATGTACGCCACATAGACCTTGGTGTGTTTCTACCATAATTATCAATGCTTGATCCAAGTCAACACACTTTAGTAAGACTTGGACAATAGTATTTTGATGAAGTTTTCCATCGATCAACATGTAGTATCGTTGAGTGACTTTTATCCGTTGTCGAGTTCTACCACTTGGTTGTTCAAGATATTCTCGTATTGGTTGTCTCCAATCCTGTATGCAAGGGGGTATTTCTCTTGATGGGTATTTCTCTTCTCTCCCTGACTATAATGAATTCAAGTTCATAAGTAGTTCCTCATAAGTCATGCAATAACGTGACATATTCCCTGAAGCCGAAGGCCAATTGTGCTGATTTGTTTGCCTCCTCATTGTCATCTCGCGCAAATGAAAATAAGTCACTTGGTTAATACTCGAAGCAATAGATGAAACTTTTATCAAGTAATTCCTTAGGTAACTGGAGTTACACCTATTGAAACCGTTCATTTTCCCAATTACTAGTTGGGAATCTCGTAGTTCCTACGGGGTGGTGACAATGGGGTCGATCCTATTTTATTCAACTTGAATGAGTGAATTTTCACGCTCACTCAATTCCCATGCCAAAACACGTTTGGCATTGATTTCCTGAAATACTTCCAGACCTTTGATAAGTGCTTCATACTCAATCGCATTGTTGGACAGATTTCCCACGACCTTAAAAGCCAAGTTGAATTTAAAGCCATCAAGGGATTTTAGCACAAATCCTATTTATGACCCTTGTTTCGTTCTTGAACAGTCAAAAAACAACTCCCAAAGGATATTATCTTTCATTTTCTCATACTTCAACCGAGTTTGGGTGATCCATTCAGAAATCGACTAACACATGTCCCTTTACAGCCTTTTACGGTAAATACCTTAGATCATAGGGGGATAAAGCTAGACCCCACTTGCTGAGACATCCTGTAAGTACGGGAACGGTATGCATGTGTTTAATATTGTCGACTTGCACTATTACATGAATGGTTCTAGTACCAATGTAATGCTTGAACTTTCTCATAAAATAGTACAAAGATAAACACAATTTTTCTATGGCTGAATACTTTTCTTCGACCAGAGACAAAAATCTAGATAAGTAGAATATTGATCTTTCTCGTCCTTCCTCATCTTCTTGTGCCAATAATGACCCAATGAAAGTTTGTGATGCTGATATGTATAGTTTAAAAGGTTTCCCAGGTGTTGAAGACCACACAACTGGGGTATTAGTAAGATACTTTTTAACCCGGGTGTACTCTTTGGCCCACACAAATTTCTCACTTTCCTTTAATTTTAATAACAGAGAGAAAATTTGCACCATTCTAGTAAAATCTGAAATAAGTCTCTAAAAACTTACTTGCTTTTTCTTCGAATGCGTATTTTAAAGGGTTTAACTTGACATTATGAACCCGAATCTGGTGAAAAGCAATCTTAAGATGGTCTAAATGTTGACTTTTTAAGTAGATTTGTGCACAATATCATCTATATAAATCTCAATCACTTCTACAATTACACTATGAAATATGGTATTCATATCTCGTTATTAAGTTGATCCAATGCTTTCTAAACCAAAAGGCATCGTAACCTATTCCAGAATTCCATATGGGCATTCAAATGCGATCTGACACGCATTTTCTTCCGATAAAAAAATTTGATTATAACCCGAATACTTATCCAATGACATCAGGTCATGTCCGATTGCTTTATCGATTAAATCTTC
Organism: Melastoma candidum; assembly: GCA_023653495.1. Classification (NCBI taxonomy): domain Eukaryota; kingdom Viridiplantae; phylum Streptophyta; class Magnoliopsida; order Myrtales; family Melastomataceae; genus Melastoma; species Melastoma candidum. Next base: position 5,143,003 of record CM042887.1, read on the forward strand.
CACAATAGGCTTGTGATATTCATCTTTCAGGATATCTTTGTTTAGACCTCAAAACTCAATAAATATCCTTATTTTTCCGTTTTTTTTCATTACGGGTACAACACTTGAAACCCATTGAACAACCTGGATGTTCTAATCTACCGTACTTTGGATAACCTTTTGATTTCATCATATATCATTTCCGTCATATGCTTCGACATTTTTCGCATTTGAATAGGTCGGGAGTATGTGTTCGATTGAAGTCTGGGCATCTCAGTGTAGTCCTAGCAAAACAATCCTTATAATCGATTAAGAGTTTTTCCAAAAATTCTGCAAACTCATTATTTAACGAAGAACTAATAAAACTGATTTGTGAGGTCTCACAAGATCCTAAGTTTTCTTCTCTTAACACATCCCTGGGCATCATATGTGTCTCACGAGAGATTCGTTGCTTAAATCACTATTATTATTAAAAATTACGACATAGCGCTCTTGTAACGACTTAACTTTTTATGTATTTTGATGTAAATGTAACTTGGGATTTGTAAGTGGTACGGGCGGCAGCAGAAATTTACTGAAAATTGGACATGTGCGATAACATGGGTGACATGTATGATATCAAGTTTGTTAAGTATGATATGGAGGGTTACATGTGTGAAGTCATGGGGGACATGTAGGAATACTATTCAAAGCTTCACTATAACAAATATGATTTATTTGGACAAAAGTTATTTTGATAAAAAATGCTTCGTATAAATTAATATACTTATGGTAACGAAAATTTTGATATTTATCACAATAGACAAAAGATAATGAATAATTGTGACAAAATTAATTTGTCTGTATATTTTGTCATCATTTTAATACAAATTATGAAAAATTTATATTTATCTCTATACTATGTCGCAATTAAGAAGGATAGAAACTTGTCCCTGTACACTATAACAAATAATTTGAGTCAATATAGTTTTTGTCACAAAAGCTTCATTCTTTTGAGAAAATGACAACTTAGAACAATTAGTCACTATTCTTAAAACAAAATTTATGTTTAAATTTACATTACGTTTTTCAAATTCACTTATTTTGAGATAATAAAAATCACTAGAAAAACTATCGCTTTTATATAATATATAATAGTTTTATAAATATATGCATGCTGATTTTAAATCTACCAAAATTATGAAATATTAAAAAGATATATTTTCTTCTTATCGAAATTATTCTATTTATAAGAAATTAGTTTTTTTATCCGTTTTAAATATAATATTACTTTACACTTTGATTTTAAAGTTACGGGTGATAGTTAAGGAAAATCTTTTACAACGGTAACAAAACTAATATTTAAATTTAAATGGAAGATTTTTTACAATTAATGTATTTAAACGATTGATTTTCACAGGAGTTATTTTCTCTATTTTGTGGCACTACGTAAAACTTCTCTATTGATTTATTGATACAATAGATTGTTTACAATATCAGATTGTCTTCTTCGTGCTTATGTGGTACCTCGTCTTGGTTTTAGTAGTCTACTGATTAAGCTCCTATGGATTTGTTGATTTTGAAGATGAAGGTAATATTTTTTTTTTCTTTTTGTTCATAATTATTTAGAGTTTTATTCGCATATTTATTTTATGAGTATTGCTTTGTCAACCATTTATTTTCTTCCAATATTTGCCTTATCACAATCATCCAAAATTATTATTTTTTCTAAAAAAATGTAATTAGACATACTCTAATAAAAAGCAAATTAATGTATGAATATTTTAATTAAAGATCTTACTTATGCCCGGAATATGATTTTTAAAATAATTATTTCTTCTCAAATAGCTCGTTCAATTAATAAACTCTATAAATTCACAAAGAATATTTTTTAGTGAAATTACTTTCAAAATTCAAAAAAAATATTCTAATTAAGAAAAAGGGAAAATATTGTTGGCTTCACTCCATAAAGAATCAATACATTTAATAAAATATCGAATTTTGAAATAAGTGGTTAACTTTTGAATTTAAATAATATTATTAGTCCTCGTATAAAATTTATTTAATAGTGAATATAAATTAATCATCCGAAGTCATCTAGGTGACGTAGAAAAACCAAGACACAATATCATAAGTTAAATTATTGAATAATTAAATTATATAATTTTAATTTAAAATATAAGAGCATAGGGTCCCTCAAAAGTGAACCAAACAAATTTGCGTATAAAACATATTTTTTAAACGTTTATTGCCTATACTTGAAAATAATCATAAAGAAATCATTTCTTGATCCTTTCAACGATGATCATACCAAATTAATTTCTTTAAAGAAAAATATTATCACATCTCCACTAAAAATACTCAATAAAATGATAATTAATCTATCAATATTTTATACTTAAAAATATTTATCTATTAGACTTATATTCACAGTAGGTTTTTTAAAAAATAAACCTTATTCTCAAGTAAAGGTTGTTGGATGTTTCATTCTGATTAGTGGAAGTGCAAAGACAAATGAAGTGAAACATCTTGAAGAAGTGATTATAGATAACACATTTTGGAAGAAAGTTGTCATTTGTCTAAAGGGTGCGTTTCCCTTTATCAAAGTGTTTCCCTTTATCAAAGTGTTAAAGTTGGTTGATTCTGATAAGAAGCAGCAATGAGATTTATTTATGGGGAGATAAATAAAAGATTGATGGTGTCTTCTTCAATGAAGTCAAAAGAAGGTAAATCTAGTTATTCTTACTTTTATTTCCTAGTTAATTTGGAGTTTAAAAGCAAGTTCGGGATGTTTGGAAGTATAGTTGTTACCAAAACATCGGCACAATGGTGGGAGTCTTATGGGAGTCAATATTCAGAGTTACAGAAATTTGCTATTCGTGTACTTAGCCTTACGTGCATCTCATCTGGTTGCGAGAGAAATTGTAGTGCTTTCGAGATGACAACTTTCACATCATAAACATTTTATTTAACTTAGGTTCTTAGTTAATTGAAGTTGACTATTTAGATTACTTGTCTTCTTGTACTTGTTTAGATCCATACAAAAAAAGAAGAAACCTTTCGATACAGAAAACTATGAATGATGTGGTTTTTGTGATGGTTAACTCGAGGTTAAGAAAGAATAAGTAAAACCCAAGGATTATGAGATTAATAATCTTTCCTCACATGATTAATGGATCCTTGGCGACGAAGATGCGGAAAACTTTGAAGAGGAGATTGACACTATCGGTGAAGATGTTGTGCAAGTTGGAGATGAAGCGGGAAGTAGCGGTGATGATTTACATATTATAAGATTTGAAGATGACGTACCCAAGAAGGAGAACGAAGATGACATGGCTAATGAGAAAAATGATTATTATGATCAAAATATGAATGCTTTATTGGATCCTTAGACTTTTATTATGCTTTTAAGACTTGTCACTTAGTTGAATTTTATATTCACCTTGTTATGATTAAAGACGATTAAAGACTTGTTTTTTTGTATTCTTGATGTGATTTGTTATTTATTACCATACAGTCGTTGATTCCGCGAGTTTAGATTTTACAGTACACTTCCTATCCTACTTAAAATCTCAATTTTGAGAATCATGGTCACTCGTATATCTAAGGAGAACAAACACAACCATAACTTTAAAGTATCATTTGATTGGGAAAATTCACTTCTTGTAAATACTTCTAGTTGGATTGGATTTGTCGTTTAGACACGAGTAAGACGAATCCGAATTAAGCACACCTGTACTCTAATTGTCACCACTGACGCTAGAGCCAGATGCCAAATCCCAATCACCGGTCAACTCCCACTCACTAATCTCCTCAACGACTCTAGCCGAGAAAAAGAAAAAAGGGAAACAAAATAAAAATAAATCTTCGTCCTCTTTGGTTTTTGCTTTGTAAGTTTTTTTCCCGGATACTGGTTTGATTGGGGGGGAGAGAGAGATCATTGGGGACGTTGTTATGAAGGATGACGGTTCCCTCCTCCCCACGACGGCCGCTGCCACGGCCACAAGCGCCGCCTCCTCCAAGAGGGATTCTCCCGACTCCATCCTTTTTGGTCGCGGGAGCTACAAGTTCTGGGCATTGGCCGCCATCCTCCTCCTAGCCTTTTGGTCCATGTTTGCCGGCACCGTCACCCTCCGTTGGTCCGCGGGGAACCTCAACCACCTTTCCGACTATGACCTCGATCTCCCCGTCAGGGACGATCTCGATGTCCTTGTGAGTCCCATCCTCGCCTTCTCCTCAATTTTCATTTTCTCGGCGGGGTTTCTACCTGCATTGCCGGGCTAGGGTTCCGAATCTGGGGGCGGTTTGGATTGGGACCTGTTTTTCGGGCTTGATTCGTCCGGTTTCATGCCTTGCGGTGGATTCAGAATCTGCTTTCTATTTGGATTTTTTTTTTGTTTTTGCATCAGCAAGGTGAATGTAGTCGTTATGGGGATATGCTGGTGGCTAGACCTGCTTGTTTTGATGCGGTGGCTCATTAGATCTGTCTTGCCTTGTGGAAATTTTTTATACTGTTGATGAGAATGGAGGTGAATTATTTTGTGGTGTTCGATTTATTCCGTTATATCATTATGTCTGTGTTCGAGGTTGACTGTCACTCACGAGATTGCTGATCTTTAAATTGCATTGAAGGAAATCGGTTTAATGAGCCTTTTTTCTACAATTTTGGATGTGCATTCCTTGGCACCACCTGATTTTGCATTTTGACTGGTTTAAGAATTGTCTTTGGTTACTTGTGGAGGTGTGGTATGTCTACAGGTCTCTCACTGCATCTAATATTTATATTTGCTTTCACTGACTGAATGATTTTTGTCAATATGGTTGATTCTTTGGACAGGAAATGGAGGAAAGGGAGAAGATGGTTAAGCACATGTGGGATATATACACAAACAGTAGACGGATTCGGTTGCCAAAATTTTGGCAGGATGCTTTTGAGGCTGCATTTGAGGATTTAATGAGTGATGCCCCTGAGGTTAAGGAGGCAGCCATAACTGAGATTGCGAAAATGTCCATTCGTTATATTGATTCACCTCCATTCTCATCAACAGTAAGAATTGCATTTCTCATAGTGCTTCTCTTTCAAGAATTTTCTTCTTCCATTATCTGCTGAAGAGGATATACCACTGTAGTTTTTCATCTTGTTAGAGTTGATGGTGTACGAGATTTTTCACACCATCTTGAGACTTTTACAAGAGGGAAACCCTGACACAACGACATTGTCGCATTGGGTGAACTAGTTGATTATGAATTCTAATATCGGCAACAAATTATCTCCATAATTTTTTCCAATCTTCTCACTAGCCCACAATAGCCAGAAAAATGGTTACTGTGTTTTTCTTACTGTTTCTATAATCTTGACACATTATATTGATACCTAATATCCTTACAATGTTCCCTAAGTTGTCTGGTCATGTAACTTCCTGGGTGCTTCGACATTCCTCGTGCAAACTTTGGCAGATCTCTGATAAATATCATGGCCCAAATTCTATATTTTGGCCTATCATCCATAATCCACATTTTACAGCGTTCAACCTGCAAACTGTGTATGTCTATTTAATATTATCCTGTTAGTGGCAGTTTTTTTGCTTTGTCATAGTTGATAATTGGGCTAAAACAATGAGAATGATACTGCACAAGACTTTGGCGTTATTTAGTCCGTGGGTTTGTTTGGATAAGAGAGAGTAGAAACGAAATGGAAGGTAATGGAGGGGAAAGTTTCAATTATTTGGAAGATTAATTTTTCCATTCGTGTTTTACTTCTGATTCCTCCATTTTCCTTACTAAGCAAAACACAGCCTGAATATCATATTGAAAGGAAACAGAGCAGATATCCTAAAAGCAGTGGAAGCTTTTCCTTTTCATTAGGAAATAAGACATTCTGGTTGACGAAGATTACTCAAGGAGAAACTACCCTTGGATAGTCAGATCAGTAGCTAAAGATGCATAATAAACTTTTTGGTTTGTAGAGCCTGCTTGTGTAGATATAAGGCTTGATCGATTTTGCATAAAATGTTTTTGTTTAGGATGGTCTGACCAGTTATTTTGCAGTTTATAGACATTTATTCAGTCGTAATATTCTGTTGTGGCTGTGAGTTTGCTCATCTCTGTCCTTTCTTGGTCTGGCTCTGATTAGCAATGTTTTGCTTATTCTTTCACTCGAATATTGCTCATTCCTTTTTGTCATTGGAAGGAGACACTTTAACAGTGTGAACCTTTCTTTTTGCAATTTTAGAGTGCCAGAGAATTTAGTAAAAGGTTGAAGGTGCGAGATGGACGGGAGGGAGCATTTCCCAGCTGATCTTACCAAGGCTATCCAATATGCAAATACTTGAAAAGCTGATTACATGAACACTGGCTCTCGTCCTGCCCTTCATGATAATTAGGTGTCTTGGCCTCCAAAGCATCCTAGCAGCACATTCCTTATGTACTAATGTGTAGCTTTTACTGGTCTCTGCTATTTCTTACTTTCTTCCTGCCATGCAATTTTGTTGGTTGGTAGCTGGAGAACAATTTTGCAGCAAGATTCATTTAGTTTTTTTATGCGGGGTCTTTGTTTGGAATGTCTTCTTCTTCTTAGAGGACACAAAAGGTGAAAACTTCTTTATTAGCCTTTGATTCTTTTATTTATCCCATGTAACAGTTTCTCTTATTAGAACCGACTGCTCAGTTATGGTAAAGCAGCGTTGTTTTATGCTGGCACTGCATTAGTTGATGGGTTTTCTGACCCTTTTGTTCAATCTGCCAGTCTGGTACTGTTTTTTTCTTTACTCTTTCCTGGGCCAGATTATTAACAGGTGAAATCTTTTGCAACCACATGTAAATGGTTGCCAAGAGTAAGAGGCTAATAGTATAATAAAATCACTCATTCCTGCAGATGTTGGGAATCTCTCTATTCAAAGTAGTGATTATTCTTTGCAGGTTTCTTTCTCTTAAGTTTTACATTGACGGCAGAAATAGAGTTTGGGAAGTGAAACCTCGGTGCAGAAAAACTCCTGAACTACTTTTACTTGAGGATGCTTTTTTGTTGGTATATATTAGATTTTAGTATAACAGAATTCTCGTTTATGACTTGCTTGTTGTGTTCCGATAGCAGTATAGTTCTTATTGTTAGATTTTAGAAGGTTGAAATGACTGGGAGTGCATAAGAAGGCTGGTTCATGAGGCAATGTCACGAACACGAGGTTTGTGATGTGGTGTGGGCCATCATCATATAGGTCTAACATTTGATAAAATTCAGGAGGCAAAACAGTGCGTGGCATGGGGCTTTCACCATCTTGAATGGGCTTTTTTCGGCCTATACAGAGGCTTCCCAATATATTCGATCGAACCACTAACCTCTGTACCCACCAAACGAAGCCTGGGCAAGTAAATGAAAATGAAGTGTCCGTACTGCTCCTCCGGCACGGGTCGCAGCACCACCACCGCATCAGGGCGACCGGTGACGGAGTGCTCCTACTGCGGCAGGATAATCTCGGAGTACCACCAACTCCTCCTTCCCTTCCACAATCACCACCACCTCTTCCATCTCCGCACCCAAATCACTCCCCTCCCTCTCGTCACGCCCGACCTCCCACCCATCCCCTCCCTCGCTAAATCCTCCCCCTCCGACGACCCCGATGCCGATCCCTTTGAGCCAACAGGGTTCGTCTCCGCCTACTCCGTCCTCTCCCTCGAGCCCTCTCCTCCTCTCTCTTTCATCTCGTCCCTCTCCTTCTCCGGTCTCCTTGCGGACCTCGAGCGCACCCTCGACGTCACTTCTCCTTCCTCGACTTCCTCTTCCTCCTCATCCAATGGCGTTGTCGTCGATAACATCAGGGCATATATGCAGATCATGGATGTTGCTTCTATCCTTGGGTTAAGTGGCGAAGGAGATGTCACAGATCATGCCATGAGGTTGTTCCGCGATTGCTGCAGTGCCACATGTCTTCGGAACAGGAGTGTTGAGGCTCTTGCGACTGCTGCACTTGTCCACGCCATCCGTGAGGCGCAGGAACCAAGGACCCTCCAGGTTTGTTGATTTGCCTCTAGCTGTACCTTGGCTCCGGCGATGCTCTAGACTATCCCAGGGGATACCAAAATATTCTAGTCCAATTTGATCATAAAAAGTGATTGTAGGAAATTGCTTGCAATTCTGCTCATTTAAGCCAGTTTCCGTGGTTTGGAAGTCCTCTAATTATTACCGACTAGGAATTTTATGATTATCATCTTCTCCCAAATTTGGGAATCAATCAGCAATCAACTTTACAATAGTGCTCCCCACTGACGAGGGTATGGGGAGGACAGACGTATATCTATGAAATCTTGCTCTTGCAATTAATTGTTGATGTACTTATGAAAATTTTAGATAGCTTATGGGCTGAATGATACTCCTAACTCATTATTTGAAATGAGTGCTAGATCATCAAGATTAAGGTGACCAGTTGGCTAATTTAATATTTCTAGGAAGGCTTATCAACTTTAGATTTTTTATGTTCTTGTCTTGCTGTGTTGATGAGGCATTTTTTGTGGAATGGATAGGGAACGTCACATCACTGAAGTTAACAAGCCAGTTAGTCACTTAACAAACTTTGTTGGGTAGAAATAAATGGTTAATTGGGATTTTGAGTGCTGAGTCTTTTACCTCTTGCAAGAGGTTTTCATTTGCTTGCATGAGATATTCATTAATGGTGGGGTGGTTACGATTCTTTCAAAATGTTGAGAACATTTTATTTTACAGGTGAATAGGGTTATTTATGTTTTGTTCTTCGGTTTTTAAGATGGAAGGAGATATCTTCATTGACCTTGTTTGATGTAAGCAGATAATCTCGGTTGTAGTTGTTGGTACTTTCATGAAAACTTGCTACGACTTCAATAGCATAATGCAGACAGCATAGAGAGTCAGTGTATTTGAGACTCCCGTGAGCTACGTCTGTTAAATCTTGTTTCCTTTGAAACATAGGTTGATATTTCTCTCCATCATTAATTTGATGTGTAGAAGTTCAATGAAATGGATTGATGAAAATTTATCTTCTCAAAGTTTGTCCCACAGAAGTCTTTTTCTTCCCCAAAATCTGAAAGCTTTTCTTTTAACTTGTACAATGACAGTATAGTTTGTTTGTCTCACATTGGACAAACATCAATGTTGCCATAAGCCAGTGCAACGAGCTATTTCTTTGGACTTCCCAAATCGGATTTGAGGTCATGCATTGGTGCAACGGTCAAATTCTTCACTTTGGTGGGCTGTTGTTGCCTGTTGGCGTTTCTGATTGAGGGGCATAAAAGTAGCCTATCTTTTCATTTGGAAACGCTACTTAAATATTTGATATATATTTTTTACATTTTTCTTATCATATCAAGAAGGTCGAAGATCAAACTCATTACTCAATGAAGCTGTAGCTATAAGACTTTAACAGGGTCACGAATAAGAATAGATATTCAATCGTGTCTGATTATGCCTATTCTTAATTCTAAAAAAATTGTAATCATGTAGGGATCCATATGTCCACCTTCAATCTTTGCAGCAGCTTGCACTTGGTTAAAATCATTGTTTTTCTATTATTGGTGTTCTTTTAAAAGAGCAAAGATATAAAAACTGGTTCATGCTGGAGGAGTAATTACTTGTGCGAAGAGGATATGGGACTCCGTTGCTTTACTTTGTTGACCATTTACTTTTACAATTTTTTCATATAAATATTTGGTTATTAATTACTGACCACACTATTAAATAAAAAAGGTACTTATCTGTACATTTTGAGAAAGTTGAAAAGCTTAAGGTTTTGTTTACAATGAATATTGATGAATGAATGTGTTATCTTTAATTAACCGATCATGTCTGTTATGAAGATGATATTCCATATCAGTGGATACATGTGAAGTTGCCTTTGATGAGCTGTTAGCTGTTTGCATATACATAAGTCTGTCTTTCTTATACCATGCATTAGTCGTGGAGTGCTGAATGGATGGGGATCATGAATCTCGCATTTGATAATGTTAATAAACCAATTTATTGGTAAGTTGCGTTATTTGAAAATATAGTGTTCAATTTTGAATAAATACCTGGTGTTCACCGGCTATTCGAAGTTATATCTCTTAATTGCCAGAAGTATTGTGTTGCTGCGCGAAGATATTGTTAACGCAGACCAACTAATATTGAGTTTTTTTATTTTGTAATTTCAATCCTTGTTAATTTTCCAGGAAATATCGATTGCTGCGAATGTGCCTCAGAAAGAAATTGGAAAGTACATAAAAATACTAGGAGAGGCTCTTCAGTTGAGTCAGCCCATTAACAGCAATTCCATATCAGTGCACATGCCCCGGTTCTGTACATTGCTTCAGCTGAATAAGTCTGCCCAGGTCAGCTTATGCTTTATCAGGAAGTCCTCGGTTGTTTTGTTGATATGTATATTGGATACTGCATACTGCTTGGTTTTGAATTTTAGCTTGAATTTTAAATCTAATGGATGCTGCCCATTTCATTTTATTAAATAGTAAAATCATCGGACGATACTTGTGTTTGTCAGTGGATTCTTGTCATCTTCAGTACCTCTGGTTTTCCTGGTCCGTGCATTTCTTAATGAGTGGATATGAGGGCAAGCTGTGATGTATTCTTTGTTGATATTCTGCTTTAGGTATGAAACAACAAATACTGAACTTGTGAAGATATTCAACTATCCTCCTGAACCCCCACACTAACTGGACTATCATTCATAGCAGTGACTGTCCATTAACCTTGTGTCATGACTTTAAATATGACAACAGTGATAATGTATGTTGTTGAATCAAACATCTATTAGGATTGCTTTAATTGTTTGTTACTATTAGCGTTCTAGTGATTCTTGAGGAAAACCAATCTCGGAGTGGAATTTGCTACGTAACCCCGTGTTTCTTTCCTAATTTGTCTTTGTTTAGTGCCGGTAATTCTACCATGCCTTGTAGATGCCTCCATGTTGGTATACACGTCTAAATTATTATAAATCATGTCCTCTCATCTCTTATTTCCAGAATTTTGAAATCATTATTCCTTACCAAAGTATGGACACTTTTGGTTTCAGGATGTGGAAGATATTGAATGATTCTAAACCCTATCAATGTTTTGATATCCAACACATTTTCCATTATGCTGTTAGCCTTAATTTCTGTTCTAGATTATGTTTTGGATAAGTTAATAGTTAAAAAAATCTTCACAGTAAAATATTTTTAAAGAAAAACTAATTAACAGAACTCTGCTTTGTCGTTCCTTGCTTTCGATACTATTGCTAAGGATGTGGATAATGAATGTTTTCTTTTAGTCATTTGACATTAAAAAAACATATGGTCATACATGGTGGCAGATATGAAGCATTCCAACCTTATATTACTCTATATGTATCAGTAGTCCACCCTAATTAGGTTCCTCAAATTCAGGAATTGGCCACTCATATTGGAGAAGTCGTGATCAACAAATGCTTCTGTACACGAAGGAACCCCATAAGCATCTCAGCGGCCGCTATTTATCTTGCCTGCCAGCTGGAAGACAAGCGGAAAACCCAGGCTGAGATTTGTAAAGTAACTGGCCTCACCGAGGTTACCCTTCGAAAGGTTTACAAAGAGTTGCTGGAGAATTGGGATGACCTTCTGCCTTCTAATTACACACCGGCTGTCCCACCAGAGAAGGCATTTCCTTCCTCTATTCCCACCAGTCGTGCATCTTCAGCCAAGGCAGAGCCTGCGGAAGTAATTGTGCTGGATAAGGATAATATAGTGGAAATAAAGCCAGCAAAAAGTACTAAAGACAAGTCAGTGGAAGCAAAATTGAGTAGATTCAGGGTTGTCACTGACCTGAATCAGATAGTGAGAGTCAAAGACGATGCAGATACTGGATCGAGTCAGACGCAGGTAGTGTCAGAGAACCAGGTAATATTAGGCCCTGGTCATAAACACGCTGTCAATAGGTTACCCGTGGAGAGTAATAATGATGGTCGGAAAGAGGAGTACGATAAGGATGCAAGATCTGATTATCAACACTCAATAGAAAGGGATGACAAGGATACCAAAGTCGGTTTAGGTACCTTAAATTTGAATGAGGTCTCGAATTCTCCAACCTCATGTTGAGTCTCTCTGTGAATACGTAAATCCATCTGGCGATATGTTGGACCTTCTTGGATTAACACTTTCTTTTCTGAGGCGCAACTGCCATCAAGAATGTAACTGAATATTCTGGAATCTGGGTAACTGAATTTTCTGGATTCTGGATGGCTGGGTCAAGAAGAGAAAGACAAAGGAAATCAAAACCTTAAGAGTGTTGATTGTTTTTCATTTAAGTTTGTCGGCGTGGGCATTTTGGTTTGGTGGGATCTTTTGGTGGATTGACGATGCATCATGGCAGAAACTTGTATCTATAATGTAACATCCTTGGGCTCCTGATGCTGCTGATCACTAGGCAGGGCCTTTACTTCTCCCTACCAAAAACATTACATGAAATCAACAGGACGGTGGGTAGTGGTCGAGATGACGCCTCTCGATTCCAATCGTCCTCCCATTTTTCATATCCCAACGCTTTGTATGAAAGCTACACATTGAAATAGAAAATAACTCGGTATTAAATTTTAATCACGCGTCTAATTACCAATGGAGGAGACACCTATCGACAGGAATGCAGGAATCTACTCGAAATTTTATTTGAAAGCAAGCAGCAGCTTGAGAAATCAAGGCATGTTATACCTGATATGAGTACCCTCCAAATACACGCAAAACAGGCGGGGACCAAAGATGTTACTTGCACAAGATAAAACGGGTCATGGATCGAATACGTGTTCATATGTATAATTTTGACAACACGAGAGTGATTTACCCGTGCACGATCCATTAATTAATTTGTGTCCACACAATGGATTCATATATGACTTGTTTTTGAACCGACAGATACGATATAATCTATTAAACACATATAATTTTGCACAATACGTTTTGTTTGGCATCACCTTCTGAAATGTTATAAATTAACTATTATAATATAGTTTGACATATTATGTCCATTTAAAAATAAGTAGTAACAATTAAAATTTGAAATTACCATTCACAACATAATTTAAATAATCTCATACGATAAGTTTGTAATAAAAACTAAGTCAAGCATGGAAACATCCTATATCTCGTGTTTTTGTTGTTTAACTGTACGATCGACAAATAAGACACAATAGTGTATTGACATAAATCATAAAGTAATTAATTTTTTTAATAAAATAAGTATAGGTTTATTTATAATAGTATGGAAGGAAAACGAATCTAATATGGTAACACGACAACAATCTGTACATAATATGTTATGTTGTCGTGTTTAACATATACACACATTAACGATTCGAACTCACTAAGGTCCCATCAAAATACAAAAAATAAGGAATTGCTTTCGGGTAGTGTTTTCATGTCATGTCTATGCCATCATAATATTCTTCCATATTTAGACGTATATGACAAATTGTACCGGACCTTATTTTAATCCTCCTGTTTTACATGGTTTACTAAATGTGTAGTGGTTCTACAGTAAATAATCAAACACTTTTTACCTTATTTTTCCTCCTTTCTTACAGGGCTTACCGGATATGCAGTAATTCCACGGTAAATAATCAAACTCCTTTTTCTGTTGGTCTAGTATCCGACTAATCGGAATTCGACTCGGGTAAGACATCTCTGGCTATGGTAGGTGATGATACGGCGGGTTTTGAACCCGATGCCTCCTTAAACGAATCTAAGCCCCTTGCTACTTGTACAAACCTCATGAAGGTAATAATCAAACAATGTGTCAAGATTTTGACTTCAAGCGTTTCCATTAGAATACATAAGGACCCATTGTAATCATTAAAAGAATGACGTATGAAATCGAATATAACAAATTTACTTAGTATTAGAAGAAAGTAAGTTTATCATATACGTTAAGGATGGGAGAATATAAGAAATTACGAGCTTTGTACAATTTTAATGTAATGTGAGAAAAAATTTGTGAAACGGGTAGATAGTTTAGGAAATTTCGGAAATAATCTCTCACGTAGATTTTGTGGCTCCTCCAAAGCTAAGCCACAATCTGTGTACTTAATCCTTTAATTCACCGAAAAACCAAAATAATAAAACAACCGGTTACCGACGAAAACGTAAATTCTCGAATAACCAATATTAAATTAACCCCGAAGATGATGAATAAACAATTATTGTGTCATATAGTTATGTTTTACATATATTAATGTCCGTTTGAAATTTTCCTCAATTTTCTTAGGAAATGTGTTTGGCAATAGAATACCCACGAACATCAAAATAAGACCCCACGCAAGTTTACAATTTTTGTGAGAAAACTCATGAAACTGAATTTATGACGCTTTAGTTCGTTAGAAATAATTAAGGAAAATTGGAGAACATTGCATTTTCCCATACAAGAAGTGATCCCATTCCACAATCAAGAGTGCGAAGCGAGTGCTAATAACGTCCGAAAGTGGATGGCCCTTAGCTTCGGTTGAAGGGACGATAATTCATGTGGGGGCCTCCTTGTCACCTGTTAGGATTAATCTAGTTCTATCGTGCTTTTGTATGTTGTTTTGTTTTTATATTGTTTACCTGTCGGAAATATTTGTCCAATAACAACAGTTTGATTTATGGATTTTACCGTGTTCATTCGGTAAAAGTAAAAGATTTTACAGGTGAAAGATCACAATTATAAGATGCGGAAATTGAAGATAACTACTAAATGGAGATTGAAGATGAAGAATACCCGTCATTGAAATTCTCTATAAATAGAAGACAATACAAGAAGATCAACACACAAGTGAGACATTTTGTCTTTATCTTAGTTTTAGGATAGAATCTCTAAGCAATCTTTAGACACGACGAAAGGCTGCTTGGTTGTCTCCTTGTACTCTATTTTTGGAAATGGAAGCAAGTGTTATTGTTCACATATTCTTGTTCTTTACATTACTATCTATTTGAAAGTTTTGGCGACCACATTTCTTCAACCCTTTTAGTCCCTGTTATATCGCAACGTGTTTCGTCCGCAAACACGTTTTTGGTGACCATAGTGGGAGTTGGAAATAAGTTTCGTGAGAATATGCGAAATATCAACACGTTTTTTGTGCGGTGATCGTGGATCAAATTGGGACAATGATTCCTTCTATGACAAAGGGTTTGTTACACGGATGAGGCTTGGAAAATAGCCCTCCGAGAGTCAGATGCGCGAATAACTATAAAAATTGCCCTCCATAGTATGCAGAAAATTCAAAAATGTATCGTCTTTTGGATTTTGATTCGAATGTAATTGTCGAATCAAGAAATGTTGAGTTTATGGAAGATAAATTTGTATGTGACTCAAAGGAAAAGGAAGCATGCGAAGGTAGCCAAGGGAGCTTGATAAATAAGAAAAGGAAAGAGATCGAAGTTCCTCTTGAACCAAGTAAAAGTAAGAGAGCCCGGATAGAAAAACGGTTAGACCCGAAGTTTATGTATTTCCTCGTAGAAAGAAGTAGGATGAAAGTCCTAAACAAAATGCCCAAGGTTTGTAACGTCGAGGATGATCCGAAGACGTATGTGGAAGCGATGTCATCAAGAGATTTTTTGTTTTGGAAGGAGGCAATAAATGATGAGATGGATTTATTGTTGTATAACAACACTTGGATACTTGTTGATTTGCCTCCTGGTTCCAATGCAATAAGGAACAAATGGGTGTTTAAGAAAAAGTACAATGTTGACGGGTCAATACAAGCCTTTAAGGCAAGATTGATTACAAAAGGAGGGTGTCGATTATTTCGACACATATGGTCTGATTGCGTGGATAACATTCATTATAGTGCTCTTAGCACTTGTGTCAATTTACAAGTTACATGTCCATCAAATGGATGTTAAGACGACATTTCTAAATGGAGATTTAGAGGAAGAGGTGCATATGGAACAACTCGAAGGGTTCGTACTCCTTGGAAATGAAAAGAAAGTTTGCCGGCTTTTTAATTCTTTATATTGCTTAAACCAAGCGCCAAAACAATGGCATGAAAAGTTTGATAGTGGTATTAAGTAATGATTTACTCCAATGAATACGGAGTAATTATATGCCTTTATGTCGACGATATATTGATCATTGGGACTAATATGAAAGGCATTGAAGAGACGAAAGGGTATCTTACTTCGAGTTTCAAAATGAAGGATTTGAATGTGGTTGATACCAATCTGGGAATCAATGTTCACAAAATTAGTGGGGGTTACTCTCTTAGGCAAGCCCACTATATTGACAAAATCATCTCGAAGTTTAGTTATCTAAACTTCAAGGAAGTGAACAACCCTTATGATACCTCAGTTAAACTCGAAAGGAACTCCGGTAGGGCTATTGAACAATTAGAATATGCAACTGCAATTAGAAGTCTAATGTATGTCATGCATTGTACAAGAGAACAAAGGACATGGGAAGGTAATATGGAGAGTATTTGGATATCTCAAGAGAACAAAGGACATGGGATTACATTATGAAGGATATCCAACAATTTTAAAGGGATACCCGGGTGCTAGTTAGATTACTAGTATATGTGGCGCTAAGTCGGCCTCTAGTTATGTGTTTCTTGGGCGTCAAAGAAGCAAAGTTGTATAACTCACTCCACAATGGAGTCGGAGTTTGTTGCCATAGCTTCTACAGGCAAAGAAGTGGAATGGCTGAGAAATTTGTTATCAGAAATAGTGTTGTGGCCACAACCAGTTTCAACCATCTCTTTATCATGTGATAGTGAAGCGACAATGTCTAGAGCATAGAGTAAGATATACAATGAGAAATCTAGACACATTAGTTTGCGACACTCGTATATTAGGCAACTATTGCAAGAGACAGGTATGTAGACAGTACGTATTGCAAGAG
Organism: Melastoma candidum; assembly: GCA_023653495.1. Classification (NCBI taxonomy): domain Eukaryota; kingdom Viridiplantae; phylum Streptophyta; class Magnoliopsida; order Myrtales; family Melastomataceae; genus Melastoma; species Melastoma candidum. The sequence goes on from CM042887.1 coordinate 5,159,795, forward strand.
ACAGGTATGCAGCCGCCAAGGAACCATTCGAGTGTCGGCATACGCTGATTCCATACGTTATCAAATGCCTCGCAACTTTTAAGATGTGGTAGACGATGGTCGTTGGTTCATCGATATTGTTTGCCTTGAATACAACCACGAGATAGTGCCAAATACGCTGATATGCTTCCTTGAAGAAAATAAAAACATATTAGATGGCAACAACTCTACTATAAGTAGCATGTTGAACGTTGGTATTCGTCACTGCAACATTTTTTGTTTATTTGAGAGGAACGCGGGTTTCCCAGAGGATGACCCTAAGAATATGGTGTGTCGAAGCTGCCAATTCCTGAAGCACGGATACTTTGATATGGCGCTAGTTACAAACGTCCATGACGGATTGGTAACGCGTTTCTACTGGACAAACAAAAACAATCAGATGTATTAAAACTTTTCGGGGATGTAGTTGCATTTAACTCGATGTCCAAGACAAATGCATACAAGATGTATTTGGTAGTATTTGTTGGGAGGCTAAAATCCCACACACGGGACTTCTGTGACATTTACTAAATTTTCGCATTTTTCAGTAAAATTTTACTAAATAGTACCCTTTTCTTAATAATTTGCCCGACGAAGTTTAGTAAATTCGTATAATGGGCCTGTAAAATTTACAAAGTTGATGAACAATGTTTTACTAAACAATGTATTTAACTAAAAATGATCAGTAAAAGCTTTGTACTTTTACTAAGACAAGTGACTCAAGTTTACTAAACTTTACTAAACTTGTTGAAGAATTTTTAGTAATTTACTAAATAGTAACGCGGCTTAGTAAAGGGACGTTAGACTTAGTAAATTGTTAGAGCAATAAATAATAATGGGCTTGTACATTTTACTAATACGAAATAATTAAAATTTTATAAACTTTATTAAATTGTCAAAGAATTTTTTGTAATTTACTAACGGTAGCGTGACTTAGTAACGGTTACTAATACGAAATAGTTAAAATTATATAAACTTTACTAAATTACCGAAGAATTTTTAGTAATTTACTAAACAATATCGTGACTTAGTAACAAGCTGTTGGGCTTAGTAAATGGTTAGAGTAATAAAGAGCAATGGACTTTGTACATTTGACTAATACGGAAGAGTGTAAATTTTGTAAATTACTAACCATAACTAAACATTTTAGTAATTTACACATATGTTTAGTAAAAACTATTAAACGTTACTAAAAGGTAGATGATTTCTCTCCCTCTGTCTATCCATCGATGATATTGAGAATCTTTTCACATAATTATATGATAAAATTGAGTCATTAATTGCAAATAATAAAGCTTTCAAGAAGGAGAATAAACTCTGGAGTGCCGAGAACGCTTTTCTTAAGGAAGAGTTATCGACAAAGGCTAAAGAAGCAGTAAAGCAACTCTCTAAATCCAAGTCAAAAAATTGAGGAATTACAATAGAAACTAAGTTATATGCATAACAAAAGTGGTTTATGCATACATGGAATGCGGAAAATGAGAAATTCACATCATGCGAAACATAGTGCTCATGGTGAGAATGACGATTCCCATTACATTATTAAAAAATTACGAAGGCTTTGCTACTACTGTGGAAGGCCATGTCACTTCATTAAAAATTACAATATCAAACGTAAAGATGTATGCATGAAAATATTTCTAAAGTTGATGGTTTTATTGTTAAATGGAATCAACGGCTAACTTAAAAAATCTTTCTTTATTTCAGGGGAACTTCATGTCAATTGCTAAGGACCATGAATGGTACTTGGATAGTGGATGCTCGAGGCACATGTCAAAGGATGTCTCCTTATTCTCCACCCTAACTTTACAGGATGGTGGTTTTGTCACATTTGGTAACAATGGAAAAGGAATTGTTAAAGGGACATGAACTATTTGTTGTTTTGATTCCCTAATCATTGAAGGAGTTCTTTATGTCAAAGGCCTCCAACACAACTTGATTAGTATTTGTTAATTGTGAGGTTATCGTGTTGCTTTCATGAAAGAACATGTAATGGTGCGTACGATGGTGTTACTTGTTGCATTGCAGAATGCAAGAAAAAAATCTATATTATCTCTGGTGGAGAAATTTGTCTTACGTCGGTTAAGGACGAGGCTACACTATGGAATAGAAAGTAATGCAAACTATGAGTTGCTGTCTAAACTAGCCAAAAAGGATCTTATTAAATGCTTACCAAAAGTAAAGTTTGACAATGACAAGATTTGTAAAGTTTGTTCAATTAAAAAAGAAACAAAGGTATCATTTAAAAGCAAAAGTATGGTTTCAAGCAAGAAACCACTTGAATTACTACATATGGACTGTTTTGGTCCAACAAATACTTAAAGTCTATGAGACAAATGATATGGATTAGTTGTTGTTGATAATTTCTCCAAATTCACTTGGGTGAAGTTCTTCGTTCACAAAAGCGATACATTTACAACCTTTAAAACTTTGTACAAACAACTTCAAAATGAGAAAAATGTTTCTCTACGAAGCATGAAATGGATCATGCACAGAATTTGAGAACCATGATTTTGTTTTTTCTGCGAAAAGTATGGCATTGACCATAATTTCTCAGCTCCATACACTATAAAAACAATGGAGTTGTAGAGCGAAAGAATATAACATTATCGAACATGGCAAGAACCATGATACTAGAAAGTGAGATCACTCAGAATTTATGGGTTGAACTTACAAGCACAACCTGTTATATCTCAAACAGAGTTAATTAAGGCACTCCGGAGGCGAAACACCTTATGAGTTAAAGGTAGAAAGCCTAATATTTCATATTTCCATCCATTTGGAAGTAAGTGTTATATTCTAAGACTAATAAAATATGGGAAATTTGATGCTCGAACGGATGAGGGTATATTCTTAAGATATTTTCTCACGAGCAAGTCCTATATAATAAAAGAACTTTAACAGTTGAAGAATCAATCAACAGTTGATGATGCTCCACCAGAGGATAAAAATGCTGTTGAAAAAGCATCAGGATCCTCAAAGAAAAGATCAAATGAGGAAACATAGCAGACTACTGCTGAACATGATCCGGATGGACAATATATAGCGGAAAGGACAAAATGTTCCTGATGCACTCAATGTAAACAATTCTGATGACTCACAGGATGTAGAAATAGGGAATTGTGTTCCCTCTTTATATTTGAGAAGACATCATATTGACCAAGTCATAGGACCATTGAATACAGGAGTGCGAACCCAACAACAAGTCTGTACTATGAACACTCTGCTTTTATCTATCAAAAGGAACCTCAAGGCATTGATGATGCGCTTGATGATCCAAAATGGTGATCCTCGTAATGCAAGAAGAACTAAACCAGTTTGAGAGAAACAATGTTTGGAGTCAAGTACCTAGACCAAATGATTGTTTCATTCTAGGAATAAAATGTGTTCATCGAAATAAACTCGATGAGTCTAGAAATGTTGCAAGAAATAAAGCCAGACTTATAGCAAAAGGTTACTCTCAAGAAGAGGGTATCTATTATGATGAGACGCTATCTCCCATGGCACGTCTTGAAGCAACACGTCTACTCCTAGCGTATGCTTGTTATAATAACTTTATACTATTTCAAATGGATGTGAAAAAGTGCATTCTTTAACGGTGATCTAAAAGAGGAAGGCTATGTTAAACAACCTCCTCGATTCACCAACCCAAAATCCCGCAATCATGTTTACAAGCTTTCTAAAGCTTTGTATGGGCTTAAGCAAGCTCCAAGAGCATGGTACAAAATGTTTAGCTCTTTTTTCATTGAGAACGGATATAGGCATGAAAAATAGATATAACACTATCTTTTAAAGAAACAGGAAGCTGATCTCTTAGTCGCTCAAATATATGTGGACGACATTATATTTGATACAACTAATGAACATTTATGTACGGAGTTCTCTAATCTAATGAAAGGAGAATTTGAAATGATTCACATGGGAGAGCTAAATGTCTTCCTAGGACATCAAATTAAACAAACTGTAAATGGAATTTTTATCCATTAAGAAAAGTACAACAAAGAGTTACTTAAGAAATTTGAACTTGAGAATGTTAAACCTTTATCATCCCCTATTGGTTGCAATACCAAAATTGATAACGATGAAGGTGGGAAGGAAATCGATTTACCTTACTACTTCAAGACCTGATAATATGTTTAGCGTGTATTTATGAGCTAGATATTAGACTTCCCCGAAAGAATCACAATAGTTGCTGTCAAGAGGATCTTTCAATACCTCGCAGGAACTGTCAGATTAGGTCTATAGTATCTAGAAGATCGTTGCTGGATCCTGTAGGTTACTCAGATGCAGATTATGTTGGATGTCATATTGACCGAAAAAGTATATCTGGTACTTGTCAACTGCCAGAAAATATGTTAATTTCCTGGTTTTTCTAAAATGCAGACGTGAGTTGCTTTGTCTATAACAGTGGCTAAGTATGTTGCAGCAGCCAACTGCTATGTTCAACTACTATGGATGCAACAACAACTTGAAGATTATGATCATCATTTTGATAGCATTCCTATGATGTGTGACAACACATGTGCAATTAATTTCTCATGAAATCTCGTCTATCTGTCGAGATCAAAACATATCGAGTTGTGACATCACTTTATACATGATAAAGTGCAAATGGGCACTGTTGATATTTAGTATGTTAATATTGAGCAACAAGTTGTGGATATATTCACCAAACCTCTTGATAGGGAAATGTTTATATATTTGTTAAATGAATTAGGGATATGTAATACCAATTACTAGCATAAAAATTTGCAATATTTTAAGAAATCTTATTGTGGGAAATAATTGTTTCTATTTGTAGAGAAAATATTTTCTCACATCAATCTTGCCTTAAAGGATGTCGGATCTTCAACTTTGTACTCATCAATAATTTGAAGGTCATTGATACAAGGATCTTGGATGCACCATCGACTTGAGATGTCAGCTTGCTCATCATCAACTAACTTACACTTCAGTCGAAGCAAGGGATCCGTCGAAGCAAGCCTCGTCGAAGTAAGTCTGGTCGAAGTAGAAGCAACCTTGCATTGTAGACCCATTGAATTCCAAGACCATTCATGTCTCCACTATGTTGCATTTAGTTGCATTCATTCCTAATAAGCCATTATGGCTAGTATTAAGTTTTGCATGCATTTAGTTGGTTATTGTTTGCATTTAATTCCTTTTCTTTCCAAGGCCACTATATAAGGTGCCTTTTTAACGCATTTGAAGCAACTTTTGATTATCAGATTATAAACCCCTTTGAATGACTTTGTCTTTTGTTCGAAGTGAGTTGATTCTCCTTCCACCTCTTTCTCCGTTTGGTGGATTCCAAGTAAAGATTGAGTTGAGCATTCAACCGGTGATGGTGGTTCTGTATCCTCCTCGTTCTTCCTCACCCTCGTCTTGTTCATGGTGGTGTCTCTGTATCCATGGCCAAACGAGTCTATTCGAGACTTCTTTCATGGTGGTGAATCTGTATCCGTGGAGGTTATTCTCAACCTACCCTTCATCTATCCCTAGCTCCATTCCTATTTTCACCCGCACCCCTAGACACAACCTTCCGTCCATACCCCACGTCACTCCATTTCACACCTTTAGTGATGTTCCCCTTTGTCTTCGGTAAGGTAATCCACAATTCCTTGTCGTCCACGTATTATCTTGGTATCAGAGCACACGGTTGTCAATGGCCGGAAGATTCCAACGCGGTATGACTTTAGACGAAGCGCATGTTGCTTGGCATGAGCAGCAGATCGCCGATCTTCAACAACAACTACAGTCATTGCGAACTCATCATGCCTCGACTTCCCGTAGTAGATTTGACAGCGAGAGGAGAAAAACCCACCGCGTGAGGAGTCTCAACGAGGGTCTTCACTAGATTATCGTCATCCATAAAGAAGAATCCCAACGATGTGTGTCCAGATTCCAGCGTTCGAAGGAAACTTGGACCTCGAGGAGTTCATCGACTGGATGCACACGTTAGAGCGCATTTTCAACAATAAAGTGGTGCCCGAGGAACAAAAGGTTAAGTTAGCTGCATTAAGGTTGAAGAAGTATGCCAGCCTTTGGTGGGAGAACACCAACCCGTAGAGCTGAAGAGAAGGACGCGATAAAATTCGTACGCGGTCGAAAGTGAAGAGGGCTATGACTAAAATGTTTCTCCCGAAGCATTATCGACGAGATCTCTACATCAAGTTGTTGTCGCTTCAACAAGTTTCAAGTGTATCAGAGTACACTAGGGAGTTCGAGAGACTCTTACTGCATTGTGTTGTCCAAGAAGCCTAAGAGCAAACTACTGCTAGGTATCTTAGGGGACTTAACCCCAGATCACGGATGCAGTCGAACTTCAACAGTATTTCAACTTCGACGATGTTAGAGCGCTTGCCCACTAGGTTGAACATACAGCAAGCGAGGGGATCGAATACCCGTCCATTTGTGAAGGCTCCGCTTTTCAACAAGGGGAGTAGCTCTCAGACGAAGCCCATGTCGACTACGTCCAGAACAACTCCACCGTCGACTACCAAACCTGAAATCAAGTCGAGTGAGCAATTACCAATCGACGATGTTTCAAGTGCCAAGGAGTAGTACACATGGCTTCTGAGTGTTCGACGAGGAGAAACGTTGTCATTAGAGAGCTGTTCCATGGAGAAGTGAGTTCGATGAGAACGTCGATCCTATTCGGGATGTAGAGGAGATTGAGGAGTACCCGGACGAAGGAGAGTTATTGGTCGTCCGAAAAGCCTTAAGCGTGACCCCCGCTAGAGAGGAGAATCAAAGGGAAAGTATTTTCCACACCAGGTGCACGGTTGAAGGAAAAGTTTGTTTGGTGATTATAGATAGCGGAAGTTGCACCAACGCCGTATTGAGGACGATGGTCGAAAGGCTTAATTTGCCAATTGAGGCTCATCGCCATCCTTATTGACTACAATGGCTCAACAAGGAGAGTGATGTTCAAGTGACCTAGAGAGAAAAAGTTCCATTCTTGATTGGGAAAAACTACAAGGATGAAGTCGTTTGCGATGTTATTCCGATGGACGCATGCTAGCTGCTCCTAGGAAGACCATGGCAGTTTGATCGACACGCACAACATGACAGGTATCGCAATACCTATTCCATCAGCGTCGATAAGAAGAAGGTCACTTTGATGCCCCTGACCACTCAGCCAATAATAGCACCACAAAATAGATCTACCAATCAGCCTCTCAAGGGAGTACAATTGGTTCGAGCAATTAAGATAAAATATGAAGTTTTCGTTGGAGTAACATCCCGCTTGCATGCACCGACCGTTGAACGTCTCTCTGTTTGAGTCAATCCGATGTGTTGTGATAAGCAATTTTAGGAAATGAATCAATGGGATTGTCCCAATAAACTTGGACACCTCCCTCCATGCTTTCCTCCTTTAAATCATGCAAACCTCACATATTAGAGTGTATCATTTTCCAGAGTCTGTGTGATCTGTGTGAAGTTCTGAGGTCGTGTGATCTATGTGATTTGGCAGAGTATGGAGGTGCTAAGTGATCACCTGGTTCTTACATCTCGCAACTGTGTGGGAGATTGCCAAGGGTTGTGTGCTAATTTGGTCGTGTTGAGAGGGACAGTGTGTCGTCAGTACGTTTAACGAGCAGCTAGCGAATCGTCTAAGGAAAGCTAAGTAAATATCTACATTGATTGCAGTAACCAGTTGTTGACCTATCGGCTAGAAACCGTTTTTATCGTGTCTTTTCGCAGGGAAGTCAAGAACCTACGGAGTTTGTGTAGTTAGACACGCACTTGTGGATGCGCGCCATAAATCTCGCGCCTGCAGGGTAGAGTGGGAGTTGCGAACGCTGCGGGAGATAAAAGAGGTCCTCCCGAGCACAAGGGTGCTGTGCAGAAGTCTCGACTTTCAGAGGGACAATAGAGCATGTTTTGTGGGAACCGCTAGAATAAAAAATTTCACCCTAGGCATTGAGTGTGTAGTACAGTGAGTCACGGTTGTAGTATCTTGCACGTCGGAACTGTGTGTAGGACGGATACCTCGACTTCACTATGTAAGAAGTGAGGTTTCACTGCGTGAGGAATAAACCCCTTGTTTTATTTTCTTTGTTCTAAGTGACTCTGTGTGATTGTCTCTCTTGTGCTTATAAATAGGTTCTTATTAAGAGAAGACAAGTGCTGTAGAAATTATCTACTAAGCTATTAAGTGCTGAGGCATTCTTCTTGTGTGAATTAGAAACGGGTTACTCCTTGAGAAGCCGTTCTATCATTGTAAAGAATCATTTTATGAGGATTTATATTCTAACTTCAACGTTGTCTTTGTGCTTTGATAGGTAGACTTATGCTGAAGCAACAAGAAGCTATGGGGAAATCCTTTGAGCTACCAACTGTTGAAAATGAGACGGTGTCCACTGAGTTATGAGCTTGTCGTTGCCCCGAAGGGATCTCCAATTTCTTTACGGATTCTAAACCTCACATTGTGAAAAAACTGAAAGCCTAGTGCAAGGGCGTTTTGCACCCATTATAATATATAATGGAAACACCTCGTTGGTGGAGAGTGTACATAGGTCGATTAAGGCCTAATCACTATAAACTACTATGTCCATTACGATCGCATAAACAGTCATTTAGAAATCTACTTGGCCAAATTGTAACGCTTACAGCGAACATATCTCTTCATCTGAGAAACATTTTGTTGTAATACAGGAAGGTTTCGCTTATACTGAGAAATGGCGAAAAAAGTTTCAATCACTAATTCACTCCCCTCTTAGTGTACATGAATGATCCAACATTATATACCTACACGGAGGCACTAACCTAATGAATGTACGTCAGGCGGCGGAGACGGCACTTTTTAATAGCCGCATGCTGGTTGTCTGGATGCTGGAATCAAGTAGGCACATACATCAGTTTCTTGAATGCAGACAACGACTGGAAGTGCATGTGGAAAGCTTCACCAATCGGATCCTCAAATTTCTTTCTCGCCACGTTTGCCATTCAAATGCAGGGAGTATGAAATGCAGCATGTAGGGGGGTTCGCTATAGAAATGACTGCGTGGTTCCACTGGGAAGCATTGCCGCGATCGCATGTGACGATGTAGTTGATGAACTTCGATGGCACTAACCAAGATTGCCATGCGAAGTTACCGACCTCATTAGTGAAGGTTGTGCCCTACTCCAATGCCGACCTCATATTTGGGGATCTTATAACAGATGAGGAAGTAGAGCAATTACAAGAACGAACTAATTGGTCCAATTGCTATCGCCCTTGTTGAGGGTCATGGAGGAGGGATGATCATGGTGTGGAATTTGGAGGAGCTGCTGGTGGCCGTCTTACATCACGCGGAGGATGATATCCAAGGCCTGATGATGGTACGTGGGTACTGATAGTTGCTTTAAGCATTGCTACCTGGATCTTACCATGTCGTTAGTCCAAGACTGATCGCAATATATGTGTGGTTTCGTCTTCAACCATTGGATAGGGTGCTGTTATTACGTCTCTGTGGAATTGGTATGCTTTTCTTGTAATCAACTTATTTTTATTTGTAATTATTAGTATGGTATTGATGATGCCTTACAGAAGGTAAGTTTTTGCTGTGTAGACGGTAAGGTTCTACTACTTTGCAGAAGGTTAACCTACCGGGAAAGTCTGTTTTGTACCTTCTGCCACCTAATCATTACCACGATTTATTTAATTAATCATCTGATTATTTAAAGATATTCATATGGTATATTATGCTAATTAATCATCTAATCTATTTCCATGTGAGTTGATCTATTCTCTTTAAGGGAAGAAATCACTTTCTATATGGAAAGCACTGTAGTAAGGTTCTGTTGATTAATCTGGAACTATCCAACGCTAAATTAATCCTTCCTCTTGCATTTAAATATGTCCAAATTCTTTTTGAATCATGGCAAAGGACAATCCATCTTATTATGGACGCACCCAACACGTGTTTGTATCTAGAAGGTCTGTCAACCAACTATGGAAACCAAGATTATATGATTTCTATTTACAGGAGCCTCACGGATCTTATCGGTCTCAATCTTCTGCATGCCTTATCTCTTTAGATCGTGAACACAATCATGACCAGATGGCATGATTGATCCTTAAGTGATACAAAACATCTCTTACAATAAGGAAATGTTTTATTTGGCTGACATTTTGTTTCCTTATTTCATAGAGCCTCCCGTCAATTATTGTACCTTCTATAAATATATAATTATTTTGCATAAGATAGGATCATTTGTTAGATAGAAAGTAGTGGAAGGTTTACGTGTAGAGTGAGTGTATTGTAGCATGAGAGACTTGTGAGTTTTCATTCTCTTTAGGGTTGAGCATTTGGTTACAGAAGGCCGGTGCCCAAGATATAAGCTAGACCGGGCGTTCGCGAAGGATTCGGCTGCACTGAGAAGTCAGGGTGTATACGTGCAAGGGTAGTGAGCAGAAGGAAGGCCGCGTTTGGGAGATTCACGATGAGGCACTGACATTTGTGTTACTGCAGAAGAGAAGTACCTGGTACAGGCTTTGGAGAAGCCCTACGGGTGCTATTTGCTTCTGGAAGTCTTGGTGAGAAGCCAGCAGGTCGTGGAACCGTCGGGGAAAAATCCACCATTATACAGAGGGGTTGTCTGCCTGCATAGGGTCACTACGTGCTTGTGTGGAGCTGCCACGTTCTACAGAACCCTTACCATAGGGATTGTGGAGTTAGTCATTGTTGTCAGTGCAGAACCTCAACCAGAGAGTTAGTTACAGATCTCTGTGCACGACCCAAAGGGTTATTGATCACAGACCATAGGGTTTCTGTGAGTAGAAAAGCCGAAGGGCTATCGGCATTACCTTCTATACTACAGAAGTGTCTTAGTACCTTATACTACTACATCCTTTGTAGAAAAGCCGAAAGTCTATCTACAACCCTCTACAGGAGTGTTTTATTTCTTTTGTCAATATTGTATTCGCTATAAGTGTTCAATAGTGAATTCCATCCTATAAAGGTGAAGAGTGGAGTAGGTAATTGCCGAACCACTATAAACCTTCTGTGTCTCATTTACTTTATACGCAAACAGTTATATCACTAAGCATTCAGTGAAAACCTAACTTGAAAAGCAAATTAACCGACACAATGCGAACGTATGAGTAAAGACTCCAAACATCTTACGCTACTGAAATCAATGAGGTTTTGCAGTTGTTTCCTTCGATGTAGTACTCATTGATCATCTCTTGGTAGTGCAAAAACCTACAAGGTTCTGTGAACACCTTCTACTACTGCAAGTATATTTCAGATATTGGAGTAGACCTTGTTGATCACGCTTAAGGTGGTCGGATATGTAAAACCTTGATAGCAGAAACATCAACTTTCTGCATCAACCTTTTACTACTGCAGAAACCTTCTCAGGACTGCATAGTCACATCCGAGATTAGACTTTGGCTGGTCGTTCTCTCATCAAGCAGTTCACTTTGCGATCTCCTGTAGTACAAGGGTTTTGTAACCTGCAGAAACCTAACCTTCCGCTGTTGAGTTCGTTTAATTGTAAAAAGGCTAAAAAGGCCATTACACTAATTCACCCCACTCTTAATGCCATTGTTACCCCAACAATTGGTATCAGAGCCCAACTCAACGTATGCCTAATAGCTAGTTGAGGAACGGTCATTAATCGATCAAAGCTTTCAAGCCTTTGAGGTTTTACAGAAAGTCCGCAGAAGCTGTACGCTCTGCCAGAACTTAACAATGGTTGACTTTGGTTGATGACCAAAATTGTGTAATCTTCCCAAATTCGTTGGCCAAAACTTCTCTTACTAGAAAACCTTAATGAGATCTTACATGAAAGCGATTGATGAGGATATGTGGAATTGTTGAAAATGGTCTATCCTGTACTCCAATCAAAAACCGACTAGACTCTCAAGAACGTCCTACTAGAGAATTTTAGAGACTTACAAGACTCAACTCAATGGCAAAGTATCTGCTATTTAATGCGATGTCCTCGAATGAGTTTGCAGAAGTTTCTACGTGCAATAATGCACAAGAAATCATGGAGAAGCTTGTCACAATGCATGTTGGGACTTTTCAAATCCGTGAAACAAAGATGAACATTGGCTCATCAATATGAAAATTTCTCTATGAAAAGTGATGAGACTGTCCAACAGATGTATGAGAGGCTAGCCCTTCTGGTAAATGCCCTGGAACATTTAGGAAAGTCATTCGCAAATAGAGAATTGGCGAGAAAGGTTCTGCCCTAATGCACAAGAAATCATGGAGAAGCTTGTCACCATGCATGTTGGGACTATTCAACCCCGAGAAACAAAGATGAACATTGGCTCATTAATATGAGAATTTCTCTATGAAAAGTGATGAGACTGTCCAACAGATGTATGAGAGGCTAGCCCTTCTGGTAAATGCCCTGGAACATTTAGGAAAGTCATTCGCAAATGGAGAATTGGTGAGAAAGGTTCTGTGCACATTGCCCAGATCTTTGGAAGCTAAGAAAACGGCTGTTGAGGAAGGAATGGATCTCAATACTGTCACTCTAGAACAACTTATAAGTTCCTGGATGTCTTATGTGATTGAGAAGTCATATCCCTCAGATCAAGCAGGTATATTGGCTTTTAAAGGTACAAGAGAAACAACAGATGTTTCTGATGATGATACAGAAGCTGAAGCTGAAATGTATGATGAACTTGCGATTATTGCAAAACGACTTATCAAGTTCGACTCCAAACGTCGGTTCAACAAGAACAATGGCGAAAGGAAACACATTCTAAGCAACCAGAACTAAGGTGCTTTAAATGTAATAAGGAAGGTCATATAAAGACCGATTGTCCTCTTCTTCGGGAGAAGGAACAACCTTTTGCTCCCAATAAGGGTAAGAGAGCTATGCTTTCCTGGGAATAAAGTGATGAATCAGATGACAAGTCAGAACAAGCACTTGTTTGTTCTACAACTCGCACATAATTAAATCACACAACAGAAGAATCGATCTGTCTAAGGACAAAAGCTAAGGAAAATGAGTGGCATCTGGTCAGTGGTTGCTCTAAGCACTTGACCAGTGATCCCTCAAAACCTCACACTGCAGAACGGAGGTTCTGTAAGTTTTGGAGAAAACAACAAAGGTTCTGTAATTAGATTTTCAGATTATTATTAGATTTAGATTAGATTTTAGATTAGATTTTCAGATTATTATTAGATTTTAGATTAGATTTATATTAGATTTTCATATTATTATTAGATTTTCGGGAATATTTTTTATTCTCTTAGATTTTAGGAACCTGATTTAGAGGCGTGAAGTGTCTTTTAAATAAGCCGTGTAATATTAGTTTTGAAGGAATGGATTAAGAATGAGAGAGTTTAGCCTATTCGAGTATTCTTCCTATCTTTTCCTGTGAATTTTGTGAGAAATTCCGTTGCGTTTTCCAATAGTTACCGTAGAAATACATCGAGGTAACCATCAGTGTCTTGAGGCAGCGCTACACGAAGATCAACTTTATCCTTGCGGTGAGTTCTTATTCAAATAGTTATTTCCATCCTTTTGGTTTCGACTATGTCAGTATTTTTAATTATTTTGTACTTCACAGGCTAACCCGTCCAAGAATTAGATCACGGTCCTATCCGTGACCTCAAGAATGCCATGGCGAGGGAGATTACCATGCAACTTTGCATGACAGCTGGTTTCCAATCCACGTCCATGTCCGCTTCGGGCAATGGTTTGTGCGAACCGTTTTTTAATACGTTTTTTGAAAGTTTCTGGTAGAATTATTTTTTATAGGACAATTCTGGTGGAATGTCAAATGCACTCTACTACTTATCACCCGAAATAATAAATAATCAATAAACAAAAATAAATGTATTACAAGTCCAACCAGACGTAACTATAGCACTGCATCCACATGTCACTTTCACATCAACAAAACGGTATACACTCTTATGTAATCAACTTTTTCCCAAGGAAGTAAAGTTGTGCCTACCGGTGACATATATAATACGAAAAAGCAATACATGTCAAATTTAAAGAGTTTTCCTGCTTAACAAAAGACTAATTTCTCGGCCTTTAATTTTCCCAGCCAGCCAATCTCTTCAACTTACCTAGAGTTTACCTATAAAGAAAACTAACCCAAGTGTGTGAGGTAGAGGAAAATGTGGTATTTTTGTCTGTTTCCTACTTGTAACCTAACTTTACTAGACAAGCCTACAAATTAAAAATGTCACAACTTAGTTAAAAAAGTAAATCATTAAATGTCAGAACGGATTAAGCAGTGGAGGATAATTAATAAAGCAATAAAATCAACAAGTATGACTCACTTTAGACCCACTTTCATTTATCTCAAGGACTTCAATTTCTTGGCCTCAATTGTTGATACAGTTTGAACTGTAGCTTACCGTGATGAAGGATACTAAACGCCATTTTAAAGACAAATTCATTAATTTACCATACTTAATGTTGGTGTAACAATGACACTATGAGGAGGTGAATTATGTAATGGCCTTTTAAGACTTTTTACAACTAATAGAAGTCAACAACGGAATGTTAGGTTCTATAGGTTACAGAACCCATGAATACATCAGATCCCGAAATGAATAGTTTAATATGTGAACAACCAGCTGAAGTCTAATCAAGAATGTACCTCTGCAGTCTTGAGAAGTTTCAATAGTAGCAGAAGGTTGAAGCTTCTATTACCAAGGTTCTACAAATCTGACAAGCCTGGGCATGATCAGCAAGGTCTACTCCAAGATCTGAAAGAAATCTTGTGGTAGCAGAAGGTTGTCACAGAACTTTGTAGGTTTCTGCACTACCAAGGGATGATCTACGAGACCTAGATCGATGGAAACAACTATAGAACTTGATTGGTTGTTGTAGCGTTAGATGTGTGTTGCAAGACCGTTGGAGTCTCTGCTCAGACGTTCGCGTTGGCTCTGTTAATTTACTTTTCTGGTTAGGTTTTTGCTGAATGCTTAGTGAGATAACCATTTGCTCAGAAAGTAAATGAGACACATAAGGTTTATAGTGGTTGGGCAATTGCCTATGTCCACTCTTCACCTTTATAGGATGTAATTCACTATTGAACACTTATAATGAATACAAGACTGACATGCGATAAAACACTCCTGCATAAGGAATTATAGATAGCCCTTCAACATTTCGATAAAGGATGTACTAGCAGAAGGTACTAGGACACTTCTGTAGCGTAGAAGATGATGTAGATAGCCCTTCGACTTTTCTTCTCACAGAAACCCGATGGGTTGTGATTCGTAACCCGTTGGGTCGTGCATAGAGATGTTTTACTCTCTCTAAAAGCTCTCTGCTTGAGGTTCTGCATTGTGGACAGTAACTAACTTAACAATCCCTGTGGTGGGGTTCTGTAGAACGTGGCAGCTCCAGGCAAGCACGTAGCAGCCCTACGCAGGCAGACAACCCTTGAGGGTGGATTTTCCCTCTTGCGGTTCCACAACCTGCTTGGCTCGTCACCAAGACATCCCTAATACTTGATCATTAAGACTTCTAAAAGTAGACAGCACCCGTGAGGCTTCTCCAAAGGCTGTAGCTGGTACTTCCCTTCTGCAGTAACAGAAGTGTAAGTGCCTCACCGTGAATATCTAGACGCGACCCTTCTTCCTCTCATTGCCCTGACACGTATACACCCCGACTTCTCCCTAAGCCTGATGCACGTCCGCCGCTCCACAGTGCAGCCAGATCCTTCGCGACCTCACTCACGCCCGGCACAGCTTACACCATGGACACCTGCTTTTTGTACATACGAGCAAACCAGTTACGAAACCACTAATACTAGTACCTCAGCAGATTCCTCCAGACGCAGCCCTTCTTCTAGTCACTGCCCTTGCATGAATACACCCTGACTTCTCCCTAAGCTTGATGCACGTCCGCCACGCCACAGTGCAGCCAGATCCTTCGTAGCTTCACTCACATCCGGTGTAGCTTGTATCCAGGGCAACAGCATTCTGCAACCGAATGCATTACCCCAAAGAGAACAAAAGCTCACAAGTCTCGCAGGCGACAATGTCGTATTCACTCACTCTACACGTAAGTGCACCTCTTTTCTAACTAATAAATGATACTATTTTATACAAAATAGAAATAACATATTACAGAAGGTACATAATTACCAGAAGTCTCTTCAAAATAAGGAAACAAAATGTCAGCTAAATAAAACATTCTCCCATTAGGAGAGATGCTCCGTATCACTTAAAAATCAATAATGTTATATGGTTATGATTGTGTTCACGATCCTAAGAGATGGAGCTTGCAGAGGATTCAAACTCATAAGATCTGTCAGGCTTTTGTAAATTGAAATAAGATAATCTTGATTTTCATAATTGGTTGGCCGATCTTTTGGATACAAATATGTATGGGGTGCATCCATATTCAGATGGGTTATCCTTTGCCATGATTCATAAAAAATCTGGAAGTGTTTAGATGCAAGTGGAAGGATTAATTGACCGTTGGATAGTTCCAGATCAATCATGAAAATCTTGCATCGATGCTTTCCATATATAAAGTGATTCGTTCCCTTAAAGAGAATAGATCAACTCACATGAAAATGAATCGTAATCAAAATGATTTAAATCCATTTTACTTAACATAAAATACCATATTAATATATTTAACTAATCAGATGATTAATTAAATAATTCGTGGTACATATTTTGCGACAAAAGGTAAGAAACAGACTGTCCCTGTAGGTTAACCTTCTGCAAAGTAGTAGAAGCTTACCTTCTACACAGTAGAAGCTTCCCTTCTGTATGGCATCATCAACACCATACAAACACTTAATTTACTAAGTAATGCATTAAAATGACTAAATATGATTATCAAGGATAAAGACTAAGCGTAATTGACAATAGAGAAAATGCTTCCACACCAATGTAAGAAATATTTTCACATATGAATCCAGCCCATTCGAAACATCTTCGGTAGTTTTCCGGTTAATTACAGTACAAAACATGGCTAATCGCAACTTGCTTTTACTTCCAATTACATTTATACTAACGTTGATATTGGGACATAGTGGACTTTTTTACTCCCATGCACGTGATTTTAGCCCCAGTCATGTATAGTGAAAAATTGAAAAAGTAGTATACATGGGTTCGCCTTAATCTCATAAGAACGAGCCCAACAATAACGAAATTTGCTCGGATTTTTAAAACATTTTGCAAATAATAGTTACAAAAGTTTAGAAATTCATTGCATATAAAGAGTTCGCTCAACGAGAAGATCTTGATCGAGTTTGAACTTGTTGTTTTCTATCGGAAGTTTATCATACTTATATACCAAAATCTTATCATCCCTTCAATTTTTCATGATCAATATTGTCTTGTTGTGATCACGAAAGATTTCGTCAATACCTTCACTGGTTGCATCTCATCTTTCTTAATGTGTTGCGAGCACTTGCGCACCTAATTGTTGTCAAATTAAGAAAATCTTTTTGGCTCGAAATTTTGTACATTACCGATGATGATTGCATGCGCTGTGCTTTTTCTAGTATAAAAGGTAAGATGGAGCCTAAGGAAGTGGCATTGTAATATTTCAGTATCGTAGGAGAGAGATATGTCAGGAATGATCGAATGGATACTAAGGTTTGAAAATATAGGTAAACTCATGGCTTGGAAATACGATTTCAATTTTGATTGTACTTTTTTGCTATTTCTAACAACAATGTTCTTCTGGAGCAAACTCGATATTCTTAGCAGCTATATAGGGTCATATATTATGAATTCTTTCACTCTTGTACCTCAATTCATAATTTTTTTAAACAAATTGTACAAACAAATAGGAGAAATCGCTACCAGTATTAAGCAAGTTCAAAGAAAGAAATGGAGAGAGATAGAGTTAGAAATCCTCTTTAAGTTTCTTCGTGCTTAGTTTTGTGATCATTCTAGTTGTTCTGGCTTGAGACAAATATCTTAAATTGAGAATTAGAAGGTTACAGTTCAACTTACGGCATTAGATTGGGTCGGTCCGTAGTTAGATTTTTCCCAAAGAAGATGCAATATGGGATAATGACGAGCATTGGTAGGGATCAAATTAGGCACGAAGAAGTTGTCTTCAACATGACAGAACTCAACATTGTTGGGATATTGAAGAAATTAAAATAATTAGAATTATATCACTTGGAAGTCCTGGGGATCAAAACTTCGTGACAAAGATTGCTAGAAGAATATTATTGGGAGTGAGACCACAACGGCGGATGTTGATGCCACGACATTGCAAAAATGGTATGAAATGTTATTTTCGCTATTAAGACCACAAAAAAGGAGGAGATGCTTGTTGTTGCATTCTTGTGTGGGTGTGCCGTGAAGCCATGACATGGGCAGAGTTCGTGAGAAGTCATGAACAATGGACATGGGCAGGCTAGAGGGAATGGACACATCACTTTACGAAGAGGCATTTACGAACCGACTTGCCCCTTAGAGGGACACTTATAAAAAGCTGCATTCTTTGGGTGGGCTCCCGTTGGACAACTACAACACTTAGAAGGGGAATAATGGATCAAAGGGGCACCCTCGGGTGGTATTTCCTAGACAGTCATAAGAGATGCACCCAAGAACTTACAAGACCCATTATATCGTGAACAACTACAACATACATATTTGGTAACCTTCATATAGATATGTTTTGTGAGAGGTTGGTCATTCTCAAGAGTGAGTTACAACACCCAAATGACCGATTATAAATGAGAATGCATTTTGAATGAGAACGAATAGTCGCGTTGGCGTAACAATGGCACTAAAAGGGGGGTGTTTCAGTGTAATGGCCTTTCCAGACTTTCTACAACTAATAGAACCCAACAGCGGAAGGTTAAGTTTCTGTAGGTTACAGAACCCTTGTACACAGCAGATCTCGAAATGAACTTCTTAATGAACAAACGACCAGCCGAAGTCTGATCTTAAATGTTATTATATATTCCTAAGAAGGTTTCTACAGTTGCAGAAGGTTGATCTAGAAGGTTTAGTTTATGCTATCGAGGTTCTACAAATCTGACTAGCCTGAGCTTGATCATTAAGGCCTAGTCCAAGATCTGAAAGATACTTGTAGTAGCAGAAGGTTGTTATAGAACCTTGTAGGTTTCTGCATTACCAAAAAATGATCTGCAAGAGCTAGATCGATGGAAACAACTCCAGAACCAGCGAGGTTGCTATAGCGTTAGTGGTTTGATACAGGACCTTTGATGTCTCTATTCAAAAGTTTGTATTGTGTCAATTGGTTTGCTTTTCTATTAAGGTTTCTACTGAATGCTCAAAGAGATAACCATTTGCGCAAAAAGTAAATGAGACCTAGAAGGTTTATAGTGGTTCGGAAGTTGCTTATTCCACTCTTTACCCTTATAGGATGAAATTTACTATCGAACATTTATAGCGAATACAAGACTGACATAAGATATAAAACACTCATACAGAAGGTATTGAAGATAAACCTTTAGCTTTTCTACAAAGGATGTACTAGCAGAAGGTACCGTGACACTTTTATAGTATAGAAGATGATATAGATAGCCGTTTTTTCCTCATAGTAACCCGATGAGTTGTGATCAGTAATCTTTTGGGTCGGATACAGAGACCTGTGATTAACTCAAAAAATTCTCGGGCTGAGGTGCTGCACTGAAGACAGTGACTAACTCCACAATCCCTTTGGTTGGGGCTCTGTAAAACGTGGCAGCTCAACGTAAGCATGTAGTGGCCCTACGCAGGCAGACAGCCCCTCTGTCCAAGGGTCGAATTTTTCCTCCGGCGGTTCGCAACTTGCTTAGCTACTGATCAAGAATTTCCCAATGCTTGGCTCCTCACCAAGACTTCCAGGAGCAGACAACACCCGTGGGGCTTCTCCAAAGCTTGCACCAGGAACTTCCATTCTGCAGAAACACTAATGTTAGTGCCTCCTCGTGATCCTTCCAAATGCGACTTTTATTCTGCTCACTGCCCTTGCACGTATACACCCCGAGTTCTCCCTAAGCCTAATGTACGTCTGCCACGCCACAATGTAGCCGAATCCTTCGCGACCTCACTCACGCCTGACATAACTTACACCCCGGATACTAGGTTTCTGCACATATGAGAACACCAGTTACGAAACAACTGATACTATGACCTCACCAGATACCCTCAAATACGACCCTTCTTCTGCTCACTACCCTAGCACGTATACACCCCGACTTCTCTCTAAGCTTGATGCACGTCCGTCATGCCACAGTGCAACTAGATCCTTTGCGACCTCACTCACGTCCGATCCAGCTTCTACCCGGGCACCAGCCGAATGTTCAGCCCCAAAGAGAACGAAACCTCACGTCTCTCAAGCTACAATAATACAATTATTCTCTAAGTTGTGTCACTAATACTAACTGACATGTATACCTATCTTATACAAAATAACAGAAAACATATATACATAAGGTACAATAGCTAACGGAAGGCTCTTCAAAAC
The DNA here is from genome assembly GCA_023653495.1 of Melastoma candidum. NCBI lineage: Eukaryota > Viridiplantae > Streptophyta > Magnoliopsida > Myrtales > Melastomataceae > Melastoma > Melastoma candidum. Next base: position 5,180,189 of record CM042887.1, read on the forward strand.
AAGGAAACAAAATGTCAGCAAAATAAAATGTTTCCTCATTGTAAGAGATGCTCCTTATCACTTAAGGACCAATCATCCCATTTGGTAATGATTGTGTTCACGAGCCTAAGAGATAGGGCTTGAAGAAGATTTAGACAGATAAGTTCCGCCAGGCTTCTATAAAGGAAAATGAGATAATCTTGGTTTCTATAAGTGGTTCACAAAGCTTCTTGATACAGACACGTGTGGGGTGCATCCATCTTCAAATGGGTTGTCCTTTGCCATGTTTCATAACGAATTTGTACGTGTTTAGATGCGAGAGAAAAGATTAATTAACCGTTGGATAGTTCCAAATCAATCTGCAAAGCCTTGCATCGGTGTTTTGCATATATAGAGTGATTTCTTCCCTTAAAGAGAATAAATCAACTCACAAGGAAATTAATCATAATCAAAATGATTTTAAGCCATTTTAATTTACGTAATATACCATAAAATATATTTAATTAATCAGAATGACTAATTAAATAATTCGTGGTAATGATTAGGTGACAAAGGTACGCATTAGACTGTCCCTGTGGGCTAACCTTCTGCATAGTAGTAGAAGTTTACCTTCTGCATGGCATCATCAAACCATACTAACAAGTCACACTAGTAAAAAGAACAAATCATCCCGTCGGTGAAGCGAACTTATGACTGGTCGGCCTTAGAGACTGTTAGGCATATGTTAAGACTTGTTTGGTGTGCCAATGCAACAAACCATAGAGACAAAAGGATACGGGGTTCCTCCTACCATTACTAATTGTAGAGAAACCTTGGTTTTTGGTTTCAAAGGATTTTAATAAAGAATTTCCGAAGTCTAGAGGCGTAATGTGAATCATGGAGGTGGTAAATTAATTATCGAAATTTGTTCTCTTTATCACGACACCCCACACTTGTACCAAAGAGTTGACAATGAAACTATTTTACAATGCACATGATGAAATACTTTGAATTATCAATGGACATCATGAGTGACATATATGCACGCTTTACTGATTCCTTCTGGATGTACATCTTCCACTTGATAGGTACCAAGTTGTAATTTTCGATGGCAAATTATCTGTAGATCGTTCAATATATATGGATTGAGTGAATGCGCTGCTAGAAACGTACATACTCCACTATGTGATGACCCTTTCGCTACTCCTTTGAATGTTGTCATCACTCGATGGTGTGCTTTTCGACGGTCGAATGAAGGAAATGTCATCTTCTAAGCAAATATCATCCCCACCTACATTTTTATCTACCGAGAAGAATGCACTACTGCGGAAACGAATTGCTTCAGGTAATGTGAGTTTTGCACTTTTCACTTGATTTCTTAAGTCATCCTTCATCTCCGGGGGACATTTTGTACAAGTTTTTATATTTTTGTACTTCTCGACTTGATGTTACTTAGCTTGACGAAATTCCACCTTTTGACATATGTTTGTAGAAATTTAAAGTTGCCGCATTTGAATCTTTTGCATCCTGCAAATAACTATACTTCAATACTTCAATTAGAAATTGAAACCATCATAGGAATTCATCCCTACACAAACCCCAAATCAAAACCATGGTTAATGAGTGATTAACAAAGTTGGACTTGAGTAAAAAAATAGGAAGGGGAAGACCTTCTCCATCATCTTAAGAATTACACCTCTTGGGTACCATGAGAAGTTTTTCCCAATCCACCCCAAACTATTCATTTTAGCCCTTCCCCTTTGGCCTCCACCATGAGGTATTATGATCGGAAAAACAAGAAACGACATGTAAAAATCTTTGATCCATCTATCTTCTTGTTATTGACACATAAGTATAAGGATTCTATTTGTTCTTGAACGAAACACTTCACAGAACCAAACTTCAGGTACAAAAATATTACAAAAAAAATCCGATAGGATACGTCAATCATTTTAATAGTCGCTTTTATTCTCCCATGAACCTATGCACATATAGTTGCCGCGTCTCGAGATTTGGAGAAAGTAGGAGGTGTCTGGTGAAGAGAATAGGGGATTCAAGAAGGAGCTGAGGCCAACGGGAGTCACAGAAGGAAGGAGTGAGGGATGAGCGGCGATTGGGAGGTAGTGGGTATGGGGAGGTTTTAGGTTGGAAAAAATTATGGAGGGGGGCGATTCTTTTCTCCTTTCACTAGGGCAAAAGGCGTACGCCCTAATGCTTAAAGCCTACCCCTAGGCATACGCGCCGAGCACGCCTTCTTAATGGCGCTCATTCGGGCTTTTAAGCCTCGACCCGCATGGCCTTAAGGCCTTGGGCGGCCCGGGAATACGCCTTTGATAACACTAACTCACGTCTTCCAAGGTTATAGTTGTGGGTCTTTAGGGAAGAATAAACAGTTACGAGAATTGCTCCAAAAAGGGAGAAAGATAGCACATAGGGGTCATATCGTTTGGTGGCAATGAACAAAGAAACCAAGTAGAGGAGCCCAAATTACTTTAGCATTTTCTGTATAAGGGAAGCAGAGAAACTCCAACGATTCACCCAAGCTAAATGTGTGGGGAGTTCTCTTGGTATATGGGAATCTCATACTTAGTTCTTAAGTAATCGACTGGGACGGATATGGGAAAAGAGGTGCACGGATTACCGGCCTCAAAGCGAGACATTCTCCTTGAGTGTTTGTAATTTTTACCACCCCAGAAGGACCCGTAGGATGGGCATGCCAATGGAAGGAAGCATAAATAGACATGTGTACGGGCGTGCATTGTAGTTTGGATGACATGAAGTCCGAGGTCTGCTCCCCCTGATGTCTTCCGGTCGATACCTCGATTCGAGCATCGGGGTATTACAGAAGTGATTAGAATGGATCCTCATTAGATTTCAATCGAGCCTGCTCGGGCTCTCGTTCTATTGTCCCTAATTCCCTATGTGGAAGTCGGGGGTTAGGAGCGAAAAGTGGAGCATAATCCATGAAAAGGAAAATTTGGGAGGATCGAGAGCGTCTCATGTCACCTTCACCCATCCATGATGGCTTCGTAAAAGTGATTGTTGTTGTTTAAACTAGGTAAGCTATTATGCAGTCGCAACTGACTTATTTTTATAAAACTGTTTAAGTCGAATAGTCAGTTGGTTCGGGGATTCTTAATTACTAACTCTCACACCTAAAAATGCGTAAAGGTTGCGCTCGTTTCGAAAAGGTGTCTCTATTTATAGGCGTTGGACCCGATATGGACATCACACTAGACTTTCGTCAATGTTTTACGCCAATTTTGGATTTTAGACACGAACTTGTGTTTGTTTGTTTAGAAAACAACATGTGACAATAAGTTAATGGGCCTAACAGCAAGCACACAACCACATATCAATTAGTTAGATCAAAGGCAACGGGGAAAGATGATGATTGTGGGCCTATGCACTTGGGTTTGCAGCTCGTTATAAGTAGACATAGTATTTAGGGAGGCCCGCACGTCACCTCAATTACCTTAAGTCCACCGAAATGGATGAACATTGGTATGGGCCATCAGTTGGGACCGCTTTAAATGAAGTGTTTCCACCGTGCGCCAGAATCTCGTGCACCATCTACAAGGCACCTACCAATGATATCATTAAAACTGTCATTATGTCAGAAATCTAATGCAAGTTGCTTCACGTAATTCCGATACGTATACAAAAAGATATGCACCAATTACTAAAGGTAGTGTAGACAGATCCAAGGCATGCTTGCACTTACCGAGTTACCTTGGTTTGATTAGAGTTTGTAACATGTCCCAACATGCAAGGACACGCCAAAGGAAGGCAGTGTAAGAGTCTCAGGCTGCTGGTGCCATTAGGGAATGCCTCCGGTGATGACAAACAAATCCAGCCTCCTTTTTCATGTTTTAATTTCGAGGTAATGCCAAGGAGGCACGGATATCTTCTCGAGCTGAGACCCAAAACTTCTATGAAAAGAGTATCCCAAGAGAGTATTCGAGATATTTCTTGAGAAACCTTCCTTAAGATGAGCATAAGCTTACAAGTTTCATTATCAAAACTCTCTCATAGGTCTTGAAGCCAAATCCCTATTAAAATAGGTAATTTTGCTCATGATGGGGACTCTATGCTGGCTCTGTCTCGAGATCATGCCTCTACGGTACAAATCACCATAACAGCGTGCGATCTCGAGAACGTAACCCTTTCCTTTTGTTTGTTGACATTATAGAGGCCATAACTCAACCAAGACGACCTCGAATTGAAATGTGCGAAACATAAAAGTTGTAGATTGAGAAGAACGAAGACTAACTCGACTCGTCTTGAGTTAATCCAATCTCTCTAGCCAAAGTTATGGCCAGAAGACTAAAGCACTATTTGATCTCGAGAACCAAACTCATGCATTTTTTTCCCGACTTTGGACAAGCCATAACTAGACCAAGACGACCTTGAATCAAAAAGTACAAAACATAAAAGTTGTAGAAAGAGAAGAAAGGAGACTAACTCGACTTGTCATGAGTTGATCCGACCTCTATAGTCAATTTTAGTGTTTGATGTCGAGGAAAGGAGGGTTGCGAATTCGACTTGTCAAGACTTGACCCAGATGACGTCGAATTGAAAACCTCAAAACTTAAAAGTTGTAGTAGTTATAGAGAGAGAATTATCTCAAAAGATATCGAGCAAACTAAGGCCTTGTGGCCAAAGTTATTATCAGTCCTCTAAAATGGCATTTGAGCGGCAGAACATAACCTCAGTATGTTTACAATTACTCGGGCTACACACGCTCGATTCAGGTGCGCATCCAATCCACATGATCGGGAGAGCTTAAGGACGAGGATGAATTTGACGTCACTCTATTCTGTTACGGGATGGACGAGTAGTGCTCCTAGGAGTGCACTCACCACTCCTCACTTCATCCTCCCGACTTTGGACAAGCCATAGCTCGACCAAGACGACCACTAATCAAAGGGTACAGAACATAAAAGTTGTAGAAAGAGAAGAAAGGAGACTAACTCGACTTGCTTTGAGTTAATCCAACCTCTATAGTCAATTTTATGATCCATAAACCGAAGGGGTGTTTGATCTCGAGAACAAAACAATTGCGAATTCGACCGGTCGAAACTCGACCCAAATGACCTCGAATAGAAAAACTGAAAACTTGAAAGTTGTACAAGTTATCGGGAAAGAATTATTCCAAAAGATATCAAGCAAACCAAGGCTTTGTGGCCGAAGTTATGTTCAATATAGTGAAATGGTGTTTCAACTCGAGTACATAACCTCCACATTGTTGCAATAACGCAAGCTACACGCACTCGATTCAGAGGCACATCCTATTCACATGATCGGGAGAGCGTAAGGATGAAGATGGCTTTGATGTCACTCGATTCTGTTGCGTGATGGACGAGTAGTGCTCCCGGGAGTGGACTACCCATGCGCCACTTCATCCTCCCTAGTTTGGACAATCCATAACTCAACCAAGACGACCTACAATAAAAAAGTACAAAACATAAGAGTTATAGAAAGAGAATAAAGGAGACTAGCTCGACTTGTCCTGAGTTAATCTGACTATTATAGACAATTTTATGATCAATAACCGAAGGAGTGTTTGATCTCAAGAACACAACTGTTGCGAACTCGACCGATCAAGATTCAATCAAGATGACCTCGAATAGAAAACTCAAAAGTCGAAAGTTGTAGAGCTTATAGAGAGAGAATTATCCCAAAAGATATCGAGCAAATTGAGGCTTTATGGCCAAAGTTATGCTCAGTCTACTGAAACGGTGTTTGAGCGCGATTACATAACCACCATATTTTTACCATAACTCGGGCTATACGCGCTCGATTCGGATGCTTATCCTGTCCACATGACCGGGAGAGCATATAGAAGAGATAGATTTGATGACACTCAACTTCATTGCGGTATAGACGAGTAGCGCCCCCGCGAGTTGGCTCTTGGCGCCCCGCTTCGTCTTCTCGGCCTTTGATTGTCCTCATCTCGAGGTATCCATGATCTGTGGCAGTTAACATCGTTTGCCCATGTCTTTTGGCAATTTTTTATGTTTCCCATACATCCTTGCCAACATTTTTTTCTTACCCATGATATCCTAATGGGAAATTATAAATATGTGTTTTTCCTTTATATTGAAGAACACGATCAGTCACAAGTCCAACTTTCGTAGATTGGTCTAACCACCCTCGTTCTCCCCACCAGCATCCTGAAACGTTTCATCTTCATCTCCATCACTACTCCATCGATCCACAATCCATCCCAAGGTAGTCTCTAGTAATGGATACTGAAGTAGTTGATGCAAGGTTCCACTGGCTGAAGCGTCCGCTGCTGCTCTTTTGCTATTTTCCTTTACATCATGGCTGTAAGTTTTTGTCAAAATACTGTTCATGTAATAGAGTCTCATTTGAATTTACTTTGACTGTTGCTTGCTTCTTTAATTCTTGTACGGGTACCACTAAAACGATCCGCTCGTCAGAAAAATTCAAAACATGTTACGTAAAAGGCAAAATTTGGCGTCAACATCCGGAAGCCAGCTCCAAGGTCTCGAACTGCTACACCTATACAAACAAGAAAACATCAAAGAAAAATGAATTTTCTCGCGAGGCCATCATCCTGTGGGAGGTGGCAATCGAGCCCTCTTTTCCTTTGGACAAGGGGAGACATGTTCTAGATGCAAGGGGGGAAGCTCAGTCACTAGAGATGGCGAGAGGAGGACAACGGAGGTTGTTCGGGTCTGCTGCCATTCGTTCTTGTCGCGGTCGTCAACTTGTGAAACTGTAACAATTTCTTCGCGAGCAGGTTGGTTGAGGGACTCCGTGGGTTCTTGAGATTACCTTGGTCGTCGAGGTCATCAGTAGGTGAAGTTATGGGAGAAAGCGAAGAAGCTGAGGAGGAGCTTATGTGTGGGTGTTCGCGTATAGAACGGATCACGTCGGAAATATTTGGCAAAGGACTCACAGGAATTGGATTGTGGTCGCCAGTAAGAAGATGCACAATTTTATTTAAACAGAATGCAAGTCTTACAATGTTGACGAATTAAGAACAGGGGCTTACAGCCATAAAAAAAACGAAAAGGGAGCAAGTGGTGACAACGATGTGGAATCCTGTGACGGCGGAGAACTTGTGACGAAGGCCTTGGAAGCTCGCTCCGTCGGTGGCGGTCGCTGGCGGGAGGCTGTGACGAAGGCCCTACGAGCTCACTCCGTCGGTGGTGTCGCTGGCGGGGGGTTGACGGCAAAGGCCCTACGAGCTCACTCTGTCGGTGGAAGGGGAGTTGACCTATAAACCGGGTCAAGGTATCTAATTCCTAAGGTTGACGAACAAACTTCAGAGCTTTGGCTGTGTATGGTCGTGTCTTGTCTTGAAAAATTCCTCTGCTATTTATAGAGGACTTGTACGTGTTTAACACGTAACAGATAGATCGTGTTGCAGATCGTGTTATAGATCGTGATCCCTAATATCGTGGGAGTGTCTCAACAACCTCCTTGATATATGGGATCACGTTCCTGGATATTAGGATCAGTTACGATCCTTAACAAACGTGATTGAGAATGAATAAATTTATTCCAACCTTGTCGACTTTACTGATCTGTACGGACTACGACCGACTTGGTCGACTTATCCAGAATTCCGTCGACTTGACCCTACTAGTAGACTTAGCTACTGTTAAGTCATCTCGGTTGACTTTGATTACCATATTCCTTCGTCGTGAGTCGACCTGGTCGACTCCGTTCATAAATCGACTTAGTCGACTTCGTCATAAGTCGACCTAGTCGACTTCGTCATGGGTCGACCTAATCGACTTCGTCGTGAGTCGGCCTAGACGACTGTATCTTGGGCCGACTCAGAGTGTGACTTGAGTGATTACTGGGTTTCTGTTCTAAGCCCAGGCCCAAAATTATTTGCCATGTCAACAGTGGGGGAAGATGGCTACGGAGTGAAGTCTTTCAACTCTTCCTCTAGAGGCCAAGGAATTATCCCACTTTTATTGGGAACGTCCCCCCTTTCCCCCATTTCTCACATCTCACGTTTCAAGGTTTGGATATTAGACTGTATCGATGGGGAAGTTTGACCCAATGGGCATAAGGACGATCACCCAGACAAATTGATTAGTGTCCTTGGTTTATTACCTAAAGAGGTGAACTCATTTTTAACATGGCAAGCTATCAGGCCATCGATTAGAACGGAAATGCCAAGTTGTTCAACTCACATGAAGAAATAAATCTTTGGTAATGATGATAACATCCCGGCTCGATGTATCGACAAAGGAGAGGGATTCAGGGCAGTATCCCAGTTACCATGAAGTCATCTTTGTTGTCCCTTCCCGAACTGCTGGTGGTGGTTATCCCCACACCTTTATCGTTTGCTAATGTCAACATTGGCTGACCAAGGAGAAGGGATTGGCGAAGCAGGGGTGTCGCCCTTGTAACCAAGGGGTAACGAGTCAGATCGTTGTTCGACTGGTCCTCCTTTTGCTCCTTTCCATCGCACCAATTGAAGCAAAAAAAGGGGATGTGGCCGCTATGTTCTTCGACTTCTAAGAGAATCGGATCCAAGTTGGGGCAAGATCCATGAATTTGTGGATTACCCTCCTTTTTATTTGTCTTATATCATGCATGTGACACATTGATCGGGGTAAGTCTTCTAGTCCCAATTTGGGTAATCCTTGTAAATAATGTAAGGGCATGTTAAGAGGTAAAAGGATCCCTATATTTTACAGAAGCGGCTAACGATACGTGCACGTAACGGATACGTATTTTACTAAATTCGCCTATTTTTTTAGTAAATTTTACTAAGAAATCACCTTTTTAGTAAAAGGCCGACATAATTAATAAAAAAATTTGTAAATTTTACTAATTTTGTTACTGTTCACTTTTCGTAAATTTTACTAAATCTGCGTTTATTTTACTAAGAAATCACTTTTTTTAGTAAAAGAAAGACATAATTAGTAAAAAAATTTGTAAATTTTACTAATGTTGTTACTGTTCATTTTTAACAAATTTTACTAAATCTGTGTTTAGTATTTTTACCCATTTTTTTGAAATAATTTCCACATTTTTTTAGCAATCGTTTACAAAAAAATATGTGAGAATTCCTAATATATTTAGTAAAATTTACTAAAAATTTACTGTCCAAGTTTAGTAATTATTACTAATGTAAAAGTTTTTTTCATCGGATTTACTAATTTTTTTAGTAATATTTACTAATTTTTCACTGTTTTACTTCTTTTATTTTGTAAAGCATAACTAAAATTAGTAATAGTTTACTAATTTTATTGTGATATTTAGTAAAACACTGTTTGAGTTAGTAAAAGTGTTAGTAAAGTTATGCAGGTTTCATAAATGTTTACTAATTTCTACTTAATTTTACAGACAAATTGTTTAAACTGTTACAGAAAAGTTTAGTAATTTACTAATTCGAACAGTGAAACCCGAACTTATTTACGAACCTAATATTGCTGTGAAATTACCATTTTACCCCCGACACCAGTTTCGTAATATATTTAGTAATTTAGTATCGGGGGTAAAATGGTAATTTCACAGCGACATTACCTTCGTAAATAGGTTCGGGTTTCACTGTTGGAATTAGTAAATTACTAAACTTTTTAGTAACAGTTTACAAAATTTTTCTGTAAATCATGTAGAAATCCGTAAACATTTACGAAACTCGTACAACTTTACTAACACTTTTAGTAACTCAAACAACGTTTTACTAAATATCACAATAAAATTTGTAAACTATTACTAATTTTAGTTATATTTTACGAATTAAAAGAAGTATTTTTTACTAAAAGTGAACATTGAAAAATTAGAAAATATTACAAAAAAATTAGTAAATCCGATGAAAAAATGAAAACTTTTACTAACAAAAATTAGTAATTATTACTGAACTTGAACAGTAAATTTTTAGTAAAATTTACGAAACATATTAGGAATTCTCCCATATTTTTATTAAAGGATTACTAAAAAAATGTGGAAATTATTTCAAAAAAATGAGTAAAAATACTAAACACATTTAGTAAAATTTACTAAAAATGAACAGTAACAACATTAGTAAAATTTACAAAAATTTTTACTAATTATGTCGTCCTTTTACTAAAAAAAGTGATTTCTTAGTAAAATAAACGCAGATTTAGTAAAATTTGCTAAAAATGAACAGTAACAACATTAGTAAAATTTACAAATTTTTTTGCTAATTATGTCGTCCTTTTTTCTAAAAAAAGTGATTTCTTACTAAAATTTACTAAAAAAATAAGCGAATTTAGTAAACTACGTAACCGTTACGTGCACGTATCGTTAGCCTCTTCCCATATTTGACTAATGGTGGACCGAGGGAACTTGGCTCGGACAATCCCATGAGTTGAAAAAGTGTTCAATGCATTCGAGAATGAATAGTCATGAATTGGTGTGCACGTGCAGCCGGGACGAGTACGAAGATGCACTCTTCGTCATCATGGCCAACGGGGTGGTGACAACACTGGTAAGGTTGGGGTTATGATTGGATCATTACTCTCACGTCTCGGATTGTCATCCGATTTTATTGATAACTCTATGAAAGTAAAGTTATTTAGTCCAATTCCATTTTTTAGATTTTGTTAAATTAGTAAAATATTACATTAATTGCATGATAATTCTTGATATTTCACATTATTCCCAAAGTACTTGGAAACTGTCGCATTTTGGAACAAACAATCACGGTGACTTTGTGCAGCTACACCGAAAAGTCCTTATGTTGCACCAAAGTGTCGTGCAGTTGTACGAAAAGAAGAAGAGTAAACAGAAGAGTCACAAAGCAGTCACAAGAGATATACTTCTGGGCAACCATTAAATAATTGATTCTCATTATGTTTGTTGCCTTCATACTTCACTATAGAGATGTAGGTTTTATGATGGTTTGGAATAGATATTTGTAAACTCGGGAAAAGCACATAAAGAACTAAGAATCCAATTAGTAAATCAAATAAATACAAATTTGGGTTAAACGAGTGAAGTGATTTAACGAAACAAGGAGGGATACATGATCCTAGGCTTTTCACACATATTGAATTTCAATTATTTGTTTTAACCATTGTTTTTCAGTAGATTTGTTTTTAAAATTAAAACTTATTACTCTTATTGGCTTGGCTACATAAAAATTGTGATTGTGCGAATTATAACTCACTCATCTTTATATTACTTGTTGCGATATGTATACTTGTGGCGTGCGAATTAAGTGTTCAAGTATTTGGCGACACTGTGGGGGAATATATTTTAAAATATTTTACTTACGACGAAAATAATTTACGTTGACCAAGTCGTTTAATTCTTTGTTGTTTCTTTCTCTTTCAAGCATATGCATCGAACGCATTGCGAAGATTTTTTTGTGATTGATCCTGAAATTGAAAGGACGTTTTGAGCATGAAGAAGAAGTCAACGGAGCACAACGATATCGAAAAATCAGAACAATGACAATATCAACGTCGGATACAACAAGATCCAATAAATTAATCCACTAGCTCCGAAAATGACGATGGGTGACTTTGCTTAGCCTACTCCCCATGGGTCAATCGGATTTCTTCGTCCATCAATTCAGGCTAAGAATTTTGAGATCAAGCCGTCCATACTCCACATGATCGAGAACTCAATTTTTGGCGGCTTATCAAACAAAGACCCTCACAGGCACATCACTTGTTTTGATGATTTATGCGACACGTTTCGATACAATTGAGTTTCGACCAAGGCAGTCCGAATGAGATTGTTCCCATTTTCATTATCGGACAAGGCTTGATCACGGCTTTATTCTTTGTTGGAAGATGCATGCGGATCATGGGAGGATCTTCCGAAGTAATTTTTGGTCAAATATTTCCCACAAACCTGAACCGTAAAGATCAGGAACAAGATCATAACATCTCGTCACCACTTAACCGAGTCGATGTGTGGAGCTTGTGAGCATTTCATAGAATTATTACGTCTATCTTTGCATCACGAGATCTTGAAGTGGATGCTCGTGCAAAGCTTCTACGACAGCCTGACAGATCAATTGCAACCCACAGTGGATTGAGCTGTAGGAGGAACTTTGATGAACAAGATACCTAGGAATTCCTTGGAATTGTTTGAACAAATTACAACAATGGGCAGCGCAAAACAACATAAGAGGAGTAGTTAGGGTTCATCATGTGGACTCGATGACTGCCAGAAATACTCAGCCGGAGAAGCTAACCACGGAACTTGCCTCTCTTCGCATGGTAAAACAATGTCTAATAACGTGTGTTCTGATGTGCAGGTATACCAGGAGCAGGGAGAAGCACTGGAAGTAAATTACGAAGGACATTTATGGAACAACCCATAATCCAACACTTACAGTCTCAGGTGGAAGAATCACTTAAACTTTTCATGGAGGAACAACACAGGCCTACAGGAACCAACTCAACCAAGGATGAGCCAACCTCCTGGTTTTGTGGCAAAAAAGGCCAATCGTACATGAGAATAGGCCTAATGTGGATGATTTACTAAACAAATTGCTTGCCAGCCTGGAGGAAACCCAGAAACAACAAGATGAGGTTCAAAAACACCAAGAAATGATCATGAAGGACCATGCCTTGTCTATTAAACAATTGAAAGCACAAATTGGACAGATTGCAACTTCAATTATTAGCAAACCACATGGAACTCTACTGAAAAGCATTGAGGCAAATCTGAAATGGACTGCAACGATGTCACACTTCGCAATGGGCATGACTTCGAAGATCTTTCAAAAAGATGGATGTGGAGAAGGAACAAGCTAGAGAAAAATGCACTAAGTAGAAAACAAACAAAGACAGAGGCGAGAAAAATGACAAACAACAGACCGATGTTGCAACTACAAAGGTACATACCACAATAGTCCCATTTGTACCCAAAATTCCTTATCTGCAAAGAGTTAAAAATTCTACCGATGACCAACAATTCAGAAAGTTTCTAAATATTTGTAAGAAGTTGCTGATAAATATTCCCTATGTGGAAGCTTTGGAACAAATGCCCAAATACACCAAATTAATGAAGGAGGTGTTGTCAGAAAGGAAAAGAATCGGTGAGGATGACATTTGTGCACTTACTTAGGAGTGCAAAGTGATTTTGCTAAAGAAGTTCCCCATTCCCTGCCGCATAGGAAATCAATTATGTGATTTAGGTGCAAGAATCAATTTGATGTCGTTTTTAGTGCTTGAGAAGTTAAACTTCGGGTAGGTAAAACGGATATCCATAAATTTACAACTACCTGATCGGTCTTACACCTACTCGAAGAGTGCAAATGAAAATATGTTGTAAAAGTAGATAAGTTTATTTTCCCAACTGACTTCGTCATTTTAGATTATGAAGAAGATCGTGGAATTCAACTCATATTAAGGAGACCCTTTCTTGCCACGGGACGAACTCTGATTGACATGCATAAGGGCGAGTTTACCATGTGTGCCCACGATCAGAAGGTAACTTGTATCATTTGTAATGACATGAGTATCCCTAATGAGACTGACGAATGCAACTTCATGGAAGTGAATGATGAGATCATATATGAAGGCTTGTGGAGAGAAATCTGTGAGTGCATTAACCGAATCATGGCCACAAGATGAGGTACTACAATGTGAAGAAGTGCAAAAAATTTGACATTGAGCCGGCAACATATATGGGTTTTGTGCTAAAGGTTGAGCTATTAGAATGCCTTATCTGTGTAGCAAAACCATCAATAGAAGAGCCGGCGAAGCGGAAACTCAAACCGCTAAGGTATTCATTATTAGGTTCATCTAGGACTCTCCTAGTTATTATTTTGGGTACACTATCTAATGAACAGGAAGAGAGACTATAGCAAGTGCTTCAAGAACACATGCTCTTGGATGGCCCATTAAAGACATTATGGGAATCACCCCTTCGATATGCATGTAGAAAATCAGGCTTGAAAACCACAAAAAGGCTTCGATCGAGCAACAATGGAGGCTCAATCTGAATTATACAGTGGTTGGATGTAGGAATTATGTACCCCATCTCAGAAAGTTCGAGGGTGCGCCCAATCCTGTGCTTTCCAAAGAAAGGTGGCACTGTCGTGAGAGTTGTGCTTGGCCAGAAGAAATGGAAGGTATTCCATGCAATTTACTATTCAAGTAAAACCATAGATAACATGAAAGTAAGCTATGCAACCATAGAGAAAGAAATGTTAGTCATAGTTCATGCTTTTGATAAATTAAGATCTTATCTTATTGGGTCAAAAATCATTCTACACACTGACAATGCATTAATAAGATGAATAATTTCAAACGCTAATGCAAAACTACGACAAATTCGATGGGTTTTATGGCGTCAAAAATTCAACCTTGAGCTTGTGGACAGAAAAGGAGAAAACAACCAAGTGGCAGACCATTTATCAAGGCTTGAAAATGACAACAGGATCTTAGACAGAACACTTATAAATGACGCATTTCCTGATGAACAACCATCTGGGGTTGATGTGGCCTCACCATGGCATGTCGATTACGTGAACTACATCGTGGCCAATAGTTTACCATCGGATTTGTCCTACCTGCAAAGGAAGAAGTTTTTACATGATGTGAGATATTACTTTGGGATGAACCTCTTTTATTCAAAAAGTGTGCAGATAAATCATTCGTAGATGTGTGCCAGAAGAAGAAATAAAACAAATCTTGGAAGAGTGCCACACCTCGCCTTATGGTTGATACCATAGTGGCCAGAAAACCGTGGGGTAGGTTCCTCAATCTGGTTTCTTCTTGCCTTCGTTATTTAAGGGGGCACACCAATTTATTGCTCATTGTGATCGCTGTCAATGTGTGGTTAATATATCTCAATGTGATGAATTACCTTTTAAGAATATTTTAAAGGTAGAAATTTTTTACATATGGTGGATTGATTTATGGAACCATTCATTGAGTTGTTTAGAAACCAAATGAATCCATGTAGTTGTTGACTATATTTCTAAAGGGATAGAAAAAATTGCCTTGCCTATTAGAGATGTTAGTGGAGTTTTGATGTTTCTAAAGTAAATATTCACACGATTCGGAACACCACGTGCCATCATTGGTTATGGAGGTTCACACTTCTGCAATGCCAAATTCAACGCCCTCGTTAAGAAATTTGGCGTGAATAATAAATTTGCCTTGGCCTATCATTCTCAGATGAGTGGCCAAGTCAGGGTATTAAACAAAGAAATCAAAAGGATCCGGAAAAAGACGGTCAGCCCAAATCGGAAGGATTGGTCGAGAAAATTGGATGATGACTTGTGGGCTTATTAGACGACATACAAGACACGAATTAGAACCTCACCGTACATATTGGTTTACGGAAAAGCTTGTCACTTGCCCGTTGAGTTGGAACACAAAGCATTTTGGGCTGGCCAAATACTTAATTTAGATCTTCAAACCACAGGTGAACAAATGTTATTTCAACTCTATGAGCTTGAAGAATTTCGGCTGGATGCATATGAGAGTTCCAGGATCGACGGTTCAAACTAGGATCGACAGTTCAAACTAGGACAACTTGTTTTGCTTTTTAACTCACGTTCAAAATTGAATCCTAAGTTAAATCTTGTTGGTCAAGACCGGTCAAGATTACCCATGTGTTTCCACGTGAGCTGTTTAATTGGAGAGGATGAACGGTCAAAATACGGTCAAAGTGAATGCAAGCATGGTGCAGCATTATTTGGGAGGAAGTGTCCATCAAAGCAAGATGACATTGTTGATGAGCAACAGGCAACTCCTGAACGTCAAGCTACGGACGTAAAACCAAGCGCATCTTGAAGGGCCACCCAAGTTCCTTTTCATTTTCCGTTTTCTTAGGTTTAATTCCTTTAAGAGGTTTTTTGTTAGGGGTGAAAGACATAACCAAGATAAATACTACATCAAGTAGAAAGTTCGTGCAGCTACAAGACACTTCGTGCAACCGCACCATAGATGGACAAAAGAAATATAAACTTCATGCAGCTGCACCGAAACTTCATGCAACTACGAAAGATTTTCGTGCAATTGCACCGAAGATAGATGAGAAAACCCAGAAACTTTGCGCAACTGCATAAAAATATCGTGCAGTTGCACCACCAATAAGTATAAGAAAATAAAAAAATGAAAAAAAAGAAGAAGAAAAAAGAAAATCAAACGACGACCACCCTCTTGTCCATCCTTACCCTAATTAATTTCATTTATTTTGCAGGAGGGTGCGCTACTCCAATGCTGTCGAGAGGCAACAAGACCGACGCATCCCACTCCCGAATCTACAACTCTACAAAGCATTACAGCCAGCAATCCACATCAGTCACCACTAAGCCCCGTGCCCAAACATCCAGGTAAACTTGTTCCTTCTTGTATATTTTATTTCCCACTGAAGACGTTGCTCAGTCTAGGTTTGGGGGTGTTGTGTTGAATTGAGTTTGCGTTGGGTTAAGCATGCTTAGGTCAAATTTTTTATGCGTTTTTGTACCATTACGCCTAAGCGTAACCTTAGAAATTATAACAGGAATTTCTTTACTCGATGACGACTTAAGGCTTGCATTCTTAATGTGTTGAAAGTTGATATTTTAAGCCTACTGTACTTAACTTTTTGTCAAATTTTAGAAGAAAAGATCTCCAAGTACGAAGCGTACATAGCGACAACACGTTACATCTTCTTAGAGTGCATGGTGAGTGGTTATGAGAGAGTTACTTCAATTATCTCTTAAAACGAAGTGTTTGATATATGTGTTATAAAAGAGAAAAGAGAAAATTAGGTTGCCAAGACCCAGAGTACCAATATTCTGGTGTTTAAAGAAAATAACAAAGGAGATATTGCTTGAATATGTGCTCGTAAAGTGAGTCATTTGTGTTTGCTCAAGTGATTGATCTATCGGGTGCCTTATCACCTAATGCTTGGTCCAAATGGACCGGGTCAATGATTGAGCTACTTGAGCTTTTACCGAAATTAGATGATTCGTTTAGAATCGTGCAATCTGAAAAAAGAAGAATGACGTCGTGCAATGAAAAGGTAATTGAACCTCTAATAAGTGGATAGAGATGTTTAGGTTGATCTTTGTAAGTTGTTGGCCGACATGAACAATTTAGAGTGAAGGCTTGTTAATGTTAAATCAGCACGTTGGGTAGCAAATGGAATCTAGTTGCATGGGAAGGATGCGACCATGACTGAGAATGTTAAAAAAGAAATTTCCATGGTTGAGTAACTTGGGTTTGCTGATGAGTATCATTCAAGTTTATTTTTCTTAGTTTTGTACGGGACTAGCGAAATTTATCTTTTTCGGGTGTGATAAATTTATGAAAGTAGATTTATCTAGACCAATTCGTTCTTAGATTTTGTTGATTGCATGATATTTCTTGATATTTCACGTTATTACCTAAGTATTTGGAAATTCTCGAATTTTGAATAATTTTCAGGCATAAAAGGAAACAAGAACGGTGACTTCATGCAGTTACACCAAAGAGTCGAGCAGCTGCACAAAACGAAGGTAGGGTGGACGGAAAACTCATAGAGACTTGGTGCAGATGCACTAGATTTTCGTACAGTTGCATGGACGAACGTCAATGGAATATTTTATTTTCTAGATTTTCTTCACCTTCTACATTTTCAAGCTCTGCCAAGGTTGTAACCCTTTGGGGACATAAAAAGGGACGTCCTACATGAAGGAGGAGAGTTTATCTATCCAGAACCGACTTCGAGCAAGCTTGAAGGCGAAGTCCGTCATGATAGAGAGCAAGAACGAAGTTAGACAATTGTTTTGGATGTTTATATCGGTTTTCGTTTGTATTCTTCCTAAAACGATGCTCGGCTAAACCCCTTGCTAGGATTATGTTAAACTGAACTGCATAGTTAAATTTCATAAACTTGCTTTGAATAAATTTGTACTTTGGTTGTTTATTTATGTCATTTGACCTTAGTGCATGCAATTCGTCTAGCCAATGAATCATAGTGATGTCTTATCTTAATTAAAACTCGGGAGAGAAATTTTAGGAGATAACAAGAATGAAATAGCCTTGGTTGTTAATATTGTTGGATCGTTTATATACACTAAGAGGGGGTGAATTAGTGTTTATCACTTTTTCGCCCTTTCTCAACGTATGCGGAAGTGTACTGTGTCACAACTAAATGTTTCTCAAAAGTGAGGTCGGCTCACTGTAAGCGTTACGAGTTTGATCGTTAGATGCTCGTATGGATGTAAGCCTGATCGTAAGGGACAATTGTTTTATAGTGGTTCGACCTTAGTCGACCTACGTCCACTTTCCACTGTAGAGGTGATTCCACTATATAAATATAGTGGGTGCCAATGAGAGACAATCACAAACGGAGTCACTTAGAACAGAAACGAAAACAAAAGAAAAGGTTGTGCATGGTTCGGACGTGCACAGTTACCACAGTCGTGACTCACTATACTACACACCTAGTGCCTAGGGTGGAATTTTCAGCTCCGCGGCTCCCACGCAACCTGCTCTATTGTCTCTCTGTATCAAGAGGTCGAGACTTCCGCACTACCACCCTTTGCTCGGAAGGACCTCTTTCCATTCCGGTTGCGTTCCCAACTCCTGCTCTATTCTGTAGGCACGAGACTTCTGGCGCACATCGCAAGTGAGTGTGTAACTACACAAACTCTGTAGGTTCGTGACTTCCCTGTAAAAAGACACGACAAGAACGACTTCTTGCCAATGGGTCAACAACCGGTTATTGCAATCAGAACATATATTCTCCGTCCATTGCACAGCTCACACAGATCATTAAAGCTTCACATATATTACACAGGCTTTAGACAACTACACAGACCACACAGATGCACAAAGGCACATTGATATGAGAGCCTTGTCTGATTTTTATGGGGAAATCATCGTGGGAGGTGTCCAAGTTCATTTGGACGATTCCATTAATCTGTTTCCAAAATTGCAGACAGTTCTGAGCGGATGCCTCCTTAATGGTCGCTGCGCCCGATAAGGAAAGTCCTCAAACGGTAACTTCCCTTGATTAATCTATCTCATCCGAATGAGAAGATTTATTTCCATGTTTTATAAATTAACCGACCTAATGATAATCTTATCAGATCAGTTATTAAAAACAAAATAATCAAGATTATTTGATTTGACAATTTGTCTATTTGCAGCGTAACGTTGCTACAAGTGATCAGAATAAAATATTTTGTATCCAAATATTAACATGGAAAACTAATATTATAATATTGAGTTGCCCAAACGTATGATTTGGAATGTCCAAATCAAATTCAATGTATTTAGACATCTCGACATGTATTCTGAATTAATTCAAAATATAAAATAAGTAGGAAATATTTATTTCCGTATATTTAATGAACAAGCATAACACGACAGTAGAAACATATTGTTCACCCTAGCTGTGTCTCATCAATACTTTGTTCAAGCTCTTCACTAAAGATAAGCTTGCCTCTTAGGAATGAAATTAATAAAAAGGATTTTGATTAACTTCAATAATTACAGGCTTTATAACAATAATTACGGTGAGATATATTCTAAATTAAATTAGAATATTTAGAACATTCAGATAATGATTGAACATCAAATTAATCTAAACAATTCGAAATACCAATTAATTTCAACAATTTATTCTGGAAAATTAATTATTTCCACGTTTACAAAAGGTTACAGCGACACCTTACTGTATCGCATCATCATAAGCTCATCATCAAAGATAAGTAAAGTGTTACAACAACATAGTGATATGATTTTATAAGATAGCTTCTCAAGTTCATCAACAAAACCATGGTCGACAAATATCGTGACAGTGAATTAAGTAGCAAGTAGTATTGGGAGATATATTTCTAGTCAATCATTAAATGATTGATTCTTAATACATTTCTTGGCTTCATAATTCACTATAAGGAGTTCACTCATACAGCAAGAGTTAATGAAGCAAAATTGATGCGTAAGGATTGCCCAATCACTAAACCTCGCTCAATTATGCGAAGTATTGGAATGGCAGGAAGTGTTGATGATCGAAGAAGTACGTCAGGATATCTTTTCTGTCTTGGAACAAAACCCATCTCCTGGAGTTCGAAGAAGCAAGCTACTGTAGCGTTATCATCAGCTAAAGCAGAATATATTGCAGCAAATGCAGTAATTCGTGAAGCGATATGGTTAAGAAGGTTATTGCTGGATTTACAGCAAAAGGTTGCTCATCCAACAACAGTATTCTGTGATAATCACTCAGCCATTGCAATGACGAAGATTCCCGTGTTTCATGCAAGGTCAAAGCATATTGAATTACACCACCGCTTTATCAGAGAAATGGTGATGAAGAAGGAGAAAATTATGGAATTTATTCATAACCAGGACCAGCTTGCTGATGTTCTAACAAAGGCCGTGAATTTCGAGAACCTCGAGTTGTTCAAGAAGTTTCTGAAGATTACAAATTAAGAGGGGGTGTTAAATGTTATGTTAAATGACGTATTAATTTGCAATCTCATTAAGTGTGTAGTGGGGTGGTGTTCATGGCTTAGGAAATAAATGGAAGTTAATGACCTAATAACTAGGGTAGTTTAAATGCTTTCTCAAGATCTTTCCTAGGACACTATAAAAGTTTAAGCAATATCCAAATGATGTAATGCGTCTAATAAAAAGACCAAGAAGATATTCTGGTAGTAAGAAAAGTAAAAGGCTTCGCAATTAGCCAAGATATCCACTCCAAATTTCTCTGTCCATTATTTCCAGAAACAGTTCGCTGTGTTATAGCAATTCCACAAAACTCTTCCTGTGATACATCAAAGCACCGCTTTTCAAGCAACCCCAACAAAAACGACCCACAACTTGTGGGTACAAACATAGTGAATGAGCCTACGAGAAATAAACTCATATTATGTCTAACAAGGTAAAATCTGCAATAAGTCCATTAACGAGTCTACGAGACGAGCTCATAACGAGTCTACGAGACAATAAGTCGGTGTGATGACAATAGAGTTCCGTTTGTCTGATGCCAAAAACCCTAAAGAATTAAACCCATTATATATATATATATGACACTTACTATAGCAACAATATCTGGTGTTACTCCACAAGTACTTCTCTTGTATGAACTCCCGTTCCCCCGCCTCATCTCTTTTGAGAAAATTCTTTTTTTAAAAGCTCATGGAAAGGTGTCGGCACGATTCTTTTTTTTTTCAGTTAATTATTATCCTAGAACTTATTGGGTGTGCGACCCATTTCTCTTGATCCTCCGCTAGAAGTTCCATACTCACTGCTTCCGAAATCTTGGCTCGACAAGGCCACCTGCCTGAACCTCTTCATGTCCGCATTATAGGAACCCGTGTCATAGTCAGAGCTCCCACTCGTGACGGCAGGGCTCTGACCTAGTTTCATGCCTTCATTTAGGTCGTCCAGCGACACATCTCCCTCCAGGGCACGCACAATCTGGTGATATTGAAATAGCAGATGAATTAGCAAACTTCTTTATTTCTTTGGCATGCAATTATTTACTAGGCACCAAATGGAGTGGGTGGCTAATTACCTGGCTCATCTTGGGGCGCTTCTTCGCAGAATGACGTATAGCAGCAGAGGCGCATGCGACCATGCGAGCCAATTCATTTCGGTTGTAGTTGTTCTCAAGGCGTGGATCCACCAGCTCAATGTACTCTCCATCCTCTATGGCTTTGGTTAAAATGGGTCGAGCCTGAAAGGTTTCCCAATTTTTAATTAGTAATCTGAACTCAAACCGCAATCACTCCTTGCAGTCATTAAGGCTGTGTTTGGGGATGGGGGAGAAAAAGAAAAGAAAAGAAAACCTCCCCTTCCCCCTAAATTCTTCCCTCCTAAAATTTTAAATTTTTACCCCTTTTCTCTTCTTTTCTTTTCTTTTCCTTTCTACTCTATCACTTCCAAACACACCATAAATGAGTCCAAGTGCGAGAAACGCTGTATGAATTTGATTTGGGACATCATTCTAAACACAAGGAAGAAAATAATTAATTGAATTTTTGAAACCAACGCCATTTTATCCTGCTGATGTAATTCTTGCCTATAAGTACGAACGATCATTCTATCACATGCACATAACACGAAAAGAAAGTCGAAAGCAACCAACCATAAAAGAGAACAAATCATAATGTTGATCATGTTCGTAATTTTTGTGCACACGTTGTAGGCGAGTAAAGGAAAGAGGAGAAATACCCAGTCGACGAGGCTGTCTTCCATGACGTTGGTGAGATCAACCGGGCGTCTTCCTGTGATGATTTCAAGAAGCATAACCCCAAATGAGAACACGTCTGATTTCTCGGTCAGTTTACCGCTTGACGCATACTCGGGTGCCAGATATCTGCCATTGCACCCCCAAAGAAAACTTACCAATCGATAACAGATTAAGTGAACGTTTATGGTTAAAAGGATATGATATGCATTGGAATTTAATTTCTAAACGATCAAAATGTTCAGAGCATGCCATGCCATTGGTAAATAATCTGCATGAAGCAATTCTTCATGGATGGTCGTCCAAATGTGCTTACCCAAAAGTCCCCATAACTCGAGTCGAAACATGAGTATAATTGTCTGAAGAGAGCTTCGCCAGTCCAAAATCAGCCACCTTAATCCCCACCCCCACCAATAAAGAAAAGAGAAAGGAAGACAAACGTCAATTCAGAACTGCGTAATTGCCGTCGAGTGAACATATTCGTAAGCCAAAATCAGAAAGAATGAAGCACAAAACCAAGCGAATCTAGTGGCATATAAATTGGAAGCTTACCATGGCTTCAAAGTTGTTGTCGATAAGAATGTTGGCGGCCTTGATGTCCCTGTGAATGATCTTCGGGTGACCTGAAATTTCGAATGGTAGAAATATACATTAATAAGCAATTAACGGGAACTTCTCTAAGGGGAAAATGTGATTATGGCTCACAATCTTCATGGAGATAAGCAAGTCCTTTGGCTGATCCAGTAGCAATCCTAAGTCTTGTTGGCCAATCCATCACCACCAGACCACTTCCTGCATTTTAATTTGACGAACAAGTTCCAACTGTAACATCCACACAATACTGAAGCACTAATCCAACACAATCCCGTTTGCCCTTTATGGGTGACTGTATTCTATTTGGGCAATCATTTGGGATATCAGATAGAAACAGGGACTACAGATCCAATTCACAAAGCATTGGACACGTTCATTTTGTTCAAGTTATTAAAGAGGGCGAGATTACTATTACTAACCGTATAGGTGATACTCCAGGGTCTTGTTAGGGATGAACTCATAGACCAACATCCTCTGTCCACCGGAGATGCAGTACCCAACGAGTGACACAAGGTGGCGATGGTGAACCCTACTGATTATCTCCACTTCAGCCTGGAACTCCCTCTCTCCCTGTCCACTCCCTGCTTTCAGGCTCTTCACGGCCACCTCCTTCCCATTCTGCAACACACCTTGGTGCACATACCCGAAGCCTCCCTGTCCTATCAGGTTTTCCTGTGAGAACCCTCCTGTCGCTGCCGCCAGTTCCTCATAGCTGAACATGCCGCTATTGAAGCCTAGGACCAAGCCCGGTGATGGAGGGGGTAATGGTGGGTGGTGCCGGTGGGTTCCGGAGTAGCCAGAGCTCATGTCTCCACTGCTCATCATTGGTTGTGGTGGCAGAGGACCAGGCCAACTGGAGCCGGGCGGCGCGTGCATCTTCATGCCAGGCTCAGCACTCCCTCCATGCCAGCTCGGCTGTTGGTTGTGAACTGAACTGGGGAAGTAATCCGATACTGCAATTTTTTCAAGAAAAATTGAAACTGATTGCGTTCACTCATTGCCTAACCTTTCATTATAGCTTTTGTAAATTTTGTAAGAGATTTTTAAATCCGTCAAAAAGGGGTCTCAGAATGTGTAGCTCTGAGTAACTGACGATGATCAATGGTGTGGATAACATCAGATCGTTTATCATGACTTTACCTTTTTGAGAACCCATGTAATAATCCATGTCGTCGCGCCTCTGCCTCTTTTTCCGACAAACACATGTGATGCAAATCGCAACAAGGGCAATGATCAATACCCCAGCCCCAACCGTGACTCCAATCACGAGCGGCATGTTCGCTGTAGATGACGATGATGTTGAGCTTGTAGAGCTGGTCGATGTAGTTGAGTTTTGGCCATGCGGAGGAGGAGGCGATAGTGCCTTGTAAGGTGGTGATTTTGTGGGATATGGTGGAGGAGGCGGAGATGCCGAGGAGCCAGACCCCGTACTATCAGAGGGAGGCGGGGAAGGCGGAGGAGGCGGAGATACAGAAGATCCGGACCCCGTACTATCAGAGGGAGGCGGAGGAGGGGAACTATCACTTGAGGAATCTGAGGGCGGTGGCGGAGACGAGGAAACATCTGAGGGAGGGGGCGGAGATGAAGCTGGCGGTGTCGAGGCATCGGAGGAAGGTGGTGGTGGGGAGGGTGAAGTTTCCGAACCGGATGATGGGGGTGTCTGAGTGGGGGAAGGGGAAGCAGGTGGAGTTGACGAAGAACCCAAATCAGGCGGTGGTGGGGAGGGTGAGGAATTTGTGGAGTCCGGTGCAGGAGAAGTCTCAGAAGATGAACTCATCTTTTGGGGTGACGATGGCTCTGGACAATAAGAGACAACCGACACCTGCTATCATGTAATATGGGCGGAGGACGTAGCCAGGACTACCTCTCCGGAAACTGCTCTCTCGTCTTGATACTCTTGTCGTGCCCCTAAACAGAAACAATTATGGCAAATAAAAGATTACGAAAAATCACAGCCATTTCATGCATGCATTCTGCGCATACGTCTTCAATGAATGAAAAGAATTGATTCTGCAGATGTGGTAAACTAATAATCTCTTCCGAGAATGGTGAGCAAAAGAAGAAAGAGGAAAATTGTGAGTATTACCAGAGGCGATGATAGGAAAAGGACTGGGGGGATAGGAAAAGAGAAAAGGGTGGCGGTAAGATAAGAGGGTGGTGGGGGAACTCCATAACCATATGTCCTCTCCTCCTCTCTCCCTCCCTTTCTCTCTCAGTGGGTTTTGCTAATTTCCCTAAAAATTAGGATGATGGTTCCTTTTCTTTCTATCATTAGATTCACTGCAGGCCTCTATACTTACCCCTACTTTTAGGGCAGTATTGTTTGTAAATTCTGTATATTAATCCATGAACGAATCTTAGACAAACATAATACCTTTCCACTTGTAGTTTCGACTACGTTTGCCATGCCCTTGTACATACCCAAAATTGCCGATTATTCTGATACGGGAATTCGGCTAATTCGTTTGCCTTAAACTGTAGCAAAATTGGCCTATTTCAACATCGTCGTACAAAATCGGCCGTCATTAGTTTGTCATTGGTTTTAAATCATGCTATTTATGCGCACGTAAAAGGGGGTTTAATGATCCATTACATCAATAAGCATGATTGACAATATTTTCATTAAATTCATTTAACGTGGTTAATGAAGTTTGACAATTGCAGAACATGCGTCCGTAGCATCGCGGACCGACTCAGTACTTATATTCAAATTCACTTTAGAATGAGGAAAAGAAAACCCCGAATTCATGTTTTTATGTAGAAGAACAAAGGTCACCACTAACAGCGGGCCATTCGCTGCATCATCTCTCCAATCGGCTTGACTCCTCAGCTGCCTTATTATAGAGGAAATTGGACTTACTCATCATTTAAAGCTATTGCATCGATTGGAAGTTTCGTACCCGTTCGCTTTGTGTAAATTGAAGTATGCTTCACTAGAAGCGGCTAACGATACGTGCACGTAACGGTCACATAGTTTACTAAATTCGCTTATTTATTTTTGTAACTTTTATTAGTAAAATGCCGACATAATTAGTAAAAAAATTTGTAAATTTTACTAATTTTGTTACTGTTCATTTTTAGTAAATTTTACTAAATATGCGTCTATTTTACTAAGAAATCACTTTTTTTAGGAAAAGGACGACATAATTAGTAAAAAAAATTGTAAATTTACTAATTTTTTTACTGTTCATTTTTAGTAAATTTTACTAAATCCACGTATATTTTATGAAAAAATCACTTTTTTAGTAAAATGACGACATAATTAATAAAAAAAATGTGTAAATTTTACTAATGTTTTTACTGTTCATTTTTAGTAAATTTTACTAAATCTGCGTTTATTTTACTAAGAAATCACTTTTTTTAGCAAAAGGATGACATAATTAGTAAAAAAATTTGTAAATTTTACTAATTTTGTTACTGTTCATTTTTAGTAAATTTTGTTAAATCTGCGTTTAGTATTTTTTTGAAATAATTCCCACATTTTCTTAGTAATCGTTTACTAAAAATATGGGAGAATTCCTAACATGTTTAATAAATTTTACTAAAAATTAATTGTTCAAGTTTAGTAATTATTATTAATTTTTGTTAGTAAAAGTTTTCATTTTTTCATTGGATTTACGAATTTTTTTAGTAATATGTTCTAGTTTTTCACTGTTCACTTTTAATAAAAATTACTTCTTTTATTTCGTACAACATAACTAATATTAGTAATACTTTACTAATTTTATTGTGATATTTAGTAAAATAATATTTGAGTTAGTTAAAGTGTTAGTAAAGTTGTACGGGTTTCGTAAATGTTTACTGATTTCTACATGATTTTGTAGAAAAATTTTGTAAACTGTTACTAAGAAATTTATTAATTTACTAATTCGGATAGTGAATCCCGAACCTATTTACTAACCTAATGTCGCTGTGAAGTTACCATTTTACCCCCGACACTAAATTACTAAATACATGTCGTTGTGAAATTACGAAACACGAGGACAAGATTACTAACAAGTTAATATATTTAGTAATTTAGTGTCAGGGGTAAAATGGTAATTTCACAGCGACCTTAGGTTCGTAAATAGGTTCGTGTTTCACTGTTCGAATTAGTAAATTACTAAACTTTTTAGTGACAGTTTACAAAATTTTTCTGTAAAATCATGTAGAAATCAGTAAACATTTAGGAAACCCGTACAACTTTACTAACACTTTAACTAACTCAAAGAGTGTTTTACTAAATATCACAATAAAATTAGTAAACTATTACTAGATTTAGTTATGTTTCAGGAAACAAAAGAAGTAATTTTAATTAAAAGTGAATAGTGAAGAATTTGTAAATATTAATAAAAAAATTAGTAAATCCGATGAAAAAATGAAAACTTTTACTAAGAAAAATTATTAATAATTACTAAACTTGAACAGAAAATTTTTAGTAAAATTTACTAAGCATATTAGGAATCTCCCATATTTTTAGTAAATGATTACTAAAAAAAATGTGGAAATTATTTAAAAAAATTACTAAACGCAGATTTAGTAAAATTTACTAAAAATGAACAGCAACAAAATTAGTAAAATTTACAAATTTCTTACTAATTATGTCGTCCTTTTACTAAAAAAGTGATTTCTTAGTCAAATAAACACAGATTTAGTAAAATTTACTAAAAATGAATAGTAACAAAATTAGTAAAATTTACGAACTTTTTTACTAATTATGTCGTCCTTTTACTAAAAAAGTGATTTTTAGTAAAATAAATGCAGATTTAGTAAAATCTACAAAAAATGAACAGTAACAAAATTAGTAAAATTTACAAATTTTTTTGCTAATTATGTCGACATTTTACTAAAAAAAGTGATTTCCTAGTAAAAGTTACTAAAAAAAGTAGGCGAATTTAGTGAACATTACTTCCAATTATCCGCTTCCATGCACGTATCGTTAGCCGCTTCCATGCTTCAATACAATTTATAGTGAACATTACTTCCAATTATCCATGTTCTCCTCGTTGTGCTATTATGGCATTCAGAGCCATTATAATCGATCCCTAGCTCCTTCCCCCGCCCCTTCATCTTCGGATGAACCTTCTTTTTCTGCTCCACGTAATGTCTCTGCAGCTCCTAAAATCCCTACAATGCCTCCTAAGATTGTTTCACCATTCTTACCCCCACCACCCCTTGTCTCGACGGTGACAAATATTGTCATCGAAAAGGTTTCCTCGGACACATATCCTCTCTGGTCCTCCTGAATGTCTTCGTACTTTATATTAGTGGACCTCTTCTCCTACGTTGATGGCACCATACATCAACCACTACCTGAGCTTATTGCTGTTGATGGTCTACCCATTCCCAATCCTCAATATCTCAATTGGCTCAAGCTCAATCACCCCATCCGCACTGCCCTTCTTGTGCCATGACTCCCAAGATTATGCTTGAAGTCTAAGACATCTTTCTGGCGTATAATATTTGGTCCACTAATCGGCGCCGATTCCTATAGAGTAGTATGGCTCGTGAGCTTGAGCTTTGTGATCAACTCCGCACCTCGCGCCTCACCAACCAGTTGATGGAATCATACTATCAAATCCATTGTTGATCAATTAACGGTGATTGGCAAGCACATTTATGTGTCATAGTTGGTCTTATACACTCTCTATGGTCTTATGCGTTCATACAACATGTTGGCCACCACACTCTCTTATGCTAATGCAGATGCTTCATTTGATCAAGTCAAGCCAACCTCTAGAATTTTGCGCACTCCTAAAAAATATTGCTAATGACTCTTATGACATGCTAGCCACGGGCTTATACAACTATGCTCCATCATTTAGGTCAAAAGGACGGGCGTCTTATCACTCTTCTTTCAAATGCTCGTAGCATCCTAACATTCTACCCACACCAAACCAACCACCCTTCCTTTGCCTCACCCTAACTTACCTCCCAATCGTCGAACTTTTGAGAACTCACATTCTTCCACCACTACTTCAAGGCTTACCCGTGGGATGGTCTTCCAACTATGTGGCAAGCGTGGCCACGCCACTCTTACTTGCCTCCATTGCTACCATGGCACCCTTGCTGATGTTCCTGAGGCCCTTACAGCACTTACCATCACCGATTTTGGTGCGAGATAGATGGGCTTGGGCGACAAGGTTGGTGTTGGCGTCGCCTTAATTGCGTAGACCGGGCGACAAACTGAACTCACACTTCTGGAATGGTCGGATCAGGTGACAGGTAAAGGAGCAAAGCTTTCGGGCGAAGCGATGCTGTCAGGCAATAGGGGTTGAAGTAGCGAGAAACCCTAGAGGTTATTACGATCTGATTGCTAAGATCTGACAACTTGCAACCCAGGAGTCGCGGCTGCTCCACTACCCTGCTCCACTGTCTTTTCAGATCTTGTCGGGAGGAAATATTATATTTTTCCTTCCTTATCTTTTGATTTTATTTCCTTATATTTTGATTTGGTTCTTTGTTGTCTTTCTTTGGGTGGCTTATATAAGCCCTTGCATTGTAACCCTTGAGGGGAGCTTATCTTGAATTTGAATCAAACCCATAAACTCTTTGAGTCTCGCTTTCTCTTATCACTCGGTGGATTCCGTGTGTGGCGAGATTATCCGAACGTTCGTTACACCTCTGGTGCGTAGCTGTATTCGGTCCTGGTGTTATTCAATCCCAAGTCCAAATACGGTGGTGCTGTTGCTGTATCCATACGTGGTCTGGGCAAGGCACGTCCATTCTTCGGTGGTGGCTTACCTTGTATCCGAAGGTTGGTGCATTGATATCTTTTACTTTCTAGTTTATCACCATCACTTGTCACCGTTCGCGATCTTGGTTCATTTGTCTATGAGCAACCGAATCGTCCGATTCCGTCGTGGAATTATGTTGGAAGAAGCTCGTTCAGTCCCCCTTGAGTAGGAAGTTGAGGAGTTGAGGCACCAAGTCCAGCAGCATCTTGGTAAGTAGAAATCCAAGAGAGCGTTCTCCGCAAACCGTCGAAGCAGAGGAGGAACACAACCCCTTTATGGATGACTTAAGTGACGAAGAGCGTTCGAGGAGAAGTCACCGAGAGCGACAGCCCGCTCGACCCGTTAGCATCTGTGTGGACACCTCGGGAGTTTGACGGAAAGTTAGATCCGAAGGAGTTCGTCGACTGGCTTTAGTCGATTTAGCGAATATTTGAGCATGAGAAGATACCGGATAATCGACAAGTGAAGGTAGCAACTTTACGACTCCGTAAATATGTGAGTCTATGGTGAGAAAACCTTAGCCATCAACGTCGAAGGGAAGGAAAGGAGAAGATTCGCTCATGGGAAAAGCTGAGGCCAGCGAGGAGGAAGCAATTTCTTCCTGAGCGACACAGGAAAGACCTATTCCTCAAGCTAAACTCGTTACAACAAACAACGAGTGTAGCGGAGTATACTCATGAGTTCGAGAAGTTGATGATACAAAGCGATTTATCTAAACCTTCAGAGGTGATTATCGCTAAGTACTTAAGAGGACTGAAACAACAGGTCACCGACGCAGTGGAACTTCAACCCTATTGGAGTTTCTCGGACGTTTGCAATCTTGCCCACAAGGTGGAGAAGCAACAAGCAAAGAGGGTGAGTACAAGAGCAACTATGAGGCCGACGACTTTCAACAAAGGGAGTGCATCTATGAGAGCCAGCCCGTCGATGGACAAAGGATAAGCGAAAGTGGACCCTCGTTCCCCACCTATCAATGTTGGGGCAAAGAAGTGTTTCAAGTGCCAGGGAATTGGGCACATGGCGGCAGAGTGTCCTAACCGACGAGCGATAACTATCAGGGAGAACCAAGGCGAAGAGGAGATGGAAGAGCAACTAGGCGAACCCATTTGGGAATGTCGAAGAAGAGTATATTGAAGATCCTGATGAGGGAGATCTCTTGGTCATTAGAACGGCTCTCAATGGAAATGTTATGGATAAGAAGTCGACCAGCACGAGAAAATCTTCCAAACCCGTTGCATCGTTCAAGGGAAAGTTTGTCAAATGGTAGTCGATAGTGGGAGTTGCACTAATGTGGCTTCTACCATCATGGTCGAGAACCTGAAGATACCGACCAATCCGCATCTTTGACCATACAAACTTCAGTGGTTGAGCAAGGAGAGTGACATGAGAGTCACAAAGCAAGATCTGGTGTCGCTGAGTATTGGCAAGAACTACCAAGGTACCGTCACGTACGATGTCGTACCTATTGACGCTTGTCACTTACTGTTGATGGCAGTTCAACCGACATGTCATACATGATGTGTTCAAGAATACTTACTCCATCATTCTTGACCAGAAGAAGATCACCCTTCCACCCCTATCGACGACGACTACGGTACCATCAAGCGAGCAAGAGTCCAGTTCAACGCGAGTTGAGTTGACCTAGGCGATTCACAACGAAAGGAGGATCTACATGCTAATGTTGTTTGAGGAAGGAGAAGAACATACTTCAACCATACCTCCACAGGTTCAAAAGCTCCTTCTAGAGTTTGCGGACGTGTTTTCAGAGGAGACGCGAGGTGGACTTCCACTTTTGAGGGAAATTCAACATCAAAACGATCTCATCCCCGGAGTATCGTTGCCTAACCGTCCAGCTTATAGATGCAACCCGGACGTGGCGAAAGAGCTATAACGTCAGGTTGACGAGCTCATTGAACGTGGTTTTGTTCAGGAGAGTCTTAGTCCATGTTCTGTCCCAGCAATTCTTGTCCCAAGAAGGATGGCTCGTGGCGAATGTGCGTCGACAGCCGAGCGATCAATCGCATTACTATCAAGGACATGTTTCCTATTCCTCGACTTGATGATATGCTTGATGAATTGCATGGATCGAATGTGTTTTCAAAGGCATACTAGACTTGAGAAGCGGCTACCATTAGATCCCAATGAGAGAAGGAGACGAATGGAAAACTGCGTTCAAGACTAAGTTTGGTCTCTACGAGTGGTTGGTCATGCCAGTCAGAATTTCAAACGCACCCAACACCTTCATTTGACTGGTGAATCAAGTATTTCATCCGTTTATTGGGAGGTTTGTTGTGGTTTATTTCGATGACATCCTTGTGTATAATCACACCGAAACGGAACACTTAGACCATCTCTGACAATTGTTTGAGAAGCTGAGGGAGCAGCTATTGCTTTGAAATAGCAAAAAGTGTGAGTTCATGACGACGAATGTGGTCTTTCTGGGCTATGTTGTATCGAGAGAAGGCATTCGAGTCGACTAAAGCAAGGTCCAAGCTATTCGAGATTGGGCTACGCCCAAGTCAGCTCACAGTGAGCGGTGTTTTCACGGGCTCGCTTCATTCTATCGGAGATTCATCAAGGATTTCAGCACTATTGCGGCCCGTATAACTGAGTGCTTGAAAGGAACGACCTTCGAGGGGTTGACGACATCTCAGTTGAGCTTCGAGCAACTCAAGCGCCTCTTGAGCGAAGCACCTGTGTTAGCTCTTCCCGATTTCGAGAAGGAATTCGAAATTAAGTTTGATGCTTCTGGAATTGGCATTGCTGGTGTGCTTTTGCAGGAGGGACGACCAATCGCCTATTCAGCGAGAAGTCGGGAGGTGCTCGACTAAACTACCATACGTACGACAAAGAGTTCTACTCAGTTGTTCGAGCTTTGGAGTCATGGAACCACTACTTACTATCAAGGGAGTTTGTCCTTCACACTGATCATGAAGCGTTGAAGTACATCAATGGATAAACGAAGTGGGTAGAATTCCACCAATCCTTCATGTTCGTGTTAAAGCATAAGTCAGGTGTGAAGAACATTGTAGCAGATGCTTTATCGAGGAAGTCAAATTTGGTGGCTATAATGGAGTCAAAACTCATCGGGTACGAAATGCTAACGGGGTTGTACTTGACCGAAATAGACTTTGGAGAAGTATATAAAACATGCGCGGATAAGGCCCAGGATCCGTACAACCTGGTGGACGGATTCTTATTTCGAGGAGTTAAGTTATGCATCCCACGGAGTTCTATTAGTGAGTTATTGATTCGAGTGGTGCATGAAGGAGGATTTGCAGGCCACTTTAGCCTTCAAAAACCTCTCGAGATGCTACAAGAGCACTTCTATTGGCCGAAGATGGCTAAGGACGTCCATAAGATGACTCGTCGACGCGCTACTTGCCAGCGGGCGAAGAGTTAAGTCCAACCCCAAGGCTTCTACACTCCGCTGCCTATTGTTGATCAACCTTGGGAACACGTGAGCATGGATTTCGTCCTAGGATTACCACGCACCCCGCTGCAAAAGGATTCGATCACGATGGTCATGGATTGATTCTCGAAGATGGCTCATTTATTCCTTGTAGGAATATAGACGACGCCTCGCACATTGCGGATCTCTACTTTCGGGAACTTGTGTGACTACATGGGGTGCCCGCATCGATCGTGTCAGATCGAGATGCCAAGTTCTTGAGCTATTTTTGGAAAACCTTATGGCATAAGCTCGACACGAAGCTCTTGTTCAGCACTAGTTCTCATCCGCAAACTGATAGGCAAACTGAGGATGTGAACCGCAAACTGAGGTATCCAAACATCATAGGGATTGGGATATCAAGCTTGCCCAGGCTGAGTTCGCCTATAATCGAGTTCCACATTCGACAACTTGGGCTTCCCCATGTGAAGTAGTGTATGGCATTAACCCGATTATTCCATTTGAGCTTTTACCCTTGGCTCGGTAAGGTTTGGCAGACCAGAACGCAGCTCATCGAGCTGAAAGGATGTTGAAGTTGCACCAGAGAGTTCGCACCATCATTAAGCAGCAGAATGAGAAGTAACAAGTCATGGCTAATCGAGGGCGACGAGAGGTAGTCTTTCCCCCTGGCGACCTGGTGTGGATTCATCTGCGGAAAGAGAGATTTACCGCAAGCCGAAAGAATAAGCTCATGCCAAGAGCTGATGGACCATTTTGCGTCGTTGAAAGGATCAACAACAATGCCGACAAGATCGACTTGCCAGAAAAGTATGGCGTCTCGGCAACTTTCAATGTTCAGGATCTTGTGCCTTATGAAGATGATGAAGACCCCTTAGATTTGAGGACAAATCTTCTTCAGCAAACGGAGGATGATGTGAGATGGATGGCCTTCGGCGACAAGGTTGGTGTTGCGCCTTAATCGCGTCAACTAGGCGGCAAACTGAACTCACGCTGCTGGAATGGTTGGATCAAGCGACAGGTGAAGGAGCAAAGCTTTTAGGCAAAGCGACGCTGTCAGGCGATGGGGGCTGAAGCGAAAAGAAACCCAAGATGCGATTACAATCTGACAGCTCATATCTGACAACTTGCGGCCCTAGAGTCGCGCCTGCTCCACTATCTTTTCAGATCTTGTTGGGAGGAAATATTATATTTTTCCTTCCTTATCTTTTGATTTTATTTCCTCATATTTTGATTTCGTTCCTTTGTTGTCTTTCTTTGGGTGGCCTATATAAGCCCTTGCATTGTAATGCTTGAGAGGAACTTATCTTGAATTTGAATCAAACCCAGAAACTCTTTGAGTCTCTCTTTCTCTTATCACTCGGTGGATTCCGTATGTGGCGAGATTAGGTTGATTACACCAATGGTGCGTAGTTGTATCCGGTCGTGGTGTTGCTCAACCCCGAGTCCAAATACGGTGGTGCTGTTGCTGTATCCGTACACGGTCTGGGCAGGGCACGTCCTTTCTTCAGTGATGGCTTAGCTCATCGTTATCTTTGACTTTCCAATTTATTGTTAACTCTAAGAAATTAGAGTTATATGTCTTGTTTACGAGCCTAATTAGTGTTAAACATCCCATATTTGTAGGCAAATTTTTATCGTTTAGTCGTATTGCATGGATACTTTCGGATTTTGTGGTTTTCAATGCAAGTGAAGGGGTTGACATGAAGCAAAAATCCTGTTTAAGAAGGTAGTTTGATGGAGGAAGGCAAAAAAGACCGGGATGAGAAGTTGCTAAGGGAAGCATTTGACAGGAACTTTCGTCTGGCCACACGAGCGAAGCATCCTACCACAAAAAGGTTAGTGTGGCCACACAAGGCGGGAAGATTTTCGGGAATATTTCCTGGTCTTACGAGATTTACCCTAGCTATATAAAGTGCATCAAAGTGAATTTAGAAGAGAGTAAGAGGCTGCAAGGCGATGGCTGACGAAGAGAGATCGGATAAGACGATGGAGATTTTCTTTTCTTTTCCTTTCTTGTTTTGTTTGTCGGCTAGTATGCGGAATTAAATCTTTTATCTAGGATGGTGATGAACCGAATCGCGTAGTTGATGTCTAAACTCTTTTCAAAATCAATTCGTGAAGCTTCACATTTGCTGTTCTCTTGTGCTTAATGCTTGC
Organism: Melastoma candidum; assembly: GCA_023653495.1. Taxonomy (NCBI): domain Eukaryota; kingdom Viridiplantae; phylum Streptophyta; class Magnoliopsida; order Myrtales; family Melastomataceae; genus Melastoma; species Melastoma candidum. The sequence continues at coordinate 5,215,130 of CM042887.1, forward strand.
ATATTGGGTTGATCGCCGATTTGTTTGATTTCTTATCCTTTAGTGGACGCGAGAGAGGGACTTAGGATTAGAAGAGGGAGAATATAACTTAGGTTAAGCCTGTGAGATCAGCTTAACTCCGAGGAGTATAAAAATATACGCTCGTAGGTAACCAAGACAACAATAGGCACTTAATGGTTATAGTTACTCGTACATCATTATAGGGATATAGGTTTACATGTAATTTATGATTCACTGTTACAAACTCGAGGGAGGTCTAATGAACTATATGAATTGTGGTTAGTAAACGTGAAACCGAGGGAATTAAGGAAGAGTGAGTGCAGATAGTTTAGGAACGATAGCGGATTCATAGTCCTGGGTTTTTCATCAATTGATTTATTCTATAATTGCTTTTATTTAGTTGCTATTTTCATTATTGAATTAAATCTTTTGAACGATTCAAGACTCTACATTGACTAAATTGAGACTTCTTAGTTTAAAAATCAACAAAGTGAAAACAACTGCTTAAATTTTGTCACTAATTTTCGTTTATAATTCGTAGGTGTTTACGACACTGTAGAAGTGAAAACGAGCTACTCTTTGACCCTGAGATTGAACGAACTTTTCGGATATTGAGTAAAGGTCAAAAGAAATCATTGGCGAATGCAAATAATTTTCAAAATGTTGAGGATCCGCAACAAAGAAGGACGATGCGGGATTATGCGCAACCAACCCTGCAAAATCATGCAGGATTCTTAAGTCCAGAAATATAAGCAGGCACGTTTGAGATTAAGCCATCTATTATTCACATGATTGAAAATTCTAATTTTGGTGGTTTGATAAATGAGGATCCACATTGGCATCTGACACGTTTTGAAGATTTATGTGGAACTTTTATCTACAATTGAGTATTAGCATAAGCAATCAAGTTGAGGCTATTTCCATTCTCACTTCGGAATAAAGCCAAATCCTGGTTATATTCGTTGCCTGGTGAATCAGTCAGATCGTGGGATGATCTCAGAAAGCATTTCTTGTCGAAGTACTACCCATCGAGCAGAACCGTAAAAATAAGGAATGTTAGCACTTCATTTCACCAACTACCCAATGAATCTATGTATGAAGCATGGGACAGATTCAAAGAGTTGCAAAGGTTATGTCCCCACCACGACATACCTAAGTGGATGTTAGTTCAATGCTTCTATGATGGGTTAGCGGAGCAACTTCAATCGACAATTGACTTAGCTGCTAGGGGTACAATAATGAACAAAACTCCAGAAGATGCTTTGGAATTGTTCGAAGCACTGGCAACTAATGGCCAGAGAAGAACACCAGCAAGAGGAGGAGTCTATCATCAACTTGATGCCATAACCACTCTCGGTGCTCAATTGGAAACACTTTAAAAAAATGGCCCCATTACGTATCTCATCTCAGACATATAATAATGCTCGTGCTAAGTTGCAGGTTATTGAAATGCAAGAATCGGACGAGGTGAATTATGTGGGTGCCAACAACAGAAACAACCCATTGTCCAATATGTACAATCCAGGATGGCGGAGTCACCCCAATTTTTCTTGGCAAAATAACCATGACCATGAAGATCCAGGCGCTATGCGACAACCCATAGGAAAGCCCAATCTATTGTTGAGGATTTGTTGAGATAGGTACTTCCAAGTAATGAAGAAGTTCGGAAACAACATGAGGAGACACGAAAGCAGCAAGAATTGATGTTAAAGGACCATGCAACTTCAATCAAGCAATTAGAGATGCAGATTCGCGGGATCCTTCGTCATGCGACCGCATGGAGCGTTACTAAGCAACGCGGGGCTCAACCCTAAAAATCTGGAGAATTGGACTGCTATCACTCTACGAAATGGAAATGATCTTGAAGAAGAATTTGAGAGACAAGAGGCTAAAACGGAACATGCTCCTGAAAGACGATGAAATAAGGTACGTAAGGAAGAGTCTAGAAAGGACTCCGAACCGCTTGTTGCAGCGACACCGGTATGTACAAATCCTGTTCCTATAGTTCCAAAAATTCTTTCTTCGCAAAGACTCAAAAAACATGTCGACGAGCAACAATGTAAGAAATTTCTGGAGGTCTTTAAAAAGCTGCAGATTAACATCCCATTCGTAGAGGCTCTTGAGCAAATGCCGAGCTACGTAAAGTTTACAAAGGACGTTCGCTTGAAGAAAAGGAGGCTCGATGGTCATGAAACTATCTCCTTAACAGAAAAATGCAGCGTAATCTTACAAAGGAAACTCCCTCCCAAGCTTATGGATCCAAGCAAGTTTACCATCCCATGTAACATTGGGAAGGATTTTTTCGGACATGCCTTATGTGACCTAGGAGCGAGTATCAAGTTAATGTCGTTCTCTATTTTTGAGAAATTGAATATCGGTGAGGTAAGTCCTATAACGCTCACTTTACAATTAGCCAATCGTTCTTATACTTATCCTAAGGGTATTGTGGAGGATGTTTTGGTGAACGTTGACAAGTTCATATTTCCCGCTGATTTGTGATTTTGAACTACGAAGAAGATAGTGAGATCCCATCATCCTAGGGTGACCGTTCCTAGCCATGGGGACAACATTAATTGATGTCCAGAAGGGGTAACTGACGATGAGAGTTCATGACTAGGAGGTAACCTTCAACATTTATAATGCTATAAAGATGCCTAATGAATCTTATGAGTGCAGATACGTGGACATAATTGAAGAAGTCACCTATGAGACGTTCCTTGAATCTTGTGAGTTGGAGTCAACGGAAGAAAAGCGGCATGAAAATGCACCACATGACGAGGAAATTGAGAAAGGAGATGTGTCATATATACGTCAATTCGAAAGGGTGGAACGTCTTGATCGTCCTTCATCGACAACAAAGCCAACCGTTGAAGAACCTCCAAAGTTAGAACTAATACCGTTGCTCGAGCATTTGACGTATTCTTACTTGGGTAAGGAAAACACTTTTACAGTTATCATATCATCATCGTCGACTAACAAGCAGGAGGAGATGTTGTTACAAGTGCTCCGAGAGCATAAGACGGCCATTGGATGGACAATGGAACATGATGATTGTTGAAAATCGCAAAAACGAACTCATCCCAAGAAGGACAGTCACAGGCTGGAGAGTATGCATGGACTATCGGAAACTCAATGCAGCCACATGCAAGTACCATTTCTCACTTCCCTTTATTGATTAGATGTTGAATCGACTTGCATGTAAAAGTTATTATTGTTTCTTGACGGTTATTTTGGTTATACCCAGATAGTAATCGCACCAGAGGATCAGGAAAAGACCACATTCACTTGCCATTACGGAACATTTGCTTTTCGCCGAATGCCGTTTGGTTTATGTAACGCTCCTGCCACTTTACAGTAATGCACAACAACAACCTTCTCCGACATGGTTGAGAAGACCATTGAGGTATTTATGGGTGACTTTTCTGTATTCGGATTAACATTTGAAAACTGTTTCGATACCCTTAAGGCCGTTTGAAATCGTTGTGAAGAGAAAAATTTGATTTTAAACTGGGAAAAAGGTCATTTCATGGTGAGAGATGATATTGTTCTTGGCCACAGGATCTCTGAGAGAGGTATTGAAATTGACAAGGCTAAAGTGGAGACAATCGAGAAACTGCCGCCTCCAACATCGGCAAAGGGTGTACGAAGCTTCTTGGGCCATGCCGGATTCTATAGGCGATTAATAAAAGACTTCTCCAAGTTATGCGAGTTGGAACGAGCAAGGCCAAGCCGGGACCAACTCGAGAGGAGCGCTCGAGAAGAGAGTACCTTCGCTCTATTGGAGTGGACGAGTTGATTCTTCAGCTCGAGATCGGGAGCTCGAGAAGGGGAGCTCGAGAAGATTTAAAGTCGGGCCATCCGACTTAAGGCCCAGTTTTCTTATTTTCGTTTTCGGAATTGTTTTAATTAGCTTTTGAGTTTTTACTATTTTGGGCCCAATGGGGAGTTAGGGTTAACCCATTTTTGTCCTTTATAATTAGGACTTTTGTGTTAAGGTTTTAGACAGACCTCTTTGAATATTTTTATCCAAATTCGGCAGTCGTCAAGTTCGTGCATGAACTTTGCGCAACTTCTCTTACCGTTTGGTGGATTCCAAGCGTGGCGTGATTTTATCCGAGCATTCCTATAATCGGTGGTGATTTTTGTATCTGGTTGTGCGGCGTTTAACCGTCGTTTAGTCCTGCTGGTGCTTCGGCTGTAGCCAGCGGCGGTGCGAGTTTCATCCTTTCGTTTACGTTGGTTGGTGTGTTCAGTTCGTGCGTTTCATAGTGCTTTCCTATTTCCACGACTGGAGGCGTATCAGTTGGTATCAGAGCCCGGTTGTTGTATAGAGCGCTGGGTTGTTGAGAGCACACAATTCTTGTATAGAGCGCTCGGTTGTTGTAGAGCGCAAATCTGTGGAAGTGATGGCAAACAGATTCTGTCGTGGGATGACATGAGAGGTGGCTCGTTCGGCTCGTTTAGAACCGGAGGTTGGAGAGCTACGTCGTCCGATGCAGTAGCTCCTAGGAGAAAGGGGACAATCTGAACCACAGACTCTTCGATATTTTGAGGATGCGGAAGAAAATCCCTTTGTGGTTAAATATGGGGACGATGAGAGCCATAGGAGATCAATTCGGGACGAGGCGAGTCCAGGATGCAAACTCAAGAATGTCCACCCGCACGTTCCATAAATCTGCGAGTCGACATTCTTGAGTTTGAGGGAAAAATAGACCCCGAGGAGTTTCTCGATTGGTTTCATGCCATTGAGAGAGTATTCGACTATGAAGAGATTCTTGAGGAGAGGCAAGTTAAGGTAGTAGCCCTTCGACTTCGAAAATACACTAGCTTGTGGTGGGAGAACTTGAATCAACAGCGTCGTCGAGAAGGGAAAGAGAAGTTTCGCCCATGGGTTAAAATGAAGAGGGAGATGAAGTAGAGGTTTCTTTCCGAGCGATATCGGCAGGACTTGTTCCACAGATTGAACTCGCTTCAGCAATCTTCGAGTGTTTTCGAGTACACTCGCGAGTTCGAGCAATTGATGCTCCAGTGTGATATAGTTGAGCCCCAAGAGCAAATTATTGCACGGTACAATAATGGGCAGAAAACCCATGTGGCGGATGCAGTTGAGTTGAAGCCTTATTGGATTTTTGGAGATGTATACAACCTAGCCCACAAAGTCGATAAGCAGTAAGCTAGGAGAATGCTTGCGAGGCAAGCTAGGAGATGGTTCTCGAGTTCATCCTCGAGAACCATCTCGAGTTCCTCCTCGAGACCAATTTTGAGCTCGTCCTCGAGAACTCCATTCTCGAGTAATATCAAGGATCAGGCCAAGGTTGAAGTTCAGCCACCTCCTAACACTGGTGTCTCGAGAAAGTGTTTTAAGTGCCAAGGAGTTGGGCATATAGCTTCTAATTGCCCAAATCGACGAGTTGTGACTATTATGGAGCTTTCAGAGGATGAACAAGTGTATGACCGAGAAGGAGAACCCATCTGGGATGTCGAGGGAGAAGTAGTGGAGGAACCTGATGAGGATGAGTTGTTGGCGATACGAAAGGCTCTTAATGCAAATGACGTGCCCGATGAAGTCAACCTACGGGAGAGAATCTTTCAGACATGATGCACTGTGCAGGGAAAGGTGTGTCATGTGATCGTTAACAGTGAGAGTCGCATCAATGTGGCTTCTACAATGGTCGAGAAACTGAAGTTATCGACTAAGCCACACCCTCGACCATACAAGCTTCAATGGTTGAGCCAAGAGAGTGATCTAAGAGTAACGAAGCGGTGTTGGTTTCGCTAAGTATTGGTCAGAGCTACAAGGACACGGTAACTTGTGATGTCGTGCGCATGGATGCGTGTCATTTGTTGTTGGGAAGACCGTGGCAATATGATCGACGAGCAGTTTATGATGGGTACAAGAATGTTTATTCTATCACGCTCGATCAGAAGAAGATTACTTTACTTCCCTTGAACACTTAAGCATTACCCAATCCGTCGTCTCGAGATCAAACTCGAGAAATCAGTTCGATGGTGGTGGAATTGACTCGAGCAATTCGAGATGAGAAATATATGTACATGTTGATGTTGTTCGAGGCAGGAGAAGAGCAGACCTTGACTATGTCTCATCGAGTTTGAGCACTTCTACAAGAATTTGAGGATGTGTTTCCTAAGAAGATGCCAGGAGGACATCCTCCATTGAGGGACATACATGCCAGGAGGACATCCTCCATTGAGGGACATACAACATTAGATCGACCTCGTTCTTGGAGTGTCGCTGCCAAATCGACCTTCGTATCAGTGTAATCCCGACGAAGCGAGAGAGCTAGAGCGACAGGTCGATAAACTTATCGAACGAGGCTTTGTTCGGGAGAGCCTCAGCCCGTGTTCTGTTCCCGCCATCTTGGTTCTCAAGAAGGATGGTTCATGGCGGATGTGTGTCGACAGTCGAGCAATCAATAAGATCACCGTCAAGTATAGATTTTCTATTCCTCGACTTGACGATATGCTCGATGAGTTGCATGGGTCGACAGTATTTCCGAAGGTAGATCTACGAAGTGGCTATCACCAGGTTCGGATGAAAGAAGGTGATGAGTGGAAGACGACTTTCAAAATCAAATTCGGCCTGTACGAGTGGATGGTTATGCCGTTTGGTCTCTCAAATGCGACCAGCTCCTTCATGCGACTGACGAACCAGGTGTTTCGTCCTTTCATGGCAAATTTGTGGTTGTTTATTTTGATGATATTCTTGTATATAGCTGCAGTGAGGAGGAACACATTGACCACCTTAGAGAGTTGTTCGAGAAGGTGAGGGAACAACGTCTATTCAGGAACAGCAAGAAGTGCGAGTTCTCGACTTCTAAACTAATCTTTCTCGGGTATGTCATCTCGAGAGAAGGAATTCAGGTGGTTGAGAGTAAAGTTGCCGCTATTCGAGATTGGCCTATTACAAAGACAGCTCATGACGTTCGGAGCTTTCATGGCCTAGTTCGATCGTAGCCCCGATGACAGAATGTTTGAACGGGACGACATTCAAGTGGACTTCCGCGACTCAGTCTAGTTTTGAGCCACTTAAGAGTCGTTTGTACGAAGCGCCTGTATTAACACTCCCAAACTGTGAGAAGGTGTTTTTAGTCGAGTGTGATGCCTCGGGAGTAGGGATTGGGGGCGTATTATTGCAAGAAGGTCTACCGGTATCGTATTTCAGCGAGAAGTTAAATGGGTCTCGACTGAACTACTCGACCTATGATAAGGAGTTTTATGCCATCATTCGTACACTCGAGACATGGAGTCATTATCTAATGCCCAAGGAGTTCGTTCTTCATATTGATCATGAATCTTTGAAGCATATCAATGTGCAAGCAAAACTTAATCGACGACATGCATAGTGGGTGGAATTTCTCCAGTCTTTTTCACTATTGTCTTGAAGCATAAGTTGGGAGTGAAGAATGTCGTTGCAGACGCGTTGTCGAGAAAATCAACTCTTATGGCCAGAATGGAATCTAAGTCGATCGGATTTGAGTTGTTAAAAGAGTTGTACTTGAGAGATGTAGACTTCGGAGAGGTGTATAAGGGATGTATCGAGAAGCCTATTGAGCATTATCATTTGTCCAATGGCTTTTTATTTCGAGGTTTTAAGTTATGCACTCCTCGAAGTTCCATTCAAGAGCATCTTATTCGAGAGGAACAAGGACTTAGGAAAACTCTCGAGATGCTTCAGGAGCATTTCTATTGGCCTCGAATGGCTAAGGATGTACACAAGTTGATCAAACGTTGCGCAAGCTGTCAACGCGCAAAGAGTCACATCCAATCCCAAGGTCTCTATACACCATTGCCTGTAGCTGAACGTCCATGTGAGCATGGATTTCGTCCTTGGATTGCCCCGAATGCAACGGCAAAAGGACTCGATTATGGTTGTGGTTGACTGGTTCTCGAAGATGGCTCACTTTATTGCTTGTAGGAAGATGGTTGATGCTTCTCACGTAGCAGATCTTTATTTCCGAGAGATCGTCTGCATGGGGTCTCATTGTCTATAGTACCGGATCGAGATGCCAAGTTCTTGAACTACTTCTGGAAGACACTTTGGCACAAACTTGGGACAAAGCTACTGTTCAGCACGACGTGTCATCTGCAGACAGATGGGCAAACTGAGGTCCTGAATAGAGCTATGGGAAACCTACTTCGACCTAGGGTGTTGAATAATCAGAAGGATTGGGATATCAAGTCGAATAATCGAGCCCTTCATTTGACTACTCGAGTTGCACCGTTCGAAATGGTATATGGTATCAACCCGAGGATTCTCGTCGAATTGTTGTCGATGTCTAGTCATGGTATTCTCGAGAAGGAAGCGGTTCGACGAGCTGAAGAGATGTTGAAGCTCCATGAGAAGATTCGAACCCTTACTGAGCAACAAAATGAGAAGTACCAGTCTAAGGCAAATCGTGGGCGGAAGGAGCTGATATTCCAACTAGGGATCTTGTATGGGTTCACTTGAGGAAGGAGAGGTTTCCAGTAAGGAGGAAGAATAAACTCATGCCCAGGGCTGATGGTCCCTTTCCAGTCATCGAGAGGATCAATAACAATGCGTATAAGATCGACTTGCCGGGAGAGTATGGAGTGTCAGTGACATTTAATGTCCAGGATCCCGCGCCGTACGAAGATGATGAAGAGCCCAAGACTTGAGGACAAATCTTCTTCAACAAAGGGAGGATGATGCGAGTTGGAACGAGCAAGGCCAAGTCGGGACCAACTCGAGAGGAGCGCTCGAGAAGAGAAGTACCATCACGCTATTGGAGTCGACGAGTTGATTCCTCAACTCGAGATCGTGAGCTCGAGATGGGGAGCTCGAGAAGATTTAAAGTCTGGCCATCCGACTTAAAGCCCAGTTTTCTTGTTTTCGTTTTTTGACTTGTTTTAATTAGCTTTTGGGTTTTTGCTATTTTGGGCCTAATGGGGAGTTAGGGTTAGCTCATTTTTGTCCTCTATAAATAGAACTATTGTTTTTAGGTTTTAGACAGAACTCTTTGAATATTTTTTATCCAAATTTGACAATCGTCAAGTTCGTGCATGAACTTTGTGCAACTTCCCTTATCGTTTGGTGGATTCCAAGCATAGCGAGATTTTATCCGAGCGTTCCCATAATCAGTGGTAATTTTTGTATCCAGTTGTGTGGTGTCTAACCCTCGTTCAGACCTGGTGGTGCTTTGGCTGTATCCAATGGCGGCCCAAGTTTTATCCTTTCGTTTATTTGGTTGGTTTGTTCGGTTCGTGCGTCTCATAGTAATTTCCCGTTTCCGCGGCTGGAGGCGCATCACCAAGATTAGCAAACCGTTATGTAACCACTTGAAAGATGCACCTTTTGTGTTTGACAGTAAGTGTATGGATGCATTTCTTGAGTTGAATGGAAGGTTAGTCTCCACCCCGATCATCAAAGTTCCTGATTGGACTCTCCCGTTTGAACTTATGTGTGATACTAATGACACAGCCGTAGGAGCTGTCCGAGGGCAGAAAAAGGATTAGCATTTTCGTGCAATCTACTATGCTAGCAAGGCACTCGATTCAACGCAGGTAAATTACACCACAACAGAGAAAGAAATGTTAGCAATTGTGTTTGCCTTTGACAAATTTATATCGTATCTGATTGGATCTGCAGTTATTGTTCATACTGACCACGAAGTTATACGATACTTAATTTCTAAAGCCGACGCAAAACCAAGAGTAATTCGTTGGGTGTTATTGTTGCAAGAGTTCGGCCTAACTATTGTGGACGGGAAAGGGATCGAGAACCAGGTGGCATATCACTTGACATTGGAAGAGGGAAATGTGACTACACATTCAACAACGATTGATCATTCTTTTCCGGATGAACAACTACTCACTGTTGATGCAGTTGCATCGTGGAACGCTGACTATTTAAACTACATCGTAGCAAACGTTCTTTCTCCTGACATCACATGTCAACAACGCAAGAGGTTTGTACATGAAGTTTACTTTTATATGTGGGATGGACCTCTTCTTTTCAAGAAATGTGCATATCAGGTCATTCCGCGATGTGTCCCTAAGGAGGAAACAATGTCGACTCTTGACCAATGCCATGCAGCTCCAGATGGTGGACACTTCGGATGCCACAAAACCGCAATAAAAATTCTCCAGTCAAGTTTCTTTTGGCCCACGCTCATTTCAGATGCACATAAGTTTGTTGCCCATTCTGATCGTTGCTAACGTGTGGGAACCATTTCTCCGTCGTGATGAGATGCCTTTACAAAGCATATTACAAGTGAAAATTTTTGATGTGTGGGGAATAGACTTCATGGGCCCCTTTGTTGACTCTTTTAATAATATATACATTTTAGTTGCGGTTGACTATGTATCTAAATGGGTTGAAGCGGTTGCATTGTCAACTGATGATGCTCGTGGAGTGTTAAAGTTTCTCAAACTGATTTTCACGCGTTTTGGAGCACTAAGGGCCATTATTAGTAACGGCGGGGCACATTTTTGCTATGGAAAGTTCACCGGACTCATGAGAAAGTACATAGTCAAGAACAAGATCGCATTACCGTACCATTCACAAACGTGTGGCCAAGTGGAAGTATCAAATAGAGAAATAAATAGGATACTGGAAGAAACGGTGAGCATTAACAGGAAGGATTGGTCGATCAAATTGGATGATGCTCTGTGGGCATATCGGACAGGATTCAAGACCCCAATTAAAAACATCGCCATACAAGTTAGTCTTTGGAAAAGCAAGTCATCTGCGAGTGGAACGAGAGCATAAAGTGTATTGGGTGATTGAAAAGCTCAACATGGATCCATTTACGGCAGGAGAACAAAGGCTTATGCAACTGAATGAAATGGAAGTCAGAAGCTTATGAAAATGCCCGAATTTATAAAGAGAAAACCAAAGTGTGGCAAGATTAAAGATCGTACATTTTTTGCAGGTCAGTTGTGCTTAAATCCCGTTGGTCAGGTCCATTCAAGATCACCAAGGTATTACCTTACGGAGTTCTCGAGTTGTTGGGAAATGATGATCCAAACAGGTTTAAGGTAAATGCTAGTCGAGTAAAGCCCTACTTAGGTGGTATTGCTAACTGAGACCCGGTGACAGTAACGCTGGAAGACGCCCAACAGAAGTCAAGCGTCAAGCTCTTCGATTAAATCAAGCGCTTATTGGGAGGCAACGCAATACTTCGTTTCGGTTTAGTTAATGCATTCTTTTTGTTATTTTTATTTTATTTTGTTGATTTTATTTTGTTTCTATTTTTAGTTCACCATAATTTTCATGCAGGTAATAAGCGGTGGACAGAAGGTTTCGTGCGGCCACACCACACTTTTGGAAAAAAGAAGAAACACCCACCCATCACCCGAGGTGCACTGGCCTAGTCGATTGCGGAAGTGCCCACCCGATTCCATCAACTAGGAGTGGTGGGTCTTCCTTCATCTCTTTGAGTAATGGAACCGAAATCCATCGAGGATGACATGACTGAGGAACTAGAAGATGATGAATAAGGCGCGTGTCGTTTACCTCTTTCATTAGGTTTCTTTTATTTTTCTTATTTTTTTTATCATCGGGACAATTCTTCATCTAGGTTTGGGGGGGATTTGCATTTGCATTGTTTTTTGATTACCTAGCCGTTATGTAACCTCAAGGAGAAAGATGCACCTCTTGTGTTTGACAGTAAGTGTATGGAAGCATTTCTGGAGTTGAAGGAAAGGTTAGTCTCCACCCTGATCATCATAGTTCCCGATTGGACTCTCCCGTTTGAACTTATGTGTGATGCTAGTCAATTGCAACTAGACTTATCCGCAAAAACATCTACTTTATCTGCTCTGGTCCATCTCCAAGGACTTAAATTATTTCTAGGGTTAGTATGTTTGAGGCATGCAAACCACCTCCTTGCAAAAGTACAAGGTTGTCTGCACATTCATCCATCTTATCTGTATAGCGAACAATAAAGCTCACACTCTGGCAAGACAAATCCTCCTGTGCCTGATCATGAGCAAACTTAACATCCTTAGATGTCACTCCAGGCATCACCTAACAGAAATTCTACCATCCCAAGAGAATAAAAAGGTCTACCAAGCAGAAAATTTGTGGCAACCCCAACTTCTGGAAGATTTTAACCCAAAAATAAAATGGGCTAAAACAATTGTTCTTACGTATTGTAACAATAACATCGGGCGACCGCACCTCAGTTCCAGTTCCATTACCTCATTTCCAGCATTCTAACAAAAAGAACTAGCAGCATCGCATGACATCAAGAACAATCTCCCATCCTGAATATTGATTTAACTACACAAGTCCACCGAACGATAATGGATCTAAAATCCAGAAGATATGTACCGTCCACACCACTGTTCACTCCTCGCGGAAGAGTTTTTCAAGCCTGGCAGAGAACAGGTTAGAAGGCTGGGATGAGGCGAGGCGACAGAGTTCCCGCTTGATGGATTCCATGCGGAGAGAGAGGCCGACTTTTTCCTCCTCAAGGGACGATGTGTCTTCGATCCGGTCATGGATTCGGTACTTCTGGCCAAGCGATCGGAGGCTAAGGAGAAGTATTCCAGACATCGTGAGGAGGTGGATGAAACTGTGCTTGTACTTCTTGGCGTTCGCTATTAAACCTAGCGGCGGACTCCGACCAGCAGTGGTGGTGGAATGAGCCGCGGCAGTAGGAAGGGGGACGGGGGCGAAGACATTTTCATTTGGGAGGCTTTTGCGGGGCGGAGCGGTAGCGCCTGCCGAGGTGGGGGAGGTAAATTGACAGCGATGGCGGCCGAGGGACAAATCTCTCGTTTTATCCTTACTGCCCAATAGGGATGAGATTTGTCCCCTTTTACTGTATTTCGTCGGGAGCGGCTAACGTCCCGTGCGTCGGACGTCCCGTGCATTGTACTAATTTCGACCCTGATTTAGTATATTGTACTAACAAAAATTAGTACACTTGTTATTACTAACGAGGTACTACCTACAGTGTTAGTACAATGTACTAATGGGTACTGTTTTTGTACTAGTACAGTTAGTACATTGTACTAATGGTCACTGTTTTTGTACTAGTACAGTTAGTACATTGTACTAATGGTCACTGTTTTTGTACTAGTACAGTTAGTACAATGTACAAAACTTTTTTAGTACATTATAGGTGTACTAATTGGTACAAAACAGTAACAGTGATTTTTAGTACAATGTACTAACTGTACTAGTACAAAAACAGTGACCATTAGTACAATGTACTAACACTGTAACTAGTACATCGTCAGTAATTACAGGTTACTAATGGTCACTGTTTTTGTACTAGTACAATTAGTACATTGTACTAATGGTTACTGTTTTTGTACTAGTACAGTTAGTACATTGTACTAAAAATCACTGTTACTGTTTTGTACCAATTAGTACACCTGTAATGTACTAAAAATGTACTAAAAAAGTTTTGTACATTGTACTAACCATTACTAGTACGAAAACAGTAACCATTAGTACAATGTACTAACTGTACTAGTACAAAAACAGTGACCATTAGTACATTGTACAAGCCATTAATAGTACAAAAACAGTGACAATTAGTATATTGTAGTAACTGTACTAGTAAAAAAGCAATGTACATTAGTACATTTCACTTGTAGTAGTACAAATACAGTAACCATTAGTACATTTTACTAATTGTACTAGTACATAAATAGTAACCATTAGTACATAAACGGCAACCATTACTACATTGTACTAACATTGTAGTTAGTAATTAGTAATTCGCAATAGCCTAACTCCTAGCCTAACTCCAATCCTGCCTTGGGGGTGATATTACCATTTTGCCCATTAAAAGTGAGTTTGTGCGTTCCCAGCTCAGCTAGGGTCTGGGGCATGTTATTGGCCGGGAAACCGATCCTCAGCTTGTGTAGATACTTGCGGCCAGTGACGGGCACCCACGCATTTGCTATTCGAAGCTGGCGATGTAGGGAGATCGCGGTGAGGACGAGTTGCTGAGGCAGGTAGGAAAGTCGGGGTAACGGTGACATGGAAGTTGGTGAAAGGGGGTCACAGGAATTGTAGGAAACAAAGTCGAACTGCAGGGTATGTTCTCCCGAGGACACCGCGAAGTCCACGGCGATATTAAAGGGGACTACACAATTCCGACGTTCGTAAGGGATATTACAACGCAAAAGCACACAGAGGATGTGATGTGCCCAAAATTGTTGGCCGCGATGTTATGATGCGGCTTGGAACCCCGCCAGGGCGTTGACATACCGTAGTCACACACGTTCTACAAAAGGGAATTACGTCTAGCACGAAGAGTCCTTAATTTTCACAAGTCGGAGAAGAGGTTCCTCGAGTAGTCCTGCGTAGACATACATACAACGCAGATGTGTTACGAGCGTATGATGGTCGAATGGAAAGTTATTTGGGTTGAGTAGGCGTACACGTACCATAACGATAGCACTCGCCGTTGCGACCATCTCCTCGAAGAAATGAATGCTGATCCGTTGGCATCGCCACAGGACGAGGGCGCCGCTTTGCCGCGTAGTGCCGTTTGTTGTGCTGCCCTACGATGTTCTGCCGTTCATCTGGGGAGGCTTAAGGGTTTGGTTACCGCGTCTGTGTTTCGGTGGAAGTGGCATAGTGGGCGCGTTCCCGTAGGGTGAGTGGGATAGAAGAAATCGGTGTTACAATTGGAGTTGGCTGAGGGAAGTTAATGCGAGCATTATCGACGGTTCCATGTCGCTTCGAGAAAGTAACCGCGTGGTTGGTGGATTATTAATGTTCAGTCGGATAAGTCCTGCACACAGATCAAACCGTCGGCCGTGCAAGCATGACGACTAATGAATTAAATGCCTTCTATTTCCACGCTGGTAGGTTATTCGTTTTTTATTTTGTTATATTAATATCATGTTTTGTAGAAGATTCCGCTCGGTAGGTTCACCTACTGGATAACCTCATATGGATACGCAAGGTGAAAATGTAACGTATGAGATTTTACTTAATAATCCCCAGCAGGCAAGTGCAACTTGTTCAGAAATTACAGCCATCTATCCCAACGCAGTCCTATTGGTCGTTCAGTGTTTTGGATTCTGGGGTTGGTTTTTTTCATTGGTTTGCGCAATCAGTTTTGAAGATACGCGTGGGTTGTTTTTAGTTCTTGCAGATAGTCGTATGATGTTTTCCTATTGGATCACCTGAGCGACAATGCATAGAATAAAATAACTGGGGGTTTAACGAGGTTTTCTTTGACTACTTTCCGCAGGTCCATGAAACTTCAAGTATTTTGCTGAATCCCCATACCCAGTTGCAGTGGGTGTAGGTGGGTGGTCGCTCCTTGAGCACTGTCCCAACTGTGAGCTTGGAAGGGTTTGATCGCTGTTTCCTTGCAGTGTGAGTGAGCACAGTCCTTCGGGGTTGGAAACTATGGCGGCTGGGGACACAGCCGACTGTCTGATGATCGTGTCGGGACTGTCGGAGGAGAAGATGATGGAGATGACTTTTGGTTTAGCAGATGAGGTTGGTCAACTTTTCAGGATGTACGGACTGGTACACGGATTCTCTACGAGGAAAAATGACATACGACGTCGCCGAAGCGGCGACCCTGTAATGCATAGTTGGGTATGCTCGCGCGAAGGCCATCCGAGGAGAAGATCCGCCGTTGACGGGTCATTGCGAATGAGGTCGTCCACGAGGTCAGGCTGTCCCTGCGAGGTTAGAACCGCAAAGGACACCGACGGTCATTGGTATATCACAGTAGCGAATTTATCTCACAATCACGCGTTGGTGCCTGGCCCTCTATCGTGTTTCATGTGCGAAAGGCGAGCAGTGACTGATGAGGACATGGCAGCCGTGAATCGAACGTTAAGCGTAGGTTTCAGGCAATGCGACATTAAGCGTCTGCTGGTTTACGCTTCTGGAGGGCACGAACGGGTGGGCTTCTTAATGAAAGACATGAACAATCGCAAGCTGAAGGGCGAAAGATCTGGAAGTTGCTCGATGTTTGATGGTGGATATGCATATCTACTGTCCAAACAAGGTTGCGATCAAGGCATGTCATTGGTGACAGCCATTGAGGACGGCGAAGTCGTCCGTATGTACTGGTCAGACACAAAATCTAAGTTGGATTACAACGCATTCGGGGACGTTGTCGCTTTAGATTCAACCTTCAAGACGAATGCATATGGTATGCAAATGGTTGTCATCGTCGGAGTCAACAACCATCACCAGACCATTGTCTTCGGGGCCGCCTTAATGGCTTCTGAGTCAGTAGAGGATTACACTTGGCTTTTAAGTACGCACGCCGAGGTTATGGGGTCCAAAGTACCTATCAGCGTTGTCACCGATGCCGATAAATCGATGATCGCCGCCATACGAGAAACGTGGCCAACAGCCAGACACCGTCTTTGCCTTTGGCACATGAGTCGCAATATTGTCCGTAGGGTACATGATCCGACGCTGAGACGATGCATCTCTTCCTTCATGTACAATTCGAAGTCCATCGATGAGGTAGAGCAAGAGTGGGAGGATATGATGAAAAATACTGGGTCGGTTAACATTCGCTGGCTACAACAGCTGTACGATAGCAGACGAATATGGCTGGATGACGTATTGTCAAGGACATTTCTGGGCTACTCTTAGGAGCACGCAGCGTTGCGAAGGGATGCACGCATTCATGAAAATGTACCTGAAGACGAAGCACAAAGTGCACGAATTTTTACATCACTACGAGCGAGCCGTCGCAGACCTGCGCCACAAGGAAAGTATGGCGGATTACAATTCGACATGTAGGGCATATCAATTGCGAACCATGTTGCGCAGCCTCGAGGAGGACGCAAGTCGGATCTGCACTCTAGCATCGTTTCGTAAGGTTTATTTGCAGATCCACAAGGAAGCATTGTTCTTCGTCGAAGGTATGATAGATGGAAATATTAATCGAGTATATCGGCTGCGAAGTTACGAGCACGAATAACTGGGGGTTGAAGTTTATTCTGCCAAACATCGTCCGTCGTTGACCTGTAGTTGCGTACATTTCGAAACCTACGGACTGCCTTGCGCACATATGTTCCACATTATGAAGATCGAAGGCGTCAAGTCCATCCCACCGCCGTTCGTGCTGCAACGTTGGACAAAGGGAACACGATTATCATATTCTTCTATCGCAGGCGGCTCCGGCCACGACGCGACTACTGAAGAATTTAGACAAGGTATTCATCAATATGGTATTTGCAATATGGAAACGGATAAATTAAACACAATTTCGGAGTTCACTGCAACTGCAATGCAAGAAGCCAGTGTAGACGAGGGAAAGTCCGTTGTCGGCCAGATGAATATATAAGCCCCAGGTATTTACAATGTCTGCCGTACAGTGTGCACAATGACAAAAAAGGGCCTGTGCTACTACGACGGCATCCTATTACGGAACAGTACTAACAAAACCTGTCGGACATCTGAGGTGGTTGTTCGACTTCCAACCTTTTTGTGGCAGCTTTCAATGATCCGTTACTTACAGATGCTGCTATGTACACCACTGCTACTGTCAGATGTTAGCCAGCTTTTCTTGGTTGGGGTAATCCTTTCGCTGCGCGTGCCCTCTGCTTTCGGGGATCCTTCATCTTACCCAGCACCATGCTCTTCAGTCCGTTTCCCGGCCACTTCATCAGACTTATCGCAAGACGAAACCTGTCTAAATCGTGCACACGCTGCAAGCCGCAATAACAATGGTTCTCATCAGATGCTTATACATCAAGTCCCTGTTATACAATTATTTTTCCCGCTGCGTTAGCTCACCACGTCTGCAAGACCCTCTGTTGGGTCCGACATGGACATGAACTTCATGACGAAAATTCCGCTATCAGCACTAAAGAACATACAAAGAAATCAGTGTTTTCATGTCTACAATTCATTGTTGTGGGTTAACAATACTTACGCGTTGCCCATCATGAACTGTTGGGGGACGTGACCCGGGCAACGAACGGGCCACGAACATATGTCCGGAACGGTGCGTGCACTCGATTGTTGGGTATTCTCATCCAAAATAACCTTCAGCAGGGTCGTCACACGAACATGCAAGTCCATTCTCCCATGGACGTTCGATGCTCCCTTATTCATCGTGTCAAGAACTAGTACTTCGCCTGCGCGAAAGTTCACCGCCTGTAGGCACCAGTGTGACTCCGGTAGACACACCGGTATGTATATCTGTAAATGAAATTATAAGCAAATCTATATGTACAAAGAAGACAACGATCAATTTGGTGGTACATCATGAAAACATTTAAGTTACCAACTGTACAGTGTTAGTACATTGTACTAATGGTTACTGTTTTTGTACTAGTACAGTTAGTACATTGTACTAAAAATCACTGTTACTGTTTTGTACCGATTAGTACACCTGTAACGTACAAAAAATGTACTAAAAAAGTTTTGTACATTGTACTAACTGTACTAGTACAAAAACAGTGACCATTAGTACAATGTACTAACTGTACTAGTACAAAAACAGTGACCATTAGTACATTGTACTAACTGTACTAGTACAAAAACAGTACCCATTAGTACATTGTACTAACACTATAGTTAGTACATCGTTAGTAATAACAAGTGTACTAATTTTTGTTAGTACAATGTACTAAATCAAGGTCGAAATTAGTACAATGCACGGGACGTCCCACGCACGGGACGTTAGCTGCTCCCTATTTCGTCCGAAAGGTTCTTTAAGTTTTGAGTCTTTGTTCCTTTTTACGTCTTTTCCCCAAAATATTTTGTCCTTTTGTCTTTCAATATTTCAATTTTACGGATGTCTCTCTCTTTTCTTTTCTTTTTCCTCTAAATCAGTCCCAAATTTTTCTTATTTTTCAATTTAGTCCCTCATGACCAAAAATTAGAGACGTAGGATTCAAACTTAGGAAAATTTTTCTACTTGTCTTTGTCGACAGTGTTTCGCCAATCTCAAATACTCGTTAGAGTATCTTGAACTAGTCGTATATCCCAAATTGGACTTACCTTCAAGAAAGTATTCATCAAATTCACTCTGAACCAGAATCAATTCTTATATTTCTTAAAATAACTTTTTAAACCTGGACAACTAAGTTATGTGGGTGGATAGATTTTCCAAACGATCCTGCGTTATTCAAAAGTCCAGTAGTGGAGTCCTTGCCAATCCCGTGATCCAAGTGGAACAATTCTGGGTTTGGATAATCAGTCATATAAATGACTCATTCACTTGCACCACTTTAATAAAATTCCCTTAATTAAAATATTTTTTCAAGACAGAAAGAATAACATAAACAACTTGAATCAAAAGTAGAATATGTTTGTCATACCTTACTCAGGTGGGTAGCTCTAACGGTTCACCAAGCTTCTGCAACTTCAAAGAGTCAGGAGATCCACACTTCTCATATTTGAGAAATCTGTGAGATGGAGAGGTTTTTCTGTGTCATCCCGAATGCCCTTACCTTGAGGGACTTATATAAATACTCATCCTCCTCAACAAGGTTTTAGCCAAGGGCTTATCCTTCAAGTTTTCGATCCACAGATCGAGCCTTCTGTTAGCCTTGACCAGTTTTATGTTTTAGGTTAATTCTAATAATCTTACCCATAATTCTTTAAGGTATTTTGGAGAGAAATCAAATAACTCAAACTCAGAGAGATGTGAGAGAAAGTCTAATCAGATCTCCTCGAATGCGATAGAGGGTTGTGAATTATATACACAAAAGAAGCTGGTATCTATGCACTGTTTGCTAGCTCAAAAGTGAAAGGAATCTAAATTATCAAAAAAATACAAAAGTTAGCTAGTGGTCCTAATGACCGACAAAATTGTCTAATATAACTTTATACAACCCTCTTCTCCCGTCTGCATTGTTCCTTTGTCCTGTTAGATTTCTTCATTATTGGCGTTTGGCGTCAAAGATGACGTTTTGCCAATCTCTTTTCTACAGAGTCCTTGTTGTTGCTTATATTCTTCTTGAATTCATCGGGTTCTCTCGTCATCTTGTTCAAATCTCTGAACCAATGATTTGTTTGAGTAATCAGTGATTTTTCTCCAGACTTCAAATGTATGTGCTTGGAGACACAACTCATAGTTTTCTCTCCTCTAGAAACACTATCCAGAAGCTCCAAAACTCGTCAATCCTCATTCTCCTGCTTGTTTGTCGATATAACTCAAGAAAGAACGGGGGATCGTGACAGTTCTCATCCCGTTACTAAGTACGTATTACAACTCCTTTCGGGAGAATACATACTCCAACACCTCTTTCAAAAACTCAACTTTTATGGCTTTTCTTATGGTTTTATCCTTGTAATACTTCCACCATAAATCTCTGTGATCAAGTTCCTGATGTTGAGGCTCTATCAGATGTCTACTTTAACTAGGATGGATGTCTCATACTTGCATATTGGGAAGAAGTACCTTTCCTAGTTTTTCATTTTCTTCCTCTTTCATCATAATGCTAGTTATCAATGTCATGACATACTTTGGTCCATATTCCAGGCATCCGAGTACAAACTTTGCCAATGAAGGTAGCGGATCCATATGTTCTTATTCTGAACGATCAATTTCTAAAATATCCACAGACCTTGCATACAGATAAGGTAAAGCTATTCCCACCAATCTTGAATTAATCCTCAGGGCTGGCCACTTCTTCGACATCTAGTGTAGATGCGGGCGAAGTACAGAGTTCTCCTCGAGTGATGATTCTCTCATATCCATTGCCCTTGGGGTTTCAATTTCTTTAACCTCATAAGGTATGATGGACATGACAGTGGTGAGAATCTGCTGTCTATCTCTTATAGTTTTGGATAGCTATTCTCCATTTCAAGCCTTATACAACAACTTAGACTCCAGATCTTTCATATACTATTTCGCCTATGCAACAAAAAACTCTATCGGACGCATATAATTGTTTTTAATGCTACCTAGGAGTCCTCCACAGACCACATCCCAAGATAGGGATCCATTTTCGAAAGAGTCTAAATCAAAGTACTGGGATTCTTCTAAACCCTCATGACTTACGCCATCGTGAGCCTGCTCACTAGATTCTTTAACCGATTCTCTTTTAGGAATTGCTTCCTCAAGGTCTCCATTAATTTTAGGATTTCCTTCTTCGAGCTTGTCTAGTATTCCATAGTTGAAATATTCGTCATACTTCGTTTCTATCGTACCATCAGGATCTTCCTTATGAACTGGCTCACCTATGAAGGATTTGAATTCTGCCTCCTCCCGAGCATACTCGGCCTCAACCTACTCTTTCTCCTCCTCTTATCTATGTAAGAGACTCCTATAGGAGTTGACAACTTCGACTACCGATATGTTATGCTTTTCAGCTACGTGATTTCGACAGTAATTGAAATGTTCCACCAAGGTTCTTCATCCTTTCCCTCCTTTACTGGAGTATCCTTCTTATGACCAGAGGACTTGAGATGCTTAGCTTGCCTGTTCTTACTGGCTTTCTTTTGGGGATCAATCTGACCTTCTCCCTTTAGATCTACCATTTTCAAATTTTCTTTAGAGCTTCCCTCTTTATGATCAATCATCGTCTCTTGAGGATTTTTCTTCGTGTCTCATTGGGAATTGGTGTTAACCTTTTCCTTTGGATCCACCATCCCTTCTTGGGGCTATGCCCTTAGAGCTGCTCAAGACCTTCTCCTTGGGTTCAGCCATTGCCTTCTGGGAATCAACTTTCATCTTTCTTTTAGAGTTGGTAAAAGCCTTCTCCTTAGGATCGACCATCCCCTTCTGGGATACTATTTTTGCTTAGCCTCCTTGAGGTTCAGACTCATAAACCTTTTTACATAGGTCGAGTAAGAGCTCACTAAGAATTTCTTAGGTGCTAAAAAGATGTAAAAGACCTTTATTCCGTTTTTAATGCCAATACCTCTTATTAATGTATCGGGTTTCGGAGTTCGTACTCATTAAAACTACCCGACTAGTGCTTACAAACTGGTTCAGGTTTTCTTCCTTTAATTTTCAGAACATCTCCCCATAACTCATTGGAAGCATTAACTGCCAAAACTAACCCGTCCTTGTCAGAAGGTAAGGCAAGTTATGGTAAATCCTTAACTTTGCCCTTAATCCTATGAATAGATTGAATGCCCTCATTTTCCCATGACTAAGGATTTGTAGAAGATGTCTTCTTTGAAATCCTCCCTAGATCATGGGAAAGATCTTTCACAAATTTCCGAGCATATTTAACAAATCCGCAAAACCTTTGGACTTGCTTCCTATCCTCAAGTATGTAAGGAAAATCAATAATTTTCTCGGCAATATGGCTTTGTAATTTAATCTATTCATTTTTCAATTTCAAAGCCTATAAAATTAACTGACTCCTTAAATCATTCTATCTTTCTTTTAGATAAAATCGTGCCTTCTTGTCGAAGGACATTAGTCACTTTATCCATGTGCCTCATGTGATCGTCCTCACTCTGATTATAGACTAACACATCGTCTACATAGATCGCACAAAACTTGCGAACGTGCTTAAAAGCATTACCCATTTTGTACTAAAAGGTGCTTGGAGCATTCTTCAGGCCGAACGACATCACCAGCTATTCAAACATCCCTTGTCGAGCATTGAAAGCAGTAAGAGGAACCGAAGCATCTTCCATCATGACTTAACAGTAACCACTCTTCATGTCAAATTTAGAAAAGAATTTTGGTTGGCTCAAACTTATTCTATCAATAAGATCTCCCGCGGTAGGAATCTTATGGCTATTATCTTTGGTAGCTTTGTTAAGCTGTGATAGTCTATAACCATTCGTGCATTACCTCGCACCAACTCGACATGGTTTTTTACCATAAAGGCAGGACTAGAATGTTGACTGTAACTATCCCTAATCAAGCTTTTACCAAGCAACTCAGGAATCTGTTTATCAAATTCCTAAACTATTTCAGTCGTGTATGTGATGTTTCTGGCTCTTATAATAGTTTCGGGTTTTTTTAACTCGAGTCTAACCTTGAGGCCATTCCGACTCCCCAATTTTAATGGATCTTCACTAAAATTGTGTGCAAGTTTCACAAGGAACTTATCCCATTTTGTCCCTATTCACTGTACTGCCATACACACTTCTTGTTTGAGAAACAAGTCGTCATACCAGTTAGAACTTATGGCATTCGTTTGAGAAAATAGGTTTTGCACCCATAAATCATTCTCATCCAACCGTGTATCACAACGCTGGACTCGCACTCTGAAAGCTTTCTCACATGGCGAATAACCACAATACTCTGTCTGTTTAACCGAATAGAACCCAAATTTTAACCTAAACTTAGGCTCTTGTAGAGTACTGATTTTTAACATCACCAATAGAAACATTATGGACATCTTGCACAAAAGGAAGATTTTCGTTTTGTCCTTTTAGAAAGGCATTACCAATAATGATGTTTTCCTCTAACAAAGGATGTGCAAGGATCTCTTTAATGACGAATTTCTGTCCGCTAATAAAGACATGCACATTAATGGCCGATGGCTCACAATTGTTGTCATTCCGTCGACATTAACCATATGGATGGGTCTTTCCAGTGGTTCCCACCACTCATCTGGTAAGGCATTGAGCCTGGCACAACTTATACTATACCCGATGTTTATCAAGGTATCTAGAAAATACTCATAGTATCCAAGAAATTTAAAAGTTAGAGCATCATATGTGCTCGGTCCTTCCTTCCTCACTCTAAACATTGTGTCTCGGTAGTTCTTGGGATGGTTCTATCATCCTTCAAATTTCATCTACCAAAATAGACCTTTGCTTGGTTATCTGCTCAATAACTTCACAGACTTCAGGAATATCGGACAAAGAGTTATCCGGATAGGTAACTCTCATCATCTTTAATGATTCCTCTCTCGGTTGGTCTAGTCGGTCATCATAGAATAATAGTGATACCTGTTTATAACCCACGATCTTTCCTGTGTGTTGAGACAGGGTTCTTGAATCGGTAGACCTTCGAGACATCTCCTCTTCTAGCGATAAATCCTTTCAGATACATGCTTCTCACAATCAATGTCCAGAAAATTAGCAGGGGTGATAATAGGTTTTAACAATTTATTCCTTCGAATAAATTCCGGTTTGGTTCTATGAGGATAATCTAGCATGTAAATTTTCATCTTCGTAGTTACCAGTTCACTGAACGTTTGCTTGTCCAAGTGCACTGGAGTTTCTTCTGCCAGACCTAAGGTTTTCCTTAGATCTTTCGCCAACTCCCCATTCTGGAAGTTTAGATTTGCATCTTGGTTTCGTGGGTCTAAAATGTAAGTAGCAACTAACTCCTTGTACATTTCATCCACACTCTTACCTTGACCCTATTTGGAATTTTTTCCACCCAGCTTCAATTTATCGACTGGTTTTCCAAAGTACTCTCTAATTTAGAAGTCGCCTCTGTCTCAGGCCTTTTTAAACTTCTCTCATTCTCCAAAGAGTCTAACATCTTGTTAACTACTGCGCCTACCTCGTGAGCCAAATGGTTTCAACATTCAAGGTTTGCTAAGTTAACAAATTGTTCCTTTGAATTAACTAAGTTAACAAATCATTTATGCTTTTAGCTATTCCATAGGGAGCTACTCTAGACTCTAGGAGAGACTCCAATCTTCCAGGAGTTCCTGAGGATTTTCCTTCTCCTGACTTTTCAAGGACCAATTTGAAATTTTTATAAAATCTATGGACGGTTTTGAAAAATCTGAAAAAGACAAAATAGGAAGAGGATGGTATATAAGGAATATAGAAAGTTTCTACCCTGTCTACCAAAATTCCTTTCAAAAGAATGGTGGACAGGAACAATACTCCTTAAGTTTTTATATTCCTCTTTTACGGTACTTTTACTATTCATCAGCCTTTTCAATTTCTTTAAAATTTCCATTAAGCCTTAAACTTTGTTGAAATTTCAATCTGGTCCCTAAAATATGGGGAGAAGGAAAATCTTTAAGAAATTCTAAAATTCCTGGAAGATTGGTGCTTGTTCCAGAGTCCAAAGTATCTCCCAATGGAATATGAAGAAGCATAAATTATTTATTTACCAGGTAACTGTTCGAGGGAATTTTAACAATCTTGGAAGCTGAATCCATCGTGCTCAGGCAATAGGCAGGGTAGTCAACAAGATGTTAGACTCTTTGGAACATGAAAGAAGTTTAAAAAGGCCTGACACAGAGACGGCTTCTAGATATTGATTGTGAGATGCATGTATCCGAAAAGATAGATGAGTTGTTATCACTTATTCGGATGACTGCGTCCGCGGGTAATCCCGGATAAGTTTATGAATTATGTGTTGCAGCCATTAATGAAACAACGCAAGAATACTGGAAAACTTTGATGGCCCATACGGATATCAAAGAAAAGATACATCAAGCTCTAACCATTGATGGTGTGTGGGCAATTATTGCCGATGCATTAAAACGGGAGTTCTGTGGCTTTACATTGTCCACTGAGATTATGGAGAAAGAGCAATCTTTAACTGCTCAAGTTAAGCTACAGATTTGCAATAAGTGTCTGTTTGATAACTACGTCTCTGAATTTCAAAGTATTATTACAATTTAGATGTGGTTTCTCAACAGTTCATAGTGGGAACCTTTTTTGCAAAACTTCCAGAGTCTTGGTCGGAAGTTGCGCCAAAGGCTTATGAATTCTTCTGAGTGAGGAAAAGATCGTTCCTGGACTTGGAGGAAAAATTCATGTGGTAAAGTACGCAATGAGAAAAGCGTGTACTGAGTTCCAGGTTAAGGAATCAGCCAAGAAGCTTTCCTACCACAACAAGAGCTATTGTTCTCAAATTGAGTATGTACTTGGGAGGTATGGATGTGATACTTCAGGTGAATCAATGAGAACAAGAAACTTTTGTAAGGAGAGAAAATTTGTTGGATAAAATAAGAGGAAAGTTTGACCAAGGAAGGACCTCCAAAATAAGCAAAGGAGGGGTCCTGCTTAAAAACCCAAAAAGTTTGTGAGGAGACGGGATAACCTTAAGGACAAAGATATGATTGATGGATTTAAACAAAAGCATGGCAGAGAACTTAAATGTCCTAAAGGGAAACCGCTGAGCAGTTGGAATTGTCGCTAGTTTTGTGAGTCAAAAGGTCACAAGTCACTTGTCCTTAGAAGAATCAAAGGAGACAAAAACTCTTAATGGTTTACCTAGACGACATGAGTCATGAGGAGGAAGCCCTGGCTTATGAACCAGTAGATGAACAAGACATTTCCGACTTAAACTCGGAAGTAGAATCAATATATGAGGTTGTGTTAAATTACGATACAAATTCAGAAGATGATTATGACCTCTGGACAGCGCATCTAATCATGATAAGAGTAAAGCATAATGGGAGTTGGTTCCTTTGGAAGCGATAAATCAGGTACTAGAGCAATCCCACCAATATGAGGATCCATCCCAATCTATTCAGGAATGGAGGTTGGCAAACACTAATGTGAGAGAAGTCTACAATATCTCAAGGTTTAACTTACGATCGATAATAGACATCTCACAGTTTGAGGCAATGGCTCAAGTTACGAGTACGAAACTTGATACTCATTAGAGAAACCATGCAATGTACGAGAGTTGTGTATATACACATTGGGTTGATCTAGATACGATTAATCCCACTATTCCACCTTCCAGGGGATAGTCCTGTGGTAGCAGCTGTGATTGATAAAAGATGGAGAAAATTCAAAGATCAACTGATATTAGGAATACAAGCCAACCTTGCACATGGTGCTGTAAGGTTCCAGGTCCATCTAAACCTCATGATGGCACTGAACGATCGATGTTAGGGGATGTCATTGACGTTAAGGATCAAATCAATGAATATGGATAGAATGAATCCCCAGGCCAAGTTTTTGACATATCATACTACGGTAATTTACCGTTTGGTGAATATTTGTTAACCTTGGTTTCGAATTGTCCAGTTTAATTCGATGTTCAATCATTAGCTAGATGTTCTAAATATTCTAATTTAAATTTCAATGTATTTTACCATAATTATGGTTATAAAGCCTCTAATTATGGAAGTTAATCAAAATCCTTTTGATTAATTTCATTTATAAGAGGAAAGATTATCTTTACTGATTAGAATGAGCAAAGTATTGATGAGCCACAACTAGCGTGAGCAGTATGTTACTATCTTACAGTATGCTACTACTGTCTCGTTAACGCTTGTTCATTAAATATATGGAAATAAATATTTCCTATTTATTTTATATTTTAAATTAATTCAGAATATATGTCTAGATGTCTATATACATTGAATTTGATTTGGACATTCCAGATCATACGTTTAGACAACTCAATATTATAATATTAGCTTTTCCAGTTTATATTTGAAAATAAAATATTTTATTTTGATCAACGACAGCAACGTTACGCTGTAAAGAGATAAAATGACAAATCAAATAATCTTGATTTTAATAACTAGGTCAGATAATCTATAAACATGGAAATAAATAATCTCATTCACATGAGATAGGTTACCGTTTGAGGACTTTCACATAAGTTACCATTTGAGGACTTTCCTTCTTGGGCACAGCGACCGTTGAAACCCGTCCGCAATTTTGGAAACAAATAAAGGGAATCGTCCTAATGAACTTGGACACCTCCCACAATGCTTTCCCCATAAAAATCAGAGTAGGCTATCAGACCAAGGGCCATTGTACGTCTGAGTGGTCTGTGTGGTTGTCCAAAGCCTGGGTGATCTGAGTGAAGCTTTGAGGATCTGTTTGAGCTGTGTGATCGGCGGAAAACGGAAGGTGTTAAGCGATCGCCTGGTTCTTACCTCTCGCAATCTGCGTGTGGGAGTGTCATGGGCTGAGTGCGACGTTGATCGTCGTGAAAGGGATTGTGAGTCCTCGGTGCGTTCAACGAGCGGCTGGCGAACCGTATGAGGGAAACTAAGTGAATACCTCTTATGATAGCATAACCAGTTGCTAACCCATCGGCAAGAAGCCGTTCTTATCGTGTCTTTTCGTAGGGAAGTCTTGAGCCTACGGAGTTTGAGCAGTTAGACATGCACTTGCGGGTGCATACTCTCGTGCGTGTAGGGTAGAGCAGGTGTTGGGAACGCCGCCAGAGTGGAAAGAGGTACTCCCGAGCATAAGGATTATGTGCAGAAGTCTCGACCTCCTGAGGGATAGTAGAGCAGGTTGCGTGGGAGTCGCTGGAGTTGAAAATTCCACCCTAGGCACTGGGTATGCGGTGAAGTGAGTCACGGCTATGGTAACCACGCATGTCCGAACTGAGTGTAAGACGGATACCTCGACTTCGCTGTGTGAGAAGTCAGATTCTGCTGTGTGAGGAACCAACCTTTTTTTTTGTTTTCTTTTCTATTCTAAGTGACTGTCTTTGTGGTTGTCTCTCTCGTGTTTATAGACAAGAGCTGTGTGAAAATCCTCTACTTATGATTAATTGCTGAAGCATTCCTCTATTGTGAATCAGAAATAGGGTCCTCCCTGAGAAGTCGTTCTGTCACTGTAAGGAATAATTTCATGAGGATTTATATTGTAACGTTGTCTTTGTGATTTGTTAGACAGGTCTACGCTAAAGCGACAACGTGCTATGTGAGAATATGTTGAGCTGCCAACTATTGAGCGTGAACATCCATCTGCTGCAAACGAAAAGGTGTCTAATGAGTGACGAGCAGATCGTTGCCCTTGAGGGATCTCTAATTTATTTAAGGGTTCTTGTGGGACACTGAAAGCCTAGTGCAAGTGCATTTTACACCCATTATATTGGTGGAATCACCTCGTTGGTAGAAAGTGGACGTAGGTCGATTAAGGTCGAACCACTATAAATTATTGTGTCCATTACGATCGCGTGGATACTCGTACGAAAACATACTCGACGAAATTGTAACGGTTACAGCGAAGCAGATCTCAAAATTTGAGAAACGCTCTGCTTTGATACAGTACGCTTCGGTTTACACCGAGAAAGGGCGAAAAAGTTACAATAACTAATTCACCCCCCTCTTAGTACACCTGAACGATCCAACAATACCCTTAGTTTTGGTGTGAGGAACATCTCAAGACTTACTGAGTTGTTCGAGGAAGGTTATAACAACTACTGACAATTTCATAGGCGTGAGGTAAACCCATTGGTGTTAACTTGGACAAGAAGTTGGGTTATGCCTGAACCTGATAGTAGTTCTAGACTTATTAGTGTGACGAATATCCGACAAACGGGTAACGAGATTAGCTTCAAGTTGGGAGAACCGTTAGCGAGTACTTCTAGAGCTGATAGGCATTTACCTGTGAGAATACTATCTCTGAGAGAGCCAAGAACGCACACGCTCCCTGAAGTTTCCTCAAGAGCAAGCGATATGGGAGATAACATAATCATGTCTCGCCTAGTAGAAGCATCTACACCATCGCTAGTTGAAGTAATGTCTCGAAGTTCTGTTGATTTTAGAACCCCGTATCAACACACGGGAAGGATAGAAGGGTATAGACATGTATCGTTACCAGTCTATGAGGACCCAGTAGACCAACCGAGAGAGGAGTCAATAAAGATGATGTGAGTTACCTATCCAGTTAACTCTTTAACTAAGATTCCTGAAGTCTGTGAGGTGATTGAGTAGATAGCCAAGTAAAGGTCTATTTCGGTATATGAAATCTAGATGATGATAGATCCATCCCAGGAAGTACCCAGACACACATCGTTTAGTGTGAGGGATGAAGAATTAAGCCCATACGTAGCTCTAACATTCAAGTTCCTTGGACACTACGAGTATTCTCTGGATACCTTGATAGACACTAGGTGTTGCATAAGTTGTGCTACACTCAATACCTTACCAGATGAGTGGTGGGAACCACTACAAAGACCTATCCATATGGTGAATGTCATGGAAAGGCAACAATTGTTAGCCATAAGGCCAATAATGTTCTTGTATTTATTGGTAGACAGAAATTCGTGATTAAAGAGATCCTGGCACATCCTTTATTGGAGGCAAATATCATTTTGGGTAATGCCTCTTTAAAGGGGCAAAAGAAGAACCGACCTTTTGTGGAGGATGTCTACGATGTTTCTACTGGAGCTTAAGTTACGGTTAAAATTTGGGTTATATCCGGTAAAGCGGATAAAGTATTGTGATTCGCCATGCGAGAAAGCATTCAAAGTGTGAGCTCTCCGTGGTGATAAACGGTTAGATGAGAATGAATTATGGGTGCAAAACCTTTTTTGTCCATTGAATGCCAGGTGTTCTAACCGGTATGACGGCTTGTTTCCCAAACAACAAGTATTTATGATAGTACAGTTATCGGGAACAAAATGTGATAAGTTCCTTATAAAACTTGCCGACAATTATAGTGAAG
Source organism: Melastoma candidum (assembly GCA_023653495.1). Classification (NCBI taxonomy): domain Eukaryota; kingdom Viridiplantae; phylum Streptophyta; class Magnoliopsida; order Myrtales; family Melastomataceae; genus Melastoma; species Melastoma candidum. The sequence goes on from CM042887.1 coordinate 5,245,338, forward strand.
ATCCATTAAAATTGTAGAATTGGAATGGCTTGAGGCGTGACTCGAGTTGAAAGATCCCGAAACCATTATAAGTGCCAGAAATATCACTTACACGAATGAAACGGTTGAGGAATTTGACAAACAGATTCCAGAGTTGCTTGGAAAAAGCTTGATTAGCGATGGTTATTGTCCACATTCTAGTCCTGCCTTTATGGTAATAAACCATGCCGAGCTGGTGTTAAGCTCAAAATTGGATAATGCTTTCAAGCAGGTTCGCAAGTTTTGTGCAGTCTACATAGACGATGTGTTAGTTTATAGTCAGACTGTGGACGATCACATGAGACACCTAGACAAGGTGACAGGTAGATATAATGGTTTAAGGAGTAAGTTAATTTTCTAGGCATGGAAATTGAGAAAGGAAATATTAAGTTACAAAACCATATTGCCGAGAAAATTGTTGATTTTCCAAATAGACTTGCGGATAGAAAGCAAGTTCAAAGATCTCTCCCAAGATTTAGAATGGATTTCAAGGAAGACCTCTTCCAAGAATCCTTGGTTATGGAAAGGAGGACACTCAGGTTATTCATATGATTAAGGGTAAAATTAAGAATTTACTACAACTTGCCTTACCTTCTGACAAGGATGAATTAGTCCTAGAAATTGATGCTTCTAACGAGTTCTAGGGGGCTGTTCTGAAAAATAAAGGAAGAAAGCCATAACCCGTTTGTAAGTATTGTCGGTTAGATTTAAGGGATACTAACTCCGATACCCGATACATGAAAATGAGGTATTGCCCTTAAAAAATTGAATAAAGGCTTTCTACATCTTTTTGGCTCCCAAGAAATTCTTACTACGTTCTGGCTCGACCTATGTAAAAAGGTTTATGAGTCTGAACCTCACAGAGGTTAGGCAAACTATACTTCGAGGCTGCAACAGTGGTTTAGTTATTGTGAATTCGATGTTGAATACATTTCTGTAGAGAAAAACATAATAGCTGACTCTCTCTCTAGAGAATTGTAGATGGATCCTGCAGCGAAGAGGAAGATTTGCTTGGGAAGGAAATAGGAGCGGCACTCCAAAAAGTAATGTCCTAACAAGAAAAAGAGTGAGCATATTGATGCTGGTTCTGTTTCTGGAACGAAAGCAGCGACCTGGACATAGATCTTTCGAATGTCCACGTAAGCTTGAAGCTGCGAATTCCAATAAGGGAGTTGCAAATCCCAAAGAGAAGGTTGTTACCGGCTCTAAGGGAGAAGCTAATGCAAAACCCCATAAGGGGATGGTCAAATCTAAGGAGAAGGTTTCTACCAACTCGATAGGAAAGACGAAAGTCGATTCCCATAAGGAAATGGCTGATCCTAAGGAAAAGGTTCCTAGCAACTCCACGGGAAAAGCAAAAATGAATTCCCATTAAGGGATGGTGGATCCTAAGGAGGGAAGCTGTAAAGGAAAGGCGAAAATGGCAAATCTGAAGGGAGAAGCTCAGGCTGATACGTAAGGAAAAATCGGAAAGAAGTGGAAAGCAAAGCATCTCAAATCTTTTGGTCCTGAGAAGGACGCTCCGGTAAAGGACGTAAGTTGATCGTCGCTCCATTATTAATAAGAACATCGCATATCACTACATTATTGAACGCCGCCTGAATGTGTAGCGGGAACATATGCCTCTAATGCGATCCATGAGGTTCTCTCAGTCATCCGCTTGGGAAGTTCCGCGGTAATTTTGTGATGTTATTGAGACAAAAGGGAAACAACATACTACCTTCTGTATTGCTTTCCCCTCTCCAAGCGATGCTATAGACCATCTCTCTCAACAAAGTACCTTCCATACTTTATAGTGATGCATAACGTACTAGTTGCAGCAGGGTTGGTACATCTAAGTGATGAGTACTTTATGCATCGCTATAGGTTTGCACCCGTAACAAAGCACATTTCAGCTGTTAGAAATCGAGCTAGCGAAGTCCCACTCTTCATAGGATCCATGTCAGTTTGAGGGTGATCCGGTGTGTCATCCTGTTGCTCCATTTTCTTTTTCGCCTGTTGAGGTCCGAGGCTTGGGGAGTTTATTACCGTGAGGCTCCTTTCGGGTATCTTCACTTTTGCCCAAAATCCCTCGTCGTTGGAGTTCTCCAGGAGTGTTGTGTTCCTTCACTCCAGTTAGTGGAGTGCCTTTCCGCTCTTGGTGCTCCATCGAGCGTTGCTCCACCCTCAGCCGTTGTTGATCCCCAAAGCTATCTCCTCTAGGCGGTAGAGATCATACCACTCTGTTTTCCATTCATTTAGCAAGTACTTCCTGAAAGTGTGGTACCGGTCCATGGTGTGTGAAGCATTCATGTGCCAACGACAACGGTCATGTTACATGACTTTGAGATCGGCAGGGCATTGGAGTATTCCTTTACTCACAACCGCTTGAATAACATGTTGGCATTGTCTCGCCAGTCTTGTTAGACTGATCTCGATCTCCCAGCATCATTAAAGGGGAAGCAATCATGCAAGTGACATCGAATGCGTTAATTTTAATTTGGTCACTAAAAGGTTGTAACTGGGTCAAAGCCTAATCCCCCGAGTCGAGGAAGTGCAACTCCTTGGATTCTATTAGATCCTATACCAAGTTTCTGAACGTGATGCAATCTCTGGTGGTATGGGTAAACGTGATCCTGACCCAAATTTTGGGACCATTGATCCACTGATGCCACCGATCTGTGGCCCAAATTTCCGTTGCTAAACAGTGTCGGAAACTCCAATTTGGGTCAAAGAAGTACACAATAAGCGGTGTCCTCCATCTAGAATAGAGAAGAATTGCTTGATTCTTCATCTAGTGTGACCATCATTTTCCTAGGAATAACTTATCCCTTTAAATGCTTATTATTTTGTGGTTCATCATGGTATTAGCGCTCAACTCTTTTGGGGTGCTTTTTTGGGAATATGGTTGCCTTCTTCTCCCTGAGAAGCATTAATGGACTTTATGGGATGTATGCTCTTTTCCCTTAGAGCTACAATTTATGGATAACATACATAAAATGTGGTAATGATTGGGAAATGCACATTGTGCACTTTTTATGTATGTTTATGCTCTTCTTTGTCTATAAGATGAATAATTTTGTTAACGAATACTTTTGGATAAAGCTTAGAGGCATTAGCTTGTGACTTTTCTATTTGTTTCTATATAACTATGTTCTTGTACCGACACACAATAAAAGTAGAATATAAATAAGGTCATATAACTCGTTCCGTTGAGGATTAAGAAAGTAACAACTTAAACAATATTCTTTTTCATAATATTAATGACTCATTTGAACAGTATCAACTTCGGTGACAGTAATGTGATTTTTGACATCCCTTGGATTATTTTTTAAACAAAAAAGAAAGAAAAAAATATGAAAAGGAATGGCAAGAAGATATTGGAACATACAGTTTTGAAGATATGATGGTAGCCTTAGTTCATTTTGGTTATGGGGCTAGAAAATGGAATTTATGAATGTCATCGTATATTTCAACCAAACATAAAGGTATTCGTATAATAATTCTTACTTAAACCGAATGTTTTTCATCAGAACCTTGTTGATTTGTTTTTTATGGATCAAATAAGGGAAAAGAGCTTTTTGTTGTTGGTATAAAAACGCAAGCACTCGATGTAGTAGCATGGGCTACAATAAGGGTTCAATGTCATTATGTTAATAAAAAATGGTTCATGGCAGGTTAATCAATTTGTCCACTATTGAAACTAAACTTTATAAATTCACAAAATTGTGAATCGAACAAAAGATATGGAACTTCTATTGTCTTCCAAAAAAGAGACGCAACTATGTTGAAGAGACAATTAGCCCAAACATATCTGTGTGGGATTAAATATATGAAGGGACCACCCGATATTTTAATCATAGTTGATCAACAAAAAGAATATACAGCTCTTCGAGAATGAATCAATTTGAGAATTCCAATGATTTGCTTACTCGATATGAACCATGCAAGTTAGAAAATATTTCAATCCAAACAAATAATGACGTTATAACTTCAATCCGATTAATTCTTAAAAAAATTAGTATCCACAGTTTGTGAGGGGTGTTCTAACTACATATGGAATATGTCATTAATAATAAGATGAAAATTTTCTTTAACCTCAAGAAATTTATCTAATTGTTTGCTCTATTTTTTAATAAAGTGTAATTGTTTACTAGCAACGACTGCATTGGGATTTTGAGAGGAAGTATTTCCACCTTGCCACTCTCGCCTTGTGTTATGTCAAATTGTTGGCAATGAAAGTCTTCTTCGAGATTTAGCCAGTTTTACTACCCGTGCTTTTATTTGGGAGGTCATATCACTTCATATGAGAATGAAATAAACGAAGTTGATTTATGTAACTTCCTTTTATGCAAAGTAAGAATTGGCAATTGTATGATACTCCCTTTCATGAATTTTGCAACTTTTTTATGTGCGGATTGATAAGAGCTTGTTGAGAGGGATTGCTTTAACTTGAGGCTTTACCACGCAACTACCGACGACTTTGTCTATCATATTATGATACTTATGTACATGTGAGATAGATGACAAACATAAAGTTAGCGTATGTACTTCATTATTCCAAGGGCAAATAAGAGGGTTTTATTGCCCTCCCACCCGTACTTTAGTGTAGGAGTTTGTCTTCATGTAAGGTTTATGAATGCACATACATGCAACAAAGACATAAACAAGTTCGCTTATGTAACTTGTTTCACCCACAGGCATTTGAAGAATGAGCGAGTAATGATTGATAATACTTCCCTCCCCGTACAGTAACATTGGAGAGCATCTAGTTCATTGGTTGTAGTATTTCCTCAAAATCCATCTTGATCAAGACATCAGATCCTCCCAAGACGACGTATTTGATTGCGTAAGGTCCTTCATTATTCAAGAAAAATTTTCCTTTCGGATCTTCGAATTTTAGTATGATCCACTTGAGGACAAGGTATCCGATTTGTATCGGGTTGACTTGACCTTCTTGTTGAATGACTCTACCTTGCACTATTGCTAGCATTGTGGTGGCTATGACAAATCGTTTTTCATCGATGAAGTCGAGATAGGCAAGACGGTGATTGACTTTCTCTTCGTATTTCATGTTGGTTTGGGACGATATCCCGTGTTGGCAGTCGAACTACTACTTAGATGATTGCTTGTGTGTCATAGAAGAGTTTGAAGGGAGTTGTCCCAATTGATGTGTATCATTGTCTGGTTGGTTGTTTTTCATGCCAATCAATGTACATTATAACGATTTTCTGATTGATCTTCTTCATGTTCTCATTTGCAGTTTTGACAACACCATTAATTTGTTGGTGAAATCGTAAAAGTGTTATGCTTAGCTCAAAATTCCTCACAAAAGGCATCCATCAGCTTGTCGTTAAAGTTGGAACTATTTCCGGTGATGAATAGTTCCAGTATATTAAAAACACTTGGACAATGTTCTTTGGGATTAGTTCCTTGAAAAATCAAACCTCAATTCTTTTTGTGTAGTAGTCGATGATGACTAGTATGAATCGATATTGATTGGATGTCTTAACATTGAGCGGTCCAATAATGTCCATGCCCCACATCAAGTATATCCATGATTCATATAATGAGTAATGTTTGGTCGAAGGTGCATACACCTTGTCGTTGTAGATGTAACAATTATTAACGTATTGAATATGATCAACCTCGACTGTAAGCTAATAGAATACTTGAAGCATGATTTTCTAGGCAAGTGTGTAACTGTCTAGGGTGTAGCGATGGTTATTTTCTTCTTGCCTTCTTCGGCCATTTGATCTAGTGTAATAAGAGAAACCGTCCATAAAGGAAATGTGTTGAACTCGACAAAGTTGTCAACCAGTAGATCGATATATGGTAAAGAGAAGTCATCTTTCGAACTAAATCTGTGTAGATCTCGATAATATACGCATTCTTAGAACTTTTGTATTCTTCTTGAAAATCGGAACTTTGTTGGCGATCCACCAAGGACATTCGACAACATGGACGAATGTAACCTTATGCCTTCTTGAATATTGAAGGCTATATTGGGTTTATATGGGCGTTAACTATTGTATCCAAGTCCAAGTCACTATATGTATGAATATGTGCTGGCCCTTTGACTGTGACTAAGAGGAGGTGGGGTGAATTAGTCTTTTTGTTCAAATAGAACTTTCGCGATAAAGTCACAGAACCCTCACAGCGGAAGACTTAGCTTTTATAATTTACAGGAGCTTAAAGACAAATCGGAACCCAATATTTTATAATGGTTCGAAAAATACGCCTAGGTCCACTTTTAGCCGTTTTTACTAATACATGGAAATAATGATTACAGTATAGAAGGTAAAACCTTTTTTGGTGCAGGAAAAAAATTCCTTTAAACATGGGGTGGTAAGATTAACTTAACCAGTGCAAGAAACTCTCTAACTGAGATTTGGTTGTCTCTAGGTCTAATCACAAGGAAATCAACCGGGCAAAGTGAGTATAGAACCCTGGTCGGAAGCTTCAACATTATGTGACTCAGTAGCTGTTTAATCTTTCTGTGTATCTGAAATCAGGCTCAATGGCGCTATCCTCCACATGTTTGGACGTCGTCTGGTGACTTCTGTTTTTGTATTTTCGATATAATACGAGGTTACCAGTCCCTCATCACTTGCTCCTACAACAGACTCCTTCTCTTGGACCTGTTGTACACCGATTTGTTCGCCAACAACCTTCTCCCAAGGTTCTGCTGCACGCAGCTCGACGTTACGGACAGATTCCTGGCCAAGTCCTTCAGATACGTAGTCATCGATGCCTACGAAGTGGCTTCAGCGAGGTACATCAACTGCAAACAAGCAAGCAAATAAGCTAACAACTACAGAAAGTTGTTAGTCCTTGATCGCTTACGCCTGCAACGGATTCCTTATCTCTAACCAAATTTGTACGTTGACCAGCAACCCTTCTCCCCAAGCCCTGTTGCACACAGTTCGACGTTACGCACAATGTTTCAGTTGAGTCCCTCGGATCCTGACTTGTAGCATCTCCAGAGCGCTTCACCAACGCTGAAACTATTTTAGTCACCTCCTACAAGAACCTCGCCTGGAGACTTCGTCCAGCAAACTCAACACACACGTTAAACACCACATTAACGTTGCAAGAGTGTCAACTTAACCATTCGAATTATTTTTGTCACCAACGCTGAAACTATTGTAGTCACCTCCTACGAGAACCTCGTCCGGAGACTCCGTTCACCACACTCAACACATACGTTAAACACCACATTAACATTGCAAGAGTGCCAACTTAACCATTCAAATTATTTTTGTGTTTTCTCTTTTATAAAACAGCTTTGACCTTTATCATTAAGAATTTGTATTTTACTAAAAATGAAATGCGACCTTATGCATTCTCATAATGCATAAATCAATTGGAGATAGTCTTGATTTCGTATCAATCGGATTCTCCAATCCCAAGAAAGCACATTAAAAAGGATGGGGACTGATTGTGTCAACAACCCACCCCACTTTAATTTCCAACATGAGAAATCTTATCATGAGATAGTGCATTTATCCGTTAGGATCTATCCAAGATTGATTTAATTTCAATTGGATATTTTAATCCCAACATTGAGCATTACGGGACGTTCGGTCAAGTCCAATCATCGACCTCCTATGCATGGAAATAATCAACGATTTATTCCCAACTTAACAGATAAGTTAAACATTGAATATGGACGTAATTTATATGATTTGTGTGATTATTGGATGCTTATTATTAACATTATCTCCTCATAGAAGGTTAATAGGAAATTTCTATATTGAACAATATGATGTCCATAAATATTGTCTAACCAGATAATGAGTTAATATTAATTCAAATAATATTTCAAGGAATATTCTTCATTTGAATTAATAAAATGATTAAGATAATTAATAATTAATTAACAAATAATTAATTATTAAAATATCTAATTATGAAAATATTTTCTAATTACATCATTTGATCTTAAATGATCATTAGAAGATGTTGAAAATATTTTTGTGATATTTTTCCTATTTTCGAAAGGATATCTTAGCTACAAAATGTTATTGATGTCAGGCTGCCGTAACGGTCAGCTCAGTTTCTGTAAGGACATAGCAGGTAAACCTACTGTGTGACTCAGCACCAAAACCATAAAAACAGTCTTCCCCTTTTTGATGATGATAAAGCAATCATCCATAGGAGATATATTAATGTATGATGACGTACCAAACTCCCCCTAAGGTAGAGGTAAGAGTCTTACACTTAATTGAAGCTTCAATAAGCTTTACTTTTGTAGAAGGCAAAAGCTTATGTTTATGCACATAACTTGAATAGATTACGGGGACAAGGCTCCTGTATATTTTGCCCGACAATAGCATGTGCTTCTTCACTCCTAGCAAAATTGAGTTGTACTCAAATGTTGCTTGCCTTATAGAAGGTTCATATGCCACATAGTGCCACATACGCCATATAGAAGGATTATGAAGGTTTTTTATAATTAGTTGGGTTCTATCTCTTTTAAAACTCCCCCTTAATCGTTACTTCATATTTCTCATAATATCTCCATAATATATCCGCCTTTTTGCCATATCAAAAAGTGTAGAACGTAGAATTATCATTCTGACGAAGTTATACGCAAATAGCAAGTAGTGGTTAAACCCAAAATGAAGAAAGTTGAAAGAGGTCATCCCAAAATGGGGTACACATGTTCATATGACACTTATTGAATCAAAAGCATAACAAGACAATTAAGATTCCTTCATGATATGGTCTTAGGTACTCATAAAAGAACAAAAGAAGGCATTAATCCATAAGAGGCACCTCGCGATTGTCACACTTGAGCTTCGCCTGGCGTGCAAAGGTGTGCACCAGCTCTGCGACCAACTCCTTGGGCACTTAAATTTCCTTAGTTTGAGCAGCAACTTGACGTTGCAGGCCCTTGATGAGCGAGAGCAAAGATGAGGAGGTTAAACCTTCTCGAGCGTGATCTGGCAGGCGAGACTAGAACAATTGGTGCTTTCACAGCAGATGCTTTCACAGCAGGTGCTTTCACAATAGTTGCTTTAACAGCAGGTTCCGTTACAACAGCTTTCCCTGTCTTCTCAGAAGGAGCGGCAACTTTCTTCTGGCGAGTCTCCTTAGCCTTTGATATCAGCACCTAACTACTCGATGTCTTCACATAATGCATGCTAGATATGATGTAACTTCCAAAGTTGCCGACACGCCATTTTTCAATTTCATGAAGCTTAGGAGAGCAGCAACCCCATGACCGTATGGAAGGGCTTTGTCCTTGGTTTTCACGGATGCTTCCATATGACCGGAGATTAATGCTCCCAAATTGAACGGTGTTGCTGTCAGGAGGTGCTCCATCATTTGAGCATCCCTTGGAGTGACTGTGTCCAGGCTCCCGGTTTGCAAAAGAAAGCAAAAGATCACAGAACGAAGAAGGATTATCTTTAGGAGTTCCAAGGCAGTAGATTCAAGGTACTATGGTAGTTGCATTTTGGATCTAAGAATTACGTTGTGTGGCTTATTCTTATCTGGCATGGGAAGAATAAACCAGAGCAAACCAAACTGACAGAGCAAACCAGAGGGATGCCATCAACCATGGTTCTAATATACTTAACAATGTGGTTAATCCTATAGTAGGTGAGGTTTGCATGTAACTCTCAGATCCTGGCTATAGTCATCTCAATGTAAGTTTCAAAAAATTCTTTCAATCCCAGCTTCTCATACATGGGGGCGATATCCAAGTCATGGGTTGTAATCAAACCAAAATCCGTGTGTTTACTAGCAACTATCTGTCTATTAGCAACATGACATCGAGGAATAACTTTTGCACTCACAACCTACTCTATCTTCACGCGGGATGTAGCAGAAGTTACCTCAGGAGTGAAGACATTAGCAACTTTGCTCTTCTTCAAGACATCTTGCTCCATTGACTTAATCACAACCTTGGGACTCTTCCTCTTTTGGCCCGTTCTTGTGGATACATTCCCAAAGGCCAAAGTTTCTATAGGTAACTGGACTTCTGCAGAAGGAGTTATTGCATCAGCCTTTCCTTTTAGATTCAGGTATGAAGACACTGGGGGCTTAGGAACGAAGGCTAGGGGAGTGGCCTCCTACACCTTTTCCTCAACATCCTCCAGAGGAGTTTTATTATCCAGAAATGTGTCCTCCAGAGGAGTTTCATCCTTCAGGACTTGATTGGCATCCAACACAGGGTGAGAGACCTCATCGGCAATAACAGCAGGTTCCTCTGGAGATTCCTTCTTATTGTTCAGCCTAGATCATTGAGTCCTTCGATATTTCCAGGTGCTCAGATACAGTCTCCTCATCGTCCGTAGTGAGGATGAGATTGGGCATATTTGTCTCAATCGATGGAGGCGTAACAAAGATAGAGAAGGAGCGGCGAGTGCCAAACATGCCTTGGGTGCCATTGCCACGGTCGGAGGAGAATATAACTGTTGATCGGGAGTTTTAGTGAGGCGAATGCAAGTTTTGCTTCATAGGGTTTTTCCTCTCGTGTGTCCACTCAGAATGTGTTGAGAAACACAGTAGAGAGGAAGGTGGCAATATAGGGAAAAAAATTAGTTTAAGAAAACGATCATACATTTTATTTCCTAAATTTTGATTAATTGACAAGATGTCTCAATGAATTCATAATTTCCTAAATTTTCAAAGATAAAATGAAACAAACAAGATTCTCAAAGATTTTCCTAAATTAGAAAATAATATTTACAAACAAAAGGTTAACCATCTGTTCCGAGCGTCTACAGAGGTTAAAATGAATAATCCTCAGAGAATTTGATTAAAAAAACATAAAATATAAAATCTAAGATTTTCTTAATGTAGATTTCCAATAGTTTAGGGAAAATTTGGTTAATTTCTAAATAGATTTATCAAATTAGCCATTCATGTAAGGTAAAACCTTCTTTGCGTAGTTTCTGGTAAGAATCTACACTCTCAAAAACATATTCTTTCTTAATAGGATATTTCTTAGAATAATATTTTCCACGATACTTTTTTAAAATAAATTTCGAATGAAGATACGAAAATTATTTCATATAGAACGTTATACCTACTGTACCACATTTTTGTGTAACAAATCCCCAATTCATTCATGAAAAAGAAGAACTTCTTCTTATCGAGAGGTGTTGAGAATGTTACCAAATTATCGGTCTCTGTTCATGTATTCTACATATACATATCACCTTGTCTGTATGCCACTATAGATGTCTCCTATGACTTGGTCAATATGATGACCTTTTTTTATATGGAAAAGGTATTCAAAAATCATTTTGTTGATTATTCTATGCTGAGGATGATACCTCATGAGAATTTTCAACTATTTCTTCATGTTCTATTTGAGAATCATGAACAAAATGTTTGTAAACTTATATGCCTTCCGTAGAAGGTTTGGGTTTTACAGAAATTTCTCTAGGTTTAAATAATATTACAACTTTTGTAGTATCTTCTATTGGTGAGTCATTAATTTTTACCTAAGTAGACTCTTTTATAGTAGATGTCTTTTTGTTAAGGACTCCTTTTGTTAATTTTCCTAAATTATCCTTAGATGGTCTCAGTATAAAACATGGACATCTAAAGGCATGAAACTAGGAAATATTCGTTTTTTTATATCAGTGCGGATCGTGGCGAACTTATTTTTTGCGAGCCCTTTCACGGAGCCTGGAGGATCTTAGACAAGCTCGCGAGCCTCAGGTCCGGCCCAACTACATCCCCTCTAGGCCCGACTTGAAGCCTGCTCCCTCGTCCGTTCAATTTCAGTTGAGCCCCAAAGGCGCAATAGGGGGCGGCTCCTAGGCAGCCATCACCAAGGAAACCAACCGTAAATCCAAGTGGTGTGTTCATGGTGGGGTTCGAACGTCGGATTATGACAAGGTTCCAAACACCCACCACCTACCTTACGCCACTGTATAGTTGATAAGGAGTTTTCTTTAGTTTGGGTTTTACTAGTACCCTATTAGAGATATAGCAAGCTATATTCACAGCTTCTTCCCAAAGGTTCTATAGAACATTGTTATCGCAAATCATTGTTCTTACCATATCTATAAGAGTTTGATTTTGTCTTTCTACGACTCCATTCGGTGAAGGAGTATAAAGAGCAGAGAAGTTATGATCGATACCATGTCCATTATGCGACTTCATGGTTTTCAAACTCTGTACCATGATTTTTTTTACAGCGTTTACAGAAGATATATTTTCATTCTACAACTGCTTAGCAAGCTTTATGAAAGATTCAAATGCATCACTTTTATGAGTCAAAAACTTGACCCGGGTATATCTAGAGTAGTCATCCACTACAACTACATTGTATCTTCTACTGCCAATACTTTGAGCTCAAGTAGGACCAAATAATCCATTGTAAAAGTTCCAAAGATTCCGTTGTAGAAACCTCATTCTTAGACTTGAATGAAGATTTAGTTTGTTTACCAAGTGAACAAGCTTCACATAAGCTGTCTTGCTCAAATTTGATATTAAGCAAGCCAAATCTTTTCTAGCAAACTTGGATAGTAGGTGAAGGTTGGAATGTCCTAACCTTCTGGGGGCAAATATGACTTTTGTCTTTGACATATAGAAGGAAACTTTCTGTAGCACATAAGCTCTCTTGAGTTAATGTGTAGATGTTCATTTTTATTTCCAATAGACTTCCAATAGTTCCTGTACTGATGACAAGCCTTTGATATTGTTACTGAATTTAATAGAACCTCCTTTCTATAAAGTCAGGTTAAAAAATTTGGATGAATCTTCGGTCATATGTTTTTTGGATGGATCTTCGATCATGTGCTTAGAACAACCACTATCCAGAGACTATTCACTTTTTGTAGCTTCTGTTCGAATACAGAATTGACATTCTATAGAATTTTGAGTTTTTGTTTGAGTAGTTATGCACATTAGTGCTTGCTCTTGCTCATCATCATAATATTCAATATTTGCCCAAATAACCATAGCTTTCATGGGTTTGGCGTGTAGAGAAGGTTTTTCCTTCTCTTTAAGTAATGAAAATTGGGATTGGTGTTGTCCTCTCTTATTATACTAATAGCATATGATCATCTTAGCATCATGTTGCTTTTCATGTTTCTGATTCCTTTCATTGAAACGTCTTTTGGAGCCGAATCGCATAAGGCGTTTAGCAATCATAGCAAGTTTATCATCCAAATCAGCTTCTGCCTCATCATTTGAATCTTATGTTTGTTCTTCTAATGCTCTGAAAGCTAGTGACTCTTTCCACGTCAGATTAAGAGGTTCTCTCCATCTCATATGACATTAAGGAGCTCATTAGTTGATCTAATCGAAGTGTAGAAAGATCCAATAGCCATTTTCTTGGCTTCCTAATATTTGGATAGAGTCAGTAGAACCTTTCTTACTAATTCAGAATTAGCATAATGTTTGTCTAAATGAGTTATGGCATCAACCAGGAGATTAAGTCTCTGGAACATTTGTTCTACGAATTCTTCACCTTTTCTGGTAAAGCTTTCATATTGAAGAATTAAGAAATTTGTCCTAGTTTTTATAATCTGGTTTTTCCCAACATACATGGTGACAAGTTATCACAAATCTCCTTGCCCGAAGTGTAAGTAGAAACTTTAACAAATTCACATTCCGACATAGCACTAGTAAGTACTTAGCCATCTTAGTGAGTCGTTTAATCCTAACGTATTCCCGTGTGGGACGATCATCAGGACAAGTTTTTAGATCGATCGGTATAGAAAGTGGACCGTCTTTTATGAAAGACCACAAATCATTGTCGTTTGCATCATTCAAATTATCTAATGGGAAAAATTCTTACCATAAAAAATGGGAGGATTCCCAATATGTGGTTTCGGTACATCGTAGTTGCCACCTAAACCTAAGCGGTATTGTGGTGATTCTAAATACTCAAAAGCTTCTGTTAAATTGAAAATGACTTTGTCCGGTAGTCGTCTCTATTAAATAGATCACGAATACCAACGTCTTTAATTCTACGAAAATCGTAAAGTTTCATCATAATTAAACGCGTTTTATAGGATATATCTGAGCACTTAAGCTTTCATTGAATCCTATTTTATTGCAAATTGTTGTATTCTCGGAGAGCATAAAGCTTCTATAGAATGAAACAAATTTGTGACAACTTCATAGCGTAAGCTTCTATAGAGTAGCAACCCAGTGCTTAGAAGGTACGAGCTTCTGTAGGATCTCAACAAGCGATTTGGCTTTCGTTGAAACCCACTCTGATACCAATTGTTTGATTCAAATAGAGAACAAGGCCTCTGTTGAATTCAACAAAGTAGCAAAGATGAAAGAGCTGCTACAGGATCTCAACAAGTTGTAAAGCTTCTGTTGAACCTGCTCTGATACCAATTGTTGGTCATTTGATTATGACAGAAAGGGGGAGTGAATTAATCTTTTTGTTTAAATAGAACTCTATTGTGAGGTGGTTAGAGAATAGTGCCAACCATGTGGTTGCCTGCCTTCAAACTCCTAAGCGAGTCCATGGATCAATTTAGCCAACTTAGTACCATCGAGAAATTGGGAGAAGATTTGAATGATATGACAAATTGACATTACTGAATGTGTGATTTGTCGTTATGCATTATTACAACTACTGCGAGGAATAACCAATAACTACATAAAAATAAATACGAGATAAGGTTAAAAAGTGAATGAAGCATCAATAACTCATAATAGTAAGCAAGAGTACCCAAAATACGAGAAATCAAGAATGAAGAAGGTAGTCATCGACATGTTGGCCCTAAGGATAGAAAGAGTATACAAGGTTCCATCATCGTCAATGATCCCATCGAGTAGTGTGCTTTGTCCAAAAGCGTCGGGATCGGCCACAACATTCATTGCATGTACTGAATAACATCGATGTGGCTCCTCTAAAGTGATGCTACATTTTGGAGATGTGTGTGATTGTACACTGAGTATTAGACTTTACGAAAACTAGATTATTGAGACTAATTAAAGTGTAGAGTCTCTGTGACTTTGACCTGGTTTTCTGAAGTCCTCTGATCTAATGCATTACAAGTGGCGAAAGATGGTATGGTGAGCCGAAAATCCCCTTGATTAGGATAAATCTCCGTCATTTGAGGAGGATAATGCGAACTCAAGATGGGAACATCGAGTCATATAATCGAAGTCTTCCTCCTCCTTAAGAGAGTATCCACGATAGACACGGTGTGGACCGGGAAGCACACCTAAAATTGAGAGGAAGAGTCCTATAAAGTGATCTTGGCAATGGGACTGGACTCTCTCGTGAAGCCAAGAGGTGTTGCGAACAAAGGTCGGAGTAGCGTAGGGTTGAAGAAGACCTAGTTGTGTCAAACTCATAGTCACGCTTCAAGAAATGACTTGGTAGGAAAAATAATTAGCTTCACCGACGAGGATTGGAAGGGATGGATTATATGGTTGATGACCCTGGAACTGAGGTATACCCATCACTCATGTGCGACAAGTATAACGATACCTAAAGAAGAAGGGGAACCTCGACGTCGATGTGCGTCTACCATGTAATAGGGGTCTGTGATTCGAAGAATCTTCACGATTTTCTCCTTTGGGTTGGTCAATCTGTGCCAGATGAGACAAGCCCGAAGATCGAGGAAGCCTGAAAAGGTACTTGCACTCATTATAAATCGGCGTGAGCTCAAGTGTGCCGAAATGGAAGACATATGTCTCTGAATCCCATCGTGTGACGAGGTTTTGGAAAAAGGTGTACTCAAGCTTCGACTAAACAAATTCTTTCTCAATGGGTTGTAGGCAATTGAAATAATTGAGAATAAACTACGTCTAAGGAATGTCATTTCATAACGAGATCAACACCAAGTGGTCAACCTACAATGCTTGGATATCATTTCATATAATAACAATCCAAACCAGAATCTTGGCATGTTTATTACTGCATTCATGCAATAAAAAAGAGAAATGTGAATGCATTTTGAATTTGGAAAATTGGTACATTAGCTATTGCAAGCAATATGATGAAGAAGTTATTGTAATTGTGTTGACACTCATGCGATCATGTGGATGAACAAATATGATTTGTAGTAAGTGAGAGAGGGATGGGGAGAAACAGGTGAGGGAAACCCCTTATCACCAACTCAAACCGTTGTAATACGAATGAAATTACGTAAAGTTTATGTTATGGACAAATTGTACTAGGCATTTGTCCCTGTACATATAATTGTCAATAAGATAACTAAATTGAAGCACGACGTCTGGTACTTACAATGAGTAAACAATTTGTAAACCAGGACAAATGCTTTTTGGACCTCTATCGAGCAAATGGGGACATGTTTTTCACCATAACATATAAAAAGCATAAAGCCATTACGTTTTGGGCTACAATAATGCCCCTTAGATCATAATCACAGGAACAGGGACTTACATAGCCGTACCTAGAAAAATGATGATAAGAGATATATCAAAGTAGACAAAAATCACAAGAGCATACAAACACTCCAAACAATGTGTTACCCCCTTGAAAAGTTCATACAAAAAAGAGAGACTACCGCCATTATGGGATGTAAAAATGTTCAAGAGTCATTTGTAAGTATAGAAGCCCAGTCCTAGTGGGGCTGCCATCGAGAATGTATACTCGTCGGAGGATGCGGGCTTCCTGACGAGTGTCCATGATCGCTCCCTCAAATGCTCCAGTTAACACCTTGGTTTGTGTGTCGAGGAGTTGTGGAGTAGACAAGCTTTAGTCATCGTTTTGGTTCGTTAATAGGCCTACTCGGGCTGACCCTTGTGAGATGATGTGATGAAACGGAAAAGTAGATCAAGAGGAGGAAGAAGCAGAAAGTGTGTTGTTCATTAATGTGGATCCACAAAGCTTCTCACATAAACAAATCTCATATGTTAGTTTGAAGTTATTGAATTTCTCATGAGAGGGTGAAATGAGAAGACGACGAGAAAGTTGTTGGATTTGATGGAAAAAATGAATTTGTGATGGATGATGATTGACAATCACAGTTATGATGGTGAAAAGCTGGAAGGACAGTTGGTTGAAACAAAATATGTCAATTAATTAGACTATGAAAAGGCTTTAGATGGCCTTTGCTTAGTTTTGTTGTAGACTTGAAGGCTCACTTCATATATGTGTTTGTGCAACAAATCAAATAAATGGGGCTTTATTGGTAGGCCTAGAAAGTGATGGTATACGTTTAATGACATACGAATTAATCACATGAGAGTAATATAAAATTACAAGTAACACCCTAAGTATGTTGAGGAGTCGAGAAGGTTCATGCCAACTTTCATCTAATTCCAAGTTCTGTTTGAAGATGGTGACGATTAAATGAAGTAATAGTTTCATTTAATGTTTGACTTTAAAGCAAAACTAAGAATGATTTTGAGATGTGATTTTTGTTTATGGCCGACTTTTAACAACAGGAATCAATATATAGAATAATAATATTATGGTGGGGAGGGTCACTGAATGCTGACATTGATTGGCCTCCAACTGGCCAAAGGACCACGCAATGTAACACGAAAATATTTGGTATTGAACTCTAGGCTTTATATAAGTTTTTGTGTGTGCTTGCCGTTAAAAAGAATTAAGTGAAAAGCAAAGCAGGATGAGACCTTCAAGCATAGACATTTATGCCATCAAAGAAAGTTGAGCTCAAGAAAAGCCTGAGTATACGAAATGTAGTTTCTGAGGTGATTCTGGTTTTCAATATATAAAATGAAAACTATTTAGACTGCCTAAACATACGCTATCTAAGGAAAGACAATATTATGTTATATAATCTTGCTTGCATTCCTAAGTATCATGATCTCCTTCTTACCAATCAGGATACCCTTCTTTCCAAGTCTTTCGCCTTCGAACAGTTCTGAGCTTCGTAACTTTCATGTCTTGGTCCTTGAATTTCCTTGTCTCGGTGTCCTCTGACAGATAAGTGCTTTGTCCAACCAGCGTTCATTCAATGTGTTTCCTAGCTCGTATTGCCGGGGCGTCGTTGCTCGGCGACCTCATCGCCCATCAACCTTCGCTAGCTGTGCTTTCTAGGTAACTTCGCCCGAGACCACAGCCTATCTTCGGCCTAGTTGAGCCTCCATTCCTATCACACCCATAGGTCATTCAAATGAGTGACATTTCATTCATGTAGCTAGAATGCCTAATTGGTCAATTCCAGATCTAATCTCTAGTTGAACTGCCATATAATGCACATGAGGATATCGAAGTGATCATCTACTGTTATGATTTTCCCTACGAATTTATCGGATCCCCTTAAATTGGATGGTAGCTACTTAAACACTAAATAGGGGCACCCTTGGTTTAGGCTTTTTTTGGTAAGTAAGTTGCCCCTGCTTTAATCATTATAAATAGGGACTTCCTTGGTTTGTTCGTTCATCATCCTATCTCAAACTCCTTTAAGGAACACCAACTTTTGTCGAAGCTAGAGCCTATATGCCCAAACCTTGCGTCTCTCCTAGGTATAGGTCTATAGACTTAGGTGAGGAAATTCTCTTCTTTCCAAGGAAGGAGTTTTCTCAGAAAAGGTACGTGGTAGGGTCCTGACTAAATTGACTTCTCCTTTTTCTTGGGTGGTTCAGACATTCTCGAGTTATTGCTTCACCTTTTAGACCAAAACTCATGGAGGGTCTCGATCTATCACATGGTTCCCAACGAGGTCCTTGTGATAACCCGGTTAACCAAGCGTTCCAGCTAGATATTAGATGGCCTATATCTGTATCGCTAAGTTGTTTGGGAAGCATAGCGTTCCAGCCAGATATTATGGCAATGCCACTTTCATGAGCCACTAGTATTGGTGGGCTTATATCTCTTAGCTATGAGAAAAAGATTTTCGAAATGGCTTGTTCGCCTGTCATGATGTCACCAAATTTTTACAATGATAACTTTAAATTAATAGTTCTGCCTGGAAAAGCGGAGAAAGCCCCTGACCTTTCAGTCTTCCAGTAGTCCTTTCGGATTCTTATTTAGAACGAATCACAACTGATCGTCCCACCTTGCTTTCTCTATAAATAGGGACGGCCGGAATTGGTTGTCTATTCATTGAAGGTTTTTTCTACCCCCTTCCCCTCCTTTCGCTTGCACAAGCATGTCTATAAGGGGGCACCAAACACTGGGTTGTGTTAGTTTTTTGCAAAACCTATGCCCACACCCTTATGTGAGGGAGAGACCTCCCTGCGCGCTTGTTGTATTTTTGCGACTTATATCTTGATATGGGCCTTTGCCACTTTTGTAGGGAAACTCCCTTGGGGAGCAATAACTTTGGGTGATATGTTCACAAGTCGGTGGTTCTGAACGCGGCACCCCTCACAAGTTCCAACGAGAAGGCCATTTGGGTGTCATACTCCTTGCAGTTATTGACAAGGAGTCTCAAAGGATGGAAGGAAAGCATCCTCCTGTCTGTTGAAAAGAATTGGAGATTAAAGACTTACGTTATTTGGCTGTCACACTCCTTACAGATTTTTGAAAGAAAGGCATTCTCGTGTATGCTAGAAATTGTTGGAGATTCAAAAGGTACGGGCCTTAGCCCAGTGATCCAATAAGTGGGCCTCTAGCTCGTATGTTCCCCATAAGGAAGATGAAACGTCGCAGTCCTTTTTCGCTCAAACCGCTCGTTTTCTTCCTTCAATTCTTCCCTTATAAGAAAACCATTTTGTCATGGCTTCCCAATGATCAATCAAGGCAGGTTCCCGATTACCGATTCAAAATACTGGCGACGTTGCCGCCTTTGGGGCGCTTGTCATTCTGGTCGTCCCGAATATCATCTCATTTGTCCCCACCAAAGAGGACAAAGGTTCAATGGCTCTTGGAGGCAAGCAAACCCTATGTCCATGTTTTCCCTCATCGGTGGAAATACTCCCCGAACGACCATACCCCAATACCCAGGTTCCTCAGGGATATTCTGAGGGAGGGCCTCTCTCCGATTTGTTAGCATGAACCGAACCGGATGTAAGACTCTTATTTCGAGCCTTCTCACTCCTCTTGGGTAGCGAGATGAAGAGAATGTGGGAGTGTTTGGGCATCGATCTTTGACATGAGCATCTACTTCTCAGATCAACCCGAACTCCTGGGTTGAGAATCCTACCGTGAATTGCTTTTATCTTCCCCAAGGTCACATGTCCATCACCCAAGAGGATATTAGTTTCATCACCAGAGCCCGTCCTCATGGCGTGCCCTATAGATTTCATGCTATGAGCGAAGAGCAATTTTGCTTCAACCCTCAGTCGAGGATAAGTGAAGTAATTGAGCGACACGTTGGCTCGACTGTCGATTAATGGGGTAAGCAAGTAGAGTTTGAATTCTACTTGGAGTAGTTGTCTTAGTTTACATTCCGCTATAGAGGTAAATGCCTTGCCAACTTCATAGTCGGCTTGAGCGATTATCCAGTTCAAGCTTCTTCACCCTTGGCTTTTGGTCCCTTCTTGTTGTGTCTTCTACTATATTGCTCTCTATTTTACAGCGATAGAGAATCTGGAGAAGTTCCCAGCGTGCCGAATGGACGAACATTGTGGATATTGTATTTATAGGTGGGGCAATATTTCCCAAAGTTGATGCATAAGTAGCCTGATCTAGAAATTTGCAGCTATGCCCTTTTCGAAGCCGCACAGTCCCAACACTAGTCCGACTTGAGCAGTCGTGGTTGCATGGAGACCCTGACAACATGGGACTCATAAGGCAACAAAGGGCGCATAACTTGCTAGAGGCATATTCTTGCATAATCAACTTCCACTAGGTCAGCCTTTGATCTGAGGTGGATTTCTGCAATCACCCCCTGTTTTGATTGAAGTGGACACCTGTGGGTATATATTTGAAGTGTACAATCCCTAACTTGTCCCTAGACAACTGGATTTCGCTCGGTCACTTTGTACTAACCCATCTTTTTCTAGTTTATGAATATAAATGTGATTGTACTTATGGAACGAATGGGCAATAACAAGGAAAATTTACGAGATTGTACATTTCGGACGCTTAAGAATGGATTGATTCGAAAGATTCTTAGGGATATTGTTCATTGTCTAAGGACACTTCCATGAACAATATGGACAATCTTCTAAGTAAGGGAATAACGGTTTCATATACCCTTGTGGATGACGAATTGACATTTTCATTGTTACAATGATAAGCTTTGGGTTGTTGTGGTTAAAACGTGTTTTACTTTAAATTGTGAACTGAATTGGTTAGGGTAGAAAATTTATAAATAATTTCAGCCCCAAAGGTGGATGAAATGTTGGTAAAGCGGAGCGAAGAAAGGGTGGTTGAAAGGCGCAAAGAGCTGCGTCGAATACTCCTCGACGTCGCCTGCGAATAGACTAGTTTTGTGCGGATTGATGACTGAAATTTGTCGCAAGTCCTACTAGTTCAGGAGCACGACCAAACTGGCCAAATAAGACAAAATTTTAATTAAGAAGTTGAATTAATTAGGATAAATTAAGCTGGATTAATTAGCATGATCATTAGTGTTAATCGAGGTCCAAGGCTTCTTCCACAAGCCATGAATGGTGGGCCCCATGTCATCATTTAAGAACACTAATAAGTACGCTATAAGAGTAGGAAAAAAGGGCTGGTGGACGTTCGTAGAATAGGGAGGAAGAAGAAGAAGGGGGAGGAGAAAAAGAAGAAGAAGAAGAGAGAAAAAGGTGCGAGCTTGTTCGGCGAGGGATGAAAATGTGATGTAACCCTTCTTCGATGGTAACCCTTCTAGTGTCCCGGCCTTGGCATGGTCCGCATCGCAATACTCGACGAGTTTGTGGTCTTTTTCTTTTTTATAGAGTACTCCATAATCAAATGTGCCCTTAACGAACCTTAATATCCGTTGAACTGCTTCTAGGTGAGGTTTTTTTGGAGATTGCATAAATTTGCTCACCATTTTAATAGCATATGAAATGTCCGGTCATGTATGCGTAAGATAGATTAGACTTCCCACTGGTTGACGACACATCGTCGGGTCTTCAAGATCTTTGCCTTCATTTGTGCCGAACTTGGCGTTGAATCGATGGGTGTTGATAATGGCTTGCATTTGAGCATCCCATATTTCATTAGCAGCTACCTTGGATATTTCTCTTGGCATACAAATATGCCTTGTGGAACTTGATTAGCTTCTTGCCCAAGGAAGTGTTTTAGCTCTCCGAACTCCATCATGTGGAAGCGCACCGAGAGATTCACCTTGATTTGCTTAATCTCTGTGTTGTCATCTTTTGTGATGATAAGCTCATCCACATATACGAGCACCACTGCAATTTTCTCTTATTTGACTTTCATGAAGAGACTTGAGTTGGGTACTGCAAGTGTATATCCACTCTGGACTAAGAACTGTACAATCTTGCCGTACCATGCCCTTGGCGCCTGCTTTAGTCCATATAATGCTTTCCTCAGCTTGCAAACATGATTAGGATGATCCTTGTTTTCAATCCCTGCGGCTGCTCCAAAACGAATGCTCGATCCAACTCTCCAAGCAGGAAGGCGTTCTTTACACCCATCTACAAGAGCTTCCAAGACTTTCTTGTTGCTAAGACGAGTAGTACTCTGACAGTTGTTATCTTTGCAACCGAACTGAATGTCTCGTCGTAGTCCAAGCCATATTGTTGAGAGAATCCATGAGCTACGAGCCGGGTTTTGTACCTCTCCACCGTTCCATCTGGGCTAGTCTTCACTTTGTACACCCACTTGCAGGATATAGGTTTAACCTTACTAGGTTTAGGCACCAAATCTGAAGTTTGATTCTATTCTAGTGCTCGAATCTCTTCTCACCATACCTTGTGTTCCAATGCTTCTTCATATGTTGACGGCTCTTGTGGATCAACATCTTCAGCAAGTACTGCGTCTATGTACTGTGTTGAGGCGTTCATTGCCTTGCGGATTCCTCAACGGTGTTGTCTCGTCACCAGTTTCATCTTTTGGCAAATTCTCTTATGATGACCTTTGGTATACTCCTGTTTGTCAAGGCCTCTCTTCTTCTATGTTGTTATTCCTTGTTATTGCCCTTCTTCAGTATCCTCAATGGTTGGTTTTAGGGTTACTTCCTCCCCTTACTTCATGTGCTCCCTGTCTTCTTCTCTTGGCGGCCAGTAGGAAGTTGCTTCATAAAAAATGACGTTGCGTGATACCATACACTTGCTAGTCGTGGAATCGCAACACCTCCATCCTTTTCTTTCTGTATCGTAACCGACGAAGATGCACTTGGTCTTCTTCTTGTCAAACTTACTTCGTAGGTGGTTAGGGATGAACACGTAGTAGACACACCAAAAGACTCGGAAGTAGCTCACTATGGCTTCATCTTCCATAGTAGCTCGAAGGTTGTCTTGAAGTCGAGACGAGCTTGGAGTAGTCTATTTGCAACATCTGCAGCCGTTATCGTGTACTCTGCCTAATATATTCCTGAGGACATTTCTGGCATGTAACAAGCTTCTGCATACTTCCGCGAGATGTCTATTATTTCTTTATGCAACACCATTCTGTTGTGGCGTGTGTGGACAAGTCAACTATCTTCTTACCTTCGACTCATTGAGGTACCCAACAAACTCTTTGGACGTATATTCTCCCCCATTGTCTGTGCGAAGATACTTCACCTTTACATGCAGGTTGCTCTCTGCCTTGATCTTGAACTCTCAAAATTTTTGTAGGACCTCAGACTTCTCTTTCATAAAGTCTACCTAGACATGCCTGGAGTAGTCATCGATGAACGTCACCATGTATCTGCAACCACCTACTGATGGATGTTTCACCGGACCGTACACATCAGAGTGGATGAGTTGCAGTCGTTTATCTGCCCTATACTTGGACTCCTCATACGGTAATTAATGTAACCGCGCAGACATTGTTGACATTTACCTCTAACTGTGGGAGGCCCTTCAGCATTTCCTTATTCTTCATAGCCTTCAACTTGTGGTCCCAAACGTGTGCAAGTCTCTCATGCCATAGATATGCAGTTCCATTTTTCTTTACTCTGTCTATGTATGCCGATTCTGCAGACATGACGTTGATAGAGTTGACCGTCCGCCCTTCCATGAACAGTGTCCCCGAAAACTTTAGCTTATGGTAGACCTTGACGTCATCAGGCCCAACACCACGAAGTTCCCAGGGACTGTCAGTTGGGCTACTGACAAAAGGTTCTTCTTTATACCAGGGATATGATAAACTCCCTTCAGTTGCACCTTGTTGGAACTCTCATCACCTTCAATGACAGTCTTGCCTATATGGGCAATGGGCAATCTTAAGTTGTTAGCGGTGATGAGGACTCGATGTCCTTTGTATTCCAACAGCTCCTGTAGCTTCTCCTAGTCACCTACCATATGGTTAGAGCACCCTGAGTCAAATATCCAGTTATCTGCATATTCCACAAAGTTATTGTGGACCACTACAAGAGCCTGGTCTTCCAACAGTTGCTTTTCTTCCAACACGACGATGGATGAAAAGATCTCGCCTTTATTTAATTACTAATAAGGTAATTACCTCGGGTTTAACTCCCAAAATCTCAAATCAACTCGTTTTAGTAATGAGTTTCATACTTCACTAGCTTGAAAGAGTATGTTTACAACATCCGCGCATTTATGACACTAAGGTAAAGTACACTCGTATAATCCTAGCACGCCATTTTGACACTCCCTCTATTTCTGTTACATGCATACATATAAGGGGCATTAGTTCGAAATCAACATATCACTTATAATCCTTATTATTCCTTGATTTCGTTTCTTTTAACTTTCCTTTTTCCTTCCATAGGGAGGACCACACCCATGTCGATCCCCTCCGTTCCGCACCTTCCGAGGGTGGGAAGCTCCTTCACCAAGCCCCCCGTTGCTCGTACACCAAATCGTACACCAAAGGTGGATGACACTCGGCCAATCCCTTCAACATGTGCACACAAAGGGCCAATCTCTACTCATACTTACCTCAAAGCGGGACTAAATCAACCGATTCTCTTTGAGTCATGCGTACCGAGCACGGGGTAGATCAGCTGGGCCCCTTCTTTCCTTAGTACCGAGAGTGGGAGGTATACACAACCCCCTCTCATCAATTAGGCTCCGAGGGCGGGATCAAGTCTCTGGTACCCTCGATCCGTTTGTACCGCACGCCGAGAGTGGGATGGCTCACCGATCCTCCCAATACCGCTTAGATCCGAGGGTGTGAATATCACTAAGCCCCTCCTTTGTACTGTAAGAACCCGAGAGTGGGAATAATTCACCGATCCTCTCGAGTTCTTCATGATCTGAGGGCGAGAAGCCTCACCGGTTCCCTCTTCATGCTAGGAAAGCATACTCAACATAAGAAACCCCATAAAGGTGTCACCTTTCCTAGTTTACGACCCATCCGACACACATCTGTGCCACTTTCACCAAACATTCCTTCCATTTTTCCACCGATCATTCATTAGTACATCTGGCGCACGGGATCCGGAGGTTGGCCATTCCTCCATCACCCTTACGCACATATACACGCACTCCTCGCAGGATTCGAACACTTTCTCACCTCAATAACATAGAAATAAACATTCTTTGGGAAGGGGGAATGCGGGAAAGTGAGAAAGTCCGCAGCGTTCCAACAATCCACCACAAGACAAGGTAGATCCTCTTCTTTTCCCAACCTTCCCTCACTCCAGAGCATTTCCTTCACTTCTTCTCTTCACGAATCCTCCACTCAAGTCGAGTGCCTTGCGTGAGATGCTTCACTTTCGGTAAAACCTCATCCATTCCTCTTCTTACACTCATCCTCATCCAAATCCATAAGCCATATACACCAGCAACCCAAGTTAACCGTGATATCACTATTTCCAAGAAAGGTAAGTGCGGAAAAAGGGTACAGGAGGTACCTTTCCTCCGGTCCGCCACCATGCTCCGCAATTCCTCCCTCTTCTACCTCACGAGCCTGCTCCCGTGCAAACTCCCTTGCTTCCCCTCCTTCTGAATCCTCATTCCTCGCCTCGTGCTACGTCTGGGGAGCTCCTTTGTTGTCACCCCGGGGTCGGATCCTTCCTCCCCCTCCACGGTTTTCTCCTCCTTCTCTCTTCCTCTCTTTTTCTTTTCTTTCCTTCTCTTTTCTTTCTTCCCTCTCCAAGGGAATAGTATGAGAATACGTATGGCGGGGAATGAATCATCCCCCACAAATATCTCTTTGTACGAATAGTTCTGATGGAAATTTCATAAATATTAATACGGGCCATCTCACTATTCATGTGTTCTCCCTCTTTTCTTATTTGGCCCGTTCCTTTAGTTTGTTACTCATACTTCCATTTGATTCCTCTAGCATTTCGTACTTTGTCCCTTGTTACTTTCCTCTCCAATATTCTCAATGTTTGTTAAATCTCGAAAGGCATAATTGACTTCCATCCTCTCAATTAATTCGGTCACCCGGAAGCGCACTTCATCCGAGTACCTCCTAGCCAAGGCCACGTTGTATCTCCATTCTTGTCTAAATAATTGCCTCATCCTCCCGCAATTCATTACGTGTTCCATTTTCTACCCTTTGGATGTTAGTAACCATCTCCCTCTCTTTCGTCCTTAATGATCCTCCAACGACCATTATATTATCCATGTCATGTTTACTAACATTGTCCCTTCAGCTCCTTACCCAGACCGTCCTCCGTCTTAGGGGCGATTCTCCCTCCTCACAGTTGAAGTTTTGAGTGCTTCTCTCTCTTCACGCCTTGGCATTTGGGCAACCCCTGTCGCCCTCGGGGCGACTCCGTTCGTCCTCAGTTCAACTCACCTTGACCCTTCATGTTTTTGGACTCTAAAAAATTATAGGTCATTGCAAGGGATACTTTAAGGTTCCACTCTTCTTCGTATTTGTCACTGTCTTGAATGGTTGACGTGGAAGCATTTCCTTCCACATTCTTCTTCTTGGACCAACAGTCTCTTGCGTAGTGTCCCTTCTTACCACAGTTGAAACATTCTTCATTCTTCCGTTCGGTTGGTTTATCTGGTATCTTCTATTGTTTTTGTCGATTGGGCTGATAAACTAGTGGACCGTTTCTACCGCCTTGTGTGAATTTTCTCTCCTTAGACCCCTTATTTTTAATATAATTTCTTCCCAGTATGGCTTCTTTTTCATTTTTCAAAATCATGCCCGCCAACTGTTTTGCCAACATCTCATGATTAGCTAGAAAATTTTGTAAATCTTTTAATGACGACGACGTGGGCCATCCTTATACCGCCGCAATAAATCGTCTATACTCTAGTGCAACCCATGAATGATTATCCTCCTTATCCTATCATCACTAATCCTGGATCCTGGGTCTAGCTCTGATATATTCTGACATATTGACTTTACTTTTGTGAAGAACTGATTTATTCCTAATTCTCATTGCCTAACTGCCAACAAATCATTTTCTAGCAACTGAAGCCTCATATAATTTCTCTTTGAAAACCTAGTTGCTAAAATATCCCATGCATCCATCGGCGTAGTGGCGTACCTTATATGCTCCAGCACCTCCTCCTTTATGGTGGTCTTTATGGCGATCATGGCCTTCCCTGCCTTTATCCACCATTTTCGTAATGCAACAGCATCCTCCTCCGGTGGGGTCATCTCACTACCGTCAATATTCTCCCCGAGAGCTTGGCCTTGGAGATAGGACTCCATGCACGTTTTTTAGGTGCTACAAGTTTGGTTATTTAATTTTTTAAGCATGCAGACAATATTAAATTGTGCCATACCAAACTAGGCTTCTGGAAGTGTAGCGTGGTCCCCGACCTATGCCCGACGCAATCACGGATTGCAGCTTCCTTGGTAGAACTTCGGCAGAACCTCGCCGTACGTCTGTAGAAACTACACAGGACTTTGACAGAACCTCCACTGGACTTCGGCGCTTCGACCCTGACAAGCTCCGATGCCAAATGTTGAACCGAAGCTTAGTCACTGCCACTAGCCCAATACCACCACCAGAGACTTGGACAACCTTTATACGACTTAAATAAATTATTCTAGACAATGAGAAGGGAGAAGAGGACGGATGAGAGGAGTTTGGAGAAACAATTTTAACTCTATTCAATTTGCCTTCAGTGAGATGTACAAAATGGAACAATGCCCCTATTTATAATGGCAATCCTCGGTGAATTAAAGTATGGGATTTGGCCACATTTTTCTAATTTTCACCATTCATTTTAACTAACCTTGCTAACCAAAAATTTCACAGCCATTCCCTTTCTCGATACTTCTTACCTTGTTGTAACTTCTTAAGCCACAATTTTTATTTTCATCCCGAAGATTCTTGGACAGGACCTCAAGGCTTCCGGAGAGTGGTAGGTGATGATTACCAATACTCAACGTTTTCTCTGATGACGATGAGACGGTGAGTCTTTGCTTATTTCTCTCACACTACAACACGTCGTTATAACAAAATGCCCCTTTGTATACGCGTCGACCGATATTGTCTGAGACGTTGAGCGCCCCTAATTTGCTTTCAGAGCCCTCTTCTCACCGTCTAGTGCCCGCAGGGTCTTCCACCATTGGAGTTCTTCCATCCCTCATAGCTGCCATTGAACCAATGATCTTAAGTGAGGTTGACTTTTCATCTCTTGGCGACATGCTAGAGGCTCTCAGAACCACCAGTCTTCCCCAATACGAGGTGGTAAACTCATTCTAGGGCCTCAATGGAGGTCGCGAGGCTGGAGTCGGAGGTTGCTTATTTCCTAGCGAAGAGTGAGGGCATTGCAATATTCATCTAGCGTCTTTGGAAAGAGCAGGATGAGGCTACCCAACGCCGAACCGATGTGTAGAGAGGAGTGGAAATGATGAACATAAAGGCTTTTGAGAGGAGTGGAAATTGTCCGTTGAGATGGAGTCCGTAGAGTGCTTTGAGGTCAGCCTGCTTGCTCGGCTGAATCGTGGCTACCTCTTTTGTTCGCTCTTAAACTTGTTGTACTTATCAATTTTGATCATTGGTCGGGACACCTTGTCTAAGTATTTCACTGGTATATCTCCCACATTGGTGCTCTAGATCTCTTTAGGTATTTGTCGTCGATCTTAAGGTCACCCATCTGACAATCCAAATCTGACAACCTATATGAATTTCCATGGGGAGTGTCGACTACTTGAAAGTAATCGCAGTATAAGTATGAATTTCCAAATTTGGGGTCCACTTGTTGTAAATTTAATCGCAGGACCCTGAGGCAACTTAAGCTTCCCCACTAAGAAGCCTCTCGAAAAAGCTTTAGGTACGCTTTTCTTATAGTACCCTGCTACACGTTCTTTGTGTACTGCTTGATAGTTTAGTGTTGATGTTTTGGCAGCATCTAAGCTTTTATTTCTAGGTGGATGTCGTCCTCATATTAATCATGAACTCCCTAAGTGTTTTAGAAACCTAAGCGAATAATAGCGCACTTCGATTGGTAACATGGGATCATGCCCTTAAACCGAGTTGAACGGGGTGACCTGACACTCTCTCTTTTGGTCAACTCAGCACCAATAAAGTCTCGTGAAGCAACTTATGCCACGTTTTGAGTTATCCCCGATCATTTTTTGGATAATGCCTTAGATAAAATTATTCGTCACCTTGGCTTGGCCATTCGATTGATCGTACTAGGGCGACATATTAAGTATTTTGAAACCGAACTCCCGAGCGAAGTCCTCTACGAGTTCTCCATTGAAGACCTTAGCGTTGCGGACCACAATGCTTTGGAGAATTCTGTAACAGTATATGACAACGTTCTTTATGAAATCGATAACGTCCATTTAGGCTATTTTCCGGTATATTCTGGCTTCGATTCATTTGGGGCAATAATCAACCGCTACTAGTATATACGCATTGTTAAGTATTTATTGACAATGGTGAATAGAATCCTTAGAGTGGCCACACCAAATTTTAGTGTGACTACACAACATGTCAATTGTGCACCAATGCATTGTTGTGGCCACACGAGGGTACCAAGCGTGTGCATAAACATTCCGGTGACACTATTGACACACAAATCTAGGTAACCCTTTTCGTGGATATTTCTTTCTTGACGCGATGCTATATTTTCGGAGACGCTCCAAGATTCACCGAGGAGGTCGAGGACCTCCCCACTCTAAGCAGCACATCAATGTCATTATTCAGGAGCACCTTACGGAAGACCCCGTCAAATGGAATAATGGAGATGAACATCAAGTCATAAATGAGTGGTAGTCGAAGTTCATTTTTCATGGTCGAGGCAAGCAGTCCATCAAGAAGATGTCCCCTTTAGCTAATTGTTTAGTCAAAGCGACTCGGCCAGTGGCTCTCTCACCCTTCCTCATATGTTTGGTATATCAAAGCATATTCGAAGCATTGACTGGGAAAAACACTAGCACGCAGAAGGTTACTCAAGCCAAAAGCAAACTCCCATGTAATTTCCCTCCCAGACCTGGTGTAGGTCTGTTATGGTTAGTGTATGCATGGATCTATTTGTATTTTTCGCAGTTCTGCAACTACCTCTAGCTGGTCCCTCAATATAATATTTCGTACTTCTACGGAGTCGAAATTATACAATAATATTTCGTGCAGTGATCGACTTCCCCTATATGACCAAGGTAATTGATACCTCAATTACTCAATTTTACTGGTCAATTTACTAATTTATCTTTCACGTTCTCAGTTTTTCCAACTCGTTGACGACCATATCGCGACCACCCAAGGTACTTTTACCACTCAAGGTTTCGACAGAGTTTTGAAAGAA